>OY720144.1:9064595-10266578 GCA_963082955.1 Cheilosia grossa | reverse complement strand
CCTTTATAATTGTCAAGCTTTGTTTGTTATTTGTTTTGTTTTTGCTCTACGCTGTGTTATTATTTGTCTAATAAATATGGCATCATCGCATATGTAGTTTAGAAATACTTGTTAGTTTCTACCTTTGCGTGTGTTTTTTGTTTTCTTTGTCAAGCAATCTTCGTTCCACACCACTAAACTGCGCTGCTAAAACATGAGTGGAAACGGACGCGCATACGTCTTAGAACATTCCTTGGAATAGTTTGGTTAAAAATCAAAACCGTTAGCTTCGACTAGCCGGTCCCGGTTCACTTTCCGTGTTCGAGTTACGTAATGGCGATGTCAATGAGATCGGTCGTGTATGATGCACCGGGCGAAGACTCTTCAGTTGGGTGGTGCCATTAAATCGAACATTTACCTCGCCGACCATACTCAGTGGATGCATCTCTTCGATTTTGGGACCGACTTCGTGGTAATTCGATAGCGGAGATTTTAAAATACCACCGGACAGAGGTGGCGGTGGACTTATTGGTGTACCCACACCACTATCAACCTCAACGGGACTCTTGAGGTTACTAACTACCCGGTCGACATGAGTGGGTAGTTTCAGTTCATCATATCGATTGCGTACTGGCATCTCAGACGAAGGAGAACTGTCGACGAGTCGGTTTGGTCTCTGTTGCTGTTGGTAATTGTTGGCGTTTTGATTTTGTGTACGCTGTTGTCGCAGGTGCTCGTAGGTATTCTCGAAGAATGGTGTCTTCTTTTTCACCGGTGAACCTTCTTCACGTTCGTTCAGCTCTTCGAGTACTTTCAGTGGGACACCACCCAAATGACTGTTTACCGAGATGGATTTGCCTATTTTGCGTTCTGTGAAGAATGGTCGTCGACGTTGTTTTTCGATGTCTTCTAGTTGCTGAAGGATACGTCGCACATCACTGGGCAGGTCCAGATCGACGTTACGATCGACAATTTGTCCGACAAAACGCCCAAGTGTTTGGATTGTCAACTCTAGGGTTTGTACCTGTGACTGGAGCGACGTGATTTGTGTTTGCTGTGAAGCGCGAGTTTTCTCCAGTTGGGCGATACTCGATTGAGCGAACTATTGGAAAGGACAGATTTTTGTAAGCAATATATAGACAGAGGAGAAAATGCGAGTCTTGCCTGCAACTGCGTTTCCAAGTGTTGACTTTGAACCTTTTCACGGTTAAGCATTTCCAGGTGATGTTTGGTTGTTGTGATTTCTTCCTGGAGGACATTGTATTCGACTTTGTATTCTGTAAGTTGCTTGCCTATGTCCATTGTGAAAATCTAGAGATGGGTAATGGGAAATTGGTTAGCTTGCTTAAAATGAACTAGAAGACATCGAACATTCGAACATTCGAACAAAATACTCGAGGTCATCCTCCACCAATCGCAAACGGCGTCTTTCAGGTTCGGCCGTGTGCCAATTGTAGCGATGTGGACCAACTGAAAGATTGGCTGGCGTTTATTTAACTGAATACTCACCATTTTCATAATTTCCTCCATCGTACCCGCTGCCATTTTTGGTACTACATTCTTCAAGTAATCCATGATTTCCTCGAATCCATCGCGTTCTAGCAGCTGGTCCTTGTGCACAATCAACAATGAAATGGCGAACTTAAAGATAACCTCAGACGACTCGAGGAACAGCAAATCGAATACTCGAGCAACAAAACCGAGAGGGAACTGTGAACTGAACACAGTCAGTATCCATGGCGCAGCATATAACGTTGGTGAGACATCATTCTTATCCAACCACTCGTATAGGTCTGGTAAATGGTCCTTCACCAGGCGTGACAATTGATACAGCTGCAATTGGAATTTCTTCATATCGGGCAAGTACTTTGTACGCATTTGACGGCGGAACATGAGATGTTTCAGCAATTGGAACGCGTCTGCTTCATCACACTGAAGAAGAAAACATGAGTTCACCAGACATACACATTTAGATGATAATACTCACGTGTAATAGCAGGATACCACAAATGAATCCCAGACCCTGGCAATAACCCAACTCTGGATCCAAAATCGAATACGCCTTGAGAAGATTGAATAAGGACAATTGACCGACACCCAGTGGATCTTTGTAGTACTTGTGATTGGGAAAGGTTCGACCCAGGTCAATGAAGATCGCATGCTGATGTTCAGTCAGATTCTTGAGCAGCGTCTGGTAGGGCGTATTGAAATTGGGAAATTTCTTTGTATCCACAGGTGCGGTGTTCATGGAATGCTGTTCGGCAAGGAAAGTCCAAACGTCGCCGCGTTTCGAACGTGGTACACCGTTCTTGATGGCTTGCATTAAGACACGGGGGTCCTTTTTGTTAGTGATCTTCACTGAATCTCTCTCGATGATCATCTCCCACCTTTCAATCAGTTGCTTGTCGCATGGCACTATCTCGTCATAGTCTAGTTTGATTTTCTTGATCTCATTCTCGTTCTGGCGGGCCTGCAGCATAGCGTTTTCCGTCTCCATGCGGTTAAGCAGAATCGTCTGCCGAATCGCCGTGCGCCAAAGTTCACGCAGTTCCTCTTTGGTGCGTTTGCCGCATTTGGGCTCTGCAATCGATACAAATTTTGCCATAACAATGGAGGAGTATATATGCATTTGGGTACTTACGGATAACTCTCATTGGCGATAGGTACTCCGCTTGGGGATCGCCCTGCATTCCCTTGGATGGCGTTACCACACTATTCAGAATTGCTTGCCGCCATGATCCTTGGTGCGTGGAGCTTTCCTTCGGGCTATTGCCGACCTTTATGAAACTGAAACGAGACAAGTAATAGTTCACACATTGATCCAGTCACAAACCTGGAACCACTTACATATCCATCATCGGTGACTTGAGCTGCTCTGCATTTGGCCTGTTCGGACTGGTCGAGCCGAGCGTATTCGATCTGGAACGAAAGCCTTCTGGTGGAGATTCACTAGATTCCTCTCGGGACTCCTTGATTTGGGTGTCTCGTACGTTGTGCGGAATATTTATATCGTCCTTGCTCGCCTTCCGCTTGAGCAGGGTATCAAATGAGCTTGTCAACGAACGCTTCGCCTTCATAAAGATCGTACTTCCACCCAAATAGTGATTCAGAAACTCCGACCGATTCTCAGCGGTGTCATGGACATGTCTCTGCTGACGCGACTCACAGTGCGCACGCAGTAACATCATAAGAAACTGATTCTGCTCACCCAGGCTGGAGCTCGTCTTCTCCGAGCCATAGTACTTGGCCCAAATGGTGTCTTGTTCTTCGTCACTGAGTGACTCAATGCGTCGGAAGATTGTGTTTTGAGTTTTCTTTTCGCTCAAGCCCTCAACATCGGAACAGAGCTTGTGATACCATAGCATGGGGCAGTGCTCGCAGGAGAATATTTGACTAGCTTCCTTTTTCTTTTGCTCTGAACAGGTTATAAACGCTTGCGAAATGGCGGCGACAATATCATCGCATACATGATCCGACTGGCATTTAAACACATAGCCGATATAACCGTCGTTGTTGCCCTCACGACATATGATACCGAAGTGATCGGCATTCTTGTTGCCCTGCGCACAACTGGCCACGTCTTTGAAGTCCTTGTAGAGAAGCACTTGCTTGCGATCTGGTGATATTAGACGCAGATCTGAGCGACCAACAAGGAACACCATGGTACGATTCTGTTCGACGTACGGCGGTATGCACCCATATGAGGCGGAACGATCTCGTACTTTTGGAACACTGAGGGGTATAGACAGTTATATCGCAAAATTAAAAAACGTATCTGTAAGGGTTGCACGAACTAGTTGTCACACAATAGAGGGTTAGTTAAGCTATCAACAAAAACCAAGCAACTAAGGGTACAATCTCAGAAAGCTCATTCCGCCGCCGTTGTCAGACGCGTATATAAAATGAGCCGATCATGGACCAACAAGTAAACAACTTAAAAATACAAACTCATGCAAACTGACGATAAGCCGGACAACAACACTCCATAGCTACTCACTTCTCAAGGGATGAATACTGTGATGTCGATGCTGGAGCCGTTGGTGGAGGAGTTGGAAGCTTATTAACTAATACAGTACCACCACCATCAACAACCTCACCACTACTCTTACCACTAGATTCGTTTAAGAAACTGTTAACATATCTGCATTCGTTTTATTCTGTATTCCTAACTTACTCTTTCTTAACGGGAAGCACCAACTGACTGTGACCTCGCAACAATCGCTTCGGTGACTTGTTCTCCTTGTTGTCCTCTTCCAACTTCTTCTTTTCACCTTCGTCTGTGACCTCCAGTTCAGTGTCGGTGACCTTCAATTCTATCGCCTCACTTTTGACAGAACCTTCGTCGGATATTTCCTCCGAATCTACCTCACTGTTGCCGGCTTCCTCTTTGGTCATCTCAAATGATCCCTCGTTGCTAGTCAGCGACATCTTTCGGTTGGCGCCCAATTGCACGAGGCGGGATCTTTGAGCATCGTACGCTTTAAATTTTGGTAAAGCATCATCGATAAATGTGAACGGGACACGTTTGTGCGAAACTCGGATCTTGCCAACGTACATTACCTCAAAGAAGTGCGTATGATTGGGAGAGATGTCGCCGAGCAGCGAGAGATTCGCTTGAGCCGATGTACTTGTTGGAATGTGAACCTTTTTCGACAGTAAATAATTGTGATATTTTATAAGTAAATTTAGCTAAAGCTTTCCTTACCGTTCCAGCTGAGTTACTCAGACCGTGGGTATAGCTCTTGGATGAGGTCATCTTTGACGAAACCAAATTCGGACTAGAATCATGTTGAGCATTGCGGACAGCCTCGGAGAGCTTAAGGTTTGTGGCTGGCGTTGAGTGTAGACCATTGCCAAGAGCCTTCTGAAGGCTTAAATCGCCCCCCGAACCAGAAGATGCGACTAAAGTCTGTGGTATGCTGCCAACGGAACCGCCTAATGTGTGTGCCGGATCGCGCATTTGTTGCATTAGTTCCGCCATCTGAAAGATGAGAATTGTTGTTCAAATTTATTTGCTTATACAAGGCTTTGAATAGCGGCAGCGGTTAATGGCATAATTTTCAGCATAAAATTTATGTTAAGCATTCACTACAGGGATTCTTGTCATGCATTCGCAGTTTAAATAACATAAGCCCTAACTTTCAATAGCCCCCTATGTAGTTACTAAAGCTTTCCGCTGTAAGTTGCCTTCCCCGAACTGTTCACATTTGAAAACAACTTGTGTGCTGCATAACCTCCACGCCATTCGCATCACTTAACGGTTCAAAAGTGATTTTCGTACGCAAAGCATTCACCCTTTCGATCAAATTGCACAATAATTCACCTGAAATGAAAGCTGCATACCAATCGATATATACCTTACGTACACAGACAGACTTTTGCTGACAATGTAGTATTATCAGCACCCACGTTCTAACATTGGCAGCAGGATTCAAATTAACTTCACGCTTCATGTTGTTGATGCAAGTGCACGACACTTATCCTTCTTATGTGCTTTCTGTTGAAAATTCCTCATCGTTGATGTCATTAGTTCGAACAAAATCAGCTGTTGCCGACGTGTTTCGTGATTATTTTAATCAAAAACATATTTTTTTTTTTGTTCAAAATAAACTTTTAAGTTCTGCCGGCAACACTGTTGAAAATTGGTAGTCTCTCATGTTTGGGGGTTGTGCCAAAAAAAAAGAACAACGAGTAAAATAGAACGAACCATTATTTGCAGCCGCTACCGTGTCTGGTTGCGATTAATTGCTGTCGCGGTTAAAATGACCCATCCACATGGGAGCTAGTTGTCCTGTTATTGAAGTTGTTTTAAGGAAGTTGCAATGTGACCTAGCTGAGCGGTTTTGTCTTTGTCAATTGCCAAACGTTAAACTGAAGACAGTGGGCACATTCAAAAATCTTGTTAACTTAAGTCGACTAGATTGGTTTGGACTAAGTAGCCTGAACGCACAAAATTGATTTTGTCTGTGACGTCACTTATCTACGTCAGCGGCATATGCCAACTGTGTTCTTATTACTCAGTCACGAATTTCTTGACTTAATTCGTTGGCTACCCGCCCATAAACGTCAACTGAAAAACCTTTTCTTGTGATCGATCTAGGCCAATCAAAACTGTGATACATCAAATCAGTCAGCTGTCAGACTTACTAAAACTAGATAGTTGAACGTCCCCAGTCCCTTCCCGCGTTCCAATGATCGCTATGTGCATTGTGCATGGCTTCCGGTATGGTGAACTCACGTCATTCATCTAAAAGTAATTGTAGCACAAATGGTAGCATTCCAAGATGTACTCTTTACCTAGTGTTTGGCATTGTTTTGACGTTTAGCAGTATATTCGATAATACTAAATTCATAACTTTATTTAACGAAAACAGGGACAATTCCCCATTCGACGAACGTCCACATGAGTCCATAGTATTTTAAAAAATGTAAAAAAAAGACGCAGTTCCAAGACCGCTCTCATCGGTAAATGTCAAAACGAGGGAGCGCGACGGATGTGTTCTGTAGATAGTGCAAAGTGTCATCCCAAACCGCAACTCGCACACGTAATGGATTGTGGATATTTTTGATCATGTAGGGTGCACTTAATTGTGCCATGTCAGTTGATTGAACAAAGACGGGAATTTCGTTTAATTGAATTACATTTTTTGTTGTAGCAGAATGACACACTCTGATATAAGGACAGACTAAAACGACTCGAGCGACAGCGGCCAATTGAATGCTGATCACTTGGCCATTGAGTGATAATTTTGTGATGCCACGACATCGACATCCTCAATAAGTGTGCACATCTGTGCAGATTTCTATTTTTGGTAGCAATTTTGATTTTTTTTTTCTTTTCGCAATTTTGCTTGTCAGACAAAGAGGTGCGCACATGCAAATCGTTAAAGTAATATAGCTGAATTATTTTGTCATTGACAATTTGCCGAAGCACCACACTCTTGTGGAACGATGAGTGAATGAATGCTTTGCTGTTTATATTTTTAGATGGAAATCATAGAATGCATTATAAAGGGTGTGCCAAGTCTTTTTCTGAACTCGAATTCGACAATTTTTTTTGACAGAAAAGCGGGGTAAAACAATAAAATATAAAAAGACCACCGGAAACATGCGGATTTGCAGAAAAATTACTTATATTAATTAAGGTCAAGGGCTTTTTGTTGAAACTACCACTTTAGTCAATCCTACAATGCCGCCGAATTGTTGACTTAGTGTATCCAGATAATATTGACGGGATATTTTTGACAGAACAGATATGCACAGGTTTTTTAGTAGGAGTTAAATATGATGGAGACTAATGCGATTGATGTCTTTGTTAGTTTGTTACTGTCACCTTTGCAACAGAATGTTAAAGCTAATAGTGACCAAATGTCATATTTGCGTGATTATCTACCGATAATCGTGTTCCGCACTGTTTATTGCTTCTTTTACTTATCCCAACGCTCTTCAGCAGTATGTCCGCGATTATTCTGATGATATAATAAGAGAAGCCTCGCCCTCGCTAACAGAATTCTTTCTCAATAGTTCGTAAATCTGCTTTTATTGAATGAATCTAACAAATGATACCACCGTCAAGACACACGACAACGCCTCCAAGAATTAGCCTAGTCTTCACGATGTCACTTCAGTTTTCAGTCCACTTATACATAATACAAACTTGTGAAACCATTAAATGAAAGCAGATCCAAGGCAATCGCAATTATACAACACTAACCCATCCTTCGAGCCTAAATCAACCAACCACCCAACGCTGTGTAAGCGATAGAACTTATGTAGAGAACACACGTCCTAAGCAAACGAACATTTTCGTTATAAATTGTCGTTTCACTCCGTTCTTCTGGTTAAATAAATATACACCAATTATGAGAAATCTTTACGAGTTCAGTCAGACTGTAAACAAACCGATTAAGACCTTGAATAGAATTAAATTAACCGTGAGAATACAATGATGATGTAGGTATAAACAAAAAAGACCCAAATGGCTTGCCAATGAAATGGAGAGAATCTGATTGATCTCGAAGGTGAACAATATTCTAGTACAATATTCAAACATATATATTTGTGTGGATTTTTTGATGTATAATATGGTTTTCATGTTGTCTCAATATTGACAGACTAATGGACAGAAATTGAATAATTTGTAGCGGTTGGCAGCACCGGCCATAAGAAATTCCTTATCGCTGAACATACCAAGTTGTCTCTCGTTAATTTGTTAAGCTGGGTTTTCTGATTGAAGTTTCCTAGCATAAAGTCATAAGAGTTAAGTTGTCAGAAAGTGATGGATATGGAAGAATAAAGTCCTCATTCTAAATTCTTTCTAAATAAAATAATAAAAATGTATTTTTGTGTTTTATGTTATGTGGTACAATACGAAGACCACAAAATTAATTATTTCGGACGCCACACGCTCCCAAATTGGCTCTAAACGATTGCGATTCTTGCTCGTTAAAAAAAAATGGGTTAAAATTAACAAAGTCTCTGTGTCACAGTTTGGAGGTTAAGTAAAGTACGATTTGTAAATGCTAATTTCTGGCTCTCCAAAACGCAGTCAAACTGAAAATAAAGCGTCCTTTAAATAAATAAATAAGAAGTGGTTCCGTTCAGTCGGTGACCCATACTACGGTTGGAGTTACACTTTTAAGGTTTAGCCTTGAACGACCAATGAATATGTACATTATTCACTGACATATATTTTTTTAATTCATAAAAAATCGCATTCCACCAAAAACAACTAAGTGATTTCGATTCAGACTGCAAAGCCACACTCCTCAACCTCATTGTGTTAACACAATTCGTTCCGTCGCATAAACGTCATCCCACCTACAATACACAAGCACAACATGCTTAAATTCGCATTATCATCCTAAAATAAAAAAAAAACCCCAGTATTGACATATTTTCGCAGACCAACACTCTTTTATTTTACAATTTGCAAACAATATATGAACTAAAAAGATAAATAAATAAATGAACTTCTTGTTTGTTTGTGGAACAAAGCATTTTGGCTTCTGTAGAAAGCATCATCGTACATCTTCGCTGTCATGACATTTCTTTTGATTTCGTTCCAAAAATACATTTCATTATTTCATATACCATTTCCATTCATTTTGTTATATTTCTCTCGTCGGAGTTTTACCATATAGCCATGCGCCAACGGTCTGACACCAAAGCACACATCTGATTTTGATATTCATCTTCTCCAAATATAATTGAAGGCGTTATTTATATGTGAAGCAGTAGCTATATCGTGAAATGGGAAAATTTACTGGGAAATGTGGTTGAGCGCTCGTCTGCCCAAGCTGTGCATTTTTCAGTTTTTCCTTTGAATTTTCGGATTCCCCTTATGAAATGGAACCACAGTTGCAAAACATGAAACCAGAGAAACCACGTCTTGCTGAATTCAATTTGTATTCCCAGCAGATTAGAAAAAAAGAAGCCGCTGTCTCTTGGAGAAACTATACAATTGACAAATTCACGTTTTTGTAGGGAATATGCGACATTCATGACAATTGGTCGCAGGCAAGATGTATTGCGAACAGAATCACGTTTGTCCGTGGAAATGTCACTTATACTGGTGGCATTTCTTATTTGTTGTTGGCTTACATAATCACGTAAAATAATTGGAATTTGATTGTAATGTTATTGCTACGAAGAAACAAAGCGTGTAAACATTGTTTTCGGCTTCAGAGCAGACTTTTATATAAGATTTGACATTTACGGAAATTTCATTTTGAGAAATTATCTTAGGTGACAGAAGACGAGAATCGAATGTCAGCTGTTGTTCTAGTTCCTTTATTTTAGTATTGATATGCCCTGTTTTGGTAGGCGCAGTGGCTTAGTGGTTTCTGTGTTGGACTACCAAGCGAGGGGTCCCAGGTTCGAATCCTGCAAAAAACCCGAAATCCAACTTAGGGTTGTTTCCACTGCGCCACCTCTCGCGAACGTCTGACAAGTGCAAGTGCTTCTCAATTAGCCGTTTGGAATCGGCATGAAATTGTAGATCCCTTCCATTCGTTCCAAAAATGAAAAACTCACACAAAACGAATGGTTGTGAGAAGTTAGGCCTTGGGTTCCTTCGGACCTGTTGCGCCAATTACTTATTATTATTATGCCCTGTTTAGTCAAGCGGACAGCAGACGCGCTAATTCACAAATTTCACTTAATGGATTGTATTAATTCTGTCATATTCTCATATTCACGATGAAATTCGTTGAAATTTGGGGAAAAATAATCGTTTTTGTCAGGAAAACATAAGTAGCGAGTGGCGAGTGAACGTTAGTCGTATACTTAGTACGAACCTAAAAAAAAAGGTACAGATCGTGCAACATACATAAACATATACATAAATAAAAAGATCAAATAGCACCCTAGGCATAGCTTCTATTTGGGTTTTCATATCGGGAATTCACTGGAAAACAAATATTTCTACAGAACAACTAAACAAATTCAAAGAGTTTCGACAAAAAAATAAAGAACCTCTGTTAAACAAAAAAAATCCTTCTACCAATAACGAATATCAATCAGATAGAGTAGTTATGTATGTAATCGTCATTATTTTGTTTACTAGCAGGCAACCAGGGAAAACCACAAAGGGTTTTCCAAGAGTGGCGAGTACAATTTCTTGAAACTAACGTTTTACTAAATTAAGTCCGGTGATAAATAAATATTGTTACTCAAAGTGTTTCTTCTCAAATCACTCTTAATCTGTTAACAATAATGATTAAGATTGTAATATTCATTCGACTTAATTACATTAGAGTTCAGTAACCAAATGTGACAGCCAATCTTCTATAAAATATTCAATATTTCTAAATGCATTTCACATAATTTATGTAGACTCCATGTCATCGCACTGGATCCCAGACAATTAGATGACACGACACGCACTGTCGAAGAGAAAATTCTAACAACGCAACAGATTTTTATGGACAATAAAAAAATAGATGATCAGTAAATCATTTTATAGAGATGGCTGCTTTTTTTGAATAACAGACGAGTGATGCCGCATCTTTTTTTTGTTGTTCCGAAGTCAGAGGCATTTTTCAAGGACGAATATTTTGTGCTTCTGTCAATTAAACTATTTTTAGAATGATTTGCTTCTGAACGTGTGTAAGTTTTTACTTTATATTTCATCCTAAGAAAATTTAGGATAACAACCCGATCTCTTGAGAAATTTCCATCACCTTGAGATGTAGTTTTTGTTAAGGCGATGGTTCCAAAATCACTTCACATCATTGTAGCAGAAGCGAACATTTTGTTTCCATTTTTTGCTCATTTGTGTTTGATGTTAAGGTGACACGTAGGATCATAAGCTACTATTGTGTTGATATTTTGTTTGACTGTTCGACTAGGTTCTCCTGTAAAATTCACAACACGTCAACTTTGAAAGTGTGGAGACATTTAATAAAAACTACGTGAAAGTGTTGCAAACAAAATTTAAAAAATTGTTAGTTTTCGAGATATCTACATGCACGTTATATTAGTTCATTCGAGGGATAAGACATTTAAAAACAGAAACTTCGTAAGGTTTGATCGTGTGAATGTCGCTTCAGTTGGCGGATAGAATATTTAAAAGCAGCAGCCATTTTGTAAGACTTTATAGGTGCAGTGATGTTTTTGATTGTTTTATTTGCTTTTTTCCTTTTAAACAATTACAGTACGATTACATATTTCAGCAACTAACCTACCATATCGCACAAATTTGAGGGTACGGAAACCTATCAATCAATTATAAACAATAGGGTAGATTCCAACAACGTCAGTGTCAACTATGAAGAAGAAAAAAAAACCAAGTGACAGACAAAGCAGATGTGGCACAATTGTGTACAAAAATGACTGAAAAGTTTATAATAAAGTGCAAAAAACAAGATAAAAGCATAGTAGAAGTGAAAAATTATGTTTTTCAAACGAATTTGGAAAAAGCTGACAAGTTAAAGTAATCCGAACTGTGGGCTTTTTAACAATATTTGAACAAAACACTACTCTATCCATTATCAACCGGCTTTGTTATCCTAAAAGTTTTGCTTTGATGTTTCAACCAAAAAGATAGCCTATCTGTCGCGAGTCACTCTATTCCATTTTGATTGATTAAGCAACCACGCTATTTCTTGTTAATGATCATTAATGACATCTTCTAGTAAAAAAATAGACGCTTAAAAAATCCATACAAATCACGATCGCCGACAGTAATGATACGTTTTTTATTGTCAGATCATTTAAACAAGCCAGCCACTTATTATAATTTGCTTGCGTTTGACACTAGTGACATAAATGTTACGTAAGTACCTACCTCCTCAGATTGAACACGACCAATCGTTTTGGCTTAACTATACTTTCCTAATCGCCTACCCATACTTGCAAATCAAGTAACACCACTCATCAAACTCAGCTTACCCTCTCGGTGTAATATTTTTGTTCCAACAATATCCTCTCTTTCTTTCCATTTTATTTACTTTCTATAATTGCTTGCAATAAGAAAATATAATTAACAACTACCACCACTACTGTAAGGTCATTGCTACACTGCGACCTACTACAGTCAGTTTCAACGAACATTCAAACACAAAAACCGGTCACAGTATCAAAGCAACACTCTAATCAACTGGTTAATTAGAGTTGAATCGTGATTTATAATTTTATAGCACTGTTGCATGCTACAACAGCGAGCGAGCACCTACAATGGTCGCCACTTTAAATGGGAAGTGAAACGCTTGCTGTTCATTGTTGTAAACACCATTGAACCAGTCTGTCTTCTGTCACTTTGTGTACCTGTCTGTTTGGTGAACGATGGAGTACGTACGACGACGATCCAGCTTATGTAAGGCGTTCATAGAAACAAGTGTCAGACGTAAAGAGCAAAGAATAAACAACCGAGAGGCAAAGTGATGGTTTGTGTTTCTGTCATTTGTAGACCTTGACCGTCAAACTTGAGCGACAGAGAGGCGGAGCGGTACCGGTGCGAGATCAATTTGCTTTTATAGATTTAAATGAAAGTTATAAAACTGAGGGGAAAACCAAATATTTTAAGCACATTTATGAACAATACACAAACAAGATTAATTAAGGGCAAACTTAATACCAAAGTCAGTGTTTAAATTATCACCTTCCTGTCACACAGTAATGTTTTAATTTAATGGTCGGGGTTAGAGTTTGAAAAATATTTACACAAACAATTTGGATAATTGTCATTTTGTTGTTTTTTGTTGTTTTTTTTGTGATTATTCAAAACAGGATCAGCTTGATAATTTGAAGAGATTTCGGCGATTGGGAGAAGAATTTGTGTTGCGTTCGTTGCTTATGAGATCGTTCCACTAGAAATGTCACAGAATGTCTTTATTATTTACAGTGTGATGGAACCCATTTTGTTTCAACCTGGTTAATTTTTGGCTAGTTTGAGAAACTACCATAAAATCGAAATCCTACAATTTGTTAGCGATTGATGGAACGCAGCTTAAATTTAGCTTAACAGTTTTACCAATCTCTATATGGCTCCCGGTGAAACCAAGAAATTGTGTTTTCACTTGCCGCAAACTCACGCATCTAAAGTTTTATTTTATTTAAAACAACAACTTATACTTTCGGTTGCAAATCAAGCCAAGTCGACTACTTTCTCTTTTAACACATCCAAAATAAAGCAATCAACATAAGATCATATCATACTAAAAAACTGTCAAAAACAAATGTCTCAATTGTCGCAAAACTGCTGACAGTTTAATCGGTATACCCGTTTAAAATAACCAAAACTGTTTTCTTTCTATCAGTATAGATGTTATTGTAGAATTTTCATTCTTCCGTCTCCGGCTTTGCTATTATAAGCATTCAGCCATTTAAATTTATAAGCATCGTAAAGAAAATACATTTCAATTAAAAACAGGAAAACAACATCTGCGCGAAAAAAAAACGAACAGATATACAAAATGTGTATCTACTACAATTACTCATCTCTATAAGATATAATGCGAGTACAGTAACAATTGTGTTTGTTTGTTTATTTGACTTCGGTGTCAATACTGAAGGCCGGCTGAAGCTGTTTTTGGGGAATTTTCTCCCCGAATTTGTTCCTTGTTTACTGCTTAACTTCCCGCGCACTTGTTTAAAAGCTATCACCCAAATGCATATTTCGATGATAACTTAAACTCTTGAATATTTTACCATAAAAAAAAACGCTATCAAAAATGAAATGAGAAATAATTTATAGAATAATCGATAGGGTACGTGTTGTTCGACAAATCACGTACAAGAACAATGTAATGCACAAAAAACGAATAGTACGCATTTTATTGGAAGCATACCAAAAAACTAAAACCAATTAATCAACATGTTTATTGTTTGTTATAAAACAAATAGATGTTTACAAAATAATCCTCGACATTAGAAGAACAACACAATTTAGATTCATTCCACTGGCCACTAGATGTCTAGCTCATTATGAACACAGCCCTAGAGGTAGCGGAACTCAAATTTGCTTATTGCTTATATGTATTTATTTTATATTGTATTAATTAATATTATTTCACCTATGTGGAATACTTGATTGTTAAGTTTAAGGACGAACTACGAATCTAGTTATGGTCATTGAATAACGTTGGCAATTTGTCAAGTTTTCATAAGAAATGTTGACAAGAACTCAATCTAGATCATAATTTTGACAGCTGGGGACAAAACCCAAATCATCAAGTCGATGTAAAGTTTCACAGGAATAAACGACGAAATCTCTTTCTTTTGTCGGATGAAAGGTTCGCAGTGCATAAGACGAAATACAATGCGAGTCGTTACCTTCTAATTGGAAGTTAAATTGTCAAATGGCAACTGCTAAGCGAGAAAAGTTTTCAAGTTGTACACTGTACAGATTTTGAATGCTTAAATAATATAAATTTTAAACTTTCGTGAAAGAATGGAAAAGTTATGAAACTTTAACGTTGTAGAGATCTTTGTGGAAGTGTCAAAAGCTGTAAAATGTGTCAAATTGATGGGGAATTTTCTATATAGCTTGCTATTTTTGTTACAAAAAATATTGTAAATCAATAGGTTTTTTTCTTGCTTGCTTGTTTTCGAATGTACTTTGTTGACATCAATGCGCTATGAATCTGACAGATGATAAATGGACTGCAGATTCGTCGAGGCATGGTAATAGTACCGAAGTACGCCAACGTTTTCCAGATGCAATCAGAGAAATCGATCATTTTACTGAAAGAGAACTCATAATTGACTGCGGCTTTCTGACAGTGGATCATATCTTTGCAACTGTCAAAATTCAACTAATAACAAATTAATAGTGCAGTTTAAAATAGCTTTAATTGAAACCAGAGTGTTTGTAAACAAAGTTGTTATTCTCTCGAACAATTCAAGTTTAATTAGCAAATTAGACTAGGTCCAAATTAAAAGTTCGACGATCGACAGAAGATGGAATATTATTATTGCCATCAAATTTGTTGCACGAACTAAGCTAGCCGCTTACGTTACAGTACAAAAGCGTGTTAATATCTCGTAGGGTGTGAAATAATTTAAAATTACACATTGTAATAGTAAATTCAACAAAAGAAGCGTTCTGTGGACGCTGCGCTTTAAAAAGCATGTGCTGAAATCTGGATCAATTTTGAAAGAACCTCCATGCCAAATTTCAAGTTTCTTTCAACCGAACGCATTTCAACCTGCATGGAAAATTCCAAGAGAAAAATACTCCCGATCAGCGGTAACCGCAAACGGGTCTAATGTTTTTTGGCCCTGAATTCCAAATCGGAATTATGAGTTTATTCAACTTGTCGGCGGTCGCGACGACATTCAATTGAAGGCAATCCAGAATGACGATTTTATACACAGAATATTATTTAAATTCCATGCGATGCATAACGAAGTTGATCCGGACTCAAAGCCACAAAAGCTGCATTCATTTGAAAAACAAACGTTTTACCTGCGTTTTAAAATGACTGATTTAGTGACTTTTTTGAATATATATTTCTTTAAATATAATAATAATTATTTCTCAGCAATGTCTATTCCTTCCGGTTAAAGTGTCATAAAAAATCTAGTTGACCTTCCAAAAAAAAATAAAAAAAAATAAGCCTACCCCTGTTATCATTGAAGTGAGTTCCGAATTTTCCACCACAGTTTGTTTTTGACTTTCAGCAAACCCGTTTGCTGTCCAAATAATACACAACTGTCAAACAGGATTCTTTTACATTAATTGCCTTGGTTGCATCAGAAACAAATTAAATTCCAAGCACACGTTTCAAACGATAAAAATCAAACTGGTTAAAGTTCTTTCTTTCTGTCGGTATTAGGTGCAAAATATAACAACGTCAATGTTGGCAGCAATAAATTTCGTTCAAAAAAGCAATTTCAGCCAAACAAATCGTTATTATTCAGTCACACTTTGTAAAGAAAAAAAAAACACACCACACTGACACCAAATTTCATAAATACATACGGTCCGGCGATTATACAGGGTTGATGCATCGCTAAGCGATGTGGTTAATATCGTGTCTCGATGAAATGGTACCGTAAACATGATTAACACACTTTTTTTTCTTTTTAATTTTCTCTCACAACTTGTACAACTTTATTTGAATTTTGTTTCGCTCTTCTTTATTTTTTCCTGCCTGATAAATTCACATAATATTTATTTGCCCTTCGCCATAGGGGAACTTATATAACTTGGAACTTTTACAAAATATAAATCACACGATGGTATTGGGTGAGCGACTTTTTGATTTCACTTTGTTTTTAGCAAGAAGCCTTTTATTTTTTTTTTTTCGAGGATCACTGATTCACTTGGAAATCATAAGGATTTTTGATTTTATTTTTGTTTTCCACCGAGGCGATGAAAATATTCTTCGCCTATACCGTGCGTTAATTAGAACGCTCTTAGACAAACTGAAACTCAACGGCGATTAAAATTAAACAGAAATTGGTCACTTACACCCACCGCGCCGCTCTCGTTGTGGTTCGTCCTCTACACAGAAACCCAGCAACCACCCCCCATTTGATGAATACGTGATATACAGAAAAATATAAAACAGAAGAGCCAAACGTTGGCAACAGTTGTGATATGTATCTAGATACCTACACTTTGTGTGAATATTTGGCTATAAATTCGTGGAATATATTGTGGATTTTATTTTTCATTTGTTTATGTATGTCGAGTTCGATCGCGCCTGCGGTTGTTGACGATCTGCATGCGAATCAAGATCATTGAGGGAAATTCATTTTCAATTGAGCCGCCACAATTTCTTCGGCGGCGCGGAAACAATGAAGCAACAATTTAAATTGAAGGACAACGATAAAGTGATCGCGTGAATACTACAATCAATTGGCGTAGCCACACAACACAGATTGTATTGTTTGTTTGTGACTGCGGGCTTTCACATTCATTTGACGGGCGGACGATGAAACAAAATCTGCGCTTGCGCACACTCGATTGTTGGTTATTCTTCGCGTGTGCCTGTGCACTTGTAGCGATACTCGAATTGACTAAATTTTCAAATGTTCGTCGCTCGCTGCTGAGGTGATGAGCAAAAAATAAAAAACACAAATTAATAGATTCAGATATATACTTTCTCATTAGTGAGCGGTGAGATTTTTTTTTTCAGTCAGAGAGATCGATTGTCGTTTGTCGATGGGGAGAATTTCCCAGAGAAAAATCCAGAGAGGGAGGTAGGGTACATAAAATATTTATCATGATCGTTTTGGTTGTGAATTTTATAAACAGAAAAAAAATCAAGAGATATTCGTTGACATTTTAAAAAATATTCCGTTGATCGTGTTCGTGAATTTAATTTGCCGAGCGGTTAGCTGAATTGAGTACATGCATGCATAATTTAATCACGTGCACGGCAGGTAAGTATGCATTACGATGGAGGTAGGTTAACGTTGTTTTTTTCTTCGGTTTAGCACGTTATGCACTGGGTTCAATAGTCTATTGATTGGTGATGTGTTCATCGGGCGAGGACATTTTGATACGTGGGATGAAGGGAGTTATCTGCTGTCAATAGGCCAAGAGAAAAAGCTAGGTATACCCGAGATTTTTTTTTTTTTGTAGTAAAGCTGGTCAATAAGACTGGGAGGCATGACATTTCAGGAATAAATATATCTCCAGACAAAGAATGGCCAGTTGTAGCAGCTGCTGTTGAACATGACACATGCTGATAACAGCCTCACATCAACTGACCTTATGCCCTGTAGCAGCGACTGGTATTATCGCATCCCTTGCTTAAAATCTAAAACCACACACTACGAAATTTAAAAAAATCCATACAAAAGTGACAGCGATATCATGATGGAAAAATGTCGCTCTCCTTTTCGTTTTTTCTGCGAAACGATGGCGAAAACTGGTTAGTTGTAGTAGATTGCTTGGTACAATTCTCCATTCTATTTTCACGCACGTTTAGTTGACCAGGACATTAATTGCTTGCGAAGATTTGCCACTTGTACTTAGTGTTGCCATATTTTTAAATAAGAGGCATGCAAAATCTTGGAGCCAAGAAATAGACACAAACTCAAATATCAACATCAAAAA
The DNA here is from genome assembly GCA_963082955.1 of Cheilosia grossa. Classification (NCBI taxonomy): domain Eukaryota; kingdom Metazoa; phylum Arthropoda; class Insecta; order Diptera; family Syrphidae; genus Cheilosia; species Cheilosia grossa. Next base: position 10,248,085 of record OY720144.1, on the reverse strand, counting down.
TGCGCATGTTTTTGTAATATTTCAATTATGATTAAACTGTTTTAAGGACGACAATATTGAATGAAAAAAAAATAAACTTAGACTAGCTCGTAATTAAGAGCAGAATGCATTTCTTTATAAAATCCTAAGGAGCCTCAAAATCGCCAAAGTTTGAAGTGTATACCCTTAATTGCGATAAATCCCAAATGACAATTTTAAGGAGCCAGTGAAAAGTTCGAGTAGCCAAATCGCAGATAAATGCCCAGTGCTGGTAACACTACTACTTGTGTTGCAGCTGATGGAACTCTCTTCAAAATTATTTTCCGCTGCCTTTTCCCAGATGTTTCGCTCCACTTGGACCCATTTCAATTATTCAAATGGGTGCTTTGTAAAAAACACTTAAATATAATTTTTTTTTGTACTAGATTAGTTGTTGGCTCGTTCAACAAGTTTAGCATTATCATTTCGTTCATTGAATTTTGGTTTTCTCAACGTTTATGTTATAGTTTTTAAGAATTTAAGTGAAACAGAACAAATATGAATTAACATTTTTATGGTTTTGTGTACAAAAAATATCATAATGAACAGTCTTCAAATACAGAACTGTTCACTATTATATAAAGAACGGATGGTCACCCTAGCTGTAACGCTCTGTCGGAATTGGCTGATCTTATAAATCACAAAAGTCTCGAATGAGCTACGCGGCATACTTTTAGTTATCACTTACGATGCCCCAAGACTCAAGACTTGCAAACGAGACATTGACAGCTAGTTTCGTTCTGCCAATGATTTCCATTTCAACTTTTGGACTCACTAATTTTACATTTCATGTCCGGGGTGGACCTGATTCTTAACCAAATTCGCCTCCCTAGCTCGCTCTATAACTGCATCCAGATGCGCACTCAAAGTTGGGTTAGGTTAGGTGGCTGTGTTCAAAGACACAATTAGACCAGAGTGCACTTCAAGTTAGTTGGGTTCGTTCTGCGCACCACTCGTTTTAAGGCTTCGCCTCTACTGCTTTGCCTATCTGGTTTGGAGGCAATGATTATTCGATTAAAATCGTTGAGGGTACCTTCTTGGGTGGTATGATTTGGTTTAGCCCTCAATGTCAATGTCATCAGAGTTTGGAAGAAATTTGTGCGCTTCTTACAATTCACTGAAGTTTGATGTTTGAATAGTCACTTGACAGCGCATCATGTCCTCTTTTCCCTTTCCTCTCCTTTAATAACAACAAAAGTATAGGTGAGATTATTTTTGACATAAATGGAACATTCTCCACCGTCCGACGAAGTTTCTGAAGCTTGTTGACATCAACGCCACTGGTCTTCGTTTTCATACGAACTGCAAATAGGATTTTTCTCAAGATTCGTAACCAACTTTATTGTAAGTATAGTTGGACTCCACACACAATTTCAACTCAATCCGACACGAGGTTTACATTTCTCCACTTTAAAATAATTTCTAATTAATTTATGTGCAAGTGCATGCACATAATTTTCTCTCGTATAAATAGTACACTATAGTCTTACGAAGTCAAACAATAATGTAGAAAGTATAGAAACATTCGTATGTAACAGAAACTGCATCTTGACAGTAGCTGAGCATTCCGGACCTTCATCATCCAACACCTTTCACTTTCTTCTTAAGCTATCACTATTCAATCGTGTCTTCTTCACTTTTCAAAATGCGAAACTACAACGGAATTGATCAACCGTGCCAACAGTCTTCTACTGCAATTGTTGTAAATTGACGATGCCCTAATTTGTTGCATTTTTGTTCTGCGTATTGTTGTTTGTTGTTTAATCAAAGTGAAGGAGTTCGAATTGTTAGATATTATATACCCCGCCCGCGATGGTGGTGATAAAAAGTCACAAAGCTGAGTTCGATTACCCAAATGTCAATTGCATGCAGAACCCGCAACAATTTAAGACAAGACCCGAACAATATACGGTGTGGCTGTGTTAAGGACTTGCTTCTTTCAAATAATTTTTTTATTTGTTTTTGGTTTTTGTTGGAAGAAGAAGACAAACTTTTACTGACCGTTCCCAAAGGAGGGTTTTTTGTTTGTGTTTCGAGTGCGCATGAAGTCGAAGAGTAACAGTCAACAATTTAAATAATGAAAATTTGTTTCCGTCAATGTTCTGGTCCTTCGTGTGTTGTAAACTCTGACACTTTGTCGATAAAGAATAGGTTTTTCTTTTTATTGTCTATTCGTGCATTTAACATCCTTCTGGAGGGTTGGTATGTATACTTTTCGAGCAATTCTCGAGTGGATATTTATGAGGAAAGTTTTTTGGTTGTAAGAAAGTGATTACTTTGATGGGAAATGTTGAAATGTTTGTTTTTGGAAGTTTCACTGATATTAGACGCTTATACGTCATGGATGCGCTGCAAAGTTTTCAGATTATGGATATGCTCATATAAAATCGCACACAGAGATTCGTTCCTTGATAGATATGACATAATTTGTTTACTCTTGTTCCGAAAATAGGCATCAATAAAATACACTGACAGTTTGCTTAGAAAAGGGTGTCTGCCATGTTGATTGGTTGGGCCCTCAATAGGTGTGCAAATATATCCACCTGTGTCACCAATAGGATATACAATTAAGGCTAAAGGCACATGTGTGCTTGTTGTCACTAGGCGTTTGCTATTTATTAATAAAGTCTTGCAGAAGTCTACTTTGAATGACACATCCGCTCCCACTCCATGTCAAATGTCACTTTTTTGTATACTTCAGAGATGCCTGTGATGTAAGCCTTGTGTTTATAGACTGCAAACGTTACCGTAGATTATTACTTTTGCGCACAAACTGTTTAAAAAAGTTTAAATACAAAGTTCAAAAACAGTATTCCACGAACGGCGCCATCCAAAAGCGCACCACGCGAGTGCATATATTAGATTTGTGTTCTACAAACTAGTGCACCATCAAAGACGAGTTTATAACTACAAAACTACTGCCTGTGCCATGAAACTAGCGGCACTAAAACTCCCTTTAAGCCACAATGTCTCATCAAATTGGTTTATCCTCAAAATTGACTGCCATCTAGTCGCGACTTATACATGAAAAAGAATAGTTGGAATTTTCTTTTTCATTTATTTTGCGTAGAGTCGTCAACTGAAAAGCCAGTCATACACAAGAAGCTAACTGCTGACATTTCACGGATAAAAATGCAAATGAGTGTTCTCAGTTTTATTGCTATCCCGAGATGATTTTATTTGCTTGACGCAGACAAAAGGATGCCAGCTGACTTGGTTAGTAGATTTACTTTTTCTTTATATATGCGACCTGTCAAACTTAATCCACACATTAAATACAAAACTCCTGATTAGAGTTCTCGTTTCCCGGTTTCGAATTTGCTGTTTTACCTAAACACACTCGTGGAACGCATTTCTTTTTAGGGGGACGTATTGCTTCAAAGCAATCTGTGACGCAATCGATTTCGGTTAATCACCACTTAATTGCCAGCTTTGTTGAGGGCAATCCGCAATTACAGTGGTTAGTATCTCTGTTCGCCCGATTTCATTCCAGTGGGATGGCAATTTATTAGCAACACCCGCAAGAATTGAAACGGTTAGGTGGACTCTATTTTAGGACACCAACAATTGATTGCCCACAGTCAATTAGGATATACCTCACTACACATTTTCACCACTTCTATAGTAAAGTTGATGTAGACTGAGTTAGTTCGACGGAATAATTTGGTTACGGGCTAACAACAATGCTTGGGTTTTCCAATTTAGGGTTTTTCGGGTGTTTGATTTTTATATGTGGTTTTATATCTGCGCTTTAACAATTTGTTGTATAGAACTTGAAAAGAAAGCAAAATTAACCGACCGGTGCTTTCATTTTGTAGAATCATGTTTGAAGTTACAACCAGAAGCAAAAGGGACACTTCTTGGCTACTTTTATATTGTAACCTTCCTTTGCGTTTGTGTGACATTCCAAAGCTTTGTGCTTCGTAGTTGTCATTTGAATAAAAATCTGAAACCATTTGGAAAATCTACGTAAACATAACGTATGTGATAAAAAAAAATCATTTTTGGATGATCTAAATATATCAGCAAATATAAGTTAGACAAATAACCAATAAAACTATCGAGAGTTACTTGTTCCGAATCAGCCTAAAAGTCTGCAAGTATTTTCGGTGAACTGCAATTATCTGGCATATGATGCGTAAAATTCCACATTAGGCGTATGGGCATGGCTGAGATATAAAAGCGCTTTTACCATTCGAACAATGTATATCACGCAGTTGAGTTCTCCCTCTCCATACAACAAGTTGACAACTGACAACTGGAGCTTCCAAATGAACGGGCAAATAAGGAACTACATTGGGAATATTGAATCAGTCAGTGGTCAGTCTTTTTATATGTTAAATAGGAAGTTGTTTTGGAGACCAAGCAAAATATGTGAATAGAAATATGTAGTCAATAAAAAAGTTTTTTTTTTGACATAAATGACAACCAAGAAATAAATAGCGGTGAAAGGTAGCCTTGTGTCCAAAACGTTTCAGAGCAAAGTGGACGGGAAGGAAAGTATGCTATTACTTTCACCAGTGGATATACATTTTTTAGACACCACTGACAGTCAATCGAATTTATACAGCACTTTGTCTATACTTTGCTAAAGTGTACTCGTTTAACGCAAATAATCGCGGTGTAGAACTGCGATAAATGACTCAATTCACTCCTTATTGTGATAGCGTTGAAAATTACACTTTATTCTGCTTCTTTAAGAATAGTTTTCAATAAAACAGACCTAATTTTGACAGCTTCTTCATTAGACGTCAAATGGAACACTCTCAATTTAAAATTTTAAGTGTGTTCATTTAAATTCACTTTGACAGCTGCCTTTGTAACTGCAATTTTGCTTCTACACTCTATTCGATTTTTTCCTACAAACTCTGGCGCTTGTTGTTGAATTCTCGTTTGTTCCTTTTAGTTTCTTTAACAAGATATGTATTTGCAGACTGAGCGAAATACTTTCGGCGTGCGAAAGAGCCAAAGTGGAATTTACTCGTCGCTCGTTATTTTGGTCATTTTCTTGTCAGTGGTTGAAATCAAATCGATAAGTGGCGCTGTTGTTTTGATTTAAAAAATTCATGACTGAGTACTAAGTTGAAAGTTCGCATGTGGCTGACGTATAGGAAATGTGACGTTAGCGACCAATCTAGTTTTTGCATTCAGGGTATACATCTAGTCCGGATCCATGTAGTCGACTTAAGATAACTGGATTTTTGAATGTGCCCATTTAAACAATTATTAATTTGACACTTCAGACGCTCCGTTGAATTCGAATTTCCCTTTTTAACTACTGGGATGGCAATAAATAAAGAAAAAGTAGTCGGTTGATTATGATGGAAAATCTTGGACAAATCTGAAAATGTCCCTTACCCCATTTTTGTTCCTTTAAGCAGTGTTGCCCTTAACAATTTCAAAAAGGGGACCAAAGAGGGGCCCTCCACGTAAAATACTAACATAGATTATAAAACAAACGCAAAACAGAACAGAAAAGACATTTATTTATAACAAACCACTAAATTTGTTCATTAAGACACTAATTTTCACACGTTTGCCTTTTTTTTCATTCAATAAAGAATAAAATCTTACTTAAACTGAAAAAAGGGCCATTTAGATAATTTTTGAGAAAATGTGGGTCTCAAAGCTCAAAAAGGGGCCATTTCAATCCTGCCTTTTAATTGAAGACTGTGTGTCATAGCGACTTAATCCACAAAGGCATTAATTGTGTATGAGTGTACCAGATTGATACAAAAAATGCGAAAAAAAAGAACCTGCCAACCTTTCGATTTAACAGCTTACTGTGTACCGTCATAGCATTTTCCAAAACACATCAAAAAATGACGTGTAGGTTGCTTTGAATTTGGAGTAAACAAGTAGTACCTTCTATTCCTTTGACGCGGACCCTATTTATTTAATTTTATCACACCCTTGTTAAGGAACTTACCTTTTTTACTTTAAAACCTTAAACGTCAAAAGATGACAAACTGACAAGAAAATGATTTTGAAACCCTACATTTAAGCAAATAATTTGTGACAGTTTGTTGACTATTTTTGCTATTAGTACAAAACTTCAAATGAAGGGTTGTAGTTGTTGTTAAATATTATCAAGTGTAGCTTCCAAATTGTGATTGCTTTTAAAGAAGCCAAATTTTACAATTTTTCAAACATTTTCTCTATACATTTATAAGGGATATACTGGGTCACAGGAGTACGTCTATAACTGAGACTGAAATAAATGGCCAATTAGGTTCTACTGTATTTCCATCGATTGAATTCAAGGAACGCGTTCCAAATGATTCCATTACAGTCCTAATGTCATTAAAACGCTCAAAAAAAGAACGCTCACAGAATGAAAATCCATTGAAATTACTCTCCCATTGTTAACAAGTACAACTGGAAATAAAACAAGATTGCATCGTGCATTACTTTCTAGTTGCCAATAAGCCTCATTCTAATAATAAAACAATTTTTTAATCATACTATTTGGAGTCATTATCACATACAGCTGCATAAGCTCGCATACGCGAAAGATGTGCGGTTCCTCACTCTCAAACAAACCACACACATCCACTAAATATGAAGTTGAAGTTGCATGCAACATGAGCGTTAATATAACTACGACTTGTTCTTCAAATAATATACACACGATGTCGGGGAAAAAGGAAACATGTCGGTGTCCTTAATCGCATTGATTCCATACGGCCTAGAGTTCAGCGCTCGCTGACCCAAATTCAGACACTAATGACGAAAATTCGTTTTATGCTCTAATTGTAGGCTCTAAAATTTCAAAAGGCGATCAAGCTGATGGATATACGGATTAGATTTAGTGTTTCTCATTTACGTTGAACCGGAAAGTGGGTTGTTAAATGGGGGCAACTTGGGCTTAAAAGAAAAACAAAAAAGGTCTAGGGGACCGCCTAGCCTATCAAAATAATGTGGGGATGTACTTTAATTTAATTGATTCGAGTCCTCTTTGACATCAATTGTTTCAAAAGAACACAAACTCCCAGAAGGGACACAACGATGAATTAATGCAGCAGCAATGAAAAAATACGATGAGCGTATTACGATCTTGAATTCGGAGCTGCAAAATAGTCTTAAGAATCTGCACCTAGAACGATCGCCAAGTGACATACTGGAATATAACCTGATCTGTCACACTTTATTCACAATCCACATAACCATAAACCCACGAATGAAAAATTCGTTAACCTTTAAAAATGAAACTGAATCGCGGGTATCTGCCACTAACAAATTTTTCATGTGAATGAAGTGTCAGAAACTACTAATATTTTCTTGCTCGCAGTTCGCAATTCGCTCTCATGTGAATATTCCTTTAATACCCTTAATTCAGATAGACATATCAACTAAACCAACCGAACATCCTCTCAACATTCACAGTACACTGACGATGCCAGATGCAAGTTGGTAATCTTCAACTCTGGCCATACAAAACGCAACAAATTACTTACCTCATCGACAGATTCGCATTCAAATAAATAAATATGCAAGAGTGGATCTCGTGGATCCTTCATCAGGTAAACAAGTCCCGTCAGAGGACCATTGAATTCCATAACAGCTGCATTTTTTACAGCATTTGCAGCGGCACTTCCATTGCAGTCGGTTGCAGTTGAAACACCAGTTCCGCCGCCGGCCATATTGCCACTAGCACTACTTGACGAGCTACCCGATGACGCCGACAGCGACGAGTTGGATGACAATGACGATGATGATGACGAGGATGACGACAATGATGTTGCACTAGCCAGAGCGTTTTTAATGCCATTTGTGTTCTGTTTTACTTGTGAGTATCCGTTGCGTCCATTGCGATGTATGATGCGGCACATGCCGACGATATGCTTCAACGGATGACCAAACTGAAGTTCAAAGTCTGAATTGTATGACTCAAGGATACCGTTTTCAACGCCAACCGAAAGCTGCAAATACAAACGGGGGTTAAATTTCAAATGGAAATAAATTTAAAAATATATATATCAAAACAAAAAACGACAATCTGCCAAGGACAAATAATACAATTAGAGGATGTTGTTTATGATGGAGCACACACATGTACGCACGGCGTACACAAAACAAATAATGGAAAAACAGGCAAATAAAATAAAATGGAAAAGGAAAAACTATGCACAAGGACTCGCAACGGCATTCTCACGGTCGGTTTCATGTGAATGATTAATTTGAGAGCTCTTCCGTCGCCGAGAGTATACGGGTTATGATTGCACTCGCATAAACTCAGGAGGGTTAATGAATAATTTAGCAAAACAACGTGAAGGATTCACAAAATCGTAGCTAGGCTATGCAAGTACATATTTGCATCAAGTGTGGGAGAGGTGAAATGGGACAGAAAATAACATTGGACGTCTTATCAATTTATGTATTACAGGAGACACCGACGATAGACTGAAGTAATTTATATAATATTTGCAGGTCGAAATTAAATGTTAATTATATGCGAGTGGCGACTTCAACAAGTGTTGGGGAGTTGGGAGGCAGTGGTCCCAGACTTTGAAGACTGTTTTCCCCTTTTTTTTTTATCAGTAGATAAAAGATTTAGTTTTCCCCTAAATTCAAAAAAAAATCAATTTTTTCTCCCTTAAGTGAAATTTGCACTCGTTTCCCTAAGGAAAACTTAAAAACTGTAACTGTTCTTATTAACAAGCTTAAAAAAAGCATATCTCATAAAAATACACATGTTATACAATAATTTCCATTTCTACTAGACATAAGAGGGCTGTTTGACATGGGCCCTAGTGCGCACTGGTTTAACCCTAATGTGTTCGATATAGCACTGAACTCGCCCTGGTACTGAAAACCTGTGTTTGACATGACTTCTAGGGCGCCCTAGTTGTGCCCTGAACTGACCCCAGTTAATTTGTCGGGACAAGAATTCAGTGCTGAGTTGCGCTGTCATTTCGCTTCCTGTCATTCACTTGTTTATAGTGATTAAGATAAATACAAATAAATTTAGCATTCAAAAGAATGGAGTTCACTCATTTTTAACAATAAACAAAAAATAGTTTTATATCTTCACACTTTGTTCACCAAAAGATAAATATTTATCAATATCAAATACTGACAGACTTCAGGGCAAAATATTTTGCGTTCGGTATAGAAGCCGAGTTTTCAGGGTTGTGCAGGGTTTTTAACAGGTGTGGAAATCAGCTGACACTTCTCAGTGCGCAATAGTGCTAGGCACGTCAAACAAACCTAATATCAGCACGATTGAATGCATTCAGATGCACAAAAAGTCCTACGTAGACGTTCGATGGGCTGTTTTCTTTCATGTTTAATGTGAACAATTCATTCTTTGACGTTTTAATATTATTTTCAAATATTTTGCGTTTTCCCCTTTTTTAAAGCTTGTCCCTTTTTTCCCCTTTTTCTTTCAAAAAGCGACAAAATTGGGACCACTGTTGGGAGGTAGAGGCGATTAATGGCGATTTATGGAACACGAGCTAAATGCTTTTAACATTATGCCCAAAACGCATGTGCAGGATTCAATGCGCAGCAAGGTTAGAATACACACATATGGATATTGCCACACGTCAATTCTGCACACACTGCAGCACTGCAACATGTCTCTATTTGCTGCTAAATTCAAGGGTGCCACAACACAAAAGAAAATAATAAATTGCAATTTCAAGTATTTGGCATCATCGCCTTTTGACACTGCTGATCGTGTTTGTTTTTGTTTTGGTTGTGGACACATCAGCTGCTTAGTCGCAAATGACGGCAGCCCTATGAGCCAATGCAATGAATGTCAAACAATTCTCAACAACAATTCATGGGCTGCGTCCATGCTTTCTGCACACGTGTTTTGGGCATTAGGTGTGTTTTATCTAGCTTCGATCTCAGCAAAGTATAGTAAGAAAACGTGCAAAGAAACGGTTCCCAGTAGCTGTTCAGAAAGCTGGTTTTATCGCTGGAATGTTGGCAGCCTGGCCTATTTGTTCACTTCTTGAGTTCTTGAAATCTTGTAGGTACACCACAACCAATCAAATCACTAGAAAAAAAAAGCAGCTGCGGGGATGTTCGTTAAGTGAAAACTGGCGAACAATATATTTGCGGAAATTTTTAAACGATCAATTTTTTAAAACTTTGAAGAAATTAAATGGAAAGATTTTTATTTTATTAATTTTACATTAGACAATACCTGTAAAATATGAACAATGTCGTACGTATAATAAATATTATATTATATTATGTGGAAAATATTTATTTTCTTTTACCTAGACAGCAACAAAACTTTTAACTTGTGTAAATGGGCAAATAAAATCTGAGGATCTACTGGTACAAGCAATTGATCTCAAAGATAAACACTTCAATAATTGATGATTTAAGGAAAATTTGTTTCTTCAAATATTGAAGCTTAAATTAAAAATTAAGTTAATGCATATTTTAATAGTATCCCTAGTGTTTAGTTTTTATTTTGAAATTAAGTTTGTACCTAGTTTGTACTGTAAATAGAGTAACTCTGCGAACAGATCCACATTATAAAGGGTCCGCCATCTAACTTTTTTTTTCAACTAGTGCTTATTTCGCGAATGGTAACACTTAGATCATGTCTGATTTAACAGATAATTAGTTTTATCCTTCCGCTGAACGAATATGGTTGTGTATACGCTTGGGAAATATTTCGACATTACTTTGAAAATCATGGTAATGTTGCAGAATGTGTGCGAAAATTGGGTACGGAATTTGGAAGAAGAGAAGCACCGTCAGCTCCGTATGTTCGTTATCTTGGCGGGTATGTAAACAAGCAAAATTGTCGCATTTGCGGCACAGAAAGCCCGCACGCATACATTGAAAAGCCGATATACCCAAAACGAGTCACTGTTTGGTGCGGAAGTTGGTCTAGAGGCATAATTGGGCCATTTTTCTTCGAAAATGAGCAAGGAGTGGCCGTTACAGTCAATGGCGATCGTTATCGGGCCATGTTGAACGAATTGAAGAGGAGGATATTGGCAACATTTGGTTTCAACAGGACGGCGCTACGTGCCACACAGCCGAAGCTACACTCGATGTTTTGCGCCCTGTTTTTGATGATCGCATTATCAGCCGCAGAGCTGATGTCGTTTGGACACCACGGAGCTGCGATTTGACTATTATTTGTGGGGTGCCGTAAAAGATAAGTGTTACGCCGACAAGCCAGAGACAATTGACGCTTTAAAGGACAATATTCGTGAAGCCATTGGTGAAATACAGCTGTGTTCAAGTAAAATAAGAGTCCGTAAATTGAATATGGAAGTATTACTCATTTCATAGGCGCACTAAAATCTTCTTGAATTTCAAATCAATGTCAATGTGGAACATTTATTGTTTTTTTCATATCACATGCTAAAACCGACTTTGGCTATAGCAAATCAATTTTATTGGTCCCCTCAAGTTCGTTATAAGCGGCTCTTACTGTAAGTTTCACGTACAGACAATTCCACCGTGCTCTAATCCTCCTCTGCGTTAATTTTTAAATGATTAATGCTTCGTCCTTTACTGTAGAAATCTAATTATGAGGTTATTATCAAAGAAATTTCCCTTTCAATCCAGTCAATCCATTCATAAAATGCTCCTGTGTAAAATCATATTCAGATTAACCTCCCCAAAGGCATTTCTTTGGTACACATTGCTGTGCGGTATGCTTAAAATGCCATAACAATAAATTAAAGAAGAGATTTCCTCATCGCCTTTGCCCAGATGATGTGCATGAACACGCCTTGAACTAATTTTCTAATTAATTGCCCATGCGAAGGGAATCCTTCGCAGCCATTAAATTACCTTTTCGCAACCAATTCCAACCAGTGTATTGTATAATAACAATCCAATCATTATTGCCAACGAACAAAACCACCTGTGTACCGTAATCAGTTTGATTTGTGCGCCATTCTAAATTTAACTTTTGGAATTGATTTTCACGAGTGAAATCCAATGAATGTGGATTACAAATCCGCATGAGAACGCACAAATTGTCCGAAACTGTAGTTGTGAAAAAAGAAAATCACACCATCCTCTGGGAGACGGGTGTGCAATATACCTGTCAGCTTTCGTGCGTAATCATGACAACGCAATTAATTTTCCAGTTGAATAATGTCGTAAGATTCTCAAATTTGATTAATTGAATGCGCACTTTGGCACGGTGAGAGTGCGGAATGCCCTACTGGGCATCGCCTTATCCAAGTTGCTAGCCTCTAGGGTAAACCTCCGCCAGTGAGACCTGTTATATTTTGCACTCCTACCATCGGCCTCAGAAATAATGGAGAAAATTTGGCATGGAAAAATAGGACAAAAAGATCATCCTACGAACATTGTTGGTCGGGCAATTGACTTATTGAAATGTGTGTATGCCCGAGTATTCATTTGGTTATTGGACTGTCCTTCTTTTTGTAATAAGTATGTAGGTACACGAATAATGACAATCTTAGTCGTGAACGCCAAAGTTGACATTGATAATGTTTATCTGTCATAATTTTGGTTACAAAAAAACGAATGATCAAGTAATAGACACTGCAGCACTCCTCTTCAGTCCTAAAGTGTTTGTGATGTACTCATACACAGACAAAGATAATTTTTTACAGCAAATCAAACACGACATAAACTTGGAATTCTTATGTTTTTTGAATGAGAACTGTATGCGCTTATTTACTTCTATTGGTAAACAGAATAAAAATAATCATAATAAAAGCTTTAATAAAACACGCAGAATGAACATCAATTTAAGAATTTAAAAAAAAAGCGCACTACCGAACGCACCCAATGATTTCAAAACTTTTAAATTGAGCTATCAAACAACTCAAAGCAACTGTCGAGTAAAAATACAACAAAAAAACACCATGGATAGGAAGTCTGTTGAAAACTTCTGCTTTTGTTTTCGTTTCTTTTCATCCGCGACTCGTTCGCCCCCAATTTCAACAAATCAATAAACAACAAAGGATAACAACTTTTCGTACTCGTCATAATCCACATTGTCCATCAATGTGATATCATTTACTTGCACGACCAAGCGACATTTTTTGTGCTAATTTTAATACTTAAATACATAAAATCTCCTGTCATCTACACTTTGGAAGACGAATCGCGAATGTAGCAGTTGAGACTTGAGACTATAGAGAATAAGTTACCCTCGAAAACAATCTCAACTCTAAATATAAAAGTTTTTACATAATTTCCTGAGAGGTATCGAGAGAATGCTAAATCAATAGCAATTGGCCTCTTGGCACGCGTTCCCGAAAATAAGTCGTTTTGCTTTCTTTCTTTTTGTTGTCCTTTCTGTTGGCAGGACGCTTTAAATGAACTAAAATTACAGGACGCCTCGGGGCTGTGTTTTTCTTTTTATGGGATCTGATTTGCATATTGAATCGTTGATTTTCTATTTATTTTTCCATGGGTGTGCACTGTGCAGTATATAATAGTCAATAATCCAAGGAGGAAATTAATTTACAGTCGGTCTTGAAAGTATGTAACTGGATTCTATGTGAGTTATGAATTTTGAATTGAGCTGCTTGTACTTTAGCAGCGCGGTTTTAGATCCTCAGTCAACTACTTTTCCACTGCGACAGATTTTGGAGAAAACCCAAGAAGTTTATATCGATACCTACCATCTGTTTATAGATTAAATATGGATCAATATATATTTAAATATACTAAAATCTTTTAAAAGGTAATAATCTGTCCTGTGACCTGCTTAGAAGCAAGAAAATGTGTAAAAAGTCTGAAAAATTACTTGCAAGCGTGCATGGCATAAGGACTATTCAAATAAGAGCGAATTGCGAATTGTGAACTGCGAACAAGCGAATATTCGTAGATTTTTACATTTCCTTCACAAGAAAGCTTTATTTAGTCGCAGGCACCCGTGAAACAGTTTCATTGTTGAAGGTTAAGTTCGAACGAATTTTTCATTCGTGGGTTTGTGGATCGCGACTGTTTTATGTGGATTGTGAATAAAGTGTGACAGTTCGCGGCAAGAATTTTCAATTCGCGAGAAAACTGCCGTAATTGTAGATTTAGCTATTTAAATCAATTGAGACGCAGTTTTTTTTAGACTAGACGTAAGATTAATTAAATCTTATGCTTTTGTGGTAGAACAAGTAACAATTTTCAATTCATAAATAAAGTTAAATAGATCTGTTCGCAAATTCGCCTATTCGCAGTTCGCGCTCATGTGAAAAGTCCTTAATATCATTGACGTTTGCGACCAAGTTTATGCTGTCAACCAGAATATTATAGGAGCGACACACTTTCAGTATAAATAAAATTCTTTTTGAGTTACAAAAAAAGTGAACCTACCTTTTGACTTTATAAATGGTTCGTTTGCAGTTGGAATTTTTACAATCCGCCCGCTCATATGAACGACACTTTATACCAATCTCTTTCTTGCTTAACACACTCTATGTGTTAGGCACATTTTATATGTACAGATAACAACCTTAATTTATTTATACCCAGTCTTCACATTTATATGTCTGAACTTACGTTAACTTGTTCGTCCTTTTTTTATATTTGATATTCAGGACATTTGACTTCCGATCTACTGCCAGCAGTGACAGACTATCAGGTGCCACCCCATTCAGTTTTAGAGATACATGTCCAATTGGAAAATAGTCATGTTAATCGAAAAATAGCCCCATACGTTGGTATGTATTGCGTGCAGAGTATGCGATTAGAATATTGATTTTTCCTAGACCACCCTATGGTGTGACGTCAGTGGCAGTGGTTACTAAAGAGGGAGTTCTTCATCCTTTATGGCGGAACAGCGTACGGGGGGAATTGTAAATATGTATGTAGTTTTTTTAGTTGCGAAATGTTGCGCCAGGTAATTACGGCAAGCTCCTTCAGTTGTATGTGTACATTCGAGAAAGGATTTGAAAGTAATGGTTCAGTGCATCAGTCACTGTATGTCAGTACTGGATATGTGAAACAGACTTTCATTGCTGTGTGTTTTTAGATGCATAGTTGGTTGGAATAATTTATAAAAATGTTTGACAGTTTAATGTTCACTTCATTATGAGTCATTAAGCTATGTGCACAGTGCACACATTTCATATTAATATCATCATTGTCATCATTGACATACTATATATTGACTAGTAGCCAACTTCGCGTTGGGCACAACATTAGCACTACCTAGCGCTATTAGTTCAGAGCGGAATAAATTGAAAACAAATTATAAGAAATATCAGGTTTTATGGACTTGATTATTAGTATGAGTGATTTTAAAAATAACTTTTTAATACATTGAAAACAAAAACAAGCTTAGAATACATTTCGTCTCATAAGTTGAACAAGGTAGAAAGTTTATTCAACAGCTCCCTTATCCTTTCCATAGTTCAGATGATTTAAAGCCTCCAGCACATCTTACATCCAAAAGTTTGTAAAACTGTCCAGAAAATGTTGTTGATTGAAATATATGAAAAAGTGGTATCGCATAATATTTCCAAAAAAAGAGACAACAAATGTAAAACAACAGAAAAATCTCATTAGCTGTCAATATATAAAAATTGTGCAATTTACGGAGCATTTATTGCACGATATAATATTATACAATACGATTTTTTTGGAAAACATTCTGCAATAATTTTCATTTCTGTTTTACTTGGCAAATCTACTACCACCCAATAGGTGTCTCTACAAGATGGTTGGCATTTTGTTAACCTTTTTATTCGCCCAGAGCGCTAGTTCTGTTGGCGTCAGTTTTTATATGTCAATGATTGTCATAATCAAAGTGCAGACAAAAGAAGTGTCATGATTGTCAGGATGATCACTCGAAAGCTCTCGATGTAACCACCGACTGTAACTCATCAATGGGAATCCCTATAAGGATAGATGACAGATTTCGGACAAGATTTAACCAATCTTATTCTGCATTTGACTATTTTGATTATATTTCACTTTATTCCTCCTATCTTCCAGATGGCTGATGGCCTTCGAGAACATTTTACTTGCAAATCTGTGATCATACGATCTAACTTTTCGAAGAACTTCCTCTAAAATTGTTCTTTTACTATATTCTGCAGACAGACAGTGATGAGCTTTATTGTCAATACACAAAGACTGTATGGAATCTTCAGAACGAATAATTACATCTGTAGAATGTTATGAAATACAATCCGCGGAGATTGTTGCAAGATCAGTATCAATAATAAGATCAATGCAAATACCCGCAAACTGCGGATAAAAATATTGTGCCTCATCGAAAAATAAAAATAAACTCAGCTATAAATAAATAACTCAATCAACTATGGACTACCAGTTAGACATGTAATTTGCAAGCGATCACAACAAAATAAAAGACCACAATGGTAACGGTGGGTAAAACTCGCGATCGCAATTACAGAACAATATCGCGTCATATTTTGCTTGACGCAAGTCGCTATAGCCGCTCATTTGCCTGGTATAATAATAGTTCGATAAATTAAAAGTTGTATATCATCCAGAACACATTTGATTGTCTCTGATTGTGTCAAATCAACTGCAACTGTGATGACGAATATCGCCTATCTGCCTGGAATGAAAAGTCAAGCTCTCTGGCACTGTCACTTGTGTGTGCCAATGTCAACTTGACTTGAAAGAATAAATTGACATAGTAGGAGCAAGAAAATTAACATAAACAACAACTGTGTGGATTAAAATATATCCTGACCTTGTTCCATAATAATTACAACTTCTCTGCAACGCTGATGACATTTCACTCACACGGACCTCTTGTCATGATCTTAAGGAGAACACCCTCAGGTGGTGGCAGTGGCAGTTGGTTTAATGAGAGGACAAAGAGCAGTAGAAAAGGAAAATCGATTTTTTTTTTGTCGCGGTGAACGGGGTTGCAACAAAATGGACAGAAAAAGACTTTTCATCTTATTTGTGGTATGTTGTATGCCGTATCCGCTGTTGCTATGGTCGTTCTTGTTGGCTTTTGTTATTCTAGTTAAGAGCCTTATTGTGAATTACCTTTGTTCCCTGGTTAGAGAACAATGGATTAATGTATTTCCATAGGGAAGGTACGAAATTTGCTAATCCTCGTTTTTAATAGACATGCAACAATATGACTTCGTCAAATCTGTGTGGAACAAGATTGAGGAAGCAATGATGGTAAGTGAAACATAAAACGAGATTTTTCTGTCTTTGCATTTGTGATGGTGCGTGTTTTACCAGTCATCTGTTTTTAAATTGTAATTTGTGTTTATAAACATCCATTCAATTTATGTTGATAACCATTGCAGCGGCCAAATGTATATTTTTTTCTTTTTTCACAGACATGACGTCTAAAAACGTAATGAATGTCAAGTTTGACAAATAACAAATGTTTTGGCGGTAGTGTTAGCACATATATGTATGTGTAAATGAAGCTCAGAAATCGAGATTCGCAAAATTGATCTGACTCTGAAAAAAAAAGTGATTTTTCTGTCCCAATGGAAACATTTAACATTTATTTATAAATCAGCTATTTTCAATTTTCATGTTCCATTGGCCAGCAAAAAAAATTAGTTTTAGTCAGAGCGCTTCTGCGAATCTCGATTTCTTTACGAGATTTGCACCTCTACTTTCACTAACCACAACATTTGACATTTTTCGAGCTTTGAAGTTTGCTTTTATTTACATTGGGTACGTCCAATTATCTAGTTTAGCGGATCTGACAGCTGGCTGACTTGATGCGTCTCTTTTTTGATTGGCCTAGATCGGTGACATAAACAGCTTTTTCAAATGACGTTTATAGAGGGATACCGACGAATGTAGGTGGTCAAGAAATTCATGACTAAGTACTATGTTGACAGTTCGCTGAAAAAGGAAAAGTGAGGTTACCGACAAATCTAGTTTTTGCGTTCAGGTTACATCTAGTACAGACCAATTTAGTAGAGTTAAGTTAGCTAAATTTTTCAATGTTCCCATTCATAAGCGACGAGTCGCTGGCAAACAGAGAGAAATATTAAAATTTGGCCGCTGCAGTCTGACAGTTAGCTAACGTTTGCAATTTTCAGGTATAACAGTCGGCGCAACTGTTCCACAGCCGACACAAGGCCCTTTCAATTTGAAGCAAAATGTTTTCGAAGACGTGCTTGATATGGTTAGGAACCTGTTGGATGTATGGTCTGTCGAAAGCACTCCTGCCACAAACATACTATCCATGTCCTATCAGTAATAAAGGAACCAACAATAGCTATTACCTTGGCCAGAGAAAAAGGCTTATATGTATCAAGGCAACCCAAGTACCAACGACATGCTATAAAAGCCCGTCATCAGCCCTATCTTTACCGTTTATGTATAGCTTCTTTATACGGGTAAAAGGTTTTGTTATTTTTCCTTGAAACGATGGCCTTTCTGGCGTGTAATATTTATGTTCACCAGCCGGGGTTTTGCACCTTATTGCTTATAAGAGCGATTAACGTCTGGAGTATAAATATAGGATTCCGGTGAATTTCCTTAACATTCACTGTACGCCAAATGTAATAATAGTATAGTGCTCGTAGTCCCACATGAAATCTATAGAAGTATGAACTAGTAGGTAGTCACCCTCAAATTGATGAAAAGGGTCCCCACAGTTAATCCCGAAACAAGTGACTTTGAAAATGATTTCATAACGTCGCCTCGGCGTCGGTCGATGCTTATCACTCCTATTGCATGATACAGCATCATCTCTACAAATGACTCAAGGCTTCCAACTAGAATCGCCCATACCCGTCCGAAGGGAATCTGTCTTTACAACTTCTTCGTTCTTCCCCAATCATACTTCATACACCACCACACTCCAATTGGAAGTCGAGTACGATTTCTTTGTGCCTACCAGTTTCTCTTGGTATGACATCATTTTTATGTTGTGGCGTCGCCTTCTCAAAGGATTAAGATTAGGACATATGAAGTATGAACCTTACGTCAATATTACAGTTTTACATTGCTTACCCGAGTATAGTTCTCCATCGATCGAATGTCATTTATTGTCCACGGCAGCATTGCTGCAGAGTAACGAGGATCCACCGAAGCAGATCCTCGATAGTTTAACGATATTAGTCGGGTTTTCATCTTTCACTTCGGTTTGAGTGGAATGCGAATAGAGTTGGATTTTATATAACTATAGACAGAGGTAAATTTGTCGCTTGTAAGTTATTCTCAAGGAAGCAATTACATTTTCATTTAATAGCGCACGCGGAAAAAAGAATTTTTATTTAGTTTCCAACTCTGTATGAAATACACGTAAATGATTCGTTGATAACTGAATCAAAAGGCGCGGCAATGATATTTGGGAACGTATTAAAACTATCCCTTTCGAAAGGATAAACTACTAAAAATCAATAAGTGCACACAAATTTACATTGTGTATTCTAATTTCCAATCGTTAAGTCCTGTATTTCTCACAGTTAACACTTAGCAAATCTATAAGTGGAGAAATTTTAGATACTAGGCAAGAAAGAAAATCGATAGTATTTTCACAAATTCTCATGGCAGGACAGAAATGCTGAAGCTAAAGATTCGCTTATCGTTGATTCGCGTCACGACACGGCGAGTATTTTTGCTGCAATACACTGAACACTCTTTTGATACAGTCGAATTATTAAGTGCTACCGTCGACGATGGGAATTTAACTTTCCACTGAATATTCTTAGAAAAATTCCTGAAAATAAGGAAAATTCGCGTCCAATTCGATCGAAAGAAGGATGACAATGAAATGTTGCTGATGCTTCTGAAATGCTGCCTGCGCAATGCGGCCATGGCGGTTTGTTTTGGTTGCTGGAATTTGAATGAATGCTGCCAGCAGTTGTGGTTTATTTGTCGGCGCGATGAAACGCGATAGGGCAAGTAGTGTATTTCTGACAGCTAAAACTGTCATTGGTTTTTTCTTGAAGCACCATCTGTTGGGGAATTGTGAATGGTTTGTGTCTATAATAGGGTAGTGAGCGGTTATGTTTTGAAATATTTCATTTGTGAAAAGTGTTTAGCAGAGGACAAGGTATTATTTAATAATACTATTTCTGATGTTGAGTGCGTTTATAGCTTGTCCACGAAACAAGGTAAATTGTAGTAAATCTAGGGCGTACTATTTTGTTTCTGTCATTTTGACAACATTTTCCCACCTAGTACTCGCCGAGGTGTCATTTTTCCTTATTTTTTTCTTTCTTCATAGGCTGTTGGGAGTGGCTTTACCTTGCTTCAGTTTATCATTGCATGTCCTTTTAAAGGTTCGTTCTGGAACCCCCTCATTCCATTAGTTAGTATATTATCCTGAAATAAAAAGAAGATCTTCAGCGTCTTATATGCATACCAAAAAGGTGATGCCCAAGCGCACTTAAAACCAGAGACATTATCAAAGTAAAGTAGGTTTACTCTACTTACCCTTTTGAGGACTCTCAGTATGTGTTGTAATTGTGTGGTGAAAATCCTACTTTTTTTTGCTTTGCTGCGATAGAAGCTAAAAAAACACAGACCTTTTGGCATTTTTAAGACTCATTTTCTCTGTACTGATAATGGGTAGGTATGTACAAATTAAGGATATGCAAAACTTAAGGTTTCTTATGCCCAAAACATGGATGGATGTAGCCACATGTAAATTCAGCACTCACTGCAGCACTACAACATGTCTCTATGTCTAAATTTGCTGCAAAATTCCGGGGTACCACAACACAAAAGGAAATAAATTGCAATTTCAAGGATTTGGCATCATTGTCTTTTGACACTGCTGATCGTGTTTGTTTTTGTTTTGGTTGTGAACACATCAGCTGCTTAGTCGACGAATGACAGCAGCCCTATTAGCCGATGCAATGCATGTCAAACAATTTTCTGCACATCTGTTTTACTTGCAGCATTGCATTCTACGCTGCGTCCAGAGTTTGTGCACATGTGTTTTGGGAAAAACAACCAATAACCATAGATAGTAAAATGGAAGCAAACACGTTCCGGGTAAAAACATTTCAGCAATCAAACAATAAGACTTCTATTACTGCTATTTAACATGGCATTTGGGAGTAATAGATATTATGTTACCAGCTATACATTAATAATTTTAACGAAATAAACAATTTGTATTCCATTCAACACTTGCGGAAGCCTTTTATTTACTAAAGGGTTTTCCAATAAGGAATGCAGGTCGCGTAATAGATGAATGTTTGAGAGCAACAATTAATTAATTAGCTGCATACTTTTAGGAAGCGTATACCTTGAATTATACAAATGCCGAACTTTATGCAACGAGAAGAATTCCAAAAACATCACCCTCTCCTTTTTGGTTAGGTAATAATAATAATAAGTAAACCTAATAATAGTTTTTTGTTCTAAACTTAATTATTTTAATTTCAAGTGACATCAGATGCACATTTAATTTATATTTATTTCTTTGTAGCTCCCACACCCAATCAATTTTAATAATATATGGTACTTGGGAAAATAAGTTATTTCCTAGAGGAGATACTCGCTCTAACTATTAGTACTTCAAACATTTTGTTTGCTACAAAACGCGCGATACTTCTCTTATGAGCACGACGGTTCTTTAAAAAAAAAACAACAAAGCAATGCGATGCCTTATGGTACAAATTGGTTGACGTCGCGGCAAATGTCGCTGAAAGAAACGCTGGCTATGCTCCAAAACTCAAATAAAATGCGAAAATCTGGAGGAAGTTTAAGCGAATTGGGAAACGTTATGCAAACACTTAGAACCCGACATTGCAGCAGAATATGTATGTATGTGAAAATATACGCCAACGCTTTATATATATTATTTTTCTGTGAAGTTTTGAATATTGAACGATTTTCGTTAGTTTACATTTCCCTCGTTTCGCTAAAATAAATCGATTTGTTCGGCTTTTTATCAAATTCAATGTAAACTACAATAACCTCACATTTTGTTTGGTTTCAAAATTAATTTCCCGCACGCCATATATTTGAAAATGAATTTCAGTAGTACATATTATCTGGAATTAGAAGTGTTGAAATTGAAAAAGGGGTTCATGTATTCATTAACTGTATTAACCTGTGCGAGAAAAAATGTGAGGGAGTGACCTCGAAGTTTGCTCGAATAATGCCAGCGATGCGATTTTATTACAATTGCCCTTGTTTTTCGTCTACACTAAGCCAAGGTCGTTTGAATTATTAGATGTGTTTTATTTAACATCTATCTCAGCAAAGAAATGTAAAGTAAACTATGCAGCACGAAAATACGACAATACTCCTTATGATACTTCCGAGCAGCTTCCGAGATTCACAATAGGTACGAGTATTTATCCCAATTGGGAGTGACAGTGGCGGCTTTTCTTTTTTGAGATGTGTCCACAAATATAATAGATGTGTTAATGACTATAATAAACTGCCTGTGCATTAAATTTCAGTAAACGGGTTCGATAAAATGTAAATATACCAGTTTATATAACTTTTTCACAAATGTGACTGGGGCCGATTAATTTTAACTGCGCATTCGTCTACTTAAGTTTAATTTGATTTACTTTGCTGCAAGAGATGTTCAATAAAACGCGCCTATTGTTGGAGAAATTTTCACGTCAATAAAGATAAGCTGTTCGCTCGTCTTCAACTTAATTGTATTGGACGACTTTTATGTTTAAGAAATCTCTATATATATATAGCATTAGCGGATGGATCATTAAAATGCAGAACATTTCAATGTCAATATGCTTCCGGCATTCATTACATCTCGTTCCCATAAAGTGGAAACAATAAAACTCCAAAAAGCATCCCTCGGGGATATGCGGGAATTTACCGCACAGAAGTATGAACATCTTTTGTGGGTGCGGCGCTATCTTTAGAATTTCTTGTTCACATTTAGCAGGGACTCAAATTGCATATGGCACCTGCTGCACTCATTCACTTCATGAGAAGACAAAAAAGAGCCGAGAAGATTATTGAACCTGGCGCAACCAGAACCAGACACCCTAGCACATGGAGCGTTACATTCTCTATACACGTTGTGTCTGTGGCACACATTTTTTTATTTCCGAAATTAATCGCGAGGGTGCACTTACAATGGAATTCCATCGTGCGGGGCTGTTGATGAATGTATATTCTCTGTGGTCCTAAGGAATTTAACAAAAAAAGGTCACCCTTACATGGAATTACATCAGCGAATGCAGCAAGAGAGTGAGGAAATATTTTTAATTGTTATCCTTCATAGGTAGGTATATCAAGAGTTGTATGGGAATTTCGAAACTAAATCCATTCGACGCCAACGCTGAGCTGATCTTTGGATTCACGGCATCAATCGGTTGCATGAGGTGAATTTCAATTAAATTTTATTTTCTTATGAAGAGTAATGAATTATTATTAATTAAATATGTAGGTGAGAATTTATATATGAACGTCCCATCCGTGTACACACTATAGGCAAGCTTAAGAAGTGTCATTTCGGAATTCGAAAAAAAATATTTGTTGAAGCTATATAGTAACTTTATTTGAAAATGTAGCCCCGCTCTTTAATAGTACGCTGAAGTCTAAGGTAGGAATGTATAAAGTAAATTTAAATCAATTTATGAACAATTACAGTCATTGCGCGATACTAATAATCATATTCAGTGTCCAGGCTAGTTTTACAAACTTACAATGGCTAAATTTCCCATATAAAATTCCCCATTGTGACTTACAAAGTGAAGGTTTAAAAAGATTATTAGTAAGGCCCATGGAATGGTATTCATACCCTTTCTCTGCTAAATATGCTACATCTTATAAAACTGATAATTTATCCATCGTGACCTACAATATACAGTTCACAAATCTAAAGACCTATAAACTTGCTTAGCAATTCATGATTGAAAAATATGTGCGAAAGGCCCATTTCGTGGAACTTAAATCAATTTAAGTCAGTGGCAAGGCTACATTTTACCTACTCACAATAGCGAAAAAACTATTGGTAAATTTTTGTGAACTACAAAATAGTTAAAGTGAAAATGATTATATTAGTAAGCTCCATCACCATCATTTTACAAATAAAGCGATTTTTAGGATCTTTAGGAAATATTGTGACCTAAAATACAATATAGAGAATAAGCATTATTATATTAAATAATTTAAACTGGTTGAAAGGAGATTGCGCCGTACTAATAACAAATTTTAGTCTCGACTTTAAATTTACGAAAGCTCACAATATCGAAATTTGCATGGAAAATATAGCCACTGTGAACTACTAAAATTGAGAGTCAGAATTTAATATGGTCATTGGCATGGCCCATTGTTTTCAGAAATTACATTAATCGTAACATATGTAACGTAACATAAAACATGTTGCGGATAACATTAATTACATTTTTTTTTTGGTTAGATTCCTGGGACATCTTTGTTTCATTTCAAGTAAGTGGCTAAATTTGTTTGCTCACCACTGTAATACACAATATACTAGACTCAAATATAAATATTAAAATACTATTAACTCATCAAGATATTGCAACTGAACTGGTACTATTCTTATACAAACCTTACGGCAAATTACACGATTGTTCTCTACAGAAAACCAGTTTTCGTCTTCGATAATATTTGTGTTCGATCAAGTGGCATTCACTTAAGCAGTCGTCTACACAGCAATGTCATGCACATGCAACCAAGCCATGTAAAGATTACACGAGTGCGGCATGAGTAATGATGTCTACGACACAGAACAATGGCACACGGCAAATAATGCAAATTAATCGGATGTAGGAAACAAAGCAAAAAATAGCCCACCAACCACTAAAGGCGCATGAATTCTACAATTAAACGGTCATTAGGAGGAGACCTCTTAACGACCTTGCATCAGTACTGCAGTACTGCTCACTGCAAAGTAAACACCGGACAATTGGTGGATGTGACAGTGGCTGTCATTTGAATGAAATTAAGGTGACATACTCGCCTACGCAATGATTTAGTCATTCGCGTCGGCATCGGCATACCAGTACCACCGACATACCAATGCTTTTGACGATCATATACCCATACGTCCGTAGTGTGCATAAAAGGGCTTGTCAGTTTTTTGCCACTCTTGTTATTCCATTTGACACAAAAGCGCTCGTTCAATTAATATAAAAAAATTGGTTGGTAAAAGGTTAATGGGGTCATTTACTGTCAGTCGTTCATTATCAATAATGGTTTTGTGCGAATTTAATACCGTACTAGGTATGGCAGTGGCAATTGTATTACTTATAAGTGTAGCAGAGTATTGACAGTATTACGGTTGTCAACAAGATTTTAAAGTAACTGGGCACATTCCAGAATCTAATTGTCTTACGTCGACTTGATTGGTCTGGACGAGATGTATCCTGAACGCAAAAACTTGATATAGGTTGGGAACTTCACTTTTCCTGCGTCAACCACATATGCGAACTGTCAACTTAGTATTCTGTCGAATAATATACTATAAACGAACTGACAGATATAGCGCAGGCTTTGGTTCCTCCTCACGTTTAGAGCTTTATAGATGGCTGGCTATACTCTGACTTATGTGGCCACAAGTTACCACAGGTATGCTTTTCCGCGTCTGCTCCATCTCTCACGTAGGCACATGCGAACACAGTTTGCGTGACCTATAATTGGCTTTATAGAAACAGGCGAAAACAGAAAATCGAATGAAGTGATAAGTGCAATAGCTCAAGAGGTTAAACGCGTCATGTAAATTATCAGAGGGAAACCAAAATTAGTGACAAATAAAACAGGATCCCACAAACTTAAGTCGAAAAATTCGGACTCATATACTGTTACTAACGCTGTTTGATTACTCAACCTTGACGGTCACACAACTTACTAGGTAACACAAGCTGTACAATGAAATTGAACCGACACGAAGACTGTTTTGTGATGAGTATAGAACATTCTTTGTCAGAATATGCACTCGATTGAATCAAATGCAATAGTCCGGATGACAGATTCCGTACATGAAACCATTGTAAGCTGCCCACCACTTTAGAGAAATTGCCTGCTATGATATAATGAAGCATTTAATAAATTACTTTAAAAGTAGTGAAATGTTTTCGAAAATTGATAATTTTTCACTCAGAAGGTGAAACTCTATTACCTGTAAAATTGGCGGAGAAATCGAAAACAAATTTGTTTGGAAAACCAGACAGTATCTGCTGTATACAAACATTTCGCAAACTTATCTGTTTATTTCCATTTGCAGTGCAACTAAATTTAGGATCCGTTAGTTCCCGAAATTTATTCGTACTTAAATATGCTACGTATAAGTATATATAGCAATTGTTTATCGTTTCACAAGCATTTGAACTAAGCACTGTGCAAACGATTTTAAATTTTTTTTTTTTGCGTTTATGTGTACTGCTTGCGACTACTTAAGTGAATTTCTGGGAAATGTATGATGACGATAGTGAGTCAGATGTTCGGTTTTATTGTTTAAACTTGATAAAAAGTAAAGATAAAAACCTTTTTTTGTATAAATAATGTATCTACGTCACCTATGGGCGGAATAATTGGTGGTTGGCAACAACTTCAGGTATGCCTTCTTGATGCTACACAGAAGCTGGTCGAGCTTAAGTGTATTTTCGGAAAACATTGCTGGAAATCGTATACAAAATAAATAGGTGAATGCTTGTGAGTTGTAACTATGTATGAGTCATCATGAGTCATCAGTCAAGAAAGACAGGTAATACCGCCGCAGACGGGTGTAAACATTCAGATTCAGCAACAACGCACCGGTGTTGGATATACTCGTAGATCCCATTGACACTGCCATATCAAGTGAATGGAAAATAGCACTCCAGTTAAAATCATCATAAAATCCCAGCTTTCAAACTTCTGTTTTAAAATCCATGCCACTGTAGATGACAGATCGCAGTTCATGCGTCGAAAGTATGTGCGACCTTTACTCGCGCGAATTCGCGAAGTTCCCTAAATTCATTCAAAAGTATACACAATTCCTATGTTCAGTTGCATAAAATTTACTCCAGCGCACTAAGCGAATTTGTGCGAGTCGAATTTTCGTTGGTTTCATTTCTTATGTTTTATTTGTTTTTTATTTTTTGTAGTTTTAAGTTTTAACTTTGTTATTTATTGAGGTTCGTGTAAAATGGATTCGTGGAAGATAATTTATGGAGTTAAAAATCGAGCATCATTATGGAACAGGAAAGACTTCTGCAAAAATGAAAAACTGTTGGTTATAAATACAGGGTGTCCGCCGGGAAGGTATACTACTTTGTTTTGCCGCCATTTTGGTAAACATTAGTCTTGACAGTTCATATTTGGCAGTCGTGTAGTAGACACGTGGCAAATTTATTATGGAAAAATATGCGATAAACCAACGTGTTTTAATCGTTAAAACATTTTATGGCGTACAGCCAGGATTACAATGGAATTACTGCGAGATTTCCACAACAAGTTATTTCAAGAAATGGTGATGTTGATTGGACTTCTTTTTGTGGGAATATCTGAAAAGCAAGGTTTATGCAAACAAACCAGAAACTCTTGAGCAACTCAAAAAAAAACTATTCGTGATTAATGAAATACCGCGTGAAATGTGTGAGAATGTAATGAAAAATATGCTCAAAAGGGCTCGCATTTGTGAGAATAACAGAGGCAGACATTTACCTGATATTGTACTCCATACATAATTGCCGACATTAAATAAAACATTTATCAATATAAGATCCATTCTCTTTCATTTAATCAAAAATTATAAACAAACAAAGTAGTATACCTTCCCGGCGGACACCCTGTAGTTGTGGTTATGAGATTTGTAGACTTTTTTTTCACAAAACGCCCGGTATGATTAAACTTTCCCAAAACACGACATCTCAAAACGCGTCTTCTTACTACTTCGTAGTGCTACATAAATAATTTAAATAATTCACTAACTTCGCCTGAGTAAGCTTCGCTGTCTATTTCAACAAATAAACGTCACTTGCTCTATTTTCTTTAAACTAGTACGATTTTAATATGAGTAGCCTTCGACACTTTTGTGAAGGTTTTCCATTCACTGGTTACACTTTAAATTAAATCACTCCAAATTTGCGTCCCGGTGGATTTCTAAACATTGGCACATAAATAATTAACAAAAATATACCCACCCGATGCAGTGCGTTGCCTTAAGCCCTGGCAGCTAGTGCTACCTACATTTTTTTGCTTACATAATTCATTTATATAACTATATAATTATAATAAGAAGGAGATCCACCCGAAACTTCACGAAAACGTTAACAAACGCCACTAGCTGTCAAAATCAAACGCACTTGTATCAGTAAATCTGAAGCAACTCTGAGAAAAAATCGAGATTCGCAAAAGTGCTCTGAAATCGGGAAAATATTGTTTTTCTTTTGTCGTACCAATTGAACATAAAAAGTGCCCTAAGCATATAAAGTGTTCTGCGAGTGCCCAATCGAATACCACATAACTCAAGTCTATGACAGGATATAAAAAGTCGTCAAACAACGTCATCGCTTGAAGTCAAATGAAACAAAACCATGTCAGACACTGCTATAAAATTATAAAATAAATAAACCTCAAGCTACTTATCGCAAAAAGAGTAAAATAAACCCCAATTAGAAAAGATACACAGACACACACGCTAATCTAACAATATTATGATATCATTAGTGCGCTAAGGCTTGGCCGTCTCCATCTCCAGTATCTCTTTAGGGTAGTGAAGCAAGTGAGTGCCCACGCTTCAATAAGTATTACCTTCACCGTTCACCCACAATTTACGCGTATATAACGTATTCCGATAACAGAACGAGAAAGTTACCTACAACCTGCCAGCTGCCACTCCTTAGCTAGCCGAGAGCAACCAGGCATGCAGGCAGAGCAGATAAAATGACAAATCTATATTTGAGTGTCATTCTAATTGAGAATAGACGATCTTGTCAACCCACTCAAGAGCCACTTTTATCTAATCAAAAAATACAAGCAAAGTCCCCGTTGTTTGTTGGCCTGACATGACCGGGTGGTGTATGGTCTACGGCCTAAAGTCTGTCCATATCTAATAAGATACCAAAAAACACAACCACTCATTCACTTTGAGTGAGTTAATCAACAAAATCTCAGCAGCACTTCTCTTGACATCACACTAACACCACTGCATCTGTCACTATCAGTAGCTCCGCTCATGAGTTTGTTCGTAAATCGTAATCACGAACGAACTCATGATGTTAAATTAGTATCTGAGTATCTCGCTAGCTGTGCGCTCGATCGGTCGACGTTGTGTGTAATTGGTGTATGTGCCTACAAAAAAAAAAATTCAAAACTTGTTCATCTATCAGACCTTGCGTGTTGATATTTCCAATGAACAACAATAAAAAGAAAACATTAATCGCATATCTATCCACCAACAACGTTGTTTAACTTGTTTTCGATACTAGTTACGTAAATTCTTCACTTCAGTTGAAAACAATAATTCGTTGTCGCGAAATCAGTAAGCGAAAGATTGAAAGGCGTAAAGATACCGTGAAAAATAGACGATCATCGCCAACACCCTATGTGCGCATGTAGCTTTATTGAAGTTTAGAGCGATAATTAAACAAAAAAAAAAATAAAACACTAAATACAGTATCTAACTGACTTCACACAACAGCTTATCGTATGGAATCCACCTGTATACCTACGTACCCACCTACACTGCAAACGGTTTAAAAGAGTGAATACTTATTTTGTTCCACTGCCTTACGTGATCGCGTGTGTTTATGATCGCGCACTTTGGACGTGTTCTTGTGTGCTCCTCACCTATAAGATACTTTAGTTGTTGTTTTTTAAAGAAAGATGAGCAACCCTCTTTCGATTAGTATCTAGTTCGTTGTGTGTTTTTTTTTTATTGGGCAAACGACTTAATTTTAAAATTGGATCAAATTTCTTACATAGGTTGTGACTTGTGAATGAAAAACTCCAGCTTTAGAGAAAAGAAAGGAACAAAAATTGTCGCCAAGTTGTGAAAAAAGAGAGGAAGTGGTTTATCTGCTCCACTGCAACAAACCGCCGTCATACGTACAAACAGAACGAAAGAAAGTGTTATGACATGATAAAGTTCTTTGTGTTGTTTTGGTTTTTATTTAAATTTATTTGAATAAAGAAAGATTTATGGTGCTGCTACGTTGAAACCGAGGAAAACATCAAATCAGCCACAAATAGCAAGTGAAACGGATTAACACTCAAAGAGTCAAGATGTAAGTTTGTGATTTAATGTAAATACAAAACGAATACAGTAGGGCGCAGTTCTATTGCCTCACTAGATTTGTTAGTTAGATTTGTTGACTTTTGAACAACTAGTCCATTGGCGAATGGGCAAATGAAATTAATTCTTTCTGACTAAAGCAGCGTTTGTTTGACAAGACGTCCAATATTTGGCGTTATTTATAATTTGAAAACGGTGTCTAAATTGATATTTGTTTAATATTTGATGTTGTGTCAAACAATAGTGCATTTTAAAGACTTAAGTAATCAAGATTTTACCTGACAAAATCAGAAAGGAATAGATTGGCTTGCAGTTATCATTTTGCATCCACTAATTAAGTGTTTTTAAACTGGTAAGGTCGATTTTTTCTACATTATCTGACGTTTGCTGACTGAAGTAATTTATTTTTTTCTTTTTCTTTGATGATCCATATAGACCCCACTGTTCCTTTAAACCATGAAAATGAAAGATATATTGTAATAGAATATAGTGGGAAAATTTAAACGCTTCATTATCTGTAAATTTAATGACCATATTTTAGATTAGATAATGAATGATAAAAAAAGAAAGAAATTCCAACACAATTTTCAACTATTCAATTAGGTGGTGTACAAAAAACTTGGATATATTGCATTTTTAGTACTAGATCACTACTTGCTATTTCAGCAAGTAAGGCCACGTTAGCAATATCATTTCGTAGATTGAATTTTGGTTCTATTGTTTACGTTAGATGAAATAGAAAACAAATTCTTAAACAGGTACAGAGCATTTATACGTTTTTGTATGGAAAATAATTTATAATGAACATCGTCTTCAAATATGGTAAGTGTTCATTATTATAATGAACGGATGGTCACCCTACCCATGGTGTCAAGAGATGCAACATTTAGCGGTTTGACAGAGAAATGCGAAATCGTAAGGTCACAAATTTGTGCCGTAAACAACTGCGATGCGGTGTGTGTTAGTGTGTGTACAAAATAGCTAAAAAAATAAGAAATTGCTGTCGAATCACAAAAAAAAATTAAGCGTCTCTGTCATGAATATTGTAATACTTCTGGGCAGCCTTCAGTGGCAAAAATCAATTATGCATTAGTCACAAGTTTAAGTAGAGCGCAAACAGCTCGAAGATTGGCAAACCTTTTCGTCTGAATGGTAAGATATTTATGCCATATAAGACAAATTTCGAATTCTCTTCCTGTGGACTTATTTTCAGATTCTACAAATTATAACAAGTGAAATGCCGAAATAACACGAACCTGCAAGCGTAGCGCTGTTGAATTTGCATTGGTTTGACCGAGAGAAATTAATTTTTACGAAAATCAAGTTAAAATGCGGTTGCAGTTTTTTTTTTTTAGACTTTCCTAGATTTTTGACAGTTGTACGTACGGTTCTTTTTCGTCCTCTAATATTCATCAAAAAAAAAAAAATGAGTTGCGAAAGGCATGCCTTTGAATATTTCATCAGACTAAAATTGCATAGAAGTTAGAAAACAAGTCGTCTATGCAGTTGTTCTTCGAATACAAGAAAGTATATACAATTTGAGTGAAAAATTTAAATCGGTTAAAATGTTTCCGCTAACTCAATTTAGTAACTAGTGTAAGATTTATCACATATTTTCAGGATTTTTGAAGCACTAGAGAGAATAGAACTGTCCTGTTCTGATAATGCTTTTCAATTTAGCCTTTCGGATAACATTATATCCTTGAATTCGTTCCATTTGTTAAGTATTAAATTTACTATCGGAATAAATATTGCATTATTATTATATTCATTATTGGATTAAATGTCATAATAAATGAACTCAACTCCGCATCGAATGCGTTAAATTGAACTACAGTGTAAATGTGCATGATTCAAGTCAAATATACCCGCAGTTATCTGAGCTTACTGTCATTCCAGTTTCCAGTCATTCAAAACTCAAAATTGTTCTTCCAATACGACGCATTTTTGTCATTGAGCTACAAGCATTAAGTTACAACGTCACTGCAAATCGTATTTTATATTTATATACCAATAGACACGTCATTGGTCTTTCAAATCAAATCCTAATAAACTGAAGGGCTTCCATGTTGAAAATGTAAAACAGTTTATGACGTTTATCTACTCATATCAATACCCTACGTAAATGTTACTTCACAGAAAGTGTGACTCACTCATTTAGTAAGTAAGTAAGCTTTCAATTCCAGCTTCCGAATTAGTTACTTTCAAATTTGTTTAATTCAATTATAACAAGAGGCCTTTAAACCATGACTCATCGAGTAAAAATGAAGACATGAATAATGCCCGTGTCAATACTGAAAGTTGTGTAACAAAGAGGTAAAACGAGAGTGTTTGCTTTTCTCACAGCAAACGTACAATGACCCTCTTTTGCCAGTTCCGAAATAGCGGATTAATGTGCAAAGTGACTAATGCCCAGGGGAGTTTACAAATTGCATTGATAGATTGCAATTTGAACGATAGAATTTGTCATCATGAAATTGAATAGCTGGTGCAATGTCGCCTCAGAAATTAGCTGGAAACTTGTCTTGTCACTTGAGAGCTTAAGAGTTTCTAAAGAAAATATTGTTGTAGCTATTACCCCATTCGCAGAGAACGAACATGATCGATTACCATTTATCTTCAAACAACTTGTCTCAATTCAATACGATGCCTACATATAGGTACTAATAATCAACTATACATAATGTAGTTCGATTTCCGAAGCCGAACGCGCCGGCGTTGGCTTTTGACAGTTCCACTTCACATCGAACTTGTGTATCGACCTTGATCGTGTGCCTACAGCCTACTTTATTTTGTTTACTATTAATTTCGTGCCTCAATATTTATAGCCTATTGTTCGTCGACGTTAGTGGGTTTGAATGTGTTGTTGGTGTTGAATCAGAGTTGTTTCATTGGGCAGAGAGCATACACACCATAGACACCATATACAGTAGTTATAGTTACCTACTGAAATTGAATATGTTAATTACGGACTTTAATCGTTATGTTTATTTGTCTGAAAATAAGTATTATAAGCCCCTGGTTACATAACACTTTTAAAGTTCTTAATTATTTTGCAATGAATAACTTCCAAACAACTTTACATTCAGCCATATATTTAGGACACAAATCAGCAGGAGTTTGACCTGTCATTTCGGTTACAATGGGGACGTTCGGATACCTAGTTAATGAAAAACGTCAACTAGATCTGTCGGGACTAGGTATCCGAACGCGCTGACTATGTAACTTAAATTGTTTTTGTATTCTTGCAGTCGGCTTTACCGTTGTTCGACTAAAAACACTTTTTTCGAGAGCCTGTTACAATTTTTTCTATTTCCCCCCTTTTTATTTGGAAAGGGCCCACCTCAAAATTTTTTCAAACATTCTTGTTTCCAAATTAGTTCCTACGTTTAAAATGTAAAACGGCTCTCCGTTTTATAGAAATCACCCCTTTTTCTCTCACGTTTTATGGACATTTTCGAATTCAGAAGCGGCAACTGTGTTTATTTTAAATTTGACTCTTCGAAATGTCAACTGAGTACGCCAGCAGGATTTTCTTGACTCGATTTGTCGGCTTGCCCTCCATAAACGTAAACAGCAAAAATTACTCACGGGACCAGTCTGAGCCAATAAGAAATGAAATGCATCTAGTCAGACAGCTGTCAGACTTACAAAACTAGGAATCCGAACGTCCCCAATTACTATTAAATGTAATCAGGCACTTAAAGTCAAATCAATCACAGAAACTTGTGATTTTTAACTCAAAACGTCACATATAAATATATATATCTCAAAGAACTTTAATAAAAACTTCAAATGAATACTGGGCGTAGGTATTGCGCACATTCAATGATATCTAGATAACTAGCGCCTCGTCAAAATAATGTCAAACTATTTGCGCTGGTTAGTTTTTGCAGTAGTTGATGGAACGCTGGTAGTGCTGATCCTATTTGATACTTATGGAATGTCAGCTGATAAGTCTAGCCAAAAAAACCCTATCTGAATACCTACTCGATTGATACGTCAAAGTTTATCCGAATTGGAAACAAGTTGCGCTAATTGAAAAGAAAAAATTCATAGCTAATTAAAAATAAAGTCACTTGTTAAAATTAGCTAAATTCAGCGCAACGAACCAGTTTTTAACGCTTTTCAAACTCTTCGTTTTGATCTCTCCTCTTTTTTACCCGACTGCATTTAGTTATTGCTATATATATTCTCTTGTAAACCAACCACAATCACAACTACTATTTTATGACAATTTCTCTGAAATTAGTATTCCGATCACTATCAAGTTTTCCTGTGCGCACTTTT
This sequence comes from Cheilosia grossa, assembly GCA_963082955.1. Taxonomy (NCBI): domain Eukaryota; kingdom Metazoa; phylum Arthropoda; class Insecta; order Diptera; family Syrphidae; genus Cheilosia; species Cheilosia grossa. The sequence goes on along the minus strand of OY720144.1, from coordinate 10,213,722 downwards.
TCCAATATGGAGGTGGAGGTCATTAAAATTGATGTTTTGCTCTCATATTCTTCGCAAAAAGAGCGGCAAACATGTTTTCTTGCCCAATCCAATCTGCAACCAAAGCTGCCAACCAAAACCAATGAAACTATTTCTGTTTGCTTAAGGCTACCGCTACATTAACATCAGACATCTTTGTCATTGTTTGCTGTCATAAAAACCATAATCAGTAGACTGTGATCAAATATGAATGTCAAAAACAAAAGATGTTCTCTTCCGCTTCCTTTTGTGCACGTACTATTGTATTATAGTCTCTGCATCTTGACATTTAAAACCCGGCACACACTAGGCAAATCTTTTGGGGAGTGGTAGGCTACACAATGCTGCACCGCAGAAGGAACACACGCCAAACAACCTGCCTATGACACGCACCAATTGAACTTGACTTTTGCGCCAGCAGTCTGTTGGCAGTTGGCGTGACATGACAGGTGAACAGGTATTATACGGTAAGCTGCGGAGCTAATTTTACGGAACAAAGTGTATACTATTACATATCGTTATACTTAACTATAGACTATAGCTACACACATTTGTGCTTGAGAGTATATTGATTGACTTGTGGTGGTGAGAGCATTTGCAAACATGAGTGTTGTCAGGTGATTCAGAAGATGCTTGCTTACATTCTTCTTTTTTTCTTTTGGGAAAAAATAATCAAATTTGAATTATATGCGCCTCCGAGGCTACATAGAAATGTATTTCCGCTGAGATTTAAATATGGATTGAGTTTGAATGAATCACCTGTGGAATTTTGCCTTTTTCGGGATGGAATCTGAGACAAATATTTTTGTTCTCATAATTGGCTTTTGATTGCTGACTAAGTTTGGACATCTTTTGTTAGGAATTCATAAGATCACACACTTTCGGTGGCAAATAAATGACAGGTATACAGACAAGTGTCATAGATGGCAATAAGTAGAAACAAAGCCTTATTTGGTTACGGTATAATATTAATTTTCTGTGTGTTCATTGCATGAGCAATCAAGCAACAGTTTTAACTCAATTCGAATACTGAGCTGTCACGTTTTTCTGGATACGTCAAATCAAAATATTATTTTCACAAAGAACAATGGTACGATTTTTTTGAAATAGGGAAACTACGCCCTGAACATGTTTATTTGTTTTGATTATTTTTCTATAGATTTCTATTATGCGCCGAACACGGTAAAACTTAAACCTGATACACATGGGTATTTTTATCGACGTCAGAATGAATGATAACTTCGACGGAAAACAATCGCCACTGCAAATGCTATCCATCATAATATTAATACAAATACGGGCAACGCTCGCCACTGTTTGGAATATGTGAAGTAAACATTTACATAATGATGTCACAATGACAGTCGACATATTATACATATTATATAGGTTGGCAAGTTTCATATTTATTTTAAAACGATCTTGATCACTTAGGTGTAATTTAAGTTTATGAGGAGATCAACACGAATAAGGGAAAGAAATTTCGGTCGAATAAATGAACCAAACGCTTTGTCAGAGAAGACAGCTCGTGTCAGCTATGAAAACTGTTTGACAACACAAAGTTATCCTCGTGTTTATCAAGTCTTTTCTTAATCTGTGTGTTATTCTACCTAATTGCATAAGGAATTTGCGTTCTATTTGAAATTGCTAGTTGAACTTATAAATGAAGCATACATCGATAGCAATCTATTGACATTAGGTGCAAAATTGTATAAGTTTAATTGTTCGCATTGTAAACTTGAATTCCATCGTCACTTCCATTTTGGTGATACATCGCAATAAATTGAACAACCAAACAGCTCCACTTGGCATTCTCCAAACCATTTACGGCGAAGTCGACTTAATTTCAAGAACGGATATAGTATATCCCAATAAACCTCTACCCGCTACTGTTCAGTTTTTTTCTTGTGTGTTACTTGCAGGCTATTATACTGCGACTTTTGTCATGTGAGTTAAATAGAAAACCACCTTTGTCATAATCGAATGTGGAGGACACTCTCAGACTGAAAAGAAAATACTTCCCCTTATGAATAATTGCAAGCCACAGATAATACGTTGTGATTGTGAATTCCAACAACAATTCTTGATGCTGCAGACGCCATAATTGCATTTAATCGTCTTGACAATGTATGTCATAAGTAGGTACCAGGGCTTACACACTTTCGTTTCATGTCAAGGCAGCTTTGCGATGCTGTTTCTAGATTCAGATTCGCTTTCATTTCAAAGTTGGGAATCTTAAAAATCTGCTGCGTCTGACTTCATTCTATACAACTTGCTTGATTATTTTATATTACTCATGTGATTATATCTCTGCTTGAAAATATAATTAAGGAAAAAAACTTGAAGTATTATTTTATTTTGCTGGAAATAAATGAGAAACTGTTTACTTTGGTATTATTTTCGCACTCTCTACATCTTTGCTGTTTATTTTTTCTAAGCAAAGCGATATAAAGCGCTTGTAGTGATCGAAAATAGTTTTACATACAGAGAATTTCTTTCAGATGAGTAATAAATGAACTCATGTTCGGCATAAGCGAATTATATCATCGTATACAAGGTAAATTTCCGTAAGCCAAATTGATGCGTTTAGCTTAAGATCGTAAGGGAGTGCATGAAAATAACCCTTGTTTACAAAACTATGCAATTTGTGCAGAATGTACAAAAAATAAGTTGAATTATGAATCATTTGAATTGATTAAAGTTTGTTCTAGTACTTTTTTCATAGAAAAAGGCAAATCTCAGAAACAGAGTCGGGAATCTGTCTTATTTAAAAAATATAGCACTCAAAATGTTTCATGTCACGCATTGTGTTGAACAGTCCTGGAATTTATATATATATATTTGCTGAACTCGAAGTATCGTAATTTTGTTATGCTTCCGCTGTATTTTTAATAAAATTCTAGAAACATCAAATAAGGGAACTGGTTTGCTCCTTTTGTAGAACCATCTTCGTTAGCTTTAACCCAAATACAGCAAAAAGAGCTGACAGGAACTAATATTTTAGCGTGTAAATGTCACGCACTTATGTCAAACTCAGTGGGTATGTTATACTAATGTCGTTTTCCATTGGGACAAAAAATCAATCTTTTTTTTATCTAATTCACTTTTCATGTTCCATTGGGCAAAAAAATCAATCTTTTTTTTCGATTCGGAGCACTTTTTGCAGATCTCGATATTTTTTCAGACCTACACATACTGCCACAATACCAATATGCTTTGCACAGCTGTTTTACGTCATTTTAAGAAATTTGCTTTCAAGCCAAATGCGCAAAGTTTCGTGAAAAGCAAATTAACGAAATACATAAACAGCCATGGATATAATTTTGGAGGAATTATTATCTTCATAGTCTTCCAAGTCATCTGAAGACTAGGAATCACCAAAAATACTAAATTTGTATCTAAAACAGGGAAAACATTTTTGAAGTCCATATCCATTTGTATTTTTTGCAAAAACAAATGCAGATTAAACAGCTGATATTACTGCCAAATAACGCACTAATACATTTATAAAAGCAGATCAATTTCGTTGCGCGTTCCATTGGCAGCGTAAAATTTGAGATCTGAAAAAGATTTCTGGTGGTCCCAATGAAAAACGACATAAGTTTTCGTCTGACAGCCGGCTGCTGTCACCTATTTGAGTTGTCAATTGCAGTCAATTGAAACAAATATCAAACTTACACTACAAGCTTTTCACCTAACAACCTTAAATTAAATGCGCTAAACTCAAATACAATCCGTTCAATCAATTCACGCCTTTATAAAACAAAGTCCATATACACATAATGTTAAGAGTTAAATCGAATTACCAATAAAATTGATAACAATATTGTTAATTACTTCTCATTACACGCATTTGTAAATGTTTAATAGATTTTTCAAAAATAAATTTCAATTCGAATGTATAGTCTTATCTGTTCAAGACAATTTATATTTATAAGTTGAACTTTAGGCACCATAAATTGTTCGTTAAAAAGGAAAGTTTCAACTGTACCAAGGGAACAGCATTTTCATATAGACAACCACTAAGAGTTACCAATACCCAGTCTCTGAATGTCAATGAATCGTATCTGACTTTTAGGTCATCTACAGTTAATCTACGTCAATGAATATGCATCTTCGGTTTTGTCTTTAGTTGTACACCAATCCAAATGCACTCGCTTTTAATCTACATGCTAAGAGAGGAACTACTTACTTCGATCGAAAGCTGCAAGTGATTGATAGATGCGACTTGGGCAAGCTAACAATATTTTATATTATACGCCAACTGCCTGCGGGTCAATGGAAGCGGAAAGAGCAGTGTGTTTGTTGGACAAATGGAAGACTTATCTTTGTGGTGTCTTATCAACAAATAAGAAGAATATGTTATTTCTTTTTATACTGTATTTTATTGGTCGCTTACAGTAAAATTTAAATGTGACTGATAACTAAACAAAACGAATTTGATATTTTTATTAGGTCAGTATTATTTAATGCACCTGATGAACGCGTTTGTGTTTACTACATAATTAAGGAACAATTGTAGTTTGGGAACAAATTTTACTAATGCTATTAGTTTTGCACTTTTGTAGGTAAAAGCCTAGTACGTAGCTGTTCCGAAACGATTGACCAGATTGGGCATTCAAAAACCTTTGCTGTATATGATATATGACATGCTTGTGGGAAAGAAGTTCGTTGTCAAAGCTGGCAACGTGACTTCGAGCAGGGTTTTTGAAATTAAAAACGGCTTACAACAGGGAGCAGTGAATTCTCCGGTCCTGTTTAATATTTACACAAGTGATCTGGTGGGTTCCCTCAGACATGCTATAGCGTACGCGGACGATTTAGTGGCGTACAGGTCAGGACCAAAAATCGAGGTCATTAACATCCTTCTGCAGCGTGACTTCGAGCAAATTAAGAGGTATTGCGATGACTGGAAGTTGAAAATCAATTTCCAAAAACCGGAAACATTCGTGTTCAGAACTACATTGGCTGGGGCCTTTGGGGATACCAGAAAAAACTGGAGAAAATTAACAATTGTTGGACAGCAGGGGCGGCCGTTGGCGGTGAAAAACGTGGTCCGGTATCTTGGCATCTGGCTCGACCAGTATCTGCATTTTGACAAACATATAGCTGCTTGTCTGGCTGGGGCTAAGAGGGCCTACGCTCTGACAAGGAGACTGTTTCGCAGCAGTCAACTTGACTCTAGGGTGAAGGTCATTTGCTACGTGGCCCTTATAAGGCCTATCATCGCTTATGGCTGTCCTATGTGGTTCAATATAGCGCCGTTCTATATGGAAAAGATTCGGGTGTTTAAGAGACAATGTCTCAGGGCCTGTCTAGGGTTGTTTAGAACTCCTGAATCGCAGTACATAAAATACTATCCCAACAGGACCCTATACAATGGGGCTCGACTGAATAGGATTGGCAATTTCCTTATTAAGGTGATTCGGAGTCACGTAGCAAGGGCGATGGCCAGTGATAATAAGCTGATCTCAGGGCTTACTACCCCAATTTAACGTACCACGAGAGTACGCTTCGGTCTGGCTTTATCCCGCCTGAGGCATTTCTCCTTGTAGATATGAAAGGGTTAGTCCAGCAAAAAGATGGTGTGCCGGTATTGTACCACAGCCACCGCGGCGCGAGGGATAAGCGGCTCATCCACGACGGGTACGCCGCCAATGCTCAGGAGCTCCTCCGTTTTAGCACCGCAATTGCGGATCGGGACAGGGTCGATACGTTGAAGCAGTTCACCGAATTTTGGTGGCTTGAAGAAGAGGTGAGGGTTGATACGCTCTCCCGGGCCGGTGCGCTACTAACGTAGCATCCTCCCTAGTTTTAAGGTAGTTATTAGTTTGTAGATTTAGGCTTAGAGTAGGGGGTGTTTGGGAGGGGCCGGGCTAGCCAGCATGATAGTGCTGCTGAGACTCGAACGACGCTTATAGCCTCGCTCGAGTCTCGGTGGCACTGATGAACCCTTGTGGGGTTCCATCCCTCAGGATGGTGACCAATCGATGGGATTGCTCACCACCCTGATTATAGGTAATTTATGTTAAGTAGCTTAGGTAGTTTAAAGTAGTTTTAAGTAAAACAAATAATAAATAGTTCAAGTTTTCTAAAGTTTCTTGAAAATTAAAAAACAAAACAAATCATAGAAATAGATAGATTTAAGGCCGAAAGGCAATAATTTTAAGGATATTGATAAGTTTAGAGCGCTCGCTAAGAGCCAGTACCTAAGCTAGATTAATCGTTTTTGTCTAGTAGCTAAGTTTAAAGAATGATCAAAAATAAAAATGAATTTAAAATGAAAAAATGTGTTGGAACTGCGTCCTGCAAAATGAAAACGAGAGCGAAATTTTTCGTTCATAATTTCGTTGAGTCACTTTTGTATGGGATTTTTCGTCCCGGAACAGCTGCGTACTAGGCTTAGTATGTTAAGCTTGGCAGGACTTAAGTTGACATTCACCTCACATTAGCCTATGATGTTTAACATTCAACATTGAAGGCACATACATCTTACTCATGTGTACTATTTAAATAATCTGACATTAAGTAAAAAATCTGGCTTTACGAAACTTGAGAGCATCCGCGTACTTTGGATTACTTCCTATCTTGCTTAGATTATTTTCCAACGCTTATTTAATATAACATTGACAGTTTATAGCCCAAACGTCTGTGGCTATACGACTGCAATTTTTAATATACTTACACATCGAATATTCCCATTTATGTATATTAAAAAGTTAACAATCATAAATGCAATGATTTAATTTTAGAACTACTAAGAAAATAATGGTATTTGCAGTTTGCACCTCACTCTCCTTGAGAATACAAAAAAGCAGTATAAACTAAACCAAGTTTTATAAAACAAAAATACAAACTCATGAAAAACTTATAAAAGAAATCTAAAAATTGTCCACTCCAACGCCCTAAACTCATACAATCATATATGACGTCTGGAATGGAAGATAAGATAAGCGCAATATTTAATTTGGCAAAAGCGATAATAATCATTTTTATTTGCCTGTATATTTTCCGCAATAATATACCTAGTCACCCGCTGAAATTTGATAATATGTGTTTTCGGCGTCCGGCGTGTGCTGCCAAGATAAGCTCTGTCAAATGTGATAGCATTGGAATTACTTGCTAGAAAACTCTAGTACATACACAATAGTAATTTAGGCCAGTTTGGCACAGTATACGCACAGCCATCCGATAGTATGAGTGTGGAATACCAATAAAAGTGCGAATGGCAATCTTATATTATCTCCTGGAATTGTTGCCCATTTTAATTAAGTTATGCTACACGGCTTGTATATTGTATATAAGAGGCCAATTATTATTTATTCGAATTCATTTCGTTTATTGATATTCGTGTGATGATGTTTCATACCTTGTTTGTCAGTTTGATGAGAGAGTTTGAATGCCAAGGTTACAAAGTTGTTAACAAAGTTTCATTTAGTTGAAGTTGACACTTTGCAAGACCCCTTTGATATCAATATTTTCTAGCTTTATGGACGTATTAATTAACGCTACGTGCTCTTAATAAACAAATTGGAATGAAAATCTAGTTCATGGCAATAACGGTTAACAAAAGTACGCTAAAAATAGCCGATGCGAGTTATTCATTTATTCGCACCTACACATGGAGATTTTTATGTGTTGAATGAGAAGGTTCTTGTCGCTATTTACATTGTTTACGAAACTCACTTAACAGTCTAAGAAGTCTTACCTTCTTACTGACTAAACTTAGTTACGATATCATAAGAATTGCGATTACAAATAGGTATTATCGCATTTAAGATTTGACACACAAGTAACAATCTTATCAGGGATAAGGGAAGAATTTACAATGTCTTGAAAATAATTTACAATGTCTTGAAATAATATATGAGGAACGGTTATTATGGCATCAAAGGTTAACATAATCTTGCAAAAAGTACATATAACGCTATATTGCGATGGTTCGTCAATCGAAGGTGATTTTCAAGTGCCCTATAGGTTTGTAGTATATAACTATAGACTATAACCACTGAGATCTTGTACCTACGAAATGGCACATCCGTCCAGATAATTATTTGACAGATTAATCGGTATGAATGAAGATGTTCAAGAATCTGTATAGTGTAGTAAGTCTGGCAGCTGGCTGACTTGATGTTCCTCCGTTTTGTTTGGACTAGATCGATCACATGGACAATTTTTTTTTTGTTGACGGTTATAGAAGGGTAGCCGACGAGTCTTGTCAGGAATTTAGTAACTGAGTACTAAGTATTAAAAGTAACGCTGCCGACAAAGGTACATTTAGTCGAGACCAATTTTATTCGACTTTAGATATTGTCAGGCGTTATAAAGTACCTACTACTTAATAATAATGACAGTTGGCATTGCTGTTTGAAACCGAACAGCTGGTTCTTAAGCACGATGACAATATAGTTGCTGGATAATAGTTTTCCTCAATCATTTAATTGGTTTCGATCTATTACCAATTACAATAAAAGTGTCGCTTTCATTTCGTATCGAAATACTAAATTCAGCTTGAAGTATATTCTCACACAAAACGAATGGTTGTGAGAAGCAAGGCCTAATAAGGTCTCTACGGACCTATTGCCTCAACTATTTATTTTTCTTTTATGTATTTACGTCCGCCTTCTTTCCATGTATTAGCGATTTGCAGCTAGAAATATATATTTGTTTGCATTATAATAAACAGGAAACTCTAGTACTGTTTGCATCAAACTGACAGTTCAATGTGCCTTCTTGCTTAAAATTGTCTGCCTCTGAACGCTTCAAGTTATAAATAATATGACTACTTACAGAGATAAATTAAATTGCAACAATAACTGATGCCCGTATAATTTCACAGCGTAATATTAAAATACAAAATTGTCGCAACTTATCCAAGCTTCTTAATATTGAACTGAAATCGATATTTCCTTGAATAATTTGTTTTTCTTATTTAATTTTGTTTGTATTCTGTGTTTTCCAGAGCATCTGGGGTTGAATTATTGTTTTGCATGTAAAATCCACAAAATTCAGTAACGTATTTCCAGCTCACGGATGCGGTAATTTGACCCCTGCTTTCATTAGGTGGTAAGACGAAATTAAAGATGGCGCTTAAATGCGCTTTTATTCAAACAAAAACTAACCAGAAGCAAACATAAGAAACAAAAATAAAGTTGCGACACACTTGTATAGGTGCCTCCATTGTAGGTACAGACACACAGCTAAATGCGTTAATTAACCCCAATTGAAGTCTTACTTAACCCTTTGCATGTTACATCGTTACAAAGTGTATTAAATTAGAAGCAGTACTGTCGGCATCGAAGACATTGAGAATTCTTCCAATAATAGAAATGAAAGTGACATCGAGTTCATTACGATCTTTGATATCAATGACAATCATGACAGTAAGGTTAAATGTCACCGGCAAATGACACCTGTTTTAACTCGATAATTTGCCTCCAATGCGCCCTATTACTAATTAGATATGCCACTGATTACCCTATAGAATATAGAGATAGATTTATCCTTTGTATCTGAATATTTTTTTCAATCTAACCCGTAATAATCTCCAAACGTGACATTGTGTCCCACTCCAAAAAGAGACATTTAAATACAAAAAAATATTCAACACGGAACACTCCCATATTATGAACACATTTTCGCGGCACTTCTATGCGCACAAAAAATGCAAATCCTACAAAAAGCAAGGCACAGCCACCAATTTTAGGATCAGCCCTGATAACCAGGGGAATTACTTGCTGCGTCAACAATCGCAACAGAATTTCTCATGATAACTTTATCTTGTTTTGGGTGGTTCTCGAGGGAGTGTACTTCAACGAAAAAGAACAAAAACAAAACATCAACAATCACCCAAAGGATTGTGTGAAATGTTTCTTTATATCGTGTTGGTTTCAACGGCTGATATGCATGTTCTCTTTTTTTGTGTGAATGAATTTTGCGAGACATTTTTTTAACGCACGCAACCGGAAATCGTTGACTTATGAATGCGTACGCGAGGATGGCTTTGGTGAATTATGATTAATAGGTTTGTTTATCGGCTCCATTACTGGAGAGACAAGCGTACATCTTGTGTAAGCAATGAGAAACTTAATCTTTCTCGTTTATGGCTGTATTATCGGAGAACAAGCTTAATGAGTTTATCATCAAAATGGGTTACGTCACTAAGCTTATAAAGGGTGATTTTTTAGCTGGTTTGGTTTTGGCAACACTGGTTTTGACAGATGACGTGTGTTTAGTACCTTGTGTCACTGTCAAACAGCTTCAGTTTGGTTTGCAATTTAACCATGGATCGTCTTACAAATGAACAACGCTTGCAAATTATTGAATTTTACTATCAAAATTCGTGCTCGGTTCGAAATGTTCATCGCGCGCTGCTTCCATTTTATGATCGGCATTCTCGACCTTCTGAGCAGTCTATTCGGAAGATTGTGACCAAATTTCGCACCAAATTTACTTTGTTGGACATTAAACCACCAACACGTTTACGTACTGTGCGTAGTGAAGAAAATATTGCGGCCGTATCAGCTAGTGTGACAGAAGACCGCGAAATGTCGATTCGGCGCCGTTCCCAGCAGTTAGGCCTTTGTTACAGCACTACGTGGAAAATTTTGCGGAAGGATTTGGGCGTAAAGCCTTTTAAGATACAGCTGGTGCAAGAACTAAAGCCAGCCGACCTACCACAACGCCGAATTTTTGGTGAATGGGCTCTTGGAAAGCTGGCCGAGGATCCGCTTTTTTATCGAAAAATTGTGTTCAGCGATGAGGCTAATTTTTGGTTGAATGGGTACGTAAATAAGCAAAATTGCCGCATTTGGAGTGAAGATCAGCCAGAAGCATTGCAACAGCTACCAATGCATCCCGAAAAAGCCACTGTTTGGTGCGGTTTATGGGCCGGCGGCATTATTGGGCCATATTTCTTCAAAGATGATGCGAATCGCAGCGTTACTGTCAATGGTGAACGCTACCGAGCGATGATAACAAACTTTTTTTTGCCCGAAATGGAAGTTCTTGACTTGCATGATATGTGGTTTCAACAAGACGGTGCCACATGCCACACAGCACGCGAAACAATGGCGCAATTGCGAGGCGAGTTTGGTGAACAGTTAATTTCACGTTTCGGGCCGGTCAATTGGCCGCCTAGATCGTGCGATTTGACATCATTAGATTATTTTTTGTGGGGGTATGCCAAGGCTAATGTGTATAGGGACAAGCCCGCTTCGATTGACGCACTGGAAGCCAACATCCATGCATTCATTCGTGAGATACCGGCCGATATGTGTGAAAGAGTATGCCAAAATTGGACTCAGCGGATGGGCTACCTGAGACGCAGCCGCGGTCAACATTTGCATGAAATTATCTTTAAACATTAAATTGCAAGGTTCAAACTATCGATTCAAATAAATATTTCATTAATTTTTTCGAATTTTTTGTGTGTTTTTTTTAAAAAAAGTTCTAAACCTCTTAAAAAATCACCCTTTATATGCCACAAATTAAAATCAGTTCTGCTCAGCTCCCGCATGCAATTGCTAATTAAATTTTTTGTAATACGACAGAACCAGAAATTTGGAGAAATTGGGTACATTCAAAAACCTAGTTGTCTTAAGTCGACTAGATTGGTCTGGATAAGATGTAACATGAACGCAAAAACTAGATTGGTCGGGAACGTCACTTTTCCAACGTCATCCACGTATCCGAACTGTCAATTCAGTGCTCAGTCACAAATTTCTTGACTAGATTCGTCGGCTACCCCTCTATAAACGTCAACTGAAACAGCTGCTCATATGACTGATTTCAGCCAATAAAAACCGAGATACATCTAGTCAGATAGCTGTCAGACTTACTAAACTAGATACTTGAACGTCCCCATTGATACACATCAAATCAGTCTGCTGTCAGATTTACTAACGTAGATTCTTGAACGTCCCCATTGATAAAAAACTTGAATAGGCCAGTTTTACAGCTAACTTAAATTATTTGTGAAAAGTTTCCAATTCTAAATATATCTAATCCTTTGATCTTTTTTTTTTTTAGAATTTCTTATTAAAGACTTTGTAAAACCACCAATATCTCAACGAATATGGCGTCCATTAGACCATTAAAAATTACTATAGTCGGTGATGGTATGGTTGGAAAGACATGCCTTCTAATCACCTACACTCAAAATGAATTTCCTGATGAGTATATTCCAACAGTGTTTGACAATCATGCTTGTAACATAATGGTTGACGACAAGGACTATAATTTAACACTTTGGGACACTGCCGGACAGGAAGACTACGAAAGACTGAGACCTCTTAGCTATCCAAATGTGAGTTTCTTAAACAAACAACGTATATTTCAATAAATTTAACATTTATATTTTATTTCCATTCTCAGACTGACTGCTTTCTACTGTGCTACTCAATAAGCAGTCGTACATCATTTGAAAACATCAAAAGCAAATGGTGGCCGGAAATACGGCATTTTTCCAATAATGTACCCGTTGTGCTGGTCGGCACAAAACTGGACTTGAGAATTCCCCAATCGGAGAAATTTGTAACACAAAGTGAAGGCCGAAGGCTACGAAAGGAAATTCACGCTCATTCTCTAGTGGAGTGCTCAGCGAAGAAGAAGTCCAATCTTAGTGCTGTTTTTGAAGACGCCGTTCGAGCCGTTGAAAAGAAGCCCAGACATCGACCAAGGCAGTGTACAATTCTATAAATATTCCTAAACGAAATAACAATGCTTCTATACAAAATTCCTTGTACCTATAAAGTACTACATATGTTTATTATTTTTGCTCTTTGTAATTTAATTTTAGTTAAGAATCAACTTTTGAAGAGATAAAGTCCTAATTATTATAGTTGTTATTTATTATTATTAATTTTATGTTTTTGTTGTTCAATATAACTATACAAAAGAAGATAATTGCAGATGTATTTATTTGGCTGCCATAAAGTGTTGATCGAAGGGCTAATAAATGGTTAAATAAAGTCGTTTCATTCAAATGCGATTGCAAATTGTTTTGAAATTGTAGGTAGTAAATAAAATAATATTTTTCGATTATGAATAAGAGCATACCAAAGTAAATGAGGTTATAATTAAATTCAGAAAATTCAATAAAATCCAAAAAAAGCAAAACAAATTAAATACCCTACATTCGGTATTAAGAGATAATGTTATTGATAGTAGTAAGGCGTTAATATGTTGTTAATAAACTGTGCATATATATTATATAACTTGCGTGTAACATAGTTAATATGTTTCACACATTGAAAAAATATTTAAATTTTTTTGTATATTTTAAACTAGTCATAAATAAATTCATTATATTTTCGATAAGAGAGTTTCATCTGACATTATTTAGGAGAATTAGTAACTCTGCACTGGGTGCATTTACAATCTGAATCATAATTTGTCAATATTATACTACGATTTAATCAGCAATGAAATTGGCCAATATTCTTCAATTTACATAGTCCGTCTAGGAAATTGCTTAGACAGACATTAAGACATATAACTTTGTCACAAACACCTCTGAAGTAACATCTAAAATTAAAATACAATTAAGAAACGCCTTCTAAAAAATATTTTTTCTCCGTCATCACCTTTAAATGCCACGGGCAAAAAAATTATCATTTCTGATTTTAACAGTAGAAGAAAATAGGTCCGTATCGGTACCTAATCTTATTTTATTTACTGGCTAGTTATTGCATTTCATCAGCAATTTTATTATGACATATAAAATGATGTCAAGATATATAGATCTAGATAATCTATTACTTTTACCATGCGCACACACCCTAACCTTTCTGATCTAGTCCTTTTCTCTAGTTTGTCATTCGTCAGTCAGCCATTTTTTCTACCAAGAAATTTTGACATTTACTATCGCAAATGCCAGGCAATGGCGTCCGAGAAGGATAAAAATGAAAAGAATAAAGTAAATAATCAAGTTAAACATGTTCCCAAAGATGCCCAAGTGGTAATGTCCATTTTGAAGGAGCTCAATGTAACCGAATACGAGCCGAGAGTAATAAATCAGTTGCTGGAGTTCACCTACCGTAAGTACATTCGATATGCAAGGACATTTGTATGCATATTCATTATTTATATCCTTTGTAGGGTACGTTACTTGCATTTTGGATGATGCTAAGGTGTTCGCCAACCATGCCCGGAAAAAGACTATTGACCTGGACGATGTGAAACTGGCTTCCGAGGTTGTCCTGGATAAAGCGTTTACCTGCCCACCACCACGTCATGTACTGGCGAAGCTAGCTGAAGTGCGCAATTCAATGCCCTTGCCTCCAATCAAACCACACTGTGGTCTGCGTCTGCCTCCTGATCGTTACTGCCTATCCGCTTGCAACTACAAGCTTCGTGCTGCAAGTCAACCCCGAAAGATGACGAAATCGGCTTTGGAGTCACGCTCCACCATCAAGACTTCAATAAAATCCAGCAGTGGCGGTGGTGCCAAACGACAATCGGCTGCAACACCCAAAACTCAGGTCGTAACGATTCCCAAGCCGGTATTCAAGTTCACAACAACGGCGAAGACCGTTCCTGTGGATAAATCACAGACGTCTGGCACAGATTCGCTGGCAAATGACAGTATGAAAATGGATGTCGACCAGGATGCGTCTACAAATGCGAGCGCAATTGGAAGCATCGGCGGCGCTGTCAAAAGGGAACGAGAAGAGGACGATTTCGAAGTTGTTACATAAATACAATGTCCAAATTACAGATGGAAAAATATATATTTAGAATTAATCGAGTTATTAAACAGTTATTTATTTCTGAAGCGCTATGATTGTGGCACAGCCCAAGTCCATGATCTGCAGGTACTCGGAGCCGCCATCCTGTAGGCGGTACGAAGTTTCTCCCAATTTATCGCAGACGATGGCCTTCTGTTTGTTGGTCAAGTCTTTCGAGCGTATGATGTGGTCGTTGAGCTGTTCCATCATCTGGCCAACGCTGTAAGCTTCGTAGGTAATATTTTTCACGAAGCCCTCTAGCTTGGCGTAATTGCCCGAACGGCAAACCTGCAAGAATTCTGCCAAGTAGTTTTCTGGGATTATGCCGGAGATCTCAAGTAGATCCGTAGTTGTTATAGCGGTGCTGCCTCCCTTCAATCGGTAGCAGGACTGTAGAGTTGTGATAGCTCGACGCATATCGCCGCCAGAGATATCCACGATCGATTTGTAGGCAGTCTCTTCGATCTGAACGCCTTCCATCGAACATATGTGACGCAGTCGTTCAATAATCTACCAATCAGAATATCAGTTAAGCAAGCACGCTATTGAAACAATGCTTACCTTTTCCTCACCAAGCGATTTAAAACGGAACTTCGTGCAACGCGATGTAATTGGATCGATAATCCTTGAGACATAGTTACAAACCAAACAGAATCGTGTACTGCGGCTTTCTTTTTCCATAGTGCGACGCAGAGCTGCTTGGGCAGCATGTGTCATCGAGTCCGCCTCATCCAGTATAATGATTTTAAATGGAGGACATGGTTTTCCATCAGGACGGATACCACTGGCAGTTAGCTGAGCAAAGTTCTTAATTTTCGTACGGACAACATTTATGCCACGCTCATCGGAAGCATTGAGTTCGAGAATACGTTCCTTAAACATATCACCGAAGATTTGTCGGGCAGCAGCCAGAATTGTACTGGTTTTACCAGTTCCAGGTGGGCCGTACAACAACATATTGGGTAGATCGGCGCCTTCAACGCATTTATGGAGAACAGCTACTACTTCGCCTTGTTCGACGACTTCATCGACGCGCTTCGGACGACTATTAAATTTAAATTGTTATAGAATTTAGTTGAGGGAAGGAAACTCCTATTATTTGCTTACTATTTTTCGACCCACGGAGCCGGCGCTTTTCGTTTCTCAGCGGAATGTCCAGATCCATTGGATGTACCAGCAGTGTTCTGCAATTGTTTTTCGAGACTGGTCGTTTTGCCGGCTTTTAAAAACGCCTGCATTATTCTGCTTCCAACGTTACAACTTATATTAAATAAAAACAGAAAAGTGTGCAGACGTTAAAGAACGCTTTTAATTGACAGATTAGAAGTTATGCGTGAATATATCGAATCACTAGATTCATCGATATTTTCCTAAAAAAAATATCGATTATTTCACTCGTTAATTTATCGATATTATCGATGAATTACCACAGATTTCTTGCAACCGAACACCACTGGCCTGTCACAGTTTGTTGGTTGTTTGTTCAGTAGGTAAAAGACGTGACATGTTTTTTTCAAATCGCCTTACAAACCACTTTAATTAATTCTTACATTAATGCTATTACTAAATAAATTAATAACATTCAACAAAACTGTCAAAAAGTGCTTAGCTTAGCAACAAAGCTGACTACAGCATGCTTCAATGACAGAGTCTAGCGATGAAGTTAGAACAGTTCAGTGAACAAAATGAGTCCAGTTGGAAAAAAGTAACCTTTGATTTCCGGTAAACATAATGGAATAGATTACGGTACAAATAATGTTTTCTTTTTAGCTCATAAAACAAATCAAAAAAACGTAAAAGGGTTTAGTGTTTGGACTACGGAGTGGGAAGTTTCAAGCTAAATTTCCAAACAAATATTTAATGAAACACGTAGGTAAAATATAAATTATTTGGTACTTTTATTTTTATATCGCCATTACAAGCGATAAAATTTTGAGCCTACGCATACTGCGTAGACTTACTAACCGTGTCTATAAATGGACACATTCAAAAATGCAGTTATCTTGTGTCGACTAGATTGGGCCGCAAAAACTAGATTGATCCGTAACGTCACTTTTTCTATGTCAGTCCCATATGCGAACTGTCAATTTAGTACTCCGTCACGAATCTTTTTGACTAGATTCAACGGCTACCCCTTCATAAACGTCAACAACAATGAAAGCTGTTCATGTGACCAATCAAAACAGAACAGACACATCAAGTCTTTATCAGCTCTCAGACTTACCAAACTAGAAACTCGAACGGACTTATGATCTTAAGATTTCGATAATTTGATCATTTGAAGATACGCATCGAGTAGATAGAAAATTTAGGCTTATTAAAAAACGTTGCGTGTTTGTAGTCTTATTAAGAGATTAAACCTTGCCTTAAAAAAATTAAAGCAAAACTTCCTCTTCTATATTCAACATCAAATGTAATCGAAACCTTACATGCAATAGAAATCTACAACTACTAGAGAGGAAGCACGTATTTCGACATTTTCGAACATTCTAACCGAAATGGATTATCGTGAACCGATAATAGTACTGATTTGAAATTTGAATCGTTGGAAAACAAATAAATAAAAACGATTTTTGACATTTTATTTGCAGTCTACCGTCTACAGTCGAACCCGACTGACATATTAAAGAAATTATTCAATAACATCACGATACCAACAGTCATTGCACTCGGTCGTATACTGAACATAATTTACCACACATCCCTCCAGTCTTACTCGTTTAGAGTGCAAGCCAAATGCGATGAAACTGATGATGCCACACTGAGCTTTCAACATAATTATGACTCTGAGCAAACCAAAACAATATTAACAGGCAAATGTCATACTCGGGTAAGTCAGAAACTCTACTCGAATCACTCAACTTGAATTCTCTCAATTATAGGTATAGCAACAATACATTTTTGTTCGGGTCTTTCGTAAACAAATTCTCTTATGTTCGCATGGCGAGGAGGCGAGGAGGGATGGTACAAATCCTCCTTTCCAACTTAAGTACAACAAAAAGTTTTGCACGATTTCCCAGCTTTTCAAGGGGTGCTTTCCTTTGCGACCAGTCATTGGTTTTGTTTAAGACTGGAGATACTAGGTCAACAGTTTCGTTGTCGCATACGGTCGAGGTTGTTCCGTATAAATGTATACTAGAGAGGACGGTTTTTGATTTTCCTCCATTTTATTTATGAAAAGCAAGTAAATCCGTGAGTTTTATTCAATTTGACACCAGCTGCAGCTTCAATTGTGCGCCAAGTGCTAATTAAGGTTAGTGTTTGCCTCATACAGGCGCTTGAGTGTTTTTTTTTTTTTTATAAATTTGAATCTCCTTCTGTGTGTCGTTCATTGTATCTCATGAATCCACATCGCTGGAAAATAAATGAAATTCTTTTTCGTGAATAATTAATTTGTATGTCTTGCGAACTGTGATGTGATGTAATTCTCGTTAAGACCACGGGAATGTGCGTTTGGTCCCGTCTCTAAAACTAGCTACTATATGCGGGCAAACTATAAATAAAGAAAAATATTTTACTAACAAATTGAAAGCTTCGCTGTCGATGGAAGTCTTGATGTTCTGATATAAATGTTATTGTCAACAGAATTCCCGTCAAGCTCAAGGTCGATGATGGATAATTATACTGTGGCGTTAATGAAATCCTCTAGTGATGTAGTCTGAAAGTTTGTCCTAGCTGCCCACTTTTAGAGTGTTGTGTTTAATTTTTCATAAAAGTGAAGTCGGGGCTAATGGATTTAAGTCTTGACGGTACTGCAGTAGCTAATTATGAAAGTAGGTAATTATTAACCATTGGTAGAAAAATATGTACTCCGTTTTATGGTTGTATGATGGGTGGTAGGTACTTAAAATGCATGCGGTAAGGCTCACATATCAATGCACCCTTAAATTAGCTCAACAATTACAAAGCCAAAATGCCTCTCAGAAGATAAATTTAAATTTTCGGGGAAGGATGTGACCTAAAAGTAAGTCTACCTACAAAATTGCTCCTGGCGAACGGGTATAGATAGGTATATCAAGAAAGTATACACAGTTCTGTTTACACGCTGCAGCAGTAGGTACAACAAGTTGATTGTCAAACTTTTGATGAATTGTTTTGCAGAGCTTTGCCATTATAAGGTGTATATACCAACGATAATGTTGTTGTCTCACATCGTTATGTTTGGGTCGGTACGGTGTGTTTACATAATAAATCGTTTGAATTGCAAATATATTTTGGACCATGGGAATATGTCAGCATGTGCTAAGATGAATAAAACGTTTATGGAATATTGTACTGCGGGGATTCCTAAATTGAATTTTGACTTTTTATTTGTTTGAACAGGGTATTCGTAGGATTTTATTTAATGGCAGTCTAGGGAATACATTGGGAACAGCGCATTAATTTATGTAGGTATACGATACCCACTTAGTTGCTAGTCGTTGTATTTGCAGATATCATTCAAGTCATTTTGGAACACTGCGACGTTTGAATATAATCACGCAATTAGGGACGTTCAAGAACCTAGTTATGTAAGTCTGACAGTGTTGCCTAAATTGATGTGTCTCAATTTTAATTGGCCGGATAAATAGTTTTCTTCGGTTAACGTTTATGGAGGTGTAGCCGGCGAATCTATTCAAGAATTTCGTGACTGCGTGCTTAGTTGACAGTTTGCACATGTGGCGTCGTTAACATCTAGATCAGACAATTCTATGGTCGACTTTAGATAACTATACGATTTTGAATGCGCCCACTTTCAGTATACTGTCATTAAACAAAAACATGTATGTATGAGGAGTTTTTCGTTTTTGTTTTGTTTAGAGTAGAGCACTACTGAACAAAGCTCTTAAGCACGGAAAGCATGCGCACGTGATTTATTATTGAAACACAGCACTAGGTGTCTATAAAAATACACCACGAGAACCTTATTTGTTAATATAATTTAACCATTTTTACTGTCAAAATAGGCTGTACTCAGATTTTTTGCTTGGGCAACAAAGTTGATGAACAGATTTAAAAATACAATCATCTTAAGCCAACTAGATTCGTCTGAACTAGATTTACCGTAGGCTGGTCATAAACACCACTTTTACTATGTCAAGCGCACAATTGAAATCAAAAAATTTTTTGACAAGATTCGTCGGATAACCTTATGGAAAAAAAACTGTTCATGTGATCAATCATAGCCAATACAAATTAAAACACACCTCATCAGCCAACTGTCAGAATTACCAAACTATAGAGTTTTGAACGTTCCCAAATATTCTGAGTTCATAGATTGCGCAGTGGTCTCGCTCTGAACGAAAAAAGGAACAGAAATTCAAAGTTCTGATGTGCGTGAGCTACGAATAACTCGTTACTCGTTATTTTTCTAATTTGAAATTTGAAATTTGTTCATACATTGCTCATATTGAAAAAATGTGTTATTTTAAGTCGACTAGATGGGTGTGGACTAGATGCAACTTGAACGCAAGAAATAAATTGGTCCGTAACGTCACTTTTCCTAATTCAGCCAAACATACGAACTGTCAATTTTGTACTCAGTCAAAACTTTCTTGACTGATCCTTCGATACTCCTCCATAAACGTCAACTGAAAAAAAAATCTTTTCATGCGACCTATCTAGCCCAATCAAAACTGACACACGTCAAGTCAGCCAGCTGTCAAACTAAATGAACTAGATACTTCTAGATACTTAAATGGCCCATTGTGAGATTGTTTTAGATTTATATCGACTGCGTTCGAGTAAATTCGAGTACGCGATTCGTTAATAAACCAAACGTAATCAAAAAATTAGCACAAATGACAGTATGGTCTTTACAAAAAAATATTTAAACTCAGCGGTGGCAGTAGGTGCACATTATAACTTTCCCTTAATAGAAGAAGTTCATATGACTTCGCCTATATAAACAAATGATATAACAATGCACTTTTTCCTTAATTTCTTTTCATATAGCCTCCACTGGGAATGGGGAATAGAACTGCACCTCTAATAAAAGCGAAAGGATCCCCCTTTTCTAGCTTTCTTTGTTTTATACAGAAACAGCTTTTTCTGAGAAGCTATGCCTTTTTTCATCTTGCCCATTAGTATTCCACTCAACTAAAAGCTGCTCAGCTGAGACATTTCCACTACAGCGAAGCGAGTATGAGCGTGAATAAATTCCGAGTTTCTACATCAGCATCGACGTCTGCCAATACCCCCGCCCCACCATAGTATAGAATTAATTTGTTCCACAATCCGAACTGAATCCCAATCCAAATGATTTCAGTACTCTTTCGACTCCCATCGACGTCGGAGTGTAGCGCACTGAAAACGAACCATTCAAATAACTCGCGTCTCCTCTAAGCCGGCAAATTTAACTACGTAACGTAGTGGAACTTCCGCCCACTCCCTAGCCAGGGTGTGTTGTTACAACACGTCTTCTATACCATTCTGACCCAATAAAAGTGTTATACGTTTCAAAATCGATTGGCTTTCATTTAACGCGTACAATTTTCCTCAAAGTCAGCTTTTGTTTATAAATGTAGCGGCAGAGATTTTTAAAAGAAAATTTATGAAAAAGTAAATAAATTGACTGAAAGAAATTAATTGCCCCGAGTGTAAAAATAGAAAAGTGATTTGAAGAAGCGTTTTCGTTTTTGTTTTAATTTTTTGTTGATACACACCCCGAGCATTAGCTGTTGCAGCGTGAAAATGAGGTAAGGCTGACATGTTAAATAAAATTTATTTATTTACATCGTTGTAAAATTATAATCGTGGCTGGTAAACAGGTGTGATGCATATATAGAGATATGCTAGGTCATTGATTTCCGTTGGCTGTCAAGGTGACTCAAAGCTCGACTCTACAGTCTACAGTGAAATTTTTGCCGGCATTTTTGTTGTTTTCGTTGACTCTATGTTGATGGCGATTCTGATTTTATGAGGGGCAGTGAGTTGATAGGCAAGATTGAGCCATAGGTTTGTTGTTCCTTTATGGAAAAACGATTTTGACAGTGAATGACATCATTTTTCTGTGGCTTGCTTCACCAGTTGTGCTCGCTAAATGGTTCTAATTGTTGGAATCTTTGTGAATAACACCAATATCGTCTCTAGTCAGATCACGTAGGAATAATCAATTGCATTGGAATGCCAATTTAATGACATCACATACGAAATCCGGGGCATTGCAAATAATACAGCACTTTTTTCATAGCTGAAAAAAACTGTAGTGACTTAAAGGAAGGTAACCTGGAGCTGTTTGCATTATAATACTCATTTTAAAAATTTCACTTGTGTCAGAAAATGTTACCGCCCATTGTCCTGTTTCTTTTTAGCGGCTACCTACATTGTTTATTATTAATTTGGGCTATTTGCCGAATAAGTAAAGGTTTTCTTTTGTAATTGTGCACTCCACGCAATCGAGATGAACTCGAACAGACATCTTCTGTTGGTATACGAGTAATAGGTATAAGGCGAATTGTTTTTTTGTAGGTTATGTCCTATATTTTATGCATATACAGCTCATTGGTTTGGTATATAAGTTTCTTCTTTTTCAATGAAATCGTTGCTGGTAGAATATGTATATGTAAAATAAAAGCAAAATTAAGAAATAGGTACGCATGCACCTTCGAGCAAACGAAAGTGACATTCAATTGATGACGTTCTGAGTCTATTCTCAAGAAATCGAAATGGATGAAGGGAGAACCTCAAATTTGTTCCTTAAATTCGTTATGGCTGTTGCTACGTTTTGTTTTTATTTACTCCTCACGCTCTAAAATTTTGTTTGCTTCGATCGTCTTCTTAATTCCCTGCGAAAACCGGTTTGTCAACTCACATTATGTAAGTAATGTGTAAGTCAAATATTATAATGCTAAATATATACCAAGCCACAAATAGTTGCCTTGTAGGTTATGCTGTGTACTTGTGAATGAGTCATGCGTTACTACTTTGTTTACCTGCGAACTATAGATTTGTAGACATGTATTATGTATCTGCCTAGAATCTCATCCCGACCTATGTTAACATACATTTTAAATGAATAGTTTTCTGACGTTTATGGGAGTGTAAATTATTAAAATGTATTTTAACAGCTATGCAAAATGAATATATATAGGCCTAGGCCATCTAGCAGGCTGATTGTTTGATTGTTTGATAGCTTGCTCCCATGGGACCCACTTTCAGTTATTATTTACTGTGGGGACGTTCAGGTATGTAGTTTTGTATGTCTGACAGCTGTCTGACTTGATGTGTCTCAGTTTTCTGCATTCAGGTTACATCTAGTCTAGACCAATCTAGTCGACTTAAGATAACTAGATTTTTTAATGTGCCCATTGAAAACAGAAAGAAGTATAAACTTTTTGTAGATAGGCCGTCTCACTCTAAGTTGGAAGAATATATGATATGTGAAAAATTTGAAGTGGACTTTTTGTCGATTGCAGAAATATGACGATTCTAAGAGGATTCAAGAGATTTACCTTTTTTTGACAGTTTGCTCACCAAGGTAGTGCCATGAAATTGACGCATGACAGATGACACCTAACGTAATACTTTTAAAAGTTTAACACTAGAAGAAGATATACGAAAACATACAAATAAGTAAATCGAATACAGATAAACGAACAAAATTCATGAAATAAGCAAACGCAAATGTAAAGTTTGACAGATGTAGGTAGTAAAGGCTATTTCATTAAGTCTGGTAGGTACTTGTCAACCGCTCTCGAATTTATTTCAAATTTATGTAGCTAGCTCTTTATCTTACCAAGCACCAATATAGATTCATCGATATTTAAAAAAAATTCTAGAAAATCTAGTCAAGAAGACAAGACTAGTTTTACCATACAAATTTTTTACATTGAAAACGAGAAACTAAAAGTGAATATAGGAAAAAATATAAAGCGCCTTCCCCTTGTAAATTTGCATATACAATTTTTAGTATGTCGGTCATAGTTATTCTTAGAAATGCGATTTTGTTAATGCTACATACAAGATCTTTTCGAAATAGGCACTCGTGCATTCATATGCCAACCTAGTACTCAATTCGGAAATGTATGAAAAGTAATAAACTGTTTCCGCTAGTGCTTTTAGCGAAATTTTATTTTCCAAAAACACATGTGAATCATTAAGATGAAGAATACCATTTATCAGAATGATGAGTTAGTCACTACAGCTATAACAAACAAAACAAAAAAAGAAACAACAGATAGATGGTGAGTTACCTTTTGAAAACAAGACTGCTAATAAAAATAAATACATTTCCGTAAAAAAATCGAATTCAAAGTTTGCTCCGCTGCAGTTGATTTTGTAAAACGGGATTCTATAATTTTAATAATATGCATATTAACAGTGTTATTTTTAACAGTAAATTGAGGCAGGGGTTTCCGGCAGTGTTGCCAAATCAACGTAGTTAAATAAAACTATAGAAATGTAAATCTGTGGCAACAAGGAAAAACAACATAAGTCATTTTTAGCCACTTTTCAGGAGCGCAGTATTAAGGATAAAGGTTTGCCTGCAGATGTGGGAAGACGACGTTTTTTCCTGACCCATAACACAGCAACCGTAAGAGATATTTCAATGAAACAAATATGACATATAAAGCAGGATACAGTGCATCCGATAGTAACATTAACTCAATTTTGACATAAGTCGACTTATGCTGTTTTTCCTTGTTGCCACAGAAATATTGTGTGACTACCTACTTTATTTATTAATATAACTATGTATGTGGTGATTTAGTACATAAGAGTTCCGAAAAAATTCAATTCATGAGGATGTCTCTATGAACTAATGAAATCATAAACCAATATGGCCTTACATCACCTTATTTCTATGGAGCTAAAAGTGTCAAAAATATCGATTATCAATGTCTGCATTTGAGCAGTACTAAAAATCAACCCCTTGAATATTTTGTAGGTCACAATAGATTATTTTAAATAGAAAAGCTGGCAATTGTGACTCGAAAAACTTAGCGCCGAGAAATAAAAATAATTATTAATATTGCGCATTAAGTTTCGAAACGAACAACAATTAAAATTAAATACTAAGAATTGGAATTTTCAGTACAAAATCAAAATGAACTACTCAACTGTGAATAAGTACATTTTCTGCATTCTAAAAGATTTCATTAAAACTTTCGACAGTTGCTTAGGGCTTGGCCCGGAAAAGTACGCGAAAAGAATTGTAGGCAGAGGAAAACTAAACGCCAAAATGTGCAACAACGCATCCAACTGATGTCACTTTAAACAAAATCTACATCATTTGAGTCCATAAATATACATTTGGGCTAGTGCTCCAATAAGCATCAACTTCTCCAAAACGATCATTGATATCAGTCATCTATTTCAATGCCAAACAAATTTCTATCTAATCTGTTGCTAAATATATACCCAAAACACCACCCAACACAACAAATAACCAAACTGACTCAATTTCGTCTTCTTATTAATTTCAGTTCATTGGAAGAACTCTATCAGACTCTAGCATCGAACCCAACAGAACCTTTGGATAATCTATCACTTGACACTGAACCAACTGAAACGGAAAGTGACAACATGGTGGCGGCTAGTAAGGAGATAGATCCTGAAAAAGAAGTCACTACCACTAGTGAGGAGGGCATCTTCTCACTTATTTATGCGGTTGCAAAGAAAATCGCTGTGGTTGGCGCAATCTACTTGGTCGGCTACATGGGCTGGTCAGTGGCATGGCTTATTGCACCGGTCATCTTATCAGCCGCTCGAGATCAATTCCGCCAGACAACGGAGAAAAAGCGCAGCATAGCCAAGGCATCTGCAATGGCCTCGGAAAAGGATGTGATTCTGGCACGAATCAATGAATTGCCAGCTTGGGTAAATATTTATAAATTTTACTCATAGTATAAATATTTAGGGTGTGGTTGAGGTTATGGAAGCTGTGGTTTCAAAAATGGGAGAATACCATTAAATCGTTATCAGCAGAGTAAAAATGAAAGCAATGCGAAGGCCATAAATTAGTCATCATCGCGACTGGAGCTGAACAATGTTTGCTCAATTACACCAAGCAATTTCCAGTTGAGATTGCATTCAGCGCTATTTTTAGACCCGCTTTGAAGGCAGCAGTATAACGTCTGTACGAGTATGTGCGTGCCAGTGAAACAATAACAATTTCTTTCTTGTTTTAATTAGGTGACGTACACACCATCCACTTTTGAAGCAGGAATCGGAAACACAAATTTAAGATTTTCATCTTGTTTTTGAGGTTTCCTTACTTTATGTTTGTGAGGATCAACACAAGGTCTGTTACTTGCACGGCAGATTCAAGAACATTTATGTTTCCTTTATGTTTATAATAACGAACGCTGAAGAATGTGTTTCAACAATATATCGAACTGATGCGATAAAACGTCTACAGATTTTATGCTATTGCCATAACCTTAAAATCGACTATGTTTCTAAGAAATAAACAATGTTTTCAAAATTTTAAATGTCCCCTGGGCAGACTTAAAAATGCCTTGTGACCCATAGACTTACTCTCAGTCTTGACGCAATATGTTATTTCTGATTGTCATCTTTTCAAATCGATTTAGTTCCATAAAATGTTCCATTTGTCTCTCTTTCTCTCCTCGTTTTCGAAAGTGTAGTGGGGAAGCGGGAGACTTGAACATATTGGAGACTTGAGCCCCTGTCAATACTTTTCTTAAATTCCATTGAAATCCAGCAAGTGTAGGTGTATGCGAGGGCGACATTGACCCTTGACAATTTAATACTCATTTGAAAATAACTTTGAAACACCTACTTCCAGGTATACTTCCCCGATGTCGAACGCTGTGAATGGGTAAACAAAGTAAGTACGCTTAAGCTGCTCTGAAAAAGAAAGTTTTCCAAAAATATCCCTCCCTCAAGATTCTGAAACAAGTATGGCCAAACGCAAACCATTTCGCCCGTACTGTCGTCAAGGAGACAATCGAGCCCAATGTCGCCAAGGCTCTGTCCAATTACAAGATGAACGGTTTCCGTTTCGACAGAATCATTCTAGGCACAATCCCACCCCGTATCGGCGGAGTGAAAATCTACGACAAAAATGTAGATCGAAACGAAATCATTATGGATTTGGATCTGTTCTATGCCAGTGATTGTGATATCAATTTCTATTTGGCCGGCATGAAAGGTGGCATCAAGGATTTCCAAATTCATGGCTGGGTTCGTGTGGTAATGAAACCTCTCATCCGATCCATGCCATTAGTTGGTGGCTTGCAAATTTTCTTCCTCAACAACCCGAATGTGGACTTTAACTTGGTTGGCGCCTTCGATTTCTTGGACATGCCGGGAATAAGCGATTTGCTGAGACGCATCATTGTGGAACAAATTGGAGCGATAATGGTGTTGCCCAATAAGCTGCCAATTACATTGAGCCAGGAAGTGCCCGCTGCCGCTCTAAAGATGCCAGAACCCGAGGTTAGTTGGGGGGGGCACTTTTGTTTCACATACTGGTTCAAATTGGGAATAACTTTTTTTTCCAGGGAATTTTGAGGATTCACGTTGTGGAAGCCAAGGACTTGATGAAGAAAGATATTAGCGTATTGGGCAAGGGCAAGTCAGATCCTTATGCCGTCGTCAATGTGGGTGCACTGGAATTTAAAACGCAGACAATTGATAATACAGTGAATCCCAAGTGGGACTTCTGGTGTGAGGTGAGTTGACGTTTTTCCATCTAATTTATTTTTTTTCGTAAAATTAAAAACATTCTTCGGACAAAGCAAATCGTTTGATGCACAGGATTTATGTGCAAAGTTTAGTTTGAATTTTTGCAAGCTAACACAGATTGTTTTATTTTTTATCTTGATTTTTACATAAACATTTTACGTGGTCATATTTTTTTTTTGTTGTATGAATTTCAAAAATGAAGAGACTCCTCTGTGCAATTTTGTTAAAAGTTTCCTTGCATGACACTGTCGAATATAAAAACAAATTTCAAACATAATTTAAAGAGAGATTTAAAGTCCTGCCATCATCTAATTAAAATAATAAAATTAAATCGAATACGTATCTTAATTTAAGAAGGATAATTCCTATTTATAAAAACTAACTTCATATAACTTTAAATATTTCGGAATGCTTCTGGTATGTGAGATTGAATTTTTCCCCCTTTTAAACAAATCACTTAAGATAGATTTAGTTAGATAAAATAAAACACGAAGTGCATGTCAACGCCATGCAGTCGAGAAGGAACGCGCGTCGCTTCGTCAGTTAGTCAGAAATTGCAGCCCAGGTATGTTGACATTACCCTTACAAGGGCCACATTTGTTTAATTTGTTCTTGACGGATCACTAAAACTGAGTTCATTTGGTAGCCCTGTGTTTAGAAGGGTAAAGCCACAAAATGTTAAGCCTTTTTCACAAGGGAGTTTAGTATTCATTTCCCATTCAGTGAGTTCAGCCTTCAAGTTCTCATGCAACACTCAAACATCACCCAGAAAACCAACCGGTTCGCATTTCATTCACTTTAAGTTCTCTTGTAGAAAATTTCGTTAATCGGTGAGTTCATAAATAAATAAAAGTTTTCTCCGAGTCCCAGGTGATATTTTGTTACATGTGAAATGATTGACGTCGTGGTGATTGGCCCTATCAATGGAAGAATCCCTGGCGATTCACAAAAATCAAAGGAAATGAAATGCAAACATCGAGACCAAATTTATGCGAATTGGGAAACTAAATGCAACATTTACGGAGGTGATTCGGGTAAAGAAAAGTATGCACAACATGTGTCATAGGTTTCTACATTTTCGTTTAATTACAGTGTCAACAAAATGATAAAACGGGACCCACATTAAGTTTTCGAATTTCTTATTACTCATTGTCATCTTTCTGCACTGTACAAGAACATACTTTTTTTTCTGTCGGTCTGTTACCACAGGTGTGTTAGAGTGAGACGACATGTGTACAGTGGAAAGTGATTCTATTGGTGGCTATTGGTAGATTTACACAAACTCTTTCCAATATGCTTTGCACAGCTGTTTTACGTCACTTTAAGAAGTTTGCTTTGAAAACAAATGTGCACAATTCCGTGAAAACCAAAATAACGAAAGCCATGCATATAAATTTGCAGGAATTATTATCTTCATATTTTTCCCTGGTCATCTGAAGACTACGAATCACCAAAATTACTCCATTTATATCTACAACTGGGGAAACATTTTTCAAGTCGATATTCATTTGTGATTTTTCCAAAAACAAATTCAATTTGAGCATCTGATAGCTGCCAAATAACATTGATTAAATTGATTATGAGCATCGCGAAGAATAAAAATGTAACGTTTCTGAATCCTTTTGTTTCCAAAGAAGGTAAATGCAATGACCTTCGTGGTACATACACTTCCTTGGGAGAAAGTCGTGTCAATTTATGTGTCTGAGCTAAAAGAAAAAAAGAAAGACGATCTTTTTGTATGAGAGTTCAGGTACTGCTCTGAACTAAAAAAGAAAAACACCTACTAAATCGGTGCGACAGCTACTAACGTGCAGAGACTTTTTTGTATATTTGCTATTGAGAACGTTTTTGTCATTTTCGAGGCAACTACCTTTGTTGGCTATAATTTTGTTTTGATATTACGATACTCGAAATAGCCGCCGTCGCTTATTGCCGAAAAGTCAGTGGGCACATTTTTTATCTTAATATTACTTCATTGGACTGGGCTAGATGAACCCTGAACGCAAAAACTGAATGGGTCGGCGAACTGTCAACTTATTACTCTTTCACGAAACCCTAGACTAGATTGGTCGACTATCCTTCTATAAACGTCAACTGAAAGAGCTGTCCATCTATTCCAATCAAAAGTGAGACACATCAAGCCAGACAGCTGTCAGACTTACTGAACTTCTTCTTGATCGTCCCAAATAGTTGCAAAATTTGTTCACATAGACCCATGCGACTTATGTGGTTTTCCATTGGGATTTTCAGATTTTGGTCTCAGATTTCATTTTTTTAGTGCCCAATGGAACATAAAGAGAGATTTTTCTTTCTTTGCATTTGTGTTGTTGCGTGTTTTAAAAGTCAGCTGTTTTTAAATTGTATTTTGTGTTTATAGAAATCCATTCAATTTATGTTGATATCCATTGCAGCGGCCAGATGTTTATTTTTCCTTATTTTCCACAGACTTGTCGTCTAAAAACGTAATTAATAACACACTTTAAAATTTGACAAATGTCAAATGTTTTTGTGTAAGTGTAAGTAGGTGTACATCTCGCTCAGTAATAGAGATCCGCAAAATTGGTCTGACTCTGAAAAAGCGTTTTTCTTTGCGGACAATGGAACACGACAATATTGAATCGCCAGGGTTTGCAATTTGTGCGGTAATGACAGGTAGCCGAACTGTAAGTGTATCGCATGCCCAAGACTTCTTGTGGGTGACTTCATTTCTAGTGGGAGTATTCTGTTTAATTCCACAGCGCGTTACTAAAGCTCAGACTGTATGCCAATTAAGCATATGAATGCCAAAAGGCAAATGACCAGATTAACTGTCAAATGAACTAAATGTCAAGATTATCAAAACTGTATATTAGACTATATGACCAAAGTTACCAATATGCTCATATTTGACTTGATGGTCATTTGAGGCATTTGGTATTTATTGCCAAAAAGAGAACGAAATTGAAAATAAATCACAATTCCACGAACTCAAACACCGATGACAACCAAATAATTCCTGTTCCATCAAAAATGCCATACGGGCATATAAGGCTATATGCTGGTATTCGTATGCTTACTGTCCATTACACCATACGTTATTTGGTAATTTTTATCTGTCAAAATCAGCCGGGTCATGTGTGGCATTCAGGTTACTAGAGCATATGAGATATGCCCATTACATTGTATGACCATATTTTGACAGAAGAGCTGTCAGAAATTGGCATTTAATGACCACTTGCAATACCGTCTAATCTTACCTTAATAATCGTGTTTAGCGTTCGAGTTAAATTTTGCAATCTCACAACTGGGAGATTTTCATACAAAATTATCCATTGTGACCTACAAAATAAATAGGTTAAAAATGATTGTGGGCAAGTAAGGCCGATATACATTTTTCTTCCTTAATGGCTGCCCGTACAAAAATCAATTGGTTTATTCTCTAAACTCTAAAGAATATCTGGCTATAAAATCGAAGAATGGAACGCAGCAAGCACTTCAGTGAACATAAGTGGATTCGTGTTCATTTTTGACACTAGATTAAGTCTTTTAATACCCTTTAGGATGCCTGTTACATTTCATTAATATTTGTTTCTTCATTTTCCTCTCTTAAGTAACATTCAATCTCACACCTACCACTTCTGTTTTTAGCTGTTTTATTCCTGTTTTTATGTTTTATTCTTGCTCTTCATATTTCCAATATAAAAACGAAAAAAAAAAAAAAAAAAAAAACACATCCAACATAGGCGAAAGTGTTTTCCGAATCTGGACAGTTCTTAGACATCACCATTTTTGATACCGATGATACGAGCAACGATGAAAAATTGGGAAGGTAAGTTCTGACACAAGCCTGTTGTTCTATCACTTTCACTATGGGTCCTTCATTTTTCTTAAGTTTCATTTTTTATCTTATTTTATACAAAACAAACAAAAAAGAAAATGTCTCTATATGTAATTGTAAATAATTCGAGTCCCTAACGCGCGCCCTTATTTAGTACTTTTTATGGGTGGGTCGGTAGGTGACACGCAACACGCAAGTGAGTAGATGAGATGCTTTTTTATGCTTTAAATCACAGAATTGCTTGCGTAAGCATGTCCTGTTGATATTATATAAATAACCGCACTGCTAATGGACATTTTGTTTATAATTTTATTTTGCAACATTTGTATTTTTATTTAGGCTGTGGTTAGTTCGCATTTATTCCAAGAAGTAATTTTCAATTTATGGGACTGCGATGTCGGCGTACAAGCTGATGACTCTTTGGGAAGGTTACAATCTCTTTTAGTTTATGGTTTGCCGTTGATTGTTGTCTTAGCCGTTTGATTGAGTGCAATTGTGCAATTGTGGTGCCAGAGTGCCGCAGACTTTTGCATGGAGTGCCATTGTATTATATTTTGATTTATTCATTTGTTATAATTGGTTGTTTGCAAGCTTTTATCCTTTTCGATTTAGTTGAATTGATTATTATAATTTATTTTGTGATCATCACCAACTATATATGTAAATTTTGCTCTATTTCCATAACAATACCGCTACGTCATAACAAATAAAACATATAAATAACCGCTAATAACAGGCCATTGCGGAGGTAACTCAACACAGTATCCTTGTATTAAGACTCTTCGATTGGGATCGCACCGGGGATGATGAATCGCTCGGCAGGTTGGCTTATAGTAGTTTGAAAATCATATATCTGGTCGTGTAGTTGTTATACAAATTACATAATTATATTCTCGTAGTTGTTGTTAACCAAGGAATGCTTTAGTATTTTCGTTTGTAGATTAGTGTTGCTGTTTTATCGTAGTAAACTATTATTTGTGTGAATGCCTGGTCGACACATCTGTTTTTTGGAAAAGAAACTATTGGTTGGCTACAAATTGTAATCGTTTGGCTTGAAGAGAGATAGAAATCTATCAGAGCAGGGAAAACCCTCAGAAGACCTGTTTTCTGTTTGCATAAATTATATATTTTTATATATTTTGCAGTAGAGTCGCCGCCGGACTATGTTTCTTCAAAAATGATGAAACAGTGACGGTCCTCTTCAAAGAAAGCCTGACTTAAGATGTGTCAAAAATTTTAGCACTTGAAAAGTTTACAAAAATTACCTAAATCGTGGTCGCTATTTCGCACTTTTTTAAACTTTTCCCTTTTGTTGGATCTGTGTTTTTAAACATTTCGTAACGAAAGCTTTTTTTGGAAATTCTGAGCCGCTCTGAGTTGCTATTCTATTGCAAAAATGTTCAAAACGGTTTGAAACATTTTCATTTAATTAGTATTTAAGTGAGTTTACGAATATAGATCAACAAATTTGAATAACAAATTTAAAACTTCGAAATATATTACATTAAGTGTGTGAACCTGGCAGATAACTTTTCATTTGATTTTCCAATCTTGCGTGTGTATAAACTGTGGAAATATTATTTTTGCACGAAAACGATTGACTTGAATGAGAGTGAAGATAATTTTGTTTGTTAATTTGATTAGGTAGCTTTAAAGATTTGTATATTGCATGCCCTCAATGTTTACCCTTTTTTGCGACCTCTATAACCATTAAAAGTTTAACATAAAACATGTATAGTCTTAAAGCAAACTGGTTATAACTAAATCTCACTAATTTAAGAAGTTCATCGCGTTTCAAAAACCACTTGTTTAGTATTTACTTGCCTACAAGCTATCAGCCTCATTTATAAACCCAGCGTGGAGTCTGCTTATCTTTACACACCCTCTAAAATGTCCTCACTCAGGAAAATGTGATTTATAAAGCAACGTTACTTTAGGGCTGCGTTAGTTAAACGCAAAAATTTGCGTTTTGAGCCTGCGTAGTGCTTACGTAAATATATTTTGGCATTAAATGTCATTTGGTCGAATTGTAAAAGAAACCAAAAAGTGGAACTTATTTTTGTTTGTGCATTCATTCCGCATGTTGTTTAAATTTGCCCCAAACGAATTTCGTTTGCAAATGCAATTATAAAATTCAAATTATGTTTAATAAATAAAAATATATCAATTCAAATTGTGCGATTGTGATATTATTTCTTTTACTTCAGTTTTGTTGCTTGTAGGGAACATTTTAAGGTATGTCTGTCTATGGCCAGGCATTAGATTTGGTGGTGGTTGGTGGAATTGGACGAGGAATATGCATAAAGGAAAACACAAAGATGATTGCAAGTTGATAATTTCAGCAGTTCCTCCGAAGACATTTTGGAACTGTGCCAGATAATTTGAATTTTGATTGGGTAAAATGATTTTACTTATGAAGCTTATCACAGATGATGATCTTTACGCGATGTTTAACTAAACAACATCGAAGAGGGTAAGGCAGTCTAATAAATACTGCTGCATATTTTTACGGAGTGGTCACGATTCGATGGGCGAGTATTGTTACATGGAAATTCGTATGGACAAAATGTCACGTAACTTCAAAAATTCCGGCTCACCAACACACTCACACCTAGCAATTAAGCCACTTCCGCCGTGGTCAAAGTTGCTCGCAGTTCATAGAATAGTAAAGGGTGATTTTTTAAGAGGTTTAGAACTTTCTTTAAAAAAAAAACACAAAAAATTCGAAAAAATGAATGAAATATTTATTTGAATCGATAGTTTGAACCTTGCAATTTAATGTTTAAAGATAATTTCATGCAAATGTTGACCGCGGCTGCGTCTCAGGTAGCCCATCCGCTGAGTCCAATTTTGGCATACTCTTTCACACATATCGGCCGGTATCTCACGAATGAATGCATGGATGTTGGCTTCCAGTGCGTCAATCGAAGCGGGCTTGTCCCTATACACATTAGCCTTGGCATACCCCCACAAAAAATAATCTAATGGTGTCAATTGTCAAATCGCACGATCTAGGCGGCCAATTGACCGGCCCCAAACGTGAAATTAACTGTTCACCAAACTCGCCTCGCAATTGCGCCATTGTTTCGCGTGCTGTGTGGCATGTGGCACCGTCTTGTTGAAACCACATATCATGCAAGTCAAGAACTTCCATTTCGGGCAAAAAAAAGTTTGTTATCATCGCTCGGTAGCGTTCACCATTGACAGTAACGCTGCGATTCGCATCATCTTTGAAGAAATATGGCCCAATAATGCCGCCGGCCCATAAACCGCACCAAACAGTGGCTTTTTCGGGATGCATTGGTAGCTGTTGCAATGCTTCTGGCTGATCTTCACTCCAAATGCGGCAATTTTGCTTATTTACGTACCCATTCAACCAAAAATGAGCCTCATCGCTGAACACAATTTTTCGATAAAAAAGCGGATCCTCGGCCAGCTTTCCAAGAGCCCATTCACCAAAAATTCGGCGTTGTGGTAGGTCGGCTGGCTTTAGTTCTTGCACCAGCTGTATCTTAAAAGGCTTTACGCCCAAATCCTTCCGCAAAATTTTCCACGTAGTGCTGTAACAAAGGCCTAACTGCTGGGAACGGCGCCGAATCGACATTTCGCGGTCTTCTGTCACACTAGCTGATACGGCCGCAATATTTTCTTCACTATGCACAGTACGTAAACGTGTTGGTGGTTTAATGTCCAACAAAGTAAATTTGGTGCGAAATTTGGTCACAATCTTCCGAATAGACTGCTCAGAAGGTCGAGAATGCCGATCATAAAATGGAAGCAGCGCGCGATGAACATTTCGAACCGAGCACGAATTTTGATAGTAAAATTCAATAATTTGCAAGCGTTGTTCATTTGTAAGACGATCCATGGTTAAATTGCAAACCAAACTGAAGCTGTTTGACAGTGACACAAGGTACTAAACACACGTCATCTGTCAAAACCAGTGTTGCCAAAACCAAACCAGCTAAAAAATCACCCTTTAGAATAATAATTATAAGTATTCCCATTCCCAGTTGGCTGACACTGCGACCTGAAAGATTTATTGTATCAACGGAGAAAGGTTAATCTAAGAGACGTGCTACAACCCTAATGAAGGTCAATAAGTCCTTAGTAGCAGAGTCCGCTATATCTCCTGGTGTACAAGTTCATGTTCCCAGTGTTCAAGACGAAGTTGTTTTTCCAAATCGTGAAATTGCCTTAACGCAGTAGTCCAATTGACTGTGCAGTAGTTATTCTTAGTTATTTTTTCACAAACATATAATTCACAATAACTTTTCCGATCAATGTACGAACAACATCGATTTGAACTTACTCATACTTGTTCTTGCTTCGGCAGAACATATACTAAAATTGGAACGATACAGAGAAGATTAGCATGGCCCCTGCGCAAGGATGACACGCAAAATCGTGAAGCGTTCCACATTTTTTTGCCATTCTTTTTCTAATATTTGCATGGTAGATATTTATTTTAATTATGTTCAGAAACTGTCCTTGTCTGTTCCAAAGTGCAACGTTCAAGTGGTATATTTTGGAAGAATTGTGCTTTTGTAGGTTACAAAGGAGACATTTTAAATAAGTGAATGTTTTACATAAATTATGTTCAGTTTTGTTTTCTTTTCATTTTCTTTTCATTTTCTTTTCGAACTAACACTTTTTACTGTAGCAATTCAGTTTAATTAATGGTATCCATTTTTATCGCATATTTAGAGCATCGGTGGAAATTTCCAGTGTGGTGAAAAAGGGTGTTCTAGACACTGTAAGTGTACAGCATAAATATCCCAGTTCTTAACTGATTTCGGCTAATTTATTCCTACAGTGGCTCACACTTGAAGAAGCCAAGCACGGTCTGCTGCATGTTCGCCTGTCGTGGTACAAACTCACAGCTGATCCCCAGGACCTACAAGCGGCTCTTTTGGAGACCCAATTACTTCGTGTCACATCCATGAGTACCGCCTTGCTTATTGTGTTTGTGGACTCTGCCAAGAATTTGCCAGTAATATTCGATGAAAAGTAAAACAAGCTAAATTTATATGAATTTCAACCTTTCCAGCATGCTCGGTCGGCGTCCAATCCAGATCCATACCTCACGGTCAGTGTTGGTAAACAAAATGAACAAACACCGGTTCAACTGCGCAACGATTCTCCAGTTTGGGAGCAGGGATTCACTTTCCTGGTCGGAAACCCAGACAATGATACCCTGCAGATGAAGATCGTTGATCAAAAGACCAGCAATGAGATCGGTCGTTTCTCCTATATTCTGAGCACGTTGGTGTCCAAGCAAAATATGGAAATTGTCTCGCAGCCATTCCAACTGCAGAAATCCGGACCCGAATCAAAGATCATTATGACTTTGGCATTGAGAATTCTAAAACGAGCTGATTCGACAGACGATAACATTTCTGTGGATAGATTCTCCATTTCGGAAGGAGCACCGCTGTCGCGTGCCAGCTCTGTCAAAACAGCAAGTCAAATCGAAGGGGCAACTGTTTCGACCAAGTTAAAGGTAAGTGCGGGGGATTCACATTTGAATGTATTCACTTATTGATTCAATTGGAATAGGACCTTCTATCGTCATCATTGGAGAACTCAATTATCGAAGGGGATATTGCCAAGTCTACAGCTTCGTCAATTTCTGCCACCCCACCGCCCAGAAGTCCAAACCTCAACCCCGACTCAGTTCTAACCCACCGTTTTCCAGATACCACAGCCTCCGCCGGCGAGCACAATCTCGGACGCATTCAGCTCTCTATCCACTACAGTGTTACCCGACAAAAGCTATCGATTACCATTCACAAAATAATGCATATTCCACTGACCGATCCGTCAAACATCCCCGATCCTTATGTGAAGTTATACTTGCTGCCTGGACGTGCAAAGGAGTCCAAGCGGAAGACCAACACGATCAAGGACAACTGCAATCCCGTGTATGAAGCAACATTCGAGTATGTAATCTCTTCGGGCGAGCTAATGCAAACAGACCTAGAAGTTACGGTTTGCACTCAGAAGGGCTTCTTGTATGGCGGTAGTCCTGTCATTGGAATGGTAAGACGTAAAATATTTTACAAGTCAATTCTTGCTGGACAATCGATTTATTATGTTTTTCAGTTGAAAATCGCACTGGCTGAACCAGACATCTCCGCCCAAGGACTCTCCTCATGGTTCGATCTACAACCGGAAACAAAACACGATTAAATTTTACAGTTTCTTATTTTATAATTGCTTATCTCTCTTTATACGCATTATTCTCATGCTATTTAAGAAACGAATCTGATTTTTACATAAACTTTTCTTAGTTGAATATGCCGCATAAGTTAACACTTTTAGTGAATCTCTGAGTTTTCTCATGACTTTGGTCCTTGTTTCGGAACAAAAAACTCTGGAAATTTCATTGGAAATGTATTTTTTGTCTTTTCCTATTGTGCCTTTCTCTAAGAAGAAGCACGATCGAAATGTAATTGGAAAACTTCTTTATGAATATGAGCTTACAAACAAAACGTATTTTATTAAAACATTTAATTGTAGTAATAAGTCAAATAATTGTTATAATATATTTCAAAACATGTAAATACCTATTATACCTAGAAAGCTAAATGATATTTTTTTTTTCTGTGGAATGCATGCTGAATAAATGTAGTTTACTCTCTTTTTGGAAATTTTTGTTTTAAATTGGGATGACTTGCGGGTTTTGACGATTTACCTAAGTCCAAGAGCCTAACCTCTCATTTTATCGACTACGATATCCATCTCATATGTATTGGTTCCGATTGAAGTTTAGAACACTTACTATGTACTTATGTGCAGACAAAATAATGTACAAGACTCAAAAGGTTTGGGTGAAGAAACACACGACTCCCTATAATGTACCAAAGCAAATGACAAACGGATGAACTACCGAATGGGGAATTTTTGTTCAGGCATAAAACCTTGTGATGTCGAGCGGATAAACTACTAACTCAGTCATAATGAGTCCAGATTTGAATAAATTGGCTGCTCTAACTCTAACTGGGTGCTCTTGAGCAGGAAGCTCGAACGAACGCAAATGTTCGTATTGCTGCTCTGGGAGTTCGTAAATATATTATTCCTTTATGAGTTCGCATAAACTTTCTCTACATGCTCGCATGCAATTCTTCCGCGTGACTTTCGGAGAATCGCCGGCTATTAAAACAACGTTCAATATTTTTTAAAGTTTGCAGCATTATTGAAAATATTCTTCGGTTGCGGTTATCATTTCTATCTCCCGATTTTTTTTAACTTCCGCTGTTAGGTTGGGTGCATTATTTCTACTGAAATTTATTTAAAAAATTAACACTTTTCGGGAATATATCGCATCCATTTTAAAAACTAGTTTATAATATTTCGAAGCAGCGGAGACTATGGTACTAAATTTCGTCAGCTTGCTTTATGGCGAAAACTCCTCCAGTAGATGCCACGTTACTTTGAGTACGGCGAGCAAAAGCAGTATTTTAGGGAGCTCGAAGCGAATGAAATTTTGTCTGTTGTTTTCATAAGTCGTCGTCCAAGGTAAGCCAAAGATCACCAGAAAAGCATCATCAAAGCAAAGTTGTCCTACTTTATGTTTGCTCCTTATAGTTGTTTCCGATTTATTCCGCTCGGAACCAAGAGCGCTAGCGCTAAAGTTGACAATAAGTTAATGGCAGGGACCTTCACCTCTATTGCGAGTGTCAATTATCAATCAATTGACGATTGACAAATTTGTCAATCAAAACAATTTCTAGTATTGTGTAGCTCATTTAATAAAAATTATAGTTATTGTGAATAAATAGACTGTTGTGAATGCGGCATGATATTTAACAGTTGTCAAGAGCAAACAATTGTATTTGTTAAATTCTTGACATTTTTTCATATTTACAATCACAATACCAACGACTAAATGTTTTTGATAAGCATCGCTTATCGTTGATTTTTTGACATTCGCAATAGGGGTTAGTTTCATGTCGAAAGCCGAATCAGAACAGTTGAATTGAAAAGCCTTTTCAGGACGAATTCTCATATATGTGTGTCAGACGAAAGAATGTATAAAAACGTTATTGTCTAGGTTCAACTTTCCGGCGATTGAACCCGAGTTCAGTACACTAAGCACTGAACCCTTAACTTTAAAATTCATTTTTATTCCTATAAGCACTGACCCCACTAAGTATATCTACATTAAAACCTATAATTGAATCATAACAAAAACAGTTATTTTGTTTTTTTTTTTGTAGTTTTTTGTTTCTTTATTTATCGCAATCCTCTGTTTAAATATTATGTATAAGTATATATAGTCTATGTTTTTATTTGTATACATCGCTATTTAGTTTCATTTTCCTGCTTTAATTATTTTTTATTCATTTTGTTAACACAGTTTATTACTCTTTTTTAAAGCTTGCGCTTTTGTAATAAAATACAAATATATGTGGAAGTATTTTATTTGATAAATGACAATTAGATGCTCTATTTTTATTTTGAAATATTTATATAATATTATAGGACAC
This sequence comes from Cheilosia grossa, assembly GCA_963082955.1. NCBI lineage: Eukaryota > Metazoa > Arthropoda > Insecta > Diptera > Syrphidae > Cheilosia > Cheilosia grossa. Next base: position 10,174,033 of record OY720144.1, on the reverse strand, counting down.
TAATTTTCTGGACAAGTACTTTATTTATATAAATCTATTATATTTTCGTAGTTATTTTTGGTTTTATTATGTATAAAATATGCACAGTTATGGTTAGCTTTATTTATTGGTATATTTATTTCAGTTATTTTCTTTAAAGGCAAATTTAACATTCATATAAATTTTGTTTGTAATATTATTATTTACTTAAGTCTGTGGCCTCTGCAACGAGACACTTTTCATTTAGCAAACAAAGATGTTATTAAGATTGTGTCATTTCCAGAGGATCGCAATTTTTGACAGGCTTTCAAAGAACGTAATTTTTCAGTTGTAAAATTTAATTCGAAGAAGACTTGCAACTTTCACAATCCTCTGAGGTATGTCTTTTACAAGGAATTGAGTGTGCGAGATAAAAAGTGTTTCCTGACAGAGGCTACTATTACAAAAAAAAAAAAAGGTTTTCTTTTTTCAACAGATAATATTATTATAATCAATGTAATTGAGGTAGCCATTTTGGTTTATTAACGATACATGCAATAATTGTTTTCTATGAATTTTTATTTATGGTGATTAAAGCGCATTTATTAGAACTGATTTTAATTGGATTGCTCTTTTGTTGTATGTAATCTTTGTTGGTCATTTGTTAATAAATATTATGGAGGATTTGGAATTTAATAAAGACGATTATTGTATACTTGATTATGCCGATTGTTTTTACGTGAGATGATTAATATGTATATGTATATGTATATGTATGTAATGTATTTGCTTTAAATGTTTTATCGAATATTGTGTGTATGTATTTATGTATTTATTCTTATAGACGCTACAAAAAAATAATTGATTCCTTATTAAATAGTTATGTTTCAGTTTAATTTTACTTTTCGTTAAATTTTCCTTTCATTTCTCTTCGTTACGATTTCTAATTTATTTTTTTGTTAAATAAATTTCTCTCTCTTTCTAATTCTATAGTACAAATATTAAAAACTTAACAACTACGTAGTTAAATATTTGATTTCTTGAAAAATAAAAAAATAAAAAATATAGCAAACGTCTTAAAAAAATTTTAAAACTAAAGTTGAAAACAGAACAAGTTTTGTTTCTTCTAAAATTAAATATCACGAACAAAAGGGATGCGCAGAAATTATAAATTCCATAATTTAATTATTATTTTTTTTTTTTTTTTCGTTATAAGAAAATGGTAGATTTTGCAGCTTATGTCCTAAAGAAATTGATCATGCTTTTTATGTCGTTCTATTTTTATAAATTTATTGACGTAATCCTATCTATAAATTTCGGTTTTTTTATTCTGGTTAAGTTAAACTTTAATCACTTTTGTGGTTTGGTAAATCTTTAACCTGCTTAAATGTAGTTGGTTTTATATATTTTTTTTTTTTATTAGAGTAATTATGTTTGTCTGAATTTCAGTATAGAAAAAATGGCTTATGAAATAAAAGAGATAGAGAAACTGACGATTATACGTAATCAGAAAGATTTTTAGCAACAAAAACACCCTAAAATAATTGTAAAATTCCATTTTGATATTTTTCTGAACACACCATGTTTCAATACGAGGTACTTAAACGTGCTCCATCAATTTTGATTGAATTCGATGAGAATGGTGTTGTATATTTTGTAGGTATTATTTAAAAGGTCACCGTAGAAGGAACTTAAAAGGCTTAAAATTACTTTTAGTTTTATATGCATGAGTGTCGAACTCTAAAAAAGAACGCGGGAATGGTTGTATAAAGTGAAGCCCGACATTTTGACATGATCTGAAATAAATAACTTTAGGATAGAGTGGATATGCGATATGGTGGGAGGCCGGCTGGTCACAGATAGAACACCTGTATACAGCCCAGTAAAGGTTTAGTATCGAATGGTAACGCGCTTAAAAAGGTTGACCAAATTTTGGGAAACTCAATTCCCTCTGGGCAGAGGAGAGACCAAAACTATTCCCCTCAATAAAAATACTTGCACATTTAAGTCTAGGACATTTCTTTTAAATTGGATACAAACTATTTAAAAACCTGAAGTACAAGTTTTCTATTTTAAATATCGAACAAAATTAAATAGCGGCCATCACGAGAAAAATGATAGCTATAACAATTTAAAGAGGATTCAGAATTTGATAAACTTGAAATTAGGTTTCGTTTTATATCTTTAAAATTCGTTAAATAAATTTATGAATAGGTGGCGCAATAGGTTAACTTGGGAAGGACCCTCACTTCGAATAAAACGCAATTTTAAGGTTCCCTCGCACAGCAGTGGAACGTGTACGTACAGAGGGGAAAAATCTTGTCTATTTCAACAGGTTAAATATGGGACATTGAAGAACTAAGTTAGGTGAGAATAAGGCAAAACAAAAAAACGGCAAAGGCGTCGAGCCTTAAGGAGACAAGACGGTATACCCTAAATATCAAGCACCTACCACCTACTTTTAAAAGCACCCATTATTTTTGTTTACACAAAAGATTTGAATTTACAAAAAGAGCAAAACACTGATGACTAATATCTGCAATCGCATCGAGCAATGTTCTTGCATTCGCCCGCCATAAGTTTTAAGATTCAATGGCTGGTGGCAGTTGGCTTCTATTGTTTTAGAACCAAACTACATTTCTTTAAAAGTGAACTCAAAAAAATTGTTGTTTCCGCACTTGCTGGGTCAGTCATCCGTCAAGTATAACCAATGAAAGAAAAGGGCTTTCTTAAGGGCAGTTCTATAAAAATATTCCGGACACTTCTGTCGCGTTAGGAATTGACCTGGAAGTGCACTTTCTTTTTCAATGAAACATAGAAAGAGCACTTCCAGATTTGATCTCACGGTAGAGCAATTCTTTTCTTCAATCGAAAACGTCTCAGATTGGATACGAAGTATCCGTTTCGGAACAAAATAAATGAAGAAAAACGCTTAATTTCTCATAAAAATGTGTCGTGTATCTGGCAAAAATAAGTCAAATACCTAACATTGGAGAATTTTTTTCGGAAAGTTGTATCGGAACGGATATATCTCAAATGGAATTCCGTTCCGATCGGATACCTCGATAGGGGTGAATAAATTGTGTGGCTTATCATCTTACGCTTTCTTTTTGTTGATCTATTCTGACCAAATTTTTTGTTTGGGAACGCAGTTTGACCAAATTTTTACATTATCGTAGAGAAGTATCTCTTCCCTGGTGTTTATACAGATTGATGTGTTGCAAGTTCGTTATGTAGCATTAGCTACACAGAGTTACTAACCAGTTATTGACTGCAATCACACATCATTAGCATAGAGTAAGAAATGTCTTAGTTGCTCCGCAAATAGTGAGGTTGTCAACGAATTTTATTTTAGTACATTTGTGTGTTTAGAGACCTTATTCTTTTGCTTGAGCAAAAAATGATAAATATCAGTTTTATATTTAATTTCAAGGACTTTCGGGAATTTCCCCTGCTGAAATGCAGTCTGTTTATTACGAATTCTAGAAAAGGTAATGGAGCAAATAAGTCAAAACCGACCCAAGAAACATTCTGCCTTTAGGAAACATTTAACCCCAAACCAGCTACCGTCAGTTTTAAAGTTACACTCACGACAATAGAGAAAAAAAAAAAGACATCAATCCATGAGTAACACGCAATACAGTCACAAAGTAAGTTCCAGTTGGTATAGTTAATTTTTTTTTTTTTTTTTTCATATATAGTTCCGCTCTATTTCAGCAGATGGGATAAAGTCCAACAATTCAAATAAGAAATTCACTTGAAGGCACTGTAGAATATACTAAAATTGTAGCAATTCCATGTAAAACTATATAGCCGACTTTAGTCCAGCTATTAGGGTTTTTTTAAGGACAAAAAAATATCCATCTATTCTCATTCTCATCAAATTAAGGAGCACATATATTTTTTTTTAACAAAACATTATATTAGAGCAATTTAAAAATTTAACCTTAATTCGAAAATAGCGATAAAGAAATGTATCAATGAATATCACGTTCTTACGTTTTTAAAATAACATTAAAGAAAAAACGAACTGTCATTGCCAAACACGTTTCAATGTTTCCCAAAACTCTAAATCACTTAAATTTACACAAGTTGATTGACAAACAAAAATAAAGACAAAATTTCGAAACCAAAAGCAAAACAAACCAAAAAGATTGTTAACCTTAAAAAAGGAAATAAACGACAACAGTCAACGAAACAAAATAAAACACATTCAAAGGAAACAAATCAGTTTGTATCTCTGAAACCCATCATATTATTTCTGTTTATCTTTACTTATATGTACGTGTATTGTATGCATTTTATATAGAATAGATAGTTATAACATTTATAAGTAAATATATTTATATATATATATGTATATATAGATTTATATGTACAAGATAATAGAGCTTCTTTATAACATTATAGTAGTTTTCTTTGTTACACTTTAGTTCCAACGTTTCATTATAGATATTTATGTATTAGGTAAAAAATATATTATTATGTATATGAAATATTTATAAGCGATTATACATTTATGTAAATATAGATATAGCTCACTTAAATTAAATGTATATATATAAATGTGTATTCATGTATTTAGTACAAAGTTCAAACATATCACTTTAGAATGAATTGAAATCTGCCCACGTAAGAAATTACAAAGTTTGTTTGACAGTCGCCTGCAAAACTATTATATTTCTCAAGTGTTATCCCATCAGTAAAAAAGAAATATTTCCAAATACAAAAATATATCTAACCAATATTTAACGCTGTTTTGTAGAATTCAAGTTGCGTTTTCTTTTATTATATGTATACATTATGTGTGTTATGTACCTATACGAATATATTAAATTAATAACAGTTTATAGAAAATCGCATATATGAATATATTATATTTATAGATAAAATAGAAAAAAAAAAAAAATATTTGGCTGCAAACATAAAACTTTAAATCAACGAGTTATTTTATTTTATAGGTATATTAAAAAACTAAATACAAGCAGTGCTTAACTCAATTTGGAGAGAGCGTTCTATTTTTTTTTTTTTCACTGTACAGTAACGGATAAATGACCGCATATAGTGAATGCGATACGATTCACCATTTAAAGAACCTATGCCCTGGAAAGTTGTCCTTAATACGATATATGATCGAAGTTGGGTCGTTGATCTATAACCCTGCAGCACAATTTATCTTCAACAATTGGTACGGGTATGTGCGATTTTCATTAAAAGAAGGCATTTTAAAACCTACAACAAACTTTTCTTTCGGATTTTTGCTTAAATTACGCTTATTATCTTTAAGGGTATACATTAAAAGAAAAAACAGTTCATGTAGGACAAACTTCACTGCGAATACAAAGAACTTTCATCATGACATGGTAACATAATGAACCACTAGTTCTCTGTGAATTACAACTTGGACACAGAAGTAGTAAAAAAAAAAACATTTACTAGACGCACGTAAATAAAACCATTTAAAGGAGCAAGTAAAATAAAATAAAATTCAACTACTTCTTAAAGTAGGCAAAAAGACTCAAACCGAACTGGAAACTAAGGAAAGAAGAACTGCAATAATTGCATCTACTTTGGCGTGGGGGACTTCCCAATAGCGGTAGGGAATAATCACGAGATTGATCATGACCGTGAAAAGGAACTAAAACTTCACTAAACATCAGCAGTACAAATGAAATAATTAGGCATGTATATCAAGAATAATTGAAGGATGTTTGTCAAGTGCGTTAAATAAATCTTCTTTCTGACACTGTCGTGGTCAAGCTATACTGTTCTTCTTGTTTTTGGGAGGACACAAACTAATCGATTTTAGCCGACAAAACGAGAAACGTTAGCGAATCTGCGATTCGAAATCGAAGTTCAATTGTTCTTTTTTGTATCAACAACCACGTGAATGGCAGACAATTATTAAACGCAATTCACATACGACGAAGGATGTACAACACAAGTTAAAATTCAAAATCCAATTATTGTATCAAGTGTACTTAAAACCTCCCAATAATGGAATAAAATACCACAAACATACTAAAGTACGAAATGGCAATCGCTTTCGTTTACATTTTAAAAATTCAATGTTAACTGACACCAACTAAGCTACTGCTCAGGTCTTAGCTAGTGTGACGAACGGCTCATAATTGAAGACACAATACATGCAGCCAACAGCTGCAAAAGACTTTCAATCTGCACCGAACACAAAACTATACATTTAAGAGCAAGAAAAGTCGATTTTTTCTCTTTATAAATTGTCCTACAAAGGCAACAAAACGACGCGAACTCTCCAAATGAAGTTTGAGCAACTTTAATATGAAAAGTAACAATAAAAACTGAGAAAGTTAAAAGATCCTGTTTGAATATAAAAATCAAACATTCCAACTAACTAATCCTAAACAAAAAAAAAAAAAACAAAAAAGCTTATAAAACAATTCAAATATTAACAGGGAAATAATAAAAACGAAACCCTTATCGATAATCTTAAAAATTAACAGGTAAAACGGGTAGCTCATAAAATTTTGCGAGAGTTTCAATATATATTAAATATTTGTTGTTAAAGATTTTCTTTAATGTTTCTTTTCAAGCTTCTACTTCTTTTTCTCACTTACTTTTACTTCTCAATATAATAGCTAATTTAAAAAGTTTCCTTCAAAACAATACAATAAAAAAAATACAAACTAAAAACTATTAAAGCCAAAAAAAAAAAATGAATATAAGACTGTTATATTCATGCGTGTGGGTAGGTAATGTGTATATACAAATGTTTTAGATTATGGATTTCACCATTTTGATTTGATTTTTCATAAAATCTCTATTTACACAGCACTCAAATGATTTCAGCGTTTCCCTCATTTCTAGGAGTTGCGTATGTCCTCGAGACCACCATTCGAAATACCTTTCTTCACATTGTCGAGGACGTTGTTGACGAAATCGGTGGTGCCGCCGGCGATTCTTAATCCTGCTGGAAATACATAAGAATCAGCGCGTTGTAAGAACACACAAATATCCAATTAGTATCAGTGTAACAGTGAGTTGTTTATATACGACAAACAATATATTTTTGTTTAACAACAAAAGAAAAAGAAAATTCATTCAAATTGATTATCACTTACTTATGGCTGCATTGTAAATTTGCTCAATTTGTTCATCCAGTTTGTCGGTAGGTTCACCTTGGTTTTGATATTTAATGGCAAGTGCTTGCTTGATATCGTTGATACCATTCAAAAGTCTCTCTGAAAGAATGAAATAAATACGAAGGTGTGTAAATATCAAGTGAAAATTTATGTATTAAACTGTGCTCAGTCTTCGAAAGTACTTGTAACTGGAGAGTCCTACACAATTTAATACTGATGTTTGCAACTCAATTAAATTTGTGTTGGGTGGTTAAACTGAAAAGCAAATTGACTATTTCAAGTCAATACTAAAAGAACATCATGTGGTGTTCAATTGCAGGAATGACCATAACAACTGGTTGCAAGTCGAAAGCTCAGAGGTTTTCATGTCCGGTTTCAAGTCAAAGTCACCATATGTTCGCAAATTCGAGAAGGCAGGTAGGTCCTCTTCCCGGAAGAGGAATCCCAACGAAAAAAGTTGAAATAAAAATGTATATACAGTTCGGCGCATGTTCTAACTCTAGACCGTCACCAAAAACAGAGAACCGGAGTCGTCACGGTCTCAGAGGGAATTTGTGCCGCCCCCCTAAAACAATTTGACGCCCAAAGAGATCGCCATTCTCGCTCTCATATAAATATTCAACGCCTATCAGGTATCAAACTTACTGTGCTCAACTTCCAGTCCATGTAGTTTGATTTTATTAGCCTCGTGTTGTGCCTTCTTCTTGAGTCGACAGGCTCTTGATGCCAGCTTGTTTTTCTCTTTCCTCGATTTGGGTCGCACATTGAATGGCAACTCACTGACTGGGGTCATATCGTTTATCGTTCGGCTTAACTTGTCCAATTCTTTGCCAATACTGTGCAGCTTCCTTGGATTCGGTGTCAAATCGTTGCCATCACCTTTGCGAGCTTTGCCGCTATGCTATAGGGGGAAACAAGAAACACGCACATTAGTACAGAAGCTTCTAAGTAAATCAGCTCCAAAAAGAATTTCAAATTGTCGCCACACTGTTCGGTTGTATTTACTTTAAATACCTTGATTCCCCGAACTGAACAGTTGGGGCTGAACACCGGATCGGTAACTTCGTTCAGTACATGAGGATCCTCCAGTCGCGATTGGAATACTAGACGTTTGCCCTTGGGTCCCTTTGCTTGTACGTTATACTGCCAGAAGAATCGCTCCTTGCCCTTGCTGCTCGACAGTTGGCTGGGTGTTGACGTGCGATTCTCGTCATCGTTATCTGAAGCTATAACAAAACTAAGCAGTCAGTAAGGGAGGACTTAACATGATCAATTATTTAGCTGACCAATATCGCTTGACTCATAATCCTCATAGTGTTCGCTGTCGTCATCGGAATAGCCTTCGTCATCTTGTGAGAAATCATTGCCCTCTGGGCTCAGCATACCTGTGCTAATCGAGGAATATGAATCGGCCTCGACCAACGATCCGGTTGATAATAAATGTTGTCGTGGTTCACGTCGTACCCAAATCTGCTCTAAGCCCAAATGCGTCAAATGTGTCGGAGCAGAAGAGGACAAACGTGATGAAGCATCACTACCAAACGATTTCCGACCAGCGCTACCGAAACCGCTGCTGCTTGGACTCAATGCTGTACCGGAGAGAAGAATTTGCGATGGCGATTGTGCAGGAACTGATTGCCCAAGCATGCTACTGCTGTTGTTGCGATCTGGTGACATGGAGAATTCCTTCTTGAGCAACTGCACATTACGCGACTTGACCAAGTTCTGTTGGTATTGTGAACGATTGGTATGCGGTGGTGGTGGTGGAGTAACTGAGTTGATGAGGAGCGGAGAGTTTGGACTCGCCTGCAGGAATAGATAAGTGCTTGTTAATAATATTGTTGCTTTGGTGCTTTAATGCGTGCAAGAAGCATTCATCAAACGATTCTGTACAAAGATCTGCGGACTTTTGAATGCAAAAATCACAAGATACTCGTAGTAGAAATTTCTTCGGAAAAATGTGCATTGTGGAACTTACCTGACTTCCTGGCGAGAATGCTGTGCTAGAATTGATTTGCTTATTTGGAGTGCTATGGTAGATCTCATATGGACTAGATGACCCATGATGTCTGGTTGTGCTGTGACGACGTTCATCGAAACTATTATGATGCAAATGCATGCCCAGTGAATGCTGCTGTTGTATCCTTTGGTGATGATGAATTTGTTGGTGTGGCTGCTGTTGTTGCTGTTGTTGTTGCTGCTGTTGCTGTTGTTGTTGTTGCTGTTGTTCCAATAGTTGTTGTGGTGGTCCCGCTGGCGATGCAGCCTGTGGACTATGCAACTGTGGCGAGTTTTGCAACTGATGGAATCCACTGGCATTTCCACTGACCGAAAGCAAGAAATTTCCCTGGGCCGTCGGTATTAAGTCTTCAATGTTCAAGTCCTCCAACAAGTTCTCATCGTAAAGTTCCGGAAAACTCGATCCCTGAATCTCGTTCTTATCGATTGGGAATATATAGTCATCTTCTGTGGTGAAGGGTTCGTTTTTGGTCGCAATTATGGCACTGCCTATATCGCTCCACATCGCATTCGCGTTCGGTGTAGCCTGATGTCCCTCATAACCAATATTACTCGTATTATTTCCCGTATTACTGTTGACACTACCAACAGCACCATTACTACTGGCGTTGCTCAGCGGTGACAACTGACTGGGATACAACATATTTCCGTTCGTATTCGCATGATGCGAACTTAAAGCGGATGCACTCAAACTTACATCCTGGAGGAGTGTTGGCGACAATGAGGATGCGTCTAGCGCATCCAAACATATGTCTGTCAAATCGGCCATTATTCTAGGTGGTTGATGAAAGTTGTGCTGATGCAGTGGATGATGATGCAACTGATTGTGGTGTGTATTGTTGCTACGCGGTATCGATATGGCGTTCGTTAGCATGAAGTTCTCACGGAAACTGTCGATGTTTCCGTTATATATCGGACTCTGTGATGTATTGGCCGATGTTGCGGGCGGTGGACTTAGGGTCAAGTGACTGTTGCTGCCACAACCGCCACCAATGCAAATTGCACTGTTGCTGTTACTGTTGCTGAAGGAATACAAATCGAACTTCAGCGTATTGCTGCTGTTCGATGAGGTATCAAAAAAATCAGCCGACATGGAGTAAATTTGATTCTCAGTCATAGTTCATTGGCGTGGAAGCGAAAACTTCTATGCTTCTCACTATAAATTTGATTTCCGTTCGTACGGAAATTGGGCTTGGCGGGAGGGGACTCGCCTCCAACTTTTTTTGAAGGAACAAAGTCCTACAAAAGCCTGATGTACGCTAATTTATCTGAAAAGAAATAACACAAACGTTTAATTAGAGGAGGTTGTTTTCTTAGTTTGTTATAAAGCGAATAACATGTTGGTAGAGATTGTGGCGACACTTAATATTTTTGTGCAGCCGCTGACAATTTATATTGGGAAATTTGAAAAAGTGTCAGGTACAAAAGACCTAAAAATTCCGGGAACGGATTGAATACAAGAGTAGCATTCAATTTATTTTCGGTCTTCCAAGCGGAAACACGTAAGCGTGTTGATTTCAGCATTCGCACGATGATGCATTCAAACAGGTTAAAATTGACAAAAAAATGTCAAATGTATTGGTTCAACTAGTTCCCTTACTCAGGGAAATATGACATTTGCACAATTTCGTGACTTCTCAAAATGAATTTTAACGAATTTTCTTTATTTTTACAGATTTTACTTTTGTGCCCAAATCATTTTTAAAACATATTTTGAATTTGTTTCTCTTTAACTTTGTACATTTGACATATTTATCAGTACTTGCCAGTATTTCTCTGAGCTGTTTCAAGACAAGAAAGGAACTGTTCATTACTCGTTATTTTGCTAACTTTCTCTTTGGATGCACGTTTTTATGAGAACGTTTATAGACTTTGTTCGATTGCTTTCGATTGAAGCCGCGTACATTGGTAAATTGCATAGGCATGGTTATTGGGCTGTCATTTTGTAAAGAGTTTATGTGTCAAAATCTGTATGTTCAGAGTTTATTACATTTTCCTCAATTTAAATTTTAATTTTTTACCATCTGATCATTACAATGATGAATAAAACTTATATAATCCGATCATTTATCAATTATTGTGCAATTCCAAAAGCGTGATATTCCCATCCCAATTAGTTATGACAATCTAGACACATACGAGTAGGTATACCTATCACGACAATTCTCTTGATCCAACTTATCATCATCATCACCAGCACGGCTAACAACATCAGACACAATCAACTACTTGATGACTATAAATGCTCAGTTATTTGTTTACACTCAGCTTGTGACTATACAAAATTGCAAAATATAAACAGCAACAATTCAACAAAAAAAAAGAAGAAGCGGGAAAACCCCCACCACTTAAGTGCAATATTCCAATCACAATATCAACAAATACGAGTCCAATTTAAGAATACAAGTACGTATGCATAATAAACGTTTTCCCGCTCGTGTTGAGAATCTAAATTCGTCGATACAAAAAGCACACAAATTTGGTCCCCATGTTGGCGGTGCGGGTCTTTAAGGTGTTTTTTGGGGGGGGGCCATATTATTGAATGCATTTTAAACAGAGCAAAAACATAGAAAGGAGACACAACAAATAAACAATCTACTGTCGTTTGCATCTAGCACCACGTTTAAAAAAAAAACAACGAAAGTGATTAGCTGCATTTTGTTTTTATTTTGGCATTGACACATGGACATGAATATAGCTTAGAGAGATCATGGTTTTGATGAAGGGTTGCGGGTATTTGACTGTGATATTGCTGCTGAATGTCAATTTTCACGGGTGAATAGCGTTGTCATAGATGAAGTATGAAGATGCGCGAAAAGTCAGTCTAATAATAGGAAACCTGTGAGACTTATGCATTTTTATAATCAATTGTACTCAATGGCGTTTCCTAACACAAAAAAACTGATAAGAGTAAGATATTATCCTTTCACTACAATTTTTTTTTTTTTTTAACAAACTTTTTGTAGGATAAGTTGAAACTGTCAAAAACCTTGCACAACGTTTACCTTTTGGCTAGCGCAATTGATTATATTTTAATGAAAAGGGAATCATAAGGGAATTGAATGTTGACTTTGATTGCTCCAAAAAGTTATTCTGCCAAAACGTTAGTGTCAATCTATTGGCACATTCAAAAGTTCAGTGATATTAAGTCGACTATATGGTCTGGACTAGTTGTACCCGGAATACAAAAACTAGATTTAGTCGGTAACGTCCCTTTTTATACGTCAGCCACATATACGAAGTGTCAATTAAGTACTCAGTCAGGAATTTCTTGATTAGATTTGTCGGCTACCGTTCCCAAAACGTCAACAGAAAATACTGCTCAAGTGACCGATCTAGGCCAATCAAAACTGAGACACATCAAGTTAGCCAGCTGTCAGACTTACTACACTAGATATCAACTTACAAACCCCTATGACAGCATAGTGCTCATGAAAATGAATTAACTAAAAAAGGAAACGCCTGCAACATAGTTTATCCTTCTTAAAGGTTTAATTTACGATTCAATAATACATTATTTATGTAGGTGAATATACCAAGTAAACATTATAGTATTAACATTTCACTACATATAATTATTAGGTAGGTATCCAACTTGAAAATAAAGTGCATATTAGATTACCAGCTTGAAGCTACTATTACCTAAGCCAACTCTATAAATACCGATTGATCAATTCGGTAAATCCAAACTGAATCACAACCTGGAACTATAACTGTTCTAATGGATGCCAACGTTTCAAAACAAACATGTCAGTATGTAGTAGAATATTTTTACCATTTCACACTACACACCAACTCCAACCGTCAAGGTGAAAGACGCTTAACTCAAAATAAAAACCTTGATAATACATAATATACTCACTGGAAATAACAACAAAATATTCCCCAACACCCAATAAAACATGGCGGCTTATTTGTTTGCCGAAAAGCAATAAACTATTCAACAGGCATAGCATCTAGATAGGTATGATCGAATTATAAACAAGAACTCCATACAGATTCAGGAAATGTTCGATTCGAAAGCGACATTATTTTTTAGCTGCTTCAAGTCGAATGCTAATCAAATCATATTTATGTCATTGTTGCTCCCTAAACTACGACTAATTTCTTGGTTACGCCACAATCTAGCATTACGTTTGCTACTTGGTGTTCTGTTGTGATGACGATTGTTGACATTTGTAAGAAAATTCGGTCAACTCGAATACAAGAACACGCCCCTTTTTTCTGCCAACCAAAAAAAAAAAAATAATAATAATAAACAACAAGCCATACATGTTATTATCTCTTGACGTCACGACTTTGAAGTCGTCATCACCAAACGTTCCTTATTGCGAAATCACGGAAGAAAATCACAAAAGTACGTTGGGCGATCGTGGAAGTGACAGATGAGAATTTCATGTGAGTCACTGTATATGTATAAACCTCTCCACCCCACGCTTGACAGTAGCCTGCGGTCGTCGGTAATAACCAACATTCAGTCAAATATTCGCACATTTTCTGGCATTCAGTTGAAACGTGTCAAATGTGGGAAACACAAAGAAAAATTCCATAATTTTGTTATACTTTGTGTGAGAAACAACCGCAAAATAAGAACAACACAAAAGTACCAAAAAGAAAACAAAATGACGAGGAGAAAGAGAGACAGGAATATTATAATTGCACACAGGAAAAGTCGAACTGAAATTGAAAATAAAGAAATAAAGCTTTCATATCAACCACGCTCCACACAAGATGTGAGTGTGTGAGTTAATTCAATTGAGGAACGCCTGATGGAGGACGGTGCACGGCGGTGGGTGGCATGGGGAGGAAAACGTTTTCACTGTGTTTGTTAGATCAAGGTCAGTCGTGTTTATTTTTCAAATTTTGTTTTGACGACAGAGTTTATCCGTTGTTACTCTTTGGACAGAGCCATAGAGCTTTTCCGGTTTTTTTTTGAAGTACCATTTACTCGTTTGTCTTGTTTTCGAGGTAGGTTGGCAGGCGAGCGTGTGTTCTTTGCGCGCATGTTCTATGGTATTTCACAACAACATTCATTGGGATGTACGTACGAGTAGATTTATATATATACAATATGAAAAGCGGATACGAAGAGTGACCAACAAATTTACAATCTCTTTCGTTCTATTGATTGAATTTTCGCTAAGGAGGTATTTGTTATTGTTATTGTTTTGCTTTGCAAAGTGAAAGACAAAGTTGTCATTATCGTCACAAATACTCATATGTATATGACAGCTATTACTTGGCGACTCATGTGGTGAAATTGATTGACAAGACCAGGCGAGGGCTTCGTTTTTGTACAGTTTCAGTAGGTTTAGTTGTGTTCTAGGTTGGAGTATTCACTTTCGCCACTTGCATCATTAAATTGATATTACTGTAGATAATTGGAGTGGAGAATGAAACCAAATTTAAACAAATTTTAAAACAGCGAACTAAAATCAAATTCTTGTGACTTATGAAGTGCCAAACCGCACATTCACTTAGGCATGAGCAACAGCTCCCTTGTTTCCCCGTGGTGAGGATTGGAAACACTCAAATGTCACTTTCAGTGTGAGCAATAATTGAAACTCGGTATGAGCCCATCAATCGGACATTTTCCAATCCACAAATTGTAAAACACAATACAATTTATCTCTATTTCAGGTAGGTAGTCACCGCTTGCTAAATCTGAATGCCGCCGACAGTAAAACCATATCTAATGTTGTTGATTGTGAATGGAATTAATATTTTGTTGAAATTTCACAGCTTTTGTTACGTTCAAGGGTGGCGACATCTGTTGGCGAGATAAAAACATCGTTTTGCTGCGTTTCAGGGTTTATGCAAAGGATGGCACTGTGAGACTTCCTTCCGCCTCTGCTACGCGTCGTTTACATTTCGCTCACGCCTCCACATGCAAGTACGTCAATGGTGAAACTCATTTTTTTTTTAGGGCTTTGGCATTTCAACGGCCGCAGATAAGACATTTCTCCTTTAAAGGGTAGAGGGCGAACTAATTGTAGGCCAAGGTCCACTCGAAGTAGTTCTCCAATTTAACAAATCCACGAAAACGTGCAACAAGTGAATTTTAAATCTTAGCTGAAAAAAACAGACCACGAAATAACGCCCAGCAACTGTTTTTGAGAGTTCTAAACGTGCAGTTAGACCAAATTGTTTTAAAAACAAAGTGGAAGATGAAATACAACAAAATGTCCACATGACAGAATATTGAATTTATGACTTTTGTTGACTTGCAAGCAGGACAGAAAGTCTTAAGAATGCCGCTCAACGTTGAACCAATGTTGTACAATTTTTTGATTTCAGGGCTTCGGAGCTGATTATCGAAGCAAAATCAAGGGATTCAATTCAAAATCTTTCAGAAACACGTAGACTACAAAACAGTTGTCAAATTAATTTATGTTAATTCTGAAGCCGACCAATAACCAACCAGCAAGCCAGAAAAGTTAGCTCTATCCTATAAAAGCAAACCCTAATTTAAATTTGCAGCAACATTGCATTCCTTTGGGACCATAAACTTCAATAAAACTACCAACAACTGTCAGCATGAAGAATAATGCAAAAATCTAGTTCAGCTGTTATTGTTGTCTCCCCCTTTTCAAGGTCCAAATCATCCCGCAGTCTGCACCCACATTCGGACGCGTAGCCACAACAAAAATGACATTGCACATTTTGCATCTAGTACACTCCATCCATATGCGCGTACATACTAGTCAGCAACCACAGACACACTTTACTTGCTTAATAACGAAACATAAAGTAAACAAAAACAAAGCGGGCAGCAAATGTACTATACTCTATACCCCATTACCTAATCGTGCGCTGGGTATATGTCTGTTTCCGATTTGTGTGCCGCCGAGAGGCGGATTCTAAAAAAAGAGTAAACTATACATAAAAATAACCGCTTGTCATTGTCGATTGTGTACAGTAAGAATGACCAGAAGAAACAAGTAAATAATTGTATTCATCGTGTTCCCTTGCTGACTAAGAATAATAGTGTGGCGCCTTTTTGTCGCATTTTCTGCGAATGCTCGATTTAAAATGGATTTGCAAAGCATTAGGCGTTTTCTTGGATTTTTTTTTGCGTTTGCACCGCTTTTGCAATTCCAAGAAGTAAGTTGGTTACTAATATGTTCTATGATCTCGTCTCTGATGAGTTTAGCTGGAATTCAGTCTTATGGAATGTTTATAATTATTGCCTCCTTTATTCGTTGACAAGTATGATCTTAAAATTGGAATTATTTATTGGACTCGTTCCAAGGAACGTTTTTGGCGAAAATAAATTCGATTGGCGATCGACTCGTGATGTCTTTGTTATGTTTTTCTTTTTTCTGCAGGAAAAAACCATGACCTAGAAATTTGGTATTCAAATAAAGTTTGACAAATGTCAAACCTGTCACCGAACAATCCAGAAATGAGTTAAAAATAAATTTTGTTAGAAATTTAAGCGAATTCTTTGATAGCCGAAATGTGTTGCGGTTTTTTTTTTTTTTTTTTCGTTTGAAATGAATTCGCAAATATGTCAATCAGTTTTCTTTATAAACAAGGTTCGACTTATTTAGGAAGATGCTTTGTTTTGAACACACCCATCTTTTTGGAGTGTTGCAAGAACGAGACCAATGACAGCCTTTAGCAATGCAATTTTGCAAACTTACCCACGTATTAAAAAAGGATGCGTAAAAGTTATCAACTAGTTATACTGCGGTTCGTTCAATTTTTGTACTGTGATTGCAAATGTCTGCTAGCAAAGTAAGTTGTGCATTTCTTTGCTGAAACGCGTCAATAATGGTTTTGTTTTTAGAGCGTATAACAACAATAGACAATACACATCAATACATATTCAGTTTCCGAAGCTTTCCTAAACTTTTTTGAGTAAAGGATTTTGGAGGACATGATACAACAATTATGCGACTATCTACCCAAGAACCTGTACAATTTAAGTTTTTAAAACTGACGGTCGAATGTAACGAACATACATTCGTTTGTTCGAAGTTCGCAATTCGCTCAAGTTCTTTGTGTTAAAAACCAATGGTTGTTATAAGTTTTCTGTAGTTGTCAAAGTTGTTGTTGCTCTGTGTCAATGCATACAACATTTTATTGGAAAACATATTATTTCTGTGTGACATTAGCACATGTGTTTAATTAAAACATTTTTTTTTTTATTTTCTACAAGTGTTAGTAGTAAAGCTGTCAAGGAACTCAATTAGATTATTATACATTTTTCAGTCACGGGACAGTTTTCTGCAGGAGTCAAAAAGAATACCCTGCAGATGACATTTTTTCATTCCCTCGATTGTTTTCTTCTCTTTTTGGCAAAATTGGGAACGGAAACAGAACTAAGTGCAATTCTAGACATTTTTCGATATTTCGTAAAAAAAAATAAATAAATGTGATTTAAATAGACTAATAGATGTCAAGGAAATATTGATGTCTGCAATCGCCCTAAGTTGAAATGTAAATCACTTGTACAACTCATGCAATGAATTTCAAAATTTGTAGTAAGATTTCGTCAGCTGTTGACGGATGACGTGCTGTCATCAAAAGAGGGCACAGTTCATTTATTTTCTAAAAATATACCGAACACAAAATGCGCTACACTTTTTTTTTGTTCATTATTATAAATTTATAATATTAGTCTCAGCAAATAACTCGTCATGGAAAAAGATTGGGAACTCGAATAAAATGAACAGAAACAATCGCAAAACTAACATTCTTATCAGTTTGCTCTGTTTCGTATCTCTCCATATTGAAACAATAGGCCTATATGTCTGTGTTTGTAAGACGAGGCGCGCGAGATATATCATTGAATGATAGGCCACTTGGGCTAATCCACTCCATACCCATTAAATTATAATTACCTTTTTTTTCATTTAAAACACAAAGTAATAGAATACTTTGTGTTCTTGTAATAACTATTCGGCGCCGATCTGTCGGTTGCTTGTATAAACATGTCACAATATCTTTGGGTTGACATACTTATCGATCTAGTATCCTAATTGCCTTCTGCAATCAAATATACTTTGTCACCGATGACAAAGATTCTTTAATGTCGTTCTGTCGAACACTTGTGTAAACAAACACAATGTTCGGACCGACGATTCCGCCACATACCGAGGTAACATGTTGTATGATGAGCTTAGACTCAATCAGTTGTATCTCAATCCGCGAACTTATCACATTCTCTTTCCATCTTCAGTCCCTGAAGATATTAATAAAGAAATATATTTTTTTATTAAAACTCTCAACAAAATAGTTTTCTGGCGCAGTCGGTAGGATCGCGAGTTAGTACACCGAACTAAAATCGGAAAGTGATTAGAAAATAATTTTTGTGATAAACAGTGCATTTGCACACCGAGCGAAAATCGGTAGTATCATAAGAAAACATTTCGAACTCATAGTGCTAATGTTGCAAAGCAACAATCATCGCGATATAATATATTTAAGCGTGAGTAAAGTTTAAAATAAAGAAACAACGAGTTACAACTCGATGAAAAAATATTAAACATATACCACGGTGAATATTAAATGTCAATCGATCAACTTAATAGACAAGTTGAAAAAGATAGACAAGTGAGAGGTACTCGGGGACAAACCATAGAAGAAGGTGATAGTGAAAACAGTGAAACAAACAGTAAAAATATAATGAATTTCACATTCAGTGATTTGATTAAAGAGGCACGGTCTATCCCAGTATTCAGGGGAGATGACTCGTTTGCCCTCTCATCGTTCTTAAACGAAGCTGATTACATGATATCGATGTTACAAGATGCCGGACAGTTGGCATACTTGCAACGCATCATAACATCAAAAATCCAGGGAGAAGCGTTAAATACTGTACTGAGACTACATCCGGACAGCAGTTGGATCCAGGTGAAAAATCAACTTCAAAGGACGTATGGCGTTCACGAGGAGTATGCAGCTCTGAAGGAAAAAGCAGACGGGATAAAATTTAGTAATGTAAGCCAATTTTATCATGAACTGAAAGAGATATTAGATAAGATGAATTTAAAATATCGATTAGATGGAAATCCACCTATGGATTTTAAACCTGAATATAATGAGCAAAGTATATATAATAAATTTTTATTTAAAATTCCTAGAGAAGAGGAAATGTATCTAAGAGCGAGGGGTATTAATAATTTAGAAGAGGCATACCAAAACCTATTAGCAACAGGATTGAAAGAAAAAGTAGAAAGTAGAACACAAAATACTAACAGAAGCAATAATGCATTTCAAAGACCAAACATTAGACCACAACAACCAGTACGAATGCAACCACAGTTCCAATACAACCCTAATAATAATTTCCGTAATAACTATAATAATTTTACACAACAAAGAAACTATAATAATTTTAGACAGCAAAGACCAGGGAATAATTCAGGAAATTTTAGAAACAATAATTACCGACAAAATTCTCAACAATTTCGACATCACAGACATGTAGAACCCATGGATGTTGATAACATTAATAGACTACAATCAGGAGAAACTGGAAATTTTCGTGCAACAGCCTCCAATATAATTCATTACCCATAGTAGAACTAACAATAAATGATAATAAGATAGATTGCCTAATTGATACAGGATCGTCCATATCAATTCTGGATCGGAGCCTGTTACCACAGATAATTAATAAAAGCATTTACCCATTAGATATTAACACAGTTAATGGACCATCAAGAATAAATTTTGAAAAAATAACGGAAGTACCAAGAGAATTCAAAATAAATGCGACGATGTCTTGGAAATTGATGAATTTAGACAGAAAAAAGTTTGACGCAATAATCGGAACAAATTTACTAATACCAATGAGAGCTAAGATAGAGTTTGATCAGCAAAAGTTAGAAATCAATAACGAAACAATAAAATTCAAAGGATATAACCATGAAATTAATGCTATAGATGATACTGATATGGCAACCGTTCATAGTCAGGAAGAGAATTTAGATGATCATATACCTATTGTCGAAAATATAGTTAACAAATACAGAACACAGGTAATATTAACGGAAACAAAAACCATTGAGATTGAAGTAATAAATAAAAATAGGAAAATATACATTTCCAGAGAAGACATTGAAAATAACAGACTAAACGATATTTTTAGAAGATTTATAAAAAAGGGAAGAACAGGAATATATACAGAATTGGAAGATCACATGTATAACATAGTTCAACAAAAATTAATAGAATTATTTAGTAACGATAAAACTATAAAGTTTAGAAGATGCACTATTCTCACAGAGGAATTACGAAGCGAAGAGGAAGCAGTCAGATATATTAAAAACGTTCATGAACAAGAATCCAATCATAGAGGAATAGATGAAAACTATGAATACTTAAAACATAAAATATACTATCCCAAATTAAAAGAAATAATAAATAGATATATTAATAACTGTGAGACTTGTCAACAAGCTAAATATGATAGGAATCCGATTAAGGTTAAATTCAAGATAACAGAAACACCTTCAGCTCAAAATGAAATCGTTAACATTGATACTTGGACTATGAAAGGACAACGATTCTTAACTAGTATAGATAGATTTTCTAAACATGCTATGATATTTCATTTAAATGATAGGAATCTTGTTACAATTGTAGAATCTTTGAAAAATAGACACGCTATATTAGGAAAACCGAAAAAATACATTGCTGATAATGAATTCGATGGATTTGTAATGAAAGAGTTTTTAAACAAGGAAAAGATAGAGTTCCACTTAACTAAACCTAACAGTCATACAGGAAGTGCTGACGTCGAGAGGTTACATAATACTTTAAATGAACAGATTAGAATTATGGAAGTTGATGCAGCGTTTAAAGACATGAATATGCAAAGTAAGTGTTTTAAAGCAGTAGAATTTTATAATAATTCAATACATTCTGTAACAAAAGAAAAACCTATTGACTTTGTAAATGGAAAAATTTCATCAAACAAAGAGAAAATCAAAGAAAGATTAATCGCTGAAAAAGAAGTAAGAATAAAGAAAATGAATAAAAATAGGCAAGAGGAACCAGAAAGAAATGAAGAACAAGTACTTATAAAAAATTATAAAGCATTACGACATAAACATGAACCTAAATATAAATATAAACAAAAAAATAACGTACACCCGATAAACATTAAGCGAAAATATAAATATATTTCAGATCCTAGTAATAATGATAGTGATGATGATAATGATAATACCGATTAAAGCTGATACTCGTATTAATATAGAAAGACTAGAAACAGAAAGTGGACATTTGACTTTACGACTTGACGACGCTGACATTATAGAAGACTTTAACATACTATTACATACAGTTGACTTAGACGAAATAAAGAAATTAATATATGAGATTGAAGTCGACATAGCGACAATGTTTAGGAATGATGAAAGATCATATTTATTAACAAAAGAGATTAATAAGATAAAACATATTTATTTCACGATAATACCACATAGACATAGACGAGGTTTAATTAACATAGGAGGAACAGTAATGAAATTATTATTTGGAACAATGGACAGTGATGACAGGAAAGACATTCAGGAACATTTGAACGCACTAGAAAACAATACATATTATACCATAGAAAATATCAATAAACAAATATACATAAACAATATTACAAACCAGAACATTGAAAGCCTGAAAAATACGATTATTAGTGACAGGAATAAAATATTGGAAATAATAAATCATATACAAAACAATGATCAAAAGTACTTAAAAGACATCTATATGAATCAACAATTAATTAGAATAGGAATTTTGAAAGACGAAATAAGTAAAATTCAAGACAACATCCTTAATATAAAAACAGGTCAAATGATAAGAAGCATTCTAACTAATGAGGAAATTGAAAATTTTGATATTGATATATTAAAATTGAAAAATATTAAACTAGCAGTAGGAAAATATAAGAGCACTTTGGCATTCATATTAAAGATACCTAGAAACATTGTAAAGGTACATAAATACATAATAACACCTTTAACGAACAAAATGTTTGAAGAATTGGAAATTAAAACACAAACTGTTATAGAATATAAGAATGAATATTATGAAATGAAAAATGATGTTTACATAAAAAATTTAAAATTGGCCAACAAGTGTATACAAAGCTTATTTGACGAAAAAATATCTTGTACCAAAATAAGTAATAATAAGAATAAAATTATTGAATTAGACGTTGGTGTATATCTAATAAAAAACAGTAAAGATGTAATCCTAAAAAATACATGTAATAATCAAACAAACTTTCTAAATGGAAATTATTTAATCGAATTTGAAAATTGTACAATAAATTTGAATGAAATGGAAATCGAAAACAAAATTGAAATATTTAAACAAATAATAGCAATCCCTAATTATAGTAATATAACTAATGTTAAATTAACACTCTCATTTGAAGAACTACAAATGAAACAATATGCAAATAATAATCAAATAAGAATATTGGAATACCACAGAAAAATACACTCTTTCGGCTTTGTATCAGTAGGAATAATAGTAATAAGTGTAATATGTATAATTATAATACTTCGTGTAAAACATAAAGAGAGGATGGACAGAGAATTTAAAATTAATATTTCAACTCCGGAGAAGTTGAAACCTAAGGAGGGGGGAGATATATCATTGAATGATAGGCCACTTGGGCTAATCCACTCCATACCCATTAAATTATAATTACCTTTTTTTTCATTTAAAACACAAAGTAATAGAATACTTTGTGTTCTTGTAATAACTATTCGGCGCCGATCTGTCGGTTGCTTGTATAAACATGTCACAATATCTTTGGGTTGACATACTTATCGATCTAGTATCCTAATTGCCTTCTGCAATCAAATATACTTTGTCACCGATGACAAAGATTCTTTAATGTCGTTCTGTCGAACACTTGTGTAAACAAACACAATGTTCGGACCGACGATTCCGCCACATACCGAGGTAACATGTTGTATGATGAGCTTAGACTCAATCAGTTGTATCTCAATCCGCGAACTTATCACATTCTCTTTCCATCTTCAGTCCCTGAAGATATTAATAAAGAAATATATTTTTTTATTAAAACTCTCAACAAAATAGTTTTCTCGCGCGCCATTGCCTTCAGAATGTAGTACAAAACGATTAAATGGCCGTTCAAGATTAATTGTTTATACAAAATCGGTGCGATTATACGACTCAACTTTTAGCGTGCATCAGCAGTCAATCAGCGCATTTCCAATTGATAAGAAAACAAAAATGCACTTCTACACACATTTTTTTTACTAATCGATTTAATGAATGGGCCTCGACAAAAGCGAGACAACATCGAGTGTGAGAAGTAAACGATTGCACACGAGAACATCGTTAACCTAATTTGTTTCCAAATAATTTTTAAATAAATACAAATAAAATGTTAAAGCGAATATCGCACGCGAAACGCGTTGCTGCTTTTTTCCGGTTTTCTAAATTGAGTTGAGATAGGGGGAAAGAGAGAGATTATTTGCATTTTAATATTAACGATTTTATTGGAAGGCATTCGAAATGCAAACAACACATGCTCTTTGCTTCATGTGAGCCAAGATCACTCTGACGTGATGTATGTCGTACCACCCAGATAAAGGTATTCGCAATGGAGTTGTTCGGACCAGGGAGAAAAGATAAATACAGGGAAAGCAAGAATAAATAAATGAAATCCTTTAAATTAAGTTCCGAGATTAGCATTAATTTTCCTTAATCTCGTATATATTTTAATCTCATAAATACGAGAAACTTATCTCGAAAAGCAACCATTTTTGCATATAGAGTTCGATTTGTGAACAGCTCGGGATGTCAAAAATGTCAAACAAACAGGAATGAAAAAGACGTCGAAACTAGAATGTGGAAAAATGGCTCTCTCTCTCTCGTGAAACGTCATTCTCTCTCGAAAATGGAGAGAACCAGAGAGAATACGTCCACTTTACTTCAAGACTAATTTTGAACCCCTTGTACTTTAACTCGGGATTATGTCCATTTGAGCCACCTGTCAAATTTATAAGAGACGCGCGTTCTCCGTTTATTCGAAGCCAATTTATGTTGAGATCCCCTTTTATCGATTTCAGTTTAACTCACTTTCTGCGACTAAAACGTTGGTATGTGATTCTTCTATTATTCTGCATTTGACGGGTATGTTCGAAAGAAACTCATAATTGCAGTCCTGTCTTTGACTGACTTACAATCGCTTTTAAAATGGGGAAGTTACTTTCATCTAGTTATTTGTCTGTACTAAGCTTATTAAATAACAAAATTTAGTGAGAAAAGAAAGAAGCTTCAACTTCCGCGTTCTTAGTGGGTCAGGCAACGAAATAAATGTTGACTATAAATTATAAACGAAAGGCTTAACATAACTGTTTCCTTTTCTTCTCATTGTTGACCACTTTTCAAGGATGATTTTTCAAATCAACTGGTTTCTTCGCTCACATTTGAAGTTTCTCCCCTTGCTTGCTATCAATTTTTGACAATAGGTAAAATTTAAAACAGGTTCTACCTCAGACATTTTAAGCGATACTTTTTTTTAATTATAATTGTTTTATTGAATATCCTTTACAGGAAAACAAAATATACTAGACAAATGCTGAACTTCTGCTGAACCAGATGGAGAAATCAGCCTGAAAAGCTGCAAGCATTTGTGGCGAACAAAGATACATTAGAATTAAAAAAAAAAAAAAACTGTAGGGGAAAAGTGCTAACAGTGAGACCGTGCAAACAGTCGGACAACTAATTTTTTTGTTAAAGCATGCACAGACATGCCGGTATTGGCATAAACGTTTATTTCGCCCTCCACGTATTTTGATTCTGTTGCACACGAGTTTCAGTTGCGCGTTTACCTCCACCGGGTAGACATAAATAAAATCGCTCAAAGTATTTTTCGGAGTATATTCAAATTTATCATAGCAACGGGAAACATTTATATGTGTTTTGTTATAATAAAACAAGAAAATCTTAGAATTCTTTGTCACTTTCGTAATATTTTTTTTCTATGAAATGACAAAAAGCGAACAGTGAGACATTTCCAAAAAGCAAATAGTGAGACATGTCTCACTGTTTGCACTTTCTTTGTAAACCGGTTTTTATTGCACAACGAAACGTTATCTGAATCTAAAATGATCTCAATGTAATTTTTTTTTTTTACTTTTAATTTATTGTTATTTTTTTTATTGAAGAAATATATTTACGTTACTTAGTTTATTTAATAAAATACTAATTACCTCCATATTTAGCGTTTTCTTACTTTTTTCTGTTTTTTTTTTAGATGATTTGCCTCAAAGATAAATGTGGCTGATAACAAGATTTGTTTTGCAATTTATTTGCCAAATATAAAAACCTCTGCAAACTAGAGGCAAATGGCAAACGCCTTGTTTGAATATCATCATCTTAAAACGTCACGATAGTGATTATGGTTATCAGACTTTAAAAGCAGGAAAACAAATTTTAAAAAAATTGCTGAGCCACATGTCCACCAGGAGCCAAAAAATTCTTCAACTAATTTGTATTTCACTGGCCCTGTCAAATTTGTCCACATTAGTTTTTCCTATTGCCAAGCAAATGAATAAATTCTTATCTGAAACACTCTACACTGAAGTGTCACTGGGTCACAGATGGATGTACTAAGTGACGAGTAAAAGTATGGAAAAATGTGTCTTATCTATACCATTTATGGTTCCATCAAAATAACGACCAACATGCAAATTTAAAATGTATTGTAGCAACTGAAGTACGACTTTAGCGTAAGCTTGAATTCGGAAGGATTTTATTTGAAGAATTCCTATAAATATTCAACCATTTACTCAGCGTTCACTTCAGATTTGCGTATTGCATCTTAATTTTGTTCGCTAGCTTGGCAAAACTGGTTTATTATTGCCACATTTATTACGAACATCAAGCAAGCTCTACAATTCAACAAAATTGTGCGTCTGTCTCTTTGCTCAAACAAATTAAGCTCACTCACCCGATTGATGGCGAGGGGGTAGAAATAGGTTCGAATATGGACACACTGCTTCACATCGCAAAACAAATATATATGGTTTATATAAAATGATTTGAGTAAATTTTATAACAGCATCTTGAATGATTCAGAACAAAGTCAACTTAGTGCAATCAAATTTCATGTTGACCGTGTGAAATCTGCTAAAAGCAAGTCCAGTAGATTCGCTTCACGTTAATTCGCGAACTATTCTATTTAACACTAATTTGCATTACTTACCTCAGGCAATTATCATTGCTTAATCTCAGATACTCAGACAATCAGATATTCGGGTATTATTGGCATTTCCCATTTACACTTAGATCTAAAAACATATATATATTTTTTTTTGTATTATTTAGGCGGCAACTTCTGAGCTCTCTAACGTAAAAGTAATGTATACCTGTGTATAAGTTT
Organism: Cheilosia grossa; assembly: GCA_963082955.1. Classification (NCBI taxonomy): domain Eukaryota; kingdom Metazoa; phylum Arthropoda; class Insecta; order Diptera; family Syrphidae; genus Cheilosia; species Cheilosia grossa. Next base: position 10,147,549 of record OY720144.1, on the reverse strand, counting down.
ATAACGATTTTCCTGTTTGTTGAAGTAAGTGGGTTTGACTTTCTAAAATACACTGAACTTTGCTAGCATCGCATTTATTAAGAAAAAATGTACCTGTAACAATTTGATTAGTATGTACTTCTGTGAGAAAAAAAAAAATGTTACGTATACGCCAGAGAAAACTGATTTTATAAGTAGACTTATGGATGTTTCTGAAGGGTTACTTTTTTAAATCTAAGAAGCCTGTTAACAAATGGAGCAGTTGCACAGGATAACTGCTGTGTGTTTTTTTATTTTGCAAGGTAACCGTAATACCAATTTGATTTGTTCGAAAATGGCTCTAACTATTTTAAACGAAATTGATATTTGAGCTTAAGTAGGCGAGGTCAACATGATTGCGCTAATTTTTTCGCTAAAAAAAACCGAATAGAGGTACTTTTGCAATTTTGACATATCTCGAAAACGGTCCAGGTCCATACGATTGTAACGAAAATGTATTTTTAAGGCAAAAGGTAATTTTTAACTTAGTAGCAAACTCAACTTTTCTCGATATTATCGTACAATGGACTTTTGAAAAAAGGATTTTTGTTTTTATATTTAGTTTTCTTTAGCTTACCTGAAAACGGCAATAAGGATTTTGATCAAAATGCGTCCTTAATTATCAATTCAAATCACCGAAAACTCTAAATTCAAAAACTGCGCATATCTCGAAAACCCCATTTTCGATTTCGATAAAACTTTTCAACTTTTCAGTAAGGTTTACATCCCGAACAATAACTTTTACCCAGTTTTCAGCTAAGTAGTTAAGCAATAGTATTTTTCAAACTAAATATAGCAACATTTGGTACTTTTTGTCTACATAATTCTACGAAAACTTCCCTGACGATTTTGACCAAAATGCATATTAAAGAAAATATAAGTACATATTCTAAATAAGATCTCCTATTTAGTTACTCTCAAAAATTCGAATAAATCTGTTTTTTTGATTATTTCTCAAATGCCCCAAAGCCGATCTGTGTCTACACCAGATCTGTAACCATAACTTCGATTAAAAAAGTAATAACAGCGACGTAAGACTTATTTTTAGCAAATATTAGCCACTTCGAAAATATATATCTATGTAAAGATATCGGTCTAATGCGAACCCTACTTCTAATCATGGACACCGTAAACCAACGTTACTAAGTCGAACTTCGATAACTCGAACCATCACTTTCCACAAAAAAATTCGAGTTATCAAGTAAAATACAAAATTGATATAAATATGTACATACATATTTACTTGCAAACATATAAGACCAAAAAAGGACAGGAAAGGAACATATTTATTACTTAAAATTGTCGGTTATTCATGATTGAAAAGTATTTTTATTTTGGTATTCAAAAAACTCTGTGTATTATTATTTTGACTTCCTTTTATTTTTCAAAAATTCAAACCAATATACCAACCTAGGAATAACTATGTCTTCTAACCCCTACTAACATGCAATTTGACAATTCTTACTCACACATACGAAAATCACGATTTTCTACAAGGTATGTATATATAGTTACATACAAACACAGTGCCCCCGAAAGCGATGCCTTATAAAACGAACTTGTAAAAACACTCAGAATTTGGGAATTCCCCCTCAGAATTCGACTTATCGAAGGTGACGCCAAATAATCTCTTCGAGTTATTAGGACCTTCGAGTAATAGAAGTTCGAATTATCAAGTACAAATTACATGTACATTTTAATCTTGGCGCCATTGCCAACCAATTTTATTGGAGTTATCAAAGTTCGACTTATCGAAGTTCGAATGTATACTCCCGTTAAAAATATTAAAACAATAGCATGCCCCCAAAAGATCAAACAAAAGAAGCTTCTACTACGATTGTCCTCGTACTCAAAAATCTTGTAAAGTGTAAGAGCATATAAAATAGTATAGTTGCGCTTACAAATCTCTAAGAAGAACTTGCGACTATTAAGTACTCACATCGTTATTTGGCATATAGCTTCTGCCGTAAACCCAAAAGGGATTTTATTTAAGACAGTTCGTATATTTGTCTAGCATCGCTTCTCAGATTATTTCCTAACTACCTTATAAACTTGGAAAACAAACAATCAAACTATTGATCAACGAGAAAGTTTCTGAGCTTCGATCTCAGTAAAGCAAAGTAAAGTAGGATTTTCAGCACGCAATTACAGCAACTAAGCTGTACTTGACATTTTCAGTGCTGAAAGTCGTGCATTTTATTATTGTAATTGTTTTCATTTAATAAAATAATGGTTTCTCTCCGACGAAAAAAATTATTTTCGTTATTAACGTCTCTGTAACCTCACCAAAAAGTCAAAAGGAAAAAAGATCATCCACGGAAGGGGCCTTCTTAATTTAAGCATCATAGATAAAGGATCCTCTTAAACCGAAAACATCCACCATTTCCCAGGCACTTCACACTTTTTGGAGTCCCGTTGTCTTATTTTGCGTCCGGTATTCGAAAGGCAAATACAGCTGTCATAAGTGCCAAAATAAAACGTGTTTAAGTCACTTCTTGTGTACCGACATAGCGTTCGTTACAAGGCGTTTTCAAGCATAAAATTAGGTGTCATCTTCAGTTTGCCATTTCATATATTAGACTTACGCCAGAGCAGAGCTTGGAAATTTTACAAATCCGACCATGAAATGTCATTGTCCAAAACCCAAAAACTCTGTCTGATGCATAATGCATAATGGAGACAAACAGCGATTGACATCTGTCAAAATTTTCCAACACAGTTACCAATTTTCAGATGTAGAATTAAATATTGATTGAGATTCATGAGTATTTTCCACGGTACATCAGATTTTCAGATTTTTTCCCCCAGAACTATCCCCAGAAAAGTTTTGAATAAATAACCACTTGCATCTTTCTACCAATTTAATAACGAACCTAATTTTACTTTCTAGAATTCCATTCAAAACTTGAAAAGTGATTGAAAAAATTCCAGAAATCGATCACAAATTAAACCAATCTAGCCTATTAAACCTTCCTCTTGACACACCTCCACAAAATGATGCGTAACACAAATACCACGAGAAGGAAGCTCTTCGGGATAGTAAACACACACTCGCTTATATATTTAAGATAATAAATTTATATATCGATTGACTTAGTTGTGTTGGAGTGGTGTGCTCATTAGAACTAATTAAAATTTAACAAATACCCATCGCATTTGAAAAACGTGTGCGAACCTGATTATAGAAACCAGTTGCCTGTCACTTAGCGTCCATTACAAGAAACACTAGTCGCAAAGGTTTCTGATTAAAAAACTGAACAAAGAGATAACATTTATGTGCGGCACTTAATCTAATGTCGAAAGCAGACCTTCTTCTGTTTTTGCTCGCACGTCATAAAAAAAATATATGTGACGTACTTACAACATTCCTGAATATATTTATTCATGCGACAACGTCACATAAATCATGTAGGCTATAAGACTGTTTTTAATTCCTACATTCTTAGGCCACAGATCTCAGCAATGTTGAATAATTCAATTCTTTTCCCGTGTCCAATTGTGGATTGGAGAACTGAGACAAATCCCTGTCTGTATTGCATCATGTCAAATATTGTAATTGAAATATTAATTGACGTCACACACTGTTTTAAATTCGTTGACTGATTATACTATTATTTTATTTCGTTTTCGTTTCCTTTCTCCTTTTGATCTGTGTTTCGTCGAATTTCTTTGTCTTCGATTGGCAATTATTTCTAATTATTATTATTATTTTTTTATATTTTTTATTTTAAGGCACAAAGTTCAATCGCCACAATGGTAGGGGCATTAAATGTTTGTGCACGACGCCCACCATCAAATTAAGAAGAATCTCAGGAGCAACAGCACTTTGTAAATAGAATTTTAAGACATTTTAGGCGTGTATGTGTGTTGTTTTGAATAAATGCGTTTATTTATTATGTAGGAAGTGGGTGAAGCAGAAGGCTCTATTCCAAGAGCCATGATGATGATTTTTCGAATTGAAAACAAAGAGAAAATAATTTTGGTACGAACGTCTGGTTTTAGGTGAGAGCAGCACAACAAAGACGTTTAGGAGGATTTTCATGTTTTCTTTGTTTTTGTTGCGTTTTATGGGGTACCACATTTAAAATTGTTGCAAGTCGGGCATTTTAGTTAATAAAATAAAAGAAAGTATGCTATGCTATATATAAAGAGAATAAAAAAAAGCATTTACTCACAGATTCAGATTGCAATAAGTGTCATATGTCGTTTACCTAATTGTATGAACGTCATTTAAAACATTTCACTACTCTGTTTAATTAGATACCCATCAACTGGTTTCAGTAAACAGCTTATTAATTTTTGTTTTAGCAAGAAGTATGTGCATTAATAGTTTTCCCAACCCGTTTGTCGTACTGCAGCAAGCTACAACAAAACTACTACCTAATTAAAAAGTGATTAACAGTCCGCCGCCACAATTCCAGGTATTTTGAGAATGTAATAAAAAAAAATTCCCATTCGACCTTGATGAAACAATTCCACTAATGACCCCAACTGAACTCGTTCAACAATTTAAATAACAAAAAAAAAAAACACTTTCGTTTCTATATTATGTAGGTATTGTAAATGTACTAGACGCTGTGATGATATAGTACTCGTATGTCCGCTGCTGTAGTTGCGAATTTAATTGCAAAATTTATAAATAGATGTGTTTACTTGAATTATGCTGATCCAAAGAATAAATGTTTTCTGCCTGAGTGAACAATTGTGAACTTGCGTTAGCGGAAGGAATGTCAAAAAGAAGAAAATTAACTTTTTGATAAAATCCGAATTCTAAAAGAATGCAGACACTTCGGTGCGCATTCTTTGAATTTCCATTCACTGATTTGCATTTTATGACTAAATTTGTTTAGCTCACCTTAAAAAAATTCCAATAAATTTCCACGAGATTTAAATCAAGAGTATGTAATCTTTTCTGATCTAGTATTACCGTCTTACCAACTTTAAACGTCGGCGAAGAGGACACAGAAGACAGCTCACATCTAAGACTGTTTAGAATCCCTCAAAATTATTTAATCCAACATTCTTTTTGCTAGCATCAACCAGGGCACTCATTTCAGACGATTATCGTTAAAACAGACCTAGAAACTGGCAACTAAGAATTACGATTTTTGTGAGGTTAACACAGTTCATTTTCTATACGAAAGCTGATTCGGCCAAAATATATTTTCAAAAACGGTAGATATCGTCCTGACGATTATTGTCATACAACTTTTTGCCATTAACGAATTTCTGGTACTAGTAAGAATTGGAGAAGCTGTCAGTCACCTGACCATTGACAGATGATTTGGCATTCGTTATCCTAATTGGCATAGGCGTATTAAAATGGTATCAACATGTGGCAAAGTAAATATCTATTATCTATTATATCCTTTTCTTTTTCTATTTTCGCTAGCCATTTGTTTTCTTAGTGACGGTTTTTCCTCTTCTCTAATGCTTGTAGCTCAGTCAGTATAAACTTTTTCACATTTTCGGATTCATCAAAAAGAATTTCGTTTAATTCCGAACGACTTTCATCGCTCGACGAATCAACTTATATTTAGATTTAATTGAGATTTTTGTACCACTCTTTTTTAATTTTTCAATTTGGTAGGTATCTGTCATTTTTTAGCGAGTACTACAAATAAAAAAGTGTTCCCTAACTTTTTCGTGACTTTCTCTCTTTCTCTCTCTCGGAGAGACTTCCCCCACCACTGAAATTATGACAGACTTTTCCATTGTCAAACCTAGTACGCAGCGAAATTTTTCCTTGTGTCACTTTTGTATGAGATTTTTCGTTCCGGAACAGCTGCGCACTAGGCTTTACTACAAAATTAAAGGAACAAACCTTATATTTAAAAATTTGTATGATTTTGAACTTCAGTTCAATTGCTATTTTTTTTTAATTTATTAAAATGTTGCTCAAGTTTTGCTCAGAAAAAAGACATCAAACGAATGAATCCACAAAAAAAAAAACTGTGAGTTATATACGGGTGTAGGAGTTAGTAAAAAAAAGTACTAGAATAACTAAACTTTCATAAATCGTTGATATCTTTACACAGTAAGGGCCAAAAGTGCAATAGGTGCCGCAGAAATAATGTTTGGCACCTCATTTGTTTATATTTTTGTGGTGGGAAACGTATTTTTAAATAAAATCAAACTAACCGTCTTAGAAACTGGCTTAACAACCACCTTGAGGTAGATACCAGATTTTAGTAAATATTTGCCCTATTTCAGTTTCTAAGCGAGTTCGTTTACCTAAGTGCTTTGAAATGGTCCCGAAAATTATGAAAAGGCAGTCAGCCGAATCTTACTCTTGTACGTAGATATGTTGGTAGATATTTATAAAGGTATGCGAGAGTTGAGAAAAAATCGTAAGGCATAGGTATCTCATCTTTGAATGTTTGAAAACAATAATATGTGCAAAATGATAACCCAACTTTTTCTTGTACTAAAATGGACCTGATAATTCCCAGCAAAGTATCCTAATTAATGTAGGTAATATGAAAATTTGCCACCACCAAAAGCTGCTAAATTTTCATAATGATGCGCTGTCCACAATCGATTTTAATCAGCACTTGTCCCAATTTTTTTGGACGAAAAGTCACATGCCCATTTGGAAAGAACATTAGTCAAGCACACAATTAAGTCACTGTTTCCTTTTAAATCATCGTAAAAGATCCATCGCCCGAACGAACAATAATGAATACATACCCACCTTATATTGTGTGAAAACGAAAACACAATCTCCCGGTTCCCCACTAAGTTGCCTTCCTAAACCTACATTCACGACCTACACACTCATTCCCGTCAGCTGATGAAATATAGACCCACATTACATACACCATACAAGTAATAAAAAGAAAAAAAAAATGCCCCTTAAGAAAATGGAAGTACAAAAATCATGACACGACATTATGATAGCTGCAGCAAAGATATAACCAACCTTGTTCGTCCTTCTTCCTTTCGTCTGGTGTACCTCTTTTTCCACCGAAACTGATCAGTTTTTTTATTTCACACAGTAAGCAATCAACGAAAAAGATTCCACGACAAAAGAAAATGAAAAATAAAATCACCGACGAAGTAAATAAACAAACTTTCCGCCGTTCCTTCGTCCCGTTCGCGAATCAGCACTACTTGTTGTGTGTGTACCTTTTCCTCGCGACTTGTTTTTTTTTTCCTCTCTTGCTTGTGTTTCTTGTATCTATTTTTGATTAAATTATTTTGTTGTTTTCTTTAGTAAATGACTTTTGTCGTTTACTTCGCTTCTCCACCACACACCACGTCTGACGTTTCACTTAACACTTTCAAACTCGCGTTGATTTAGCAAGTGTAACTCAAAAACAACAAAACGAAAGTAACAGCAGAAAAACAAAACACTTTAGCAAATTATTATTATTATGGATTATTATTGGTATTTCAGCCAACTGAACAACAAAACACATGTGCAAATATATGTACGTGTATAACAACAGATAATTTAACAACAAATGTACTTCATTGGCTTAACTTGTTTTTGTTCACACACACGTTGCCCTCTGTATAAAATAGACGTTCTCTTTGCGCAAATTTAACAATTCACCAAAAGAGAGAGAGAGCCACTTTGTTTATTTTATTTAAATATGTTTTCTTTATTGTTATTATTCGTTTGTTGTTTTTTTTTTTTTTTTTTATTTGAATTTGAATTTGCCCAAATTCAGCCACACACGAAATGTTTATTCAAGTATGGATTTCGATGATGAGGTGTTTTCTAAAAGAAAAACAACCCTCTCCTGCGGCTGACAGCCGCCTGCCGTAGATCTGTTTTGGTGTGTATTTACCCACTTTTGTTGGCTATTTCACAAAGTTACTTAATAACATTTAAACTTGTTTCGCACACTGTTATAACGAACACTGTATCCACAAAAACACCCAAAGCTTCTGACAGTTATTCAAAAACAAAAGCTAGCTTATATTTTCCTGCTTACATAAAACAAAATAAGAAAATACCTACATTTTCATAAAAACACGCGACAATATTACTATTTATTGTTCATATTATGTTTCAGGTTGTAGGTTTTTCACGGCTAACGAAAGTTTTATTGTTTTTGACAGTTGACACTGAAGTGAATTGAAATTGAAATTCTTGGAAAACAGTTTGATAATGTTTTTGACAATTTCTCTTTGGATGGTTATTCGTTCTTATATATTCGTGATTTGGATAGTTTTTCGAAAAAGTTTTCTTTTTAGAAGCATTTTTCAACTTTGAATAGAGGAATTTGCAAATCGCGTTTAACACTGACAAACGTTCTTGACCGATTGATAAAAAGTTCTCAATTCGCGTACTTACATTGTGGTAGATTGGCAGCTTTTTACTTGTTCTTGTTCTTGTTCTTGTTCTATTTCGCTCTCACTCTCTTCTGCGCTGACGGGTTTATTCTTTATTTTATTTTTGTTTTCGCTTTTTCTGCGCTAAGTATTTTTCATACTCTTCTACACAGATTCTACTTTGAGGTGTTCTATGTTCTTTGTGGCGTGGTTGTTTATGTATAGATAAAAGCTCCGGCTTGATATATTCGGATTTCGGATTTGCTTTTGTTATCAATTTTCATGTACATGTTTTCGTGGGATTTTCATTTTGATGGTACAGTGTGCAGAACAGAATACAGTTTGTGTTATGTTTGTGTTGTTGTCTAGAATGGAGTGGGCGGCGACGAGATGGAGGGCGCCATGAGAAGATTAGAATACATAAGAAAATAGAAGCACAGATGACGTGAAGAGGGTGGTTTGATTTTCCATTAACTATGGGGATAGGGTTGATTTGAATTCTGGTCAGTAGTGGGCATTTGTTTTTGGAAATATTTTGGTCTTTAATGAAATTATCGAGTAGAACGAGAGTATTTCTTCTAAATTGAACAGAACTTAGAAGTTTCAGCTCGAACACGATTGATTCACGTTTAATCAAGACCATTCACCTAGTCTCCCTAAACTTATGATGCAAAAGGAAACTGTCGGTTCCTAAACGAAGAGTATTCCAACGACGTTATTTCGGTTGAGGCAATCGCCAACTAGCTGCGGCCGCCTCCACCCGCAAACTGCTAAGGATGTTTTTAAAATCCATTAGAACTTCAAATAGTAAGAAACAAATACCTACACATTAAGAATATAATCTTGCAGTAACATTTAAAACGGATTTCGAATTGTTTCTTGTAAAGTGCATTCTGAGCGTCAAATTTTTGGACACTGCTGACAGTACACGTCTGATATCACAACCAATGTTTAAGGCAGCAATTATTACAACAAGTAGTCCAGAGCTGTCAAATGCCCTTACCCTGACAGGTCCACTTCTCGAAATCACTTTCTCATCAAAATTTGATCTCAATAAGTCAACGATGTCAAGTTGCGTCATCTTGGGGAAACCCGAGGGGAAACCGCATCTCATCCGGACATTTGTCATCTACGTATGTATATATAAAATTATTCATCATATTGCGATCATTGATCGCAACGCCTACTCAGGTCGTATTTCTCAAGAAATAATACCCAATGATGTCCTCATCGTGTAAGTGGTTTACACCACGTGTTTCACTTGATGTAATATTCCGGATGATTTTATGTCAATTACCAATCGTACTCACCATTTCGACTCATTACCCGCCAGGCTAAATATTGAGACTTATCCCTAAACATTAGTTATTAAAATTATTTTAAAGTTGAACATTTTTCCAATGAAATTTGATCATCTTATACGGACTGTCAACTTGAGATAAATCAGGTTAGACAGCTGTCAGACTTACTAAACTAGATACTTGAACGTCGCCATTGACTTATAGCGAAGCTTATTTGACAGTTAACCCCTTTGTAAGGTCGTTCAGTTCTGGAGGTGGTTTCCAAACATCGACTTAAAAAACTACACTTTATATATTCTTCTTATTTATTGTAGGAAAATACATATCAGTAAAAATGATAAGATAGCGACTTTAATTGAACTGTATTATCAGCATCACTGGAAGTAGTAGTTTATTCGAATGTTACGTCGCTCATTATACCTTCACAGTCGGTACACATTGTTGCAGATAAAATGACATTTACTGACTGACTGACTGGAAGATAGGTAGTGACGTGGCCAAATGAGACTTTAGACTGAAAAAGAACGTATCGCATCGATTTTTAGGGGCCAATCACAATCACAGTATTTTCAGTTTTTGGGACGAACTTTATGAGATGAACGTATGGGAGCGTCCCTATTTAAAAATCCCTTTATTTCTTTCAAAATTAAAATCGGAATAGGGATCATAAAAGAATTTAGATTCGAATCAGTTTGCATAACCTAAAAAACGATTGGTGATCTTTAGGTTACAAAATTATTCGTCGAGTCCTCAAAAATCGCTGCTTCTCTTCCATGGAATCACAGTTCTTCTTGTGGAACCTAACCTACCTGGAAGTACAGCCTCAAGTAACAAATCTTGTGCTGGTTTGTTAGATTTTTCAATTTCGAACTTTTATAAATATTAGCTTTCATTTTGGAAACCATAATTTAACTAATTAAAAGTAAGGTATGGGGGAGATAAGAAAGATTGCTAGAGATGGCTTTTTCTACGAGTGCGTTTTTTATTTAGAGCACAAAATCTATATGGATCATTGATTTGTATGGCACGAGATCCAACTGTTGCTGTAAACCATGGAAATCAATGATGTGGGTAACACAAAAAACCCTTACTGTGTTCATATAAAATTGTTTGCAGCATCAACTTGATACGCTTCCAGCCTTTCACATGCCATAAATGTCTCAAAACTATTAATTGAGACAAGACTAACTAGGTTTACTCCGTTCCGCTCTGGACGTCCATATATATATAGTTGGCGCAACAGGTCTGTAGAGACCCAAGGCCTAGCTTCTCACTACCATTCGTTTTGTGTGAGTTTCATTTTTGGAACGAATGGAAGGGATCTACAATTTTATGCCGATTCCAAACGGCTAATTGAGAAGCTCTTAAGACAGTTATACTCTCGGATGTTTGTCAGACGTTCGCGAGAGGCGGCGCAGTGGAAAAAACCCTAAGTTGGAATTTGGGTTTTTGCGGGATTCGAACCTGAGACCCCTCGCTTAGTAGTCCAACACACTAACCACTAAGCCACTGCGCCACTGGACGTCCATAGGTGAAATAAATTCGTTGATTCATAAACAGACGCCTCGCATTTTGTTTTTAAACTTAAAACAATTGTTTTCGAGTCGCAACACGAAAATGTATCCGTTTATATACCTATTTTCATTGCAGAATTCGCAATTTAATTTTAAGCTATTGAAAAACCCTCTCGAGCGATTTCCCTTCTGGCTAATAGACGCAATAAAGTAAATATAAGCCCTGCTTCCCAGTATTTTTTTGCACATAAATATACCTACCGACTACGTATAGGAAGCACCACGGGCGTTTATAACGGGTGATTTTTTAGCTGGTTTGGTTTTGGCAACACTGGTTTTGACAGCTGACGTGTGTTTAGTACCTTGTGTCACTGTCAAACAGCTTCAGTTTGGTTTGCAATTTTACCATGGATCGTCTTACAAATGAACAACGCTTGCTAATTATTGAATTTTACTATCAAAATTCGTGCTCGGTTCCAAATGTTCATCGCGCGCTGCTTCCATTTTATGATCGGCATTCTCGACCTTCTGAGCAGTCTATTCGCAAGATTGTGACCAAATTTCGCACCAAATTTACTTTGTTGGACATTAAACCAATAACACGTTTACGTACTGTGCGTAGTGAAGAAAATATTGCGGCCGTATCAGCTAGTGTGACAGAAGACCGCGAAATGTCGATTCGGCGCCGTTCCCAGCAGTTAGGCCTTTGTTACAGCACTACGTGGAAAATTTTGCGGAAGGATTTGGGCGTAAAGCCTTTTAAGATACAACTGGTGCAAGAACTAAAGCCAGCCGACCTACCACAACGAATTTTTGGTGAATGGGCTCTTGGAAAGCTGGCCGAGGATCCGCTTTTTTATCGAAAAATTGTGTTCAGCGATGAGGCTCATTTTTGGTTGAATGGGTACGTAAATAAGCAAAATTGCCGCATTTGGAGTGAAGATCAGCCAGAAGCATTGCAACAGCTACCAATGCATCCCGAAAAAGCCACTGTTTGGTGCGGTTTATGGGCCGGCGGCATTATTGGGCCATATTTCTTCAAAGATGATGCGCATCGCAGCGTTACTGTCAATGGTGAACGCTACCGAGCGATGATAACAAACTTTTTTTTGCCCGAAATGGAAGTTCTTGACTTGCATGATATGTGGTTTCAACAAGACGGTGCCACATGCCACACAGCACGCGAAACAATGGCGCAATTGCGAGGCGAGTTTGGTGAACAGTTAATTTCACGTTTCGGGCCGGTCAATTGGCCGCCTAGATCGTGTGATTTGACACCATTAGATTATTTTTTGTGGGGGTATGCCAAGGCTAATGTGTATAGGGACAAGCCCGCTTCGATTGACGCACTGGAAGCCAACATCCATGCATTCATTCGTGAGATACCGGCCGATATGTGTGAAAGAGTATGCCAAAATTGGACTCAGCGGATGGGCTACCTGAGACGCAGCCGCGGTCAACATTTGCATGAAATTATCTTTAAACATTAAATTGCAAGGTTCAAACTATCGATTCAAATAAATATTTCATTCATTTTTTCGAATTTTTTGTGTTTTTTTTTAAAAAAAAGTTCTAAACCTCTTAAAAAATCACCCGTTACAACGATGTTTTCAAGTTTTAGCGCTCACCGGATTTACCCAACCAAATCATCATTAGAAACATCGTATTTTAAATTGAAGGACTGCGCAATAAGCTTGTCGAATTCTCAGAATATACCAAGCGCCCGTTGTCTTCAAATAACAAACAAAAAGGCAACACTTGACATGCTGTTGTTCAGAAAATCATCGAGGGTTTTCGATTTCCACGAATTCCAATCGTTTATAACTCACTTCCTACACTTTGCTACATTTCGCCCACGCATAGGGATGGGAATTGAGAAGTCCCCATCCACAGCGCTAGCAATACATACTTGACGTGGGTTCCCTTTCATTAGCCTAAATGAGAGGAAAACGCGTTCAAGCGCCAAACAACCATTCCTGCGTCACTCGTCACCTTCACCACTAACCCACTTTTGTTTACAGACGCAGGAGAAAATTGCACAGAATGCGTAGAAAATGCGTTCCTCTGCCAATAAAAATAAAAACAGTGCAAATATTCATCCACCTACAAAAAATGTAAACATATCGATTGAAAACCACCCAAATAGCATCACGCCATCATCCCTCGGCTTTTAAACAACAAGGGATGATATATAAATATATGTACGATGTATATCTAAGCACTCCCAAACGCCTACACGTTTCTTTATTTTGGTTTTAATTTTGTTTTTATTCTCCGTATTCATAACAAAACTACAACGGCGAACGTAGGAATCGAGAGAATGCGCAAGAGGAGCAGCAGGTTGGAGTTTGAGCGAGGGTTGTTTTCAAATTCAAGTCCATACTCTTACAGAGTAATTAGAAAAAGCTTTCCGCCCTGTTAGAAAATTACTACATACTGATGGAAAAGGTCAAGGGATTGTGGGTGCCAATAGAGGTTGTTGCTCGCGGTGTGGGTCTTTTATGAGTGGGCGACAGACGCTGATGGGGATGGTTCCATGTTGATCAAATTAAGTTACCCTAAATGTATCCTGTCGCTATAATACCAATGTTATTAATTTATAAAAGAGTATGGGGTATGGGAGGCTATAAAGGCCATGAAGGGCGTCCTTTGGAAAAAAAATGCCGAAGGAAATAAGCATATACGAGTACGCACAAATGCGTACGGGCCCACGCACGTCAATACCGCTTTTTGGTTTTCTGAATGAATTTGTGTCACTAGTCCTTTTCATCCAATAGAAAACCGGAATTGAAAGCAAAACTGATTTGTATCCTATACATAATATGCGTGTTGAAATTGTTTGTGAAACAAAGAAGGATAGAAACACCAATAATGAAAAGCGGAGGTTTAGCAAAGGTCAAACAGAGGAACAGAGCTGAGCAAGGAGGTGTTGTTTTTAGACGAAATGTTAAAAGGAGCTATGGGGATGGGGGTTTTATTTGTTTATTTCATTGAACTGTCTCAGAATATCTAAGAAAACTCGAAGGATCTCACGCCCAAGCAACTGAACGACCATGACAATGAATTTATACCAAACTCTGCGAGCGGCAGGGAATGAAAGTGAAATGTAAATGCTTTGGTTAAAATTGGTAAACAGAAACGGGCGGAATTGTTTTTTGTTATTACTTTTCAACGAGTTATTCTTTTTTTTGCAGAAATAAGTTAATGCTTTCATCGATTATTGTTGATCGATAAACGTCTCTTATCGATAGCCGAACGTCCATGTTGTAGCTTTAGTATTACGAGTATATCGATCGAGATCGAGATTTACAGATAATTTCAGATCGTGTGTATTTTTAGGTCAGTTCCTTTACTTTTTAAGTAAGAACGGAAGAAACTATCAAAATGGCAGCGGTTGGGATAAATTCTCTCTCAGAGATAGACACATACGAACAAGTTATCGAACGATTTTGTAGTAGATGTTATCTATAATAAATAATAAGTTTCACGGAAATTCGTTAAAATATCTGATAAACTCGAAGAATTTGCTACTTTACTAACAAAATTAGTTGATTCATCTAGCGATGAAAGTGATTCGGAATTAATCGAACTTCTTTTTGCTGAATCCGAGTATTCGAACGAGTTTGTACTGACTGTACTAGAAGCATTCGAGACGAAGAAAAAGCGACAACGCATTAAATATAACTTGGAGAAGATTGTCCCTTCTTACAGCGAGGAAGAATTTGGTCTGAACTCTCGAAAAGAATCTAGAGGAGAACATTCAACAAATATTTACTGTGACACATCTTGATACCGTTTTGATATCCAGGAAACTAAAACTGAAGCAAAATAAGACAGCAGACGTCAAATCATCTGTCAATGATCAGGTGACTGACAGTTTCTCTTATTCCTACTATCAGAAGTTTGTTAAGTAGCATTCTCAGTGGAGGGGTAATAACTTGCTCTCTCGAAGCCGCTCTTTTTTTACGAATATTTCGAGTTAAGGAACGGAATTGAGTAAAAATTAGTAAGTTCTAGTAAAAAAAATTAAAATTCAAAGGTAAGTAAAGGAACAGACCTCTTGAGAGCGGCTGCTTGTGTGCAAGGTACATACAAAAATTGTTGTAAACAATCATTAAAGGGATCAACATTTGTTTAATAAAATTAACTGCATACCATGCTTAAAGGCATTTAAGAACCAAAATTACTACTAAAATTGAAAAGAAGATAATTGTATGGGTTACAAATTTGAGACATTTCTGTCAACTCGTCGATTAAGTTGTACTATTTCAATTTAAAGTTCAACCGACAAGGGCCTTGAAAATGTCCACTTCGTCATGAATTTGACATTCCCTCGACTGTACAGCATTAAATATTTTAAAGGTTTTGTTTCAGCACTTTTAGAGGACACAAATATAATTTTTCAAGAGTAACATTAAATACCGAACAGCGCACCAACATTTTTGCATTTTATTTAAAAGCCATCGGCCAATTGGGAATTCTTTTGCTTGTGCAACAATGGCGGAAACAGGGAGCAGTTTTACAAGCTATGAAAAGGACAGCACTTACAAACACCCCGAAAAATCAAAGAAAGGAAATATTAAATTAATTTGTAAACAATTATTATCAATCAAATTATGTTTATCAGCAATTGCCTAAACTGTATTCATTTGCTAAAAAGTTAAGCCTTCGGTGGTTTGTGCATCAAATTAAATGATCAGCATATATACAAACCAGAATGAATCATTTGCCAAATCAGTTTCAAAAAACATAATTCAAAGCTATTAGTAGAATGGGGTTGGTAGAGGTACTAGCCCTCGTGGTACCTTGAAAAACCCCAACTGAAACCTACATGCCTAGTCTAAATATTACTTCTTATACAGAACTGGCCTCTGACGTACTGAATTTCATCTTGTCATGATTCCTCTTCCCCTAAACCTATACTTGACGTCTATTCCAACCACAGGAATGGGTTATTTGATTTGTAACTACTGCCGCTGTTTATGGTTAAGTTTAGACATTATAAAGGTAGGCTAGGGGTTGCTGCAATTTGTATTATGTATACGCGAGTTTAAAAGGTACGGGACATTTGTATGTGGGTCGCGAAATTCTGTCTGTCTGTCTGTCCGTATGCTCCTGAGGCCTACAGACTAAACGGCTGCCCGGATATGGTTCAAACTTCGGATTTGGAGTTTGTGGGCCTACTTAATCTTATTAATCTTTTTTAAGATTTTTTTCATTTAATTTAAAAAAAAAATCATATTAAATAATAGAAATAATATGATAACTTTGTTACTTTTTATGTTTAAGAAGTCAATCTTATTAAAAAAAAAAATGTTTTAAATGAAATCTTCTCAAATCTATATGCTTTCTCTTTTAAATTTTAAAGAGATATCACATTAATTGTACGTTGCATTTTCTCATTGTACGATATAATAATATGAAAACCTTATTAATATTTGGTTTGAGCAGACGAACTTATTTGAACGTTAACATTCTTAGGTCGATAAGAAATCCCCCTTAGAACTAAACGTGTTCTTATAGTATTTTATTAAAATGCCGATCGCATTTTTTTTAGATTTCAATGTAAGTGTAATCATGTTTAAATCTATTAATTCGAGAAATATAAGTTAATGTATAACTGCACCGGTTTGTTTAGAAACATGAGATTGTAAATTCACCATGATTTATATAGCGTTGATGAATCCCAAGCAATTTACAGTTCATGGGGATTAAGTAGCTAATGGCTATCCTTCATCTCGAAAAAAGAAATTTACTTTTCACTAAATTCAACAACTTTCACTACAAATAGGAAACTAAAAATAAAATCCCGACGGAAATGCTGAAATGTTTCCACTTCCAAAGGTAATCTTTTGTAAAAATAAAATGTAATCATTTCAGCATTTAACTTTTTCTTAGATTCTAAAGACTGCATCACGTACTTATTCGCTTCCAGAGAGGATACAGGAACAAAAAATAAGGCAGGACACCAGAAATTCAAGAAAGTCTAAATGCAACATTTTTATAAGATCCGTTTTTAAGATTGTTTTAAAATGTATAAATTTTTAATAAGTTTTTCATATAGTTTTGTTAAGTTTTCCCTAAATTGCTGCGAAGAGATTTTCACATACTTTTCAATTAGTTTTCATATTGTTTCAAGATGCCATCATATTGACATTAATGAGATTTCTTGTTAAAAATCTGTGGCTTTCATATATAAAATTCACCAACATTAGGATTTTCTCTAATGTTTTAATACGACATTCTTCTTGGATGAAAACCATAGAGAAATCTTATAACTTTTCTTCTATTTTATTTGGTTGTTTTCGCTCTGTGCGGTAACCTCAAAATTAATGGTACTTCCCATTTAAAATGGTCGTACCAGTTTTATTTGTTGGAAAACGGCTATAACGATTTCAACCAAAATTGATATTTCAACTAATATACTCAGTTTTTTGCGAAAAAAACGAATAACCTTACTTTTGATATTCAATTCAATTTAATTTTCTTTTCTTTACTAAAGCAAATTGTGTAGATACATAACATTTAAATAGGATACAAAGTTAAAAATACAAACAAATGTGACACAATGAATTAATAAAGAACCTGCAATCTATAGTTCATAAGGAACTAGAGGCGAAAGCAGTTGGAATAACATTAATATAACAGTAAAACATATTTTAAAGTTAGTAACGTGTGGTTGCGACAAGATTTGTACCTATACATTATGTTCAATATTTTTTTAAAAGAATACAAATTTTTATATTTATAAAAGGACAATGATACAAAATTGAGCGCAAAAATTTGGAGAACAAAGTAATTAAATGGTTACCCATAGTAATTCATTTATATTTTTATTATTTAAACCGAAGTCAAAGTTTGACCTTTTTTGAGAAAAATGGATTCATTTCTAATAATTCTAAAATTATTAGGTAGTTTATTAAAAAGTCTTGGAGCAGTTGACGAATAAAAATTTTAAGAAAAATTGTAAATTGTGATGTGGTAATGTAGCAAGATGTTGATCGTTAACTCTAAGGTTATAGCTAGAAGAACACCGGTTCAATAGATAACCAGATCTGGCGAAGAAAATCTTTAATACTTTATAGAAATATAAATGCTTCAGTGGTAGAACTTTGAAGCTTCTAAAAAGTATTAAACTATCATGTTGACGACTTTGATTACAGATAAGACGAATAATGTGTTTTTGAGAAATCAGAAGTGGATTAATTTTAATTAAATTTGGACATATCTCGAAAACGGTCCATACGACTGCAACAAAAATTCATTTCTGAGGTTATATGTTCATTTCCAACTAAAAAGCAAACTCAGTTTTTCTCTATATAATCGTGCAAAGGACTTTTGAAAAAAGACATTTCTTAAAAATTTAGCTTTCTTTAGTTTACCTGGAAACGGCACCAGCGATTTTGACCGAAATGCATACTTAGAGTAAAATTGATGTTTTCAAATTTATTGCGTGATTAATTTTCAATTCGAATCACCGAAAACCCCAATTTCGATTTTGATAAAACTTTAAAAACAAAGGAATGCTTACGTCGCGAAGAATTTACTCAGTTTTCAGTTAAATAACTAAGCAATAGTATTTATAACTTGCGACAGTTGCAGGTTTCTGAGAGTTTCAGCTTCAGAAGACAGTTCGTTTAAGGAACGTATAGAATCGTCTAATTTTAACTCTGTTTTCAGACACCTGCTAATGGCAGCCATCAAAATATAAACTTACACCAAAGTTTGTTGCTTCCTACCAAACGGCAAGTATCACGCCCTACACTCGTTGGCGCTACAGTCCGGGTGACATAACCGTATGTAAAAATTACACGACAATATCTTTGCCTGAACTTGAAGTCAAGTTTATATTAACCGTGCTGTGACTTAAAACATTAGGAATGCCAGTAGCCTTGTCCAAAGCTGAGTATAAGTCTGTTGAACTCGTGTGACGAACTCAGTGTAGCTATTGGCTGTTGGTGGCCTACATAGCACCCATTAGGTGAGATATAATTCTACAGCAAATATCTGAAACAAAATTCAATGTTCGCTTGAATCTCTCATCTCCAATCACCCACACGGAACGAATTAAAGGTAAGAACACAACGTAAACAAGCCATCAACGGAATTGCCATACGATAATCCCCAGCCCCATTTAAAGTGATTACGCATCGATAACCTCTTGCTTATTGGTTGAATATAACCGCTTCGTTTATCATTTTCCAAAATTTTTAATATCTATACCTCATCAGCATGACGAATCAACAACTGATTTTCTTTTCTGTTTATGATTTATCTGTATTGTTGTACCGCGTGTTAGGTATATCGTGTGTGTAGTGTCAAATTGAGCTCACCCAAGCCAGTAAGTGTCAGTTTGTTTCTTTTTTAGGTTATTTATCCACACAATCTGCTATGCAAATGAATTCTAAGAATAGTACATATTTAGTGCAGAAAAAAGTGTATAATAATGAAGGCAGGAAAAAAGACTAAAGCGAAATCAATAATAATAACAAACTGATTGACAATATTTGGAGTTGCTATTTCGCTTTGAGGCGCGAGTTCATGGACACTTCAAAATGGCAGAAGCACATTTTTTTCTGTTTGCTTTCACATGTATTTCGTTGGTTATTTATATACAGCGAAATGTAATTGTTCGTTTTGTATGCGTGGAGCTGGTTCCTTTAAGTTTAAGTGATTTCAAAATTGACAAATGATGTTTTTTTTATCTTTCATTTCCTTTAGCTCGATTGAAAGACACCAGGGGACAATCAACTCTTCACGTCTATTCCAGGCCATGAAAAATACCAAAATATACTTTTGCCCACAAGAAATTTATATAAATTTTTAAATAAACAATAAAACGAATATCTTGACAGGGTTATACACCCACTATCAGCTGAGCTATACGAAAATATCATCAAGTGACAGCAAAAAAAAGAAGTTTGTTCTAATTTTTATAGAAACGAGAGATAGGTTTGTTAAATATTTTCGGCTTTCTGTGCACGCGCGTAGGTGATACACGCAGGTGTGTGTACTAAAAATAAATAAACTAAACATAAAAAATATGAGATATATATATATATTAAGTTTGAAGTGTCACTGTGTGCATGGGTGGCAAAATGAAGAATGATGTTCGTGTCAAAGTGAATTAATTAAAGTTTCAATAAAGAATTTCGTCGATCGAAATACCATCTTGCACGTTGTGTAAAAGCGAAAATGTAAAAGACAAAAGCAGACGAAAGTTACAGTCATAGTTATGCCTTAAGTCTCCTGCAGTGTTGGTTATTCCATAAGCACACCTGGCAGAAGACTTATGTCAACGGAATGCTGCACTTAAGGACCATTCACATGAGCGCGAACTGCGAATAGGCAAATTGCGACAAATGAATTTGTATTTATGAATTGCAAATTGCTATTTGTTTTACCACAAAAGTATTTTATTCAATTAATCTAACATCTAATCTTAAAAAAACTGAGTCTGAATTGATTAAAATAGCGAAATTTACAATTACAGCAATTTACCCGTGAAATTCTGGCCGCGAACTGTCACTTTATTCACAATCCACATAAAACAGTCGCGACCCAAAAACCCGCGAATGAAAAATTCGTTCGAACTCAACCTGCAAATGATTCGCGGGTACCTGCGACTAAAAAAAGTTTTCATGTGAATGAAATGTCAGAATCTACGAATATTCGCCAGTTCGCAGTTCGCTCTCATGTGGATGGTCATTAACACATCACACATTCATAGCACGTGAGATTAAAGGGTCGCCCAATACTAAATAGCCGTCTGACTGAAAGGGACAGCATTAACGAAATTCCGCGTTCCAATAAAACGAAATGGCTTCCGGAACTGGCGAACGGACAAATATTTATTTATTTCGAATAACTGATTGATGAATTGTTGGTTTAATTTACTGACACTAATTATCACTTTCATTTCATGTGTTTTAATTCAGAAATAGAAATGTTTTCAAGTAATTGCGGGAATGTTGAGCGCCGGAAATTGTTTTTATTTCCGCTTTACGTATCTACTTTTATGGGTAGGACATCCATGATACCATGGCGTCTGATTTGTATTAAGTATTAAGTATTAAGGAGTAAGTTACATGCGATGCATCCGCGCAAACCTTTTATAGATGCTTTAAGATTTACGTAACAAAAGATTAGGTTAGGTTTGAAGGGAAGTGCACAGCAAGGTTATCGGCCTCTTGGTCCATTGTGATCTCTTTTTTACGTACTAATTGTGCCATCTCACTTGGTCTTGGATAACTTGTACGATATTTAACGAACTTAACGAAATCTCTACACAAAAGCGTAGGAATTTCGCTCTAAAAGCCAGTCTAATTATACGTCCACACTATGTTGCACTACCCAGAAAAATACAGTAGATTAAATAATTGAAATATAAACGATACAATTCCATTTTAAATAACAAAACCATGAAATAAAGTTTATTCATTATAATAACTCTTGATGAACGCTCCAGTAACTTGTCATCAACATCTGATTTATGGGTGCGGTTTCTTGTGAACACTACCTTGCAGATTTATCTATTCCACACCGAAGCCTACAATCACGACTGCGTTCTGGTTAGTCCATTAAACCGTAAGAAATCATTTCCCCGTCAAAAACACTTCTTCCCAATAATACAATTCACTCTATCAATGAAATACTTGCAATAATTTTTTTTTTTTTTTTTTTTTTCATTCATAAACAATAATAGAAAATATTCTTTGCAACAGGTTTACACAAAGCTCAAGACATTGCAACATCACTCTCCAAGGACATCCAGTGTCCAGTCCAGTCCAGTTTGTGGATTCAATTTATCGTCATAATTAATCAGAAATCTTAACATTCATTCAATTGATTCAATCTGCACAACTCAAATCGAATTCTATCGAATGACGTGAACTGGCGAACCACAATCAAAATGACCCCATTAAAACAACAACAACAACAAAACAAAAAACAATCAAACACAAACTCGTGTTAGCCGTAACAACTAGATTCTATTGAATTAATTTAACAAATTTCAGCAAAATATTTTAATGACCACAGTCGACACCTTCCATCCTTATGCTTACTGTTAAATAAAATTAGAAAGCTTCGATCGAAGCCAATAGCAAAGCTATAAAAATTCAAACGCCATGGGGAAAAAATGCAAATAAACCTGTGGCAGTTTTATGACACGGGCAAGGCTCTTGGCTGGCATTTAGTATAACATTTAAACCGCGAACGCACCGCCTCGCACAAACAAACAGGCTGATGGAGTAGGTACTTATGCTCGTTCTTATCAGGTGTGGCAATAAAGGTAGTCCCATAATTACTATGGTTATTTTTTAACTGGTTTCTTTAGCCAATAGTTATACTTGAAGACATAAATAACATCTTACAGAGGTGCAAACCAAATATTCTTCGACTGTAGCTAAAATTCGCAGTCCATTGGCTTGAACTGCCTGACATAACATGACATTTGTTGCGAAGAATATTAACGATCAGGGCTGCATAGCGAGTTGTAAACTTAGTGGACATTGACAGTTCAAAGAGGGTACGTTAAACTAAAGCAACAGTGTTGTTGGTTTCCCTGTCAACGCACACAGTTTGTTTATATTTCCTTCACAAAAAGTTGCTCTAGAACCCAGTGCAGTGGATTATTACTGAGTGAGGGTCTCATGTTCGATAACAGAAAAAGACACAAGTTAAGGTTTTTTTTTTCACTGCACCACCTCTCTTGGTCGTCTGACAAACATCCGATGATAAGTGTCCCAAAAGAGCTTCTCAATGCAGCTATTCAAACTATGCATAAAATTGTAGTATCCTTTTATTCGTCCCAAACTAATAAGAACCTACACTAACGAATAGGTGGGATAAGTTAGTCGTAGTGTATTATATGTACCTGTTGCACTGATAGGGTTTCTGTTCTTAGAAATTTTGGAAACAAATTTCCTGTTCTTTGAAAAAAATTAGCTGCGTGTGCAGCAGAATGCGTGTTGTGATTCTCTGCCCACCTGATGCACATTGACAACATCAAAATCTAGGACAAACACTCGAACACCATGTCCTTGTCCATCCCTCAATATCCACTTGGTATAGTGGGTTCGTGCTTCATCCACTACCTTATACCGAAATAGGGTACTTGATTTAACAGAACCAACGGGCTTATATAAAAATTAAATCCACTTACCACTGACAAGAGTACAGTGCGTCAACAGTTACAATCTGCAAGGGAAAAGGCGAAAATATTTCAATTAACCATTTTCGTTAATTCAAGTCAACCAACCAGGTATCCAAATATAGAAACAAAATTGCATTCATTAAATAAAATGCCACCACAAAACACGTTGCATTTAAAATTTATAAAATATCTACGCAATTTTCCTTTGTAGAATTTCTTCCTCCTCGAGGAACAGGCGAGACTTTATAGTAACTGAGTCAGTGGGCAGAGATAAATTCCTTGAATAAAATTTAATTAAGCTTTTTACACCGACTCACCTATTTCTGAAACTGATTTTAAGAAGAGCAACAATAAACAAACAAAAAAATAAAGCTTAACAAATGCAAAAAAAATGCACCAACGAAAACAAAAAACAAAAACAAGAAACGACGACGATGAACGCGAAGAGGGAACCCCGCGATAATTTTTGTCCTAACACACACCCGACTTCCCCGGATTGCACTCAATGACTGGCTGAATCCGCGAGCTGGTAACCTAGTTTCGCTGCTTTCTTCTACTTTTTTCTTCTCGAATCCACCATTTCCGTGCAGCAATCAGAAGCACAACAAACCATTTAAATCAACCACCAACATCCCTCTGCGACAGCGAAATTTCTGTTCAAATTTACGCGCATCGCGAGCGGGGTGAAATCTCGCGTAAAGTTGTTCCATGCTGAGAACCCAACAAATCAACAATCAACCCCTCAGCCTTGCAATAGGAACAAACAAAAAACTTGCCCTTCGAATACATGGAACATGGAATATGAGTACAGCACATACTCCCCTAGTTTAAGTGAGTCACACACAGCATAAAACTAGACTCGTTATAAATCTTCAAAATCTCTTATCCTTTGCACATACACAGTACACATCCTTTGAAAAGAACAGACAATGGATGTCGTTTTTTTTATGTTTGCTCGAAAAAATAAACATAAAAGAGCGGCCAAAAAATAATAAAATAAAATTTTTTTATTACCGAAAATCTAAGAAAGATTTTCTACACTCTTTTTGAACAAAAGGATCTACACGAAGGAAGTGTTCTGCTTCTCGTTTTTTCCGCTGAGTGGTTATCTCCTCTTTTTGTAATTCGCGATTCAAATCGCGTTGTCGGATTTTTCTTTCAATTGGGTGAGTATTGGATTCGTGGAAATTGGTAAATTGCTCTATTTGTTCAGCAAATTTCGAGTCGACCATTTCTAAGTTTCACACTCTGATGAGGGATAATACAGAAAGATCTGATTACACGGTTAGTTCAAAGTTATATTTAAGTTTAAGTTATTGTCTCCCTTTTATTACATTAATAGGCAACAGTTTATATAAAGGACCCTACTTGTAGGTTTTAAACCTCAAGGTTTAATTTGTCTCCTTTTTTGGGGGTTATTTTCGTAAATCTTTATAAATGCATAACCCTCTGTTTTGATCATTCTTTTTCCTATATTTGAATAAGTATGTGTTTCGGCTTTGTGTGTACAGTGTGCATATGCACATTGTTCCCTTTGCCCCCTTTTAGAGGGGGTCAATTCGAAAATATCAGAAACTACTACCTAATTAAAGAAACCGATGACAAGCTTAAGCAACGATTCGTATTCTGTGGGCATACGAATGTAGTATTTCATGAAACTTAAATGTAGTATAAAAGTGAGTTTGTTTGCGTCCCATCTTTAAGCATAATATGCAGCTGTTTCGGACCGAAAAATCATCCCATTCAAAAGTGACACAACGAAATTATGAAGGAAAAGTTTTGTTTTCCTTTTCGTTTTGCTGCTGGTACAACTCTCCATTCTCTTCACATTTATTGTCCGGGACATTAATTGTTTGCGAAAATTTGACACTTGTACTACTTCTGTAGCACCTGATGGAACTCTCCACAAATTATTATAATTATTATTTTGCGCTGCCATTTCGCTGTCTATTTGGAGACCACCGAAAATTTTCGTTCCGAAACAGTCAGTAATGTAAAATAAACTACTACTTTTATGGAAGTAAAGGTAAATTTATCGGTATCGATAACTTGTATGGAAATGTCACAAATTTTCCTTTAATTGGTGATACCAGGACTTGAAGAACTTTCTCGTCTTGTTAAAAGTTTAACAACAAGACCCAAATTTAATCTGAAATTTATGAGCTGCAAATATCGGGCAATAGATAAAAGGGCTTTAAGGAAAAATACATGCGTTCATTCCTAGTATACTAATAAAATGGGACTTTACCATTTAAATGATGAGCATATCTTTTAGTACCAGTTTCAGTTGAACTATTTTTTAATTGAAACTGAGACTGAATCTGATGGAATTTCCATAAATTTTCAGTTCACATGTCAGTTTAACAAACTGATGCGTGAGTAACTTTCCGCTCAATTGTCATTTCCCCAAAAAAATATAGAAATGAATCAAATTTCGTTCGTCTTTTAGCTTTCCACTGTTCGCGGGCAAATCAAAACTCAACTGAGTTCCTGACTGATGTCTGAGTACTCATCTTACTGGGCCTTAACAGCAGTCTGACAGCATTTGTCACTTTTGGTATGCCGGCATTGATAAGGCGAATCGTGAAATATTTTTCAGTTGACGGCATAAACTGTATGAAATAGAATGACAGCTTCAGCCAAAATAGAGGGATTGCCTACAAGCTGAATTTGACCTTGAATGTAGCCCAGTTTGAATTCATGTATTAGTGCCATGTTATTCAAAGGGTGCACACGCATACTTAAAAAAAACAGCTTACACTTCCGGTTCAAACCAGATGTCAGGTAGCCTAAGGTGGATTCTCATTTCAATATCGAGTGTGGGGCTGTGTTGGACAAATAAAAGTTTTTTCTGAGTTCCAGGTTGACATTATTCGTTACATTTTTATAGAAATAGTTGTTCGATTTTTCTATTTCTTGGTATCAAGTGAAACTAATTATGTATTTGAAGTGTTATGAATGTTCGAATTGTACAATATAAAGAAAAGGAATATTCTTTTGAATCATTCCACAATGAATTTTGGACACTTAGATATCTACCATTTTTATGATATCGATTTCAAAAAATTGTTCGCATGTTCGCCATAGAATTTCCTTTAAGTTTCGCAACATATTTCACCTTTTACATTCCCATTTTTTTTTCGGTATTCGGAAGCTGCTTTTCTTTCGACTGTTTTTTAGAAATTATCGATTTGTTAAACAACTAACAACAGCATTAAACAAAACTGACAAACTGTACTGTCATTTTAAGAAGTGTAAGAAAAATTACAAAAAAAAAACTGTTTCCTAGAATAAATTGTTGGGAGAAACAATAATAAATGTGCAGTCATAATTTTGCAGGAAATCTTTGGATGCTTATTTTCTACACTCACGGTGGTATCTTTATTTTATATATCTTTATTTATCAAATAATGTCTGATAACTAATGTTTTTTTTTTGTTTTTCGTTACTAAACAGAACCTCCATGAAAAGGTTATAGTACAAAATCATAATTCAAATCTTTATATTCGTCATCGATCCTTCTCTTTAAATTCCCTGCCGTTTTTTTGTGGACATTCCGGGCGAAATAATTTTTCCCAAAAAACAACAAACGAAAACAGACACGGAACTTATCTTATTTTATTTTGACGAATTAATTTTTCACCGTTAATTCCTTTATTTATTTATGTTGGTTACATTAGCTATGAACCATTTTGTAGAGTATATATTGTTTTGTGGTGAAATAAATCAACGAATTTAAACTCTCAGAACGCATCCATCAGCGGATAACCACAGTCAGTGTTCTTATCACTCTGTATTTATTTTTCCCACGAAGCGCGGTTATTTTTCCCTGTTCACCGAAATCAAAGGCACGAAGCGCGGTATTTTTTCCCTGTTCACCGAAATAAAATCGCCTCGATTTTTTGATTTCCTTTTTATGGATATTTAGTACCTCGATATTCGTGGTGAAATGTTGTTTGAATATTTTTTTGTCAGATTATTTAAATTCCCACAAGTTTGAAGTTTTTTTTTCCTTTTGCGCACGGAAAGTTTTTCGGAAATCGAAATTCCCACAAAAAGGCTGAGATACTACGATGTAGGAACACTGCTGAGTGTCAGTTTTTTGTTACACCTCCCGCCATTTTGAATAATATTTTTTTGCTGCTTCACACGTATTCACAGACAGTACAATTGAGAGCGGGAGGGAGGGGCTAATATTGAAAAAATTGAAATCGGGGAGACGTAGGAAAGCTGTCAGTCTATTTAATAGTTACTTTATGGTTGACGGTTACTTAGATTACATTTCGAAGTGTCAAAGTTTCTCAGTAATCGGCCATATTTTAAACATTTCGATTAAAAAGAAAATGTCAGCCTGGAAAGCTATGTATTTGAAGTTAGTGTGACAAATTAGAGGGACCTACAATTTTATACTGATCCGGTTAAGAAGGCCTAGAAGGGAAGCTAATTAGGATATTTAATATGTATACCTCCATATGATTGTCAAACGTTTGTGGGAGGTGAGACAGTGGAAATCATGTATAAATAAGACGTCATTTAAACATTACTTTCTTTGAAATTTTGTGTGAAGAAAAGTTCTCAATATTTTAGCACACTAAGCACTGAACTACTTGGCCCTGGGTCCAAAATTAAAAAAAAAAAAAAGACCTTCCTACTCACAGAATTTATAAAAATAGTCATCACAAAATAAAGCAAAAACGATAGTTCCTCCTTTTCTAACCTAAAAAAAAAAACCTATTGATTTGACACTTTTATCTGCGACATAGCCCTGCACCTTAAATTCTCATCGTCGTACGTTGGAAGTTGTTCGTAGTTTTTTTTTTTTATGCATAGCAATTGAATTTAAGCGAGTTGTGCACCAAGAGGGGACGCACACAATGTTAAGGTAATAATTATTGTTCCTGTGGCATTGTAACCTATAAGGAGAAAAGTTCATAGTACGAGTAAGTCCCTCATCTTTTTTTTTTACTGCGGTCCATTGTGTGTTGAATTTAAGGTAGATTTCTGGAATCGTTTTTTACCTTTTTATTTAAATGAGATCAGATTTGGTTTCTGATAGAAAAGTGTTTGACATTGTTACGGTTAATTGTTATGAAGATGTTATCGGCAAGGCATCTTGTTTGGGTTGCTGTGCTTCCACATGACATGACAGTATAGACGATACAGTGTATGGATGATAAAGATTAAGGCCTAAGGGTATTCAGTAGGGTATACTCCTCAGATGAAACTCGCCACTCAATTGTCTCCTGGTAATATGGTGATTCGACAGCGATTCCTCCTCCTACATTCGCAGCATTGTCAACAAACTTATATGAAATAGGTAACGTCTGGGATTCTTTAAGGAACTTATTTTTTTGCTGGACTACTGAGCGGAGGGTGGTGTCAGGTTGAACCCCCACATATGGTTAAAACGACAGTACTTAAGCTAAATGTTGATCATTCAAGCTTAGTACGCAGCTGTT
This sequence comes from Cheilosia grossa, assembly GCA_963082955.1. NCBI lineage: Eukaryota > Metazoa > Arthropoda > Insecta > Diptera > Syrphidae > Cheilosia > Cheilosia grossa. The sequence continues at coordinate 10,118,817 of OY720144.1, read as the reverse complement.
TCGAAATGAAAAATCCCATTTTGTTGTGTAATCACGAAGGAAAAATACACCTTTCCGTTTTACAGTACGCTGCTGCTGCGAAATGATGCCGAAAAGTGGGTAACTGTAGTAGATTGCTTGGTAGAATTCTTCAATATTTTTTCCCACACATTTAATAATCGGAACGTTAATTGGTTGCGAAAATTTGACACTTGTACTTAGTGTTGCCAGGTTTAATAAGAGGTTTGGAGCCAAATTTGAAAATTCTTGGAGCCACAAATCAAAGTCGAACTCTAGTGTATTTAGAATGTTATGTTATGTTATCCATCACACCGAAACAACGCGCCGAAATAGTTACGATCATTGAAAATAGTCGTCCAGTTGGGTTAACGTATACATATCGTCGAAAATATCGTGGCAAAAAAAGAACCGCCTGACAACACTATTCGTCGTTTGGTGTCGACTTTCGTTGAGCTCCCTGGACGTGAGCTGTCAAAAAAAGGCCGACATTATCAGGCCATTCAGTTGTCCAAATTTGACAAAGTGTTCGCCAGCAGTGCAGCCTCTGACCATTGACAAGCTCAAGGCAAATATTTGTGTCAAAATCATCGCTGGCCGCGCGACATGCTCGTAAAAGTGATGGAAAACGGAAAACGTAGTAAAAAAGGCACATTTTGCTGTAGCCAATATAGATGCGGCCATTTGATTGATGTTGTATTCAAAAACTAGTCCAAATAGATTGTAAAGGATCAATAAAGTAAAAATACATTCTGATATGGAAATCAATTTTTTTTTTAAGTTATTCACCCTACCGACACCCGTTATGTACCTTCTTGAAGTCCTGACAGTCCACCCCATTAACCACTCAAAAAGTGAGCCCCTGAGACCATACGCAATACCTATGGAAAACTTTGTCTTTGACGCTTCAGATTCGGCAACTAGTCTAGGATATGAAAGGAATAACTACAAGATTGAGCTAAAGTCCCTAAACACCAACTTATTTCCCGCTTATTGTGTAAAACGTGACGTATGCGTAAAAACGTTTGGACCCGTGCGGAAGAAAATGAAAATGATTTCATTATTAATTTGTAATAAAACCAACACCATACAACTCTACAACCGCTGAAATTCATCACATAACCTCTAAACTATGTGCACCATTCTTCGGTATTTTTTTTTTTTTTTTTTTTTTGCCAAATAATTTACGAGTATCCTTGGAAATGATATAGTATTGTTGTGTATCCTTTCGTTTTGCCTTGAACCCACCTCAACAATGGCAATGGCGATTCGGAGAAAGTTTTTGCAAAACTTTTCCATCCCCCATGCCCAGACTTTTAATTGTACACACACATTCAGCTATCAGCACTTTCTTCATGCTGACGTAGCCGCGCAGAGAGAGTCCTGGCCTTGCGCCGTAAGGTTTTTTTTCTTCCAGTCATTACACATAGCTATGTGTAAAACTTGTTTACAAATATTGCCGACCGTTTTGTTTTGGTATTGGAATGTGCGTCCTTTAATAAATTGTTTTTGGGGCTTCATCCCAGCGCATGTCTTCTAGCACAGACACGACAGCATCATGCCTCACATTATAAGATGTACGGAAAATCTAGTAAATAAGGATAGCGCATAACCCCTTTTGGTGCATGTGTTGAAACGGCTTTTTTGTACACAAACACCGACCGGGGCGCGTCTTTTTGGTGTTTCTGTTTTGATGTGCTTTTTTGTTGGCGTCAATGGCGGCGGCTCCGGTGGCCCTGACATCGGCGTGGGTGAATGGGGGTTATGTCAGTCATATCTATATGGAAAACTTTTGCTGTCTTTCATCGATTTTCGTTTTCACTTTTTCACTGTGCGGGCTTGTGTCCAATGACGGTAAACGGATAAAGAGTAGGCAAAATATCGATCTCGTGCGTCTGTCTGTGGGTAGCTTTTATGTCAGTGGGGTTTGTTATATTTTTCTGTTGTGGGTGTAAGGGTGAAAGCCGAGGTTTTAGGTATATTTACGTGTGCGACGGCCAATATGAACTATATCTCGAGAAGAGAAATAAATGCCAGACAAAATATTTATGGGCACGTTTTATGTAACAGGCCGCAAGTGACAAATGCATGCTTAAGTAATGTAATCATAAAGAAAAGGGAGGCTTTTCGTTTGCACACTTTGTTTCCTTGTTTTTATGTAAAAAGTATATAAGTGCCTATTGCCGTGTTTATAGTAAGTATAAAAAATATAGTGCTCTAAGGACTACTCAATTTGGCCACAATTTTGTCAAAAATGTCTACTGAATATCTTCTTATCGGTGAACACTTCCAATCGACACTGGCGAATACTGATGGTGCGTCTTATATCCCCATAGGACTGATTTTCTGGTGTTGTAGGACTAGATCCCCCTAGAAAGTAGACCCTAAACTGAGCCTACTGTAAAGGCGTCCCTTAACACTTAATACTAGATTCTGTTTGGTATACTGGGTGAAGGTCTGAAACGATTTGCCAACAACCCTGCCGGAACGCGCTTTTAGACTTGGTATGTCCTCACAGTTCCAAATGTGATAGATCTTAGCCGTATCTGATGATAAACTGAAAAGCAGAACACAGTCTCCCTCCTAGATTTTTGAAAATTATGTCAGCACCAACGCAAATCTGTGCAACTACTTGGTATTGCGAACATTTGCCAACAACCCTGCCGGAACGCGCTTTTAGACTTGGTATGTCCTCACAGTTCCAAATGTGATAGATCTTAGCCGTATCTGATGATAAACTGAAAAGCAGAACACAGTCTCCCTCCTAGATTTTTGAAAATTATGTCAGCACCAATGCAAATCTGTGCAACTACTTGGTATTGCCAACATTGACACAACCTTACGAGCTGCCACAAAAAAAGCAAGTGTTAGCTGTCAATAATATGAGAAAACAACACTGGACATGCCATATTGGCGTATAAAAGGTCGAAATAGACAGCTTTAACGTTGCTGCGGATGGACACAGCAGTAGAGTAATAGCGAACTGAGGACCTCTAACAACTAAAAACAGTCAGTAGTTCAATTCCACCTTTGCAAGTACATCATACTATACCCACGATAAACTGTTGCGTTCACAACTTTAGTTTTCACATATGACAGACTAACTACAAATCTTGCACCCATTTCAAAATCTACCTCATTTTTTACATGACAACACTGGTGAACTGAACTTTCTGTTAAAGTAAGGTCTCACAAACGTCAAACTAACTAAGCTCATGACCTGAGAAAGCGTCTCAACTCAGCAGTTTGAATACGGCACACAATTGTAGTCGACAAAAGGAGGAATTAGTGCAGAGATGTACGAGTCTGTTGCGTAAAATATTTCTTAGAAATTCCAACAAAATGAACTTGTCACAATGACAATCCAATACTGAAATCAATTAAATATTGCTCTGTGGACTCTTCCGCATTAAGTTACAATTAAATATCAATCCTCCAACTGTATTTGTAAAATCTCTTTTTAAAAGACCGCACACACCTAACGTCAGACACAAACGACGCATGCATTTTTTTTATGTTTTGCATTTTGTTTGCATGACACAGGGATTCAAATTGACATTACAACGACAGGAAAACAAAATGTCGCAATTTGAGACATATTTTCGCTAACCAGAACAGCCAAATGCATCGCAGTAGTAAGCAATAAAACCCGCCCGCCATTAGTGTTTACCTCGTGTCACACAAATTTGACAACATTGCACTTTTAAGTGATTAATGACAAACCAATCGAAACAAATAACATCACCCAAAGATAACGAAAAGAAAAACGAATAACAAAGAGGTAATGATAGCGAAAACGAAATGTAAAACACATGAAGGGTTTGTTACGTGCTGATAAAAGTTTATTGTCAAGGTGAATGACGTTTGCCATGAGTATCCCCCAGCAGTCAGACAATAAATTCAACTTTCCTGATACGAAAAGCAATAAACAAAATAAAGAAATATCTTCGCTTGGAGATATTTTAATGGAATGTTAAGCTGTGACTGCGTATTCAGCAGCTGATTTCGAGAGCTTTTATCGTCTTCTTCCCATATTGCCCGGAGTTTGTTCATCAAAATCGCCTACAGTGACTGTGTTAGTGTTGCTGACCGACCACATTACTCGCCCTACCACTTTGTATTAGATTCGGTCTTGCCAACGGGTTAATGTACCCTCAATGTCGATGGGGTTAAATAATAGACGAACACCAGAGAGATTCTGAATATGGTGAAAATAAATAAAATAAAAGCCCAATCGATGGCGGAGGAATGAGAAACGAAATCCGATAAATAATATAGAATCTCGATGGACTTTGAAGAAAAAAAAAAAAACATTCTTCACGAATTCGCTGTATACTGTTAGTGAGGCAAAGGGAAATAATGACAGCAGAGTGCGGCGATGGTGTCAGAAGAGGCGCTGCTGTCGGTCGGCATCTATTTGTAAACACAACAAATATCAGACATCAGAGTCATGTGCCGAGGAAATGAAATCATATGTTCATTTGGTTTCAAGGTCTTTTGCGTTCATTTGTCTGCTCTGGCACAAATGTGATTTACCAGCAAGCATCAGCCATATAATTAGGCAAATATCGCATAAACGAAGCCAAATGGAAATATGGAAACATTTGCAAGTTGCAATTTTAACAGTTTTATCGACCATGACACTGTTGGATGGGATGATTGAGTTTTACAGTTTGGTGATGAAATTAAGTCAGTATTTGGACTAATACAATCGGGGGATACGTAAGTTCGGATCATTGACGTTTCTGCTACGGTTCTTGGCTGCAGAATGGAGGATCTTGTGCGGAATTCATTCGCGAAGAAATTATTTTTCAAATTAGCATTCATTCATGAATGACAGTCCAAACGATAGGCATCTCAAATCAGCATTTAAACCGCTCTATAAACGGAATTTAAGACTAAACCAGTTTACAAAATCTCGAACGTTGCTGTGAAACTAGCTCTTAGATATTTGTTTAGTTTAAAGTCTTTTGTTTTGGTAGTCCAATTTCGCTCTTATTTGCATGTCTAAGAAACAAAATTAATGCAGATATTTTGCAGCAATTTATTTTTTTAAAGACACAGAAAAGAACAACGGTCGGCATCTTAACTAATAACTGAACAACAAGTTTATGGTGACAGTCAATGACAGTGACGAAAAACGGGAGGTTCCAAATTTTGGAAATGAAAATATTCAAGCATGTCGGTAAACGACATCACCAGTTGACAGCCATCCTGTCATTGGTTGTTTTAAATGCTACTATTTACTATTGGTATAAGATTTGGTATTTTGTTGATATCTAACAGATGGAATCGACAAAATTAGAATGTTTTTTTTCGTTTCCTTTTTTTTTTTTTTTTGAAAATATTATGCAATAATACTTTTGCATACATTTCAATCAGCAAAGTATTCTAGACAGTTTTACAATTTTGGGTAGAATCATAACTCTTGAAGATGTACTGGAGGCTCAAAGTCCAAATCATCTGAACGGACTGAAAGGCTGCATCTGCTGATCGGATGCAATTCCCTCCGATTTTTACAAATGTAAACTTTTTTTGTCTTCAATATATTTTAAGAAAAGTTATTTTTAAGTTCCTTATACTAATAATAAAGCTAATAAAACCTTCTTTATTTCTGCTTCTCATAATTTGTTTCCAATTAATTTCGCTCTGAACCAAAAGCGCTAGCGCTTACGTTGGAACCAACGTGAAGTTGGCTACTCTAAATATAATAAGTCTATTGACAAATGGAGGCTAACCCCCAGCGGCAAATTTTCGCAGCGGTAGGTTGCTATAGATTTTGACAGCTGGTAGGTATGTATTTCTATGGAAAACCAAGAAGTTAATTCAAAATATACGTTAAATATAAGAACAAAAACTCATTTTATAACAGAAAAATAATATCTTAAAAGTGAATGCGATAAGTGTTTATATTTATATGTGATTCCTAAGTTTTTATTTTTGTAGAAAATGCAGAAAACAATCGGAGCCCAGCATTGTGGCGTTCCTCAATACAATTCATATAAAGGGTTTTCCAATAAGAGGTGTTATTTTGGTATTCAAAGAAAATGCCATTTTTTGAGATAAATGATCGGATGTTTATTTCATAATAAAGAGGAAGGTATGCCGTTAATAATGAAAAACAACATCAGACAAATGGCCACCACGAGCACGCATACAGGACCATATCGTTTTCATGAAATTATCCATAACCAAATCGCAAAGTGGCTGCCCTATGTCCTCGATATCCTCACGAATTTTATCTTTGAGGTCTTGAATCGATGCTGGGCTGTTGGCGTAGACCTTATCTTTCACGTGGCCCCAAAGGAAGAAGTCGCAAGGTGTTAAATCATATTTAAGATCTCGGTGGCCAATTGTGATCGCCTCTTCGAGAGATAACACGGTCCGGAAACTTTTCCCGTCAAAGATCAATGCTTTCGTTGCTTGTGTGGCACGTAGCGCCATCTTGTTGAAAGTAAACGGTGTCCAGATCAATACCATCCAACTCCGACCACAAAAAATCATTAATCATCTCTCGATAGCGCAATCCACTCACCATAACTGTTGGAATGGACAAACCTGAGTTTTCTTCAACACTTTGGGCTACAGCAGCAATGTTCTCAGTTATTCTTGAGCGACGTGCACGGGTTTTATTCTTCACATCACTAACTGCTCGAATTTTTCCACCAATTTCTGTATTGCGGTCCGACAGGTGCTTCACGACGACCAAAAAATGCTTTAGTTTTGCGAACTGTGACTGCAAGATTTTCACCATTTTTGTAGTGAATTTTAATAATTTCAATACGTTGTTGAAGCGTGTATCGTTCCATTTTTAGTAATGGCGTTGTTTCTACGTGTCAAATGTCAAAGAATAAAAGCTTCAAAAGTGACAACCGAAAAAGCGGGTCATTCACAATAACACCTCTCATTGGAAAGCCCTTTAGTAAGTAGAGCATTACATTGTCCCACCTGCCAAAAGAAGTTCGGAGCTCTAAAGTTCTTTTGATCAAATGGGATACTGTGCTTAGGATGGGGAAAAAAATTCCCAGGTGATTTTCCATTCGCAGTCTTCACTTTAAAGATAAAGACATTTTGCGACCGGGATGGTTTTCAGTATAGAACCAAACTTGTGAAAGGAGCATTTCCTACTCTAAACCTTCCGAAATCATTATATGTTCAAGGCGGTTATTTAATGATATAAATTAAAATGTATCCTCTAAATATACTCAACAATATAGGACACATCAATCCACAAGTTAGGCGCATCACCTACTGATACAGAAAAACCATCTGTACTGAGAGTGTTCGTAGCATAGGGGTGCAGGCATGCTTAAGCCCATCTACTACCTTCACTGCATTATGGGAGACTGACAACAAATTCAAAACCATGACAACTGAAATACCTAGTCAATTATTGCACAGAGCGACATTGTGGCAATCTTAGAAACTTCTGAGCTGGCTGGATCCTTCATCATCAAAGCAAGCAAATCTGAAAAATCATAGTAAGCACACATTTTATAAGATAAAAAGCAACTAAAATATATAAACAGAAGCAAATTTATTAATTGTTAACATTACATTCAACACTACTTTGAACAGACGTTTGTGTTAGTTTTACCAAATTTTATACAATTTTCGGACAAATAGTACTTAGACTTGCAAAGTTTAACTTTTTAATAGATAAATCATTATTATTTTTTTACACGAAAACACACGTATTCCTTATCCAAGTTCCTTGCAAAACAAACAGACGTCAAAATTCTATATGTCTCCACATATTCCTTTTTTATTCGTCAATGGTTCGAAGCATAGACAAATCACACTGAGACCCCCAACTCGCAATCCTCTTGCCGCTGGCCCATCAATATTATTCCAAATTCGCCTTTTGTTTTCCTCTCGGTGTTATGTCAATTAGAATCCGTGTGACAGGCAAGAACATACCTACCTATAAATACAAAAAAAAAAATCCTGCCAACCGTGGCGTAAAGTTATAGAGTTCGGGAATATCACGTTTTAACATTAGTCGATTAATTCGATTTTTTTGGTAACGAAGACTATATAAAGAATACTAGAAACATAGTAGGACAAACATGGTTGTGTATTTTCCGCTTTGCCACTTAGAAGATCTGACCAGATCAATCAAATGCTTCTCAATGACAAACGTCACCCAAATTGCACCGGCAAATTATGCAAATGAAAGGGCCTGATATAGACCGTTTTCGATGTGTCAAATAACTCATTAAAGTTCTGGCAAAGTGATAAATGAATCCTCTCAAAGTGTTACAATGAACACTTTTCAAGTGTCGCCTCATATTAAAATTCCATTAATCGCAATCGGTGGCTTCCCTGTTTGCGCACAGAGTAAACTGTATTTTCCTCTGTTCCTTGGCCAAATCTAATTTCGTTGCTCGCCTTTTTTCTATTGTCTAAACCGAGTCTAAGTTTAACCTCAAGCACTTTCATTTGATGAAATGAAAAATCGACCTTCGAGTGCCTTTTGTTGTGATGGAATGACCTAAAATTAGAGCACCTCTACCTATTGCTCTTCACAGATCCTATGACGTACTTGAAGAGGTGGCAACAAGCTAATTGCATTGTCCTTCGGTATATCATAACGTCGTCATAAGCAGTAGAAATGAGACTTTGATCGATTGTATTTAAATTACAGTTATTTATAATACTTTCTTATATGTTTCCCCTATGGAGTTTTCGAGTTTATCCTTCCGTTTGTCACCTTTCGCATATGACAGGACAATGGGGATTATCTAGCAATCTATGGCATTGTTCTTGCTGTACTAGTTTGTCTGCTTTTTTTCGTATTATCTTGTCGGTGACTGTTGAAACAATGAGAAAGGAAAACTCGTTCGATTTCTAGTTCACTCTTGTGAAGTAACGAAAAGGAAAGGACGTAAAAAAAAGAGGGCATTCAACTTATTGAAATTCAGTGAAAGTCGCAAAACCTGAAGAAAAAGGCCACCCTTATCTTATGTACGTACTCATATGTTACCCTGTGTGTTCACCCCTGGCGCAATTATCCATTGCAATGTCAGTTTAAGAGTTAAGCAAGCAGCAGCACTGCTTGGCAAGGATACTTTGCGTTCAGCACCCTTAATAATGAAATGGTGAGCGAATACAAAAACATCAACTCAATGCTTGGAGAAAGGGCCCCGAAGATGAGGAACCCCGCTGAAAGAAGTTCCCATCACCGCGAGAAGCCTAGTTTTGTAGAGCACACGTGCTCAAGAAGATCCCCTTGGATGAATTACCATGACAGTACATGCGTACCTATAGGTATGTAAACGTTCTGAATTTCAGTGGGTTTAACTGTACCAAAACGCGAAATCCACATTAGGGGAATTTTCTTTGGAAATTTCATCCCCTTGGGTGGATGGGATGTATTTATTTTCTTAAATGCATATAGACGCAGGGGGTTGAATGTGGTGCGCATTTTTAAGAACTCGCTTTTGCTGGGCACATACATTGTTGTTGTTGTTGTATTGTGATCTTAGGGGAGAACTATTGGGTCTCGCTCATATCAAGAAATGAAGCTTTTTCTCTTTACAGATGCTTCTGTGTAGGACGACGAAGAAAAACGCTTTGTGTTCCACTTATCTTGGAATGACAGCATTCGATGCGATCTAAACGGGAATGTAGACAACATTTTAAAGTGGGAAAAAGGCTTGGTTAACTTTAATGCACAGATGACCTAACTCAAGCCCTTTTCTTTAAAAAAAACAAACAGTATTTAGTATTTAGTTGATAAATAAATATTTGGTTCAGAAAAGACCCCGCTTCCAGCTACCTACTGAACGGCAGTGCTTCTTTCGAGTCGCCAAAACTCCTGTTGACTATCTCACAATGTAAACAAAGTTAAGTCCAATTCAATCAGCCATTAAAGTCGACTTTGACGAAGCCCATATACCGCAAATGTTATCACTAGGGCAACTTGTGTCCAAAACAGCATATTATTCGTTGACTGGTCATCAGATTGTGTAAGACATGATGCAACCAGATACGAAAGTTCAACGAAGAACTGATTATCCCAAAAACAGAAGCCCAACAAAAAAAAAAAATCAACAACCGGCGATAAGAAACAACTTTGAAAAAACCTATATTCAGAAAAGCAATGGAAAAATTCACTTCGCTCCTTACGAAGCAGCAATTAAAAATCAAATCAACAGCTAAGCGTCGGTATTCACATTTATTGTAAAAAAGAAAAAGAAAATATTAACAGGTTCAGTTTCCCGTCTCTACATATCCTCAGTGCTGTATTTGTAAGCTTCATCAGCAAGCGCCTTCTTTTGGTTTTGCACATCAAACCATTTGCGTTCGTAGCCACTCGATCGATCCACCCCATCCCATCTATAGCCGGGTGGTATGCCAAATCGATTCTCCGGAAAGGAACCTTTGTATTTCGGCATTACTGGAATATTTGCCGCTTTCTGCTGGTCTTTCTTTTTACTTCGAATGTACGCCAACATCGGATCATCGTCTCGTTCTTTCTGGCGCAGCAATTCATCTAAATCGGCATCGTTCGAGTACCTAGCTAGTGGTTTGTTGCTTTCGTAGTGATCATCGGAAACCTTGGCTTGGTAAGCCTCAATTTGTTTTAAGCCTTTGTTCCATCGGTCGTAAAGTTCTTTTTTGTGTTGTTCGTGTGCTGCCTTCTTGCGCTGTACTTCAGGATCTTCTTCGAGGTCCCTGCGGCGTCGACGATACGAAGAACTTTGACGCACTTGAACCTCTGCATCTCGACCAGAGATCTCGGTAGACATTTTGTTGAAGAGTCTATCCTCGTTGCGACGACGTTCCTCTGTTTCGAGTTTTAGTGTTTTGGCATCCTGTAGACCAGCACGTTTACCGTCGAGAGTTTTGCTCATTTTGGCGGAGGGTTTATGAGTCGGTGGCGGTGATTCAGACCGACGGTCAGATTTAATCCGCACCGACGATTGGTCAGAGTCCAAGCGAGTTCTTTGCCTCGGAGGCGAATTATTCGAGGAGGGTTTCTCTGCTCTGAATGGGTTTTCGTTGACACGTCGCCTGGGTGGCGACTGATCTGATGACTTTTCTCTTTTTATCCGAACGGGGGAGAGAACGTTGTCGTGTTTAGAATCGCGCCGAGGTGGCGGCCTATCAGAATTCTGTGTGGAACGAGCTGGTGAACGTCTTCTGGGAGAGGACTCACCAGGTCCCCACCTTGTGCGACCTGGCGAACGTCTCCTCGGCGGAGATTGATCGGAATTCCTTTTTGAATGGACAGGAGACCGCTTTCTTGGTGGCGATTGGTCTGAATTTCTCGGTGAACGTCTTCTGTGGGGGGAACGGTCTAGATTTTTCCTGGGAGACCTTCTTCTTGGCGGTGAATGATCAGAGTTCTTTCTTCTGTGCACAGGTGAGCGCCTTCTTGGTGGGGATTGATCCGAACTACGCCTAATGGGACCCGGGGACCTTCTTCTTCGAACATTGGAACGCATCCTAGGTGGAGATTGATCTATATCTCTGCCTGTACGGCCAACATTTTTAACTCTTCTCGGCGGCGATTGATCTGACGCATCTCGATTTCTGTCAACTGACCGCTCTCTTACTGGACTTGTTGCTTTCTTCCCCCAAGGATCATCATCAACTCCAGTTATTTCCTCTGACCTACTACAACCAATACTTTTCCATTTGTTTTCGCTACTCGCTCCAGATGCGTCTATTATGCCGACAATTTGTGGTGCGTCCTCACCTGTTAGAAGAAGTTCTTCGTCAATATACGAACTGGTACCGCCATGCTCATCGTCGTCTATTATTTTTACAGTTGTGGTTCGACTTTTCGCCTTCTTATCTTTTTTCTTTTTCTTCTTGTCACTTCCACCCGAAACGTATTTCTTCAAATATTCTTTTTGACTCATTTTTGCCGACATTTTTCTTTAAACAATTTAAATATGAAAAGAACCACAAGCAATACACAATTTTTAGGCATAAACGTTCAGCGAATCTGTCAAAGATGACAGTTGAAGTTCCGATAGAGTTCTGTCATGTGCATGTTATCGATAGTATTACCATGTGGTTGTTGCTCACAGAGTTCCTACTTGAGTATTTGAAATAAAAATCTTGCTAATTCCGACATGGATTGATTTATGAAAATCAAACGATGTTCGTACAATTTTCTTAAACATACAACAGAAACATTAAAAAATATTATAATTATATGGAATACATATTTAAGTGTTAAGAAACTCTTACGCGGTGCTATTAACTTGATGAATCGTTGTTTCGTCTGTATATAAATAACATACAATGCTTATTTGTGGAAGAAACAAATAAATAAATATAATTATGTTCAGCTCACCATAAGGAAAATAAGAAATGAAAATATTCACATGCACAAATATTTTAATTTGATTCTTGTACTGGCAGCACTGTTCGATAACAACGATGACATATTTTTAGTTGCGTGTTCTCCATTCTCCGTATTCGTTACATTCCCCCATGGTTTGTTTTTATTATACTTTCAATGCGACTTTTCTATAAAAGAGGAATCCAAGAATGTGAAAGAATAACATCCGCCATCCGCGTCTTGATTACTCTTTTTCGCAAGAAGTATGCCAAAAACGAACAAAGAAAATGCCTATGAAAACTGTACAAAATACTACAAACGAAAGATATCGAACTTGCAACTGCCACCAAATACTTATTTTGAGAAAGACAAGCTGGATGTAATTAAATTTCACTGAGACTTACCTTAAACTATGTCCCCCAATATTTGAATTTCTTTCAAAACTTTGTTGGCATTGACAAAACAGAAGCCAACTGACCACGCAGGTGCGAATATTTGTTTTTTTTTTTTTGTTCACTTTCGTTTGTACACAAAACACACTGACACTACTGCACTTGTATGATATAATAATTGTATATAGGTTAGTATTTAATAAAATGGATGCGCTTATACATCCTCCTTTATAATACCGTATTGCCTTTATAATACAAAATAATATTAACCGATCGATTACAAGGACCGAATTGACAGTTTTATTATGAACTCTTGCGATTGAAACGTTTTTAAATCACAAATGCTAAAAGAAACACTAAGTGGTTTGTTTTCCAACTTTTACTTCCATCTTCCATGCTATGATGATTTTGTTGTTTTGAAAAGTTTGAACTTGGAATTTCAAGCAGCTGTTGACTTGAATGAAAGCGAAAGAGCTTTTTTGTGTTATTGCTTTTGTTTGCGGTCTCTCTCTATGCCTGCCTCTTTTGCTTGGACTGTGTGGATGGGAATGTGCTGTTGTGATTAAAGAGGAATCCAAAATGAATGCGTTCAGGCACCCTACCCAAGCGCATTTGTTAGGTAGGTACCTTAAAAGGCTCTGGTTTGCACTACATAATCGTTTTATTTTTTTTAAATTGGTAATTGTATCGAATGTCATATTTTAATAGAAATAAAAATTAGGAAGTTCGGTTACCTAGTGTACGTAAAACGTCAACTAGATTTGTCGGGACTAGGTATCCGAACGAGTTGACTAGGCAACTTGAATTGTTTTTGTATTCTCGTTGTCAGCGTTACCTTTGTTCGATTTGCTCTTTTTATTTGGAAAAGGCCCTTCATAAATCTATAAAATATTGTTATTTTCAAATAAGTATGTTTAAAATGTTATCACCCCACAATCACATCGTGCGAAAATTCTAAATTTGCGGACTACCTTTAGAAATGACAACTTTTTCTCTCAACGGTTCTTTTTCTGCCACGGCCACTCTGTTTATTTTAAATTTGACTCTTCGAAATGTCAACATTGGCCAGTTAAAACTGAAATACATCTAGTCAGACAGCTGTCAGACTTACTAAACTAGGAATCCGAACGTTCCCAATGTAATTTTTTTTTTAGTTTTGCTCTTTTCTAGTAAGTACGTGTGTTAATTGAACTTTTTACCTTTAATGAGTCGTTTTGTTCTCTAGTTAAGAGTAAATTGCTGAGTATGGCTGGAGAAATTCGAAAGCGATTTGCAGTGCGTTCCTCAACTATGGTTAGTATTGTTACGATTTCTATATTTACCTTACCATAAATCTAATAAAAGTGCTGGTTTTATTTTTTTAGCACACACATAAAAAAACGTGTTTGTTGTCAAATTTAAAATTATTTTCAAAACTAATCGATGAACGCATGGCTTTTTCTCCGCGAAATATCAGAAGAAAAAAATTACTTGTAAAAGTTTTTCCCGGCTCATCTCGAAACAGAACTTTAATTGCGTGTGTGAAATTTGACAACCAAACGTATTTTGACTGGGTGTATTGGGAGCGGTAACAATTAAAAAAGTAATCGGAGAGAGACAGCTATGGTGCGGTCACAACTGAAATGGAATGCCTTGACGTCTGGTATAGTAACAATATTAACCATTGTTAAGAAACCAAACGCACTCCGGGAATACATTTAAACATTACTGAATGGTATAGTTTAATTATTGTTCTATACATAGTCTTAGGGAAATAGTTGAGAGCCACTGGCTTAGTTCCAAATGTAAGCGGATTAGTTGCCTACCTACTGTGATGGAGAAATCCAAGATGGTTGGCATTTTTTTACACTTTTTATTCGCTTTGAACCAAGAGCGCTAGTTATGTTGGCGTCATTTTTTGGGCAGAGCTTGTATGGAAGGGAAATGACATTTAAATAGCAGTCCATATACGTATGTCAAATGTCAATGCTAATAGCAACTACACACGGTACGGTATTGTGCGCACAAAGATGCTGGGTGTCAATTGCAACTTCCATCTTACATCCACGTAGTTTAAATTGTACTCTTAGGCAATCGGACTTACTACCCCTCGCACATCTGACTATATGCGGTCATCCCCAAAATGAGCAATAACGTCACGGAATATATGAGAGGTGTTATTGTGAATGACCCATTATTTCGGTAGCTGTCACTTTTGAAGCTTTTATTCTTTGACATTTGACAAGTAGAAACTACGCCATTACTAAAAATGGAACGATACACGCTTCAACAACGTCGTGTCTTTGCTGATTGGGTCCTTGAAATGCATGAAAATGATCCGGAATTCCATCGAAAAATCATCTTGACTGATGCCCATTTCCCATTTCCACCTCGGTGGCTACGTCAACAAGCAAAATTGTCGCATCTGGGGCTCGGAAAATCCAAGAGTTATTGTTGAGAAGCCTCTCCATCCTCAACGTGTGAATGTTTGGTGCGGTTTATGGTCCGGCGGGGTCACTGGACCTTACTTTTTCGAAAATGAGGTTGGATCACCAGTTACGGTGAATGGATTGCGCTATCGAGAGATGATTAATGATTTTTTATGGTCGGAGTTGGATGGTATTGATCTGGACAACGTTTACTTTCAATAAGACGGCGTTACGTGCCACACAAGCAACGAAAGCATTGATCTTTTACGGGAAAAGTTTCCGGACCGTGTTATCTCTCGAAGAGGTGATCACAATTGGTCACCGATATCTTGTGATTTAACATCTTGCGACTTCTTCCTTTAGGGCCACGTGAAAGGTAAGGTCTACGCCAACAGCCCAGCGTCGATTCAAGACCTCAAAGATAAAATTCGTAAGGCTTTCGAGGACATAGGGCAGCCACTTTGCGATTTGGTTATGGAAAATTTCATGAAAAGGATATGGTCCTGTATGCGTGCTCATGGTGGCCATTTGGCAAATGTTGTTTTTCATTATTAACGGCATACCTTCCTCTTTATTATGAAATAAACATCCGATCATTTATCTCAAAAATGGCATTTTTCTTTGAATACTTAAATAACACCTCTTATTGGAAAACCCCTTACAATTGACTTATTTGTTATTGCCGTGAACATATAGCTCGTGTTAAAAATCAACTTCTTTTAGTTCAATTGTGGTGTGGACTTATGAGTCGCATTTCCACTAAACAGGCTAACAGTTTCAACACAGTACAAATCTCCATTTGTATTTGTGAAGAAATCGTTCTTTTCCATTTCACGTAATAAAAAGTCTATAAAGACGTACCAAGGTGAAATTTCCATTGTTCGATGTAATAGTTTTAATACAATTTCTTTAGCTGATGCCAGCTCGAAGAAAGCCAGTTGACAAGTTAGAGAGCAACGGCAGCGTTTTCCCTAATACTATTTGTTTTTAAGATGTTACGCCGACTCAATTCGGTTTGGGTTATTCTGTCCGTCAAGATTTTTCAAAATGAAGTTACTTTTATGTTAAAGAAATCTCATAAAAGGAGTTAAAAATAACTCATGTGTACAACCAGTAAATACTTACGTTTTAAGTACATTTCTATTTCATCATATAAAAAGCTGAAATCAATGTCCTGTATAAAATATGACGCAAGAAACTTGTTTCTTTGTTTTTTGTTTGTTTTATTATTTTGTTTCTTTCCATAATTCAAATTTGTTTGTAACAGTTTGCTTTATTTTTTTTGGTTTTTTTTTTTTTACAAAATTAACTAATACATTGTAATTTTCAAATGCAGTTTTAAATCTAGTTTAATACAAATGCGCTTAGATTTTTTATTTTTGTTTACATTTTTCAAGCAATTTTAAATGTTAGGTATATCTAGAATAATAAAAATACAGTTTTTTTGTCTTTGAATTAATTTACAAAAATACCCTTTAATGAGGCGATTTTTTTTTTCATTTATTTTACTTTTGAACTATTACTTGTTTTTGTTTCAAGTTAGTTTCTTCTTTTTTCTCAACATTTTACATAAAATATAATAGCAACGAATTAAAATATACTCATTGGTCTGTTTTTTTCTTTCTTATTACCTTGTGTGCATAGAACTGTGTACCTTTTTAGCTGGCGAATACTTTATGAAAATTGCCTGTCAAATGTCAACTTACAACTGGTAGTCTTAAAATTAAAATAAATTATTAATATAATTTTGAAAAGGCTCACTTTTGTACTGAACTCTTTGCTTCTATGCACTTAGAACTGGTAGCAACGTAAATCTAATGTCAATTAAGTATTCAGCTCAATTAGACTTGTAAGAAAATGTAAAATTACCAATAAATATATACAAGACAGTTCTGTTGTAAAGAAAATTAGGCATACGTGACTAGAAGGATGTTGCTTTTTTTTTTTTGATTGTTTTGTTGTATTTTTATTTGAAGCGTAAAATGTTGGACTAGTTTAGCTCTGAATACGCATGTACCTTATACCGGGAACATTTGAAAAAGCTTAAGATCTGTACATTATTAACAGGGTTTATTGGACATGTATGTAATTTAAGGACTGGCCTACTTTTTCTTGAATTGAGGTCTGGGACTTGCAGCCGATGATTTAGCTCTACACTGCCAGTTTTCTTGTGTTAATGTGGGATACCATAATTACTTAGTGGGATGATTTTTAATTGGAAATTGACATAAACATTGCCTTAGATGAATACTTTACTCCAATACAAGTACATATGGAAAACGTTAATGGTACTGCTACTAATCATAACAATCTAATCCGGATTTGGCCTAACGACTACTACTCCTATGCCCAATCAGCCACAACGACGTTGGCTGCCTTTGAAAACAGGCAAAGACCAACAAGAGAGTATGATGCAACGCTCTTTTCAAATGATAAAATCCTCGCTAGATTCAAGCGGAGATGCCAGAGGTGGAAATTAAATTAATTAAATTTGAAAAAAAAAAAGTGTGCTTAATTTCAACGAGTAATTAACATATTAAAAGGGAAGTCAGAAGAAGGCACTTGTTAGGGCATGCTGGTCTCAGTGAGACGTGGTCTACATATCCGTCATAAATACAAATTAAATAAAGTTGATTACGCTTAAAAAAAAATTCGTGTTGTGGCTTTCTTTTATCTGGACTTACAGATTTCACCCGGAAGACTTATTCCCGGACAGCACTAATCCAGGAAATCAAATCACTAAGAAAAAAATGGGTGAAACACAAGCCAAGGATGAGATAATAAATAACAATGCAGCACTGGTTTCGAGCAATACCAATATTTTAGCAGTTAACACCACTATTGATAATTATTAAAGTAAATGTAAACTATAAGAAATACTTAAGGAAACAAGCATTACAAGGTGTAATGCTTGGAAAATGTTCAGATTTATTCCACTTTTATTACGTCTCAGGATTTGTTAAGCCACGTGATATCAGGGAGGAAAATCGGTAAAGACAGACGGCCCTAAGGTCATTCACATGTGGTGGTTGACAATTGATGTTGATGTCACAAGTGAATTACACAGGGTGTATCCGTTTACTTCACAAACGACATAAGCAATGTTTCAATAATAGAAGATAGAAATTTGTAGTGTTAGAGCAAATACTAAAAAAACTATAAAAGGCGCCGACTAGGACGTACATCACTTAAAACAAGCATGGGAAGATATTATAGAAGAAGCTGACTTAGGAGATATTAAACGATTAAAAGAGAGATTCGACTCATAAAGCAGTCAAATACAAACAAAAGAATAAAATAATGAAGTAATTAGCACAGGGAAAGAGCATTTAAGCTATCTGAAAAGGGCGAACTTTGATTTAACAACTGCCTCGAAAGTAATTCCAGAATTTCAGGGGGAGCAAAAATATTTAAATAATTTCCTAGGTCTAATAGAAATTTATCATGATACCCCACCGATCCCCAAGCCTTGAATAAAATATAGATCAATTATCTAAAAGCTACAATATTTCCCATACGTTTGAAAAAGGAGGTGTTATTATTTGTCGCCCCCCCTTAAGGGAAGGTCGAATAAATACGCCAATGAAATAAAAAAGTTCTTCTCGAAAATCGCCCACATTTTTTTTTATATCATCATTATAACAGATGTGCTTCCAACATATACGGAATAGCAACGTTCTCTGCGTATGGTTCTCTTTTTTAATTTCAGTTTCATACAGGAGACAGGCCACAGGACTTCGACTGTGCGAAAGAAATATGTGACTAATCCAATTACCCCTGCGCATATTCTCTTCTCTCTTCCTTGGCTTAACTCCCACCATTCATAGATGACCCGACCGCAGAGATAGCGAAGGCGAAATATTATCTTTCTTTGTATGCGTACAGTGTTGTTGTAACCAAGGTTAAAAACATTATTTTTTCCTATTTTGCAAATACTTTTTTTTTGAATTATTATTCTTTTCGACGTACCACGATCTATGAGTGGTACCTCTTCAAAAATTTAACACAAACTCGAATAAAATAGAAAAAGAAGAAAGAACCCACACTAGGCTCTTCTGAGGATGCTTTTTCGCTTCCAGCCAGGAAACCATAGTCGATAAGACAACAAATACAACCTTTTTTACAAAAGAGAAGTCGGTTAGCTAAAGAAAATGTACTTTAGCAATAAAAATACATGAACGCTATCCATTGTCTTAATTTTATACACTGTTGTTAGCTTTTACTGAAGCAAGGACACCCTGCTTTTGATTATCTTATGACATCTAATCTCAATATGTGTTAAAACATCAGTTAAAGGTGGTATTTATAATGTTTATTTATATTCAAAACCAACTTTTATGATCCGGTGGCATTTCTGCAAGACATAAATGACAACGGATTCGGAGAGTTTGAAACTATATTTGGAGTTTGTCCAAAAGAGAGAGAATCAAAACTCATACCAGCATCCTTCGCAGAAATAGACGCAGCAATAACAAGCAGGCGAGAAAAACTTCAAGGTATTGGCCTCACATTATAGCCGTTCATTGTTGTAGTAGGTAACTCAATTGATGCTATTGGGACCTATTTCTAGTTGTAAATGATACTAAATATCTACCGCCTACCATTTTAGACACAGTAGATGTTTGTTTCTATATAATTTTTATTGTAAATGCTGTTGTGCCCTCAAAACAGAGACCACACACACGCCCTAGATACTCGCCCTACAACACATGACACACATGACATATTGTGCCCTAGAACGCTAATTCATAGAATTGCATCGTAAAACGATCAAGTGCCTATTGAATTGCGTCATACGTATGAGAAATAAAAGCAACACAAAACACTGCGGCGTCACATTGCAAACCTATAAGCAATACGGACCCACCGCAGCGTGAGGTAACCAATTGGGACCCATGTGTTGCATTTCCTATGAAATACACTGTGTCAAGGGTACGAGTCATTTTGCGTGGCTGACCTGGAAACTGATGACGATCGGAGGCAACAAGGTGGCGAAGACGATACACAGACGGCAGTTGAAACAGAGACGTGCATACGACCACAATCCAGTGTTTTTATTTTAGAGTCCGTTTTAGACTCTACAATGCAGAATATCCGCGTCAATCACGTTTCATTGTTGATTCAAAATCCACTGAAAATATTCAAACTGAATACGAAAGTGGTTGATTCAAATAACGACAGTTTTTATTTCACATCACCGAATAAAGGTAATTGTTTCGTGTTTTACTAATTTATTTAATTAATAAAGTATATAATCGCGAGAGTGTTCTCGCCAAATTCGCCTGTGTTTCTTTTCGTCTCAACCTTTATTATCAAATTTATCTATAAAAATAACTTTACATAAACACAACTTGTATTGCAATTTAACCACATTGACTTGTTTCATGGTTTGCAATAGTGCACGAGTGTCTTGCTCTTTATCTTTTCATGATATGATCTATGATCTTCAATTTGGAAAAAAAAAAATGGAATTGATCTTCATTAAGTAGGGTTAGAGTCTGAAAGAAATTGTGTCGGCGATTAATAGATAGACATTCTTGACATACATGGTCTTGTGCGTCCAAAGATTT
The DNA here is from genome assembly GCA_963082955.1 of Cheilosia grossa. Classification (NCBI taxonomy): domain Eukaryota; kingdom Metazoa; phylum Arthropoda; class Insecta; order Diptera; family Syrphidae; genus Cheilosia; species Cheilosia grossa. Next base: position 10,098,149 of record OY720144.1, on the reverse strand, counting down.
AACAAAAACTTAAAATAGAAAAAGAAGAAAGAACCTACACTTGCGTTCTTCTGAGGACGCGTTTTTCGTTTCCAGCCAGGAAACCATAGTCGATTAAACAACAAATACAACCTTTTTTACAAAAGCAATAAAAATACATGAACGCTATCCATTGTCTTAATTTTATACGCGGGTGATTTCACTGTTGTAAGCTTTTACTGAAGCAAGGACACCCTGCTTTTGATTATCTTATGACATCTAATCTCAATATGTGTTAAAACATCAGTTAAAGGTGGTATTTATAATGTTTATTTATATTCAAAACCAACTTTTATGATCCGGTGGCATTTCTGCAAGGCATAAATGACAACGGATTCGGAGAGTTTGAAACTATATTTGGAGTTTGTCCAAAAGAGAGAGAATCAAAACTCATAGCAATAACCAGCAGGCGAGAAAAACTTCAAGGTATTGGCCTCACATTATAGCCGTTCATTGTTGTAGTAGGTAACTCAATTGATGCTATTGGGACCTATTTCTAGTTGTAAATGATACTAAATATCTACCGCCTACCATTTTAGACCCAGTAGATGTTTGTTTCTAGATAATGTTTATTCTAAATGCAGAATATCCGCGTCAATCACGTTTCATTGTGGATTCAAAATCCACTGAAAATATTCAAACTGAATACGAAAGTGGTTGATTCAAATAACGACAGTTTTTATATCAAAACACTCAATAAAGGTAATTATTTCGTGTTTTACTAATTTATTTAATTGTCTTATAAGTAAAGTATATAATCGCGAGATTGCTCTCGCCAAGTTCGCCTGTGTTGAAATGCCGTTCAAAATTGTAGGAAACGCTTCCGTAGGAAAGTTTTTCTACCACGAATTATCTATTCTCGAAACCCCCAAACCATTTTCGGATATCCCAATTCTGTCCCAGAGTATTATCTCACCTAAACATTATGTAGGTTGGTATATTAGATAAGGGGCATCCTCATGCGTCTGGGATATTGTCGAAACTATCCGCTCATAGAGGGCATCTGTCGTGGGAAACCATGGCTATGGTGGCGGCGGCAAAGGATGAGAGGAATACGGAAAAACAAATAGAAACAAAAAGTAAACCAACAGAAATGAAACTAAGAATTTGCGAGAACACACCAGGGCAATGACGAGGTATGGCGTGGTAGTTTTTTTTGTAAGTCGCAAGCACTGTACCTGTACCATAGTATCGTGCAGACAGGGCTCGCGAACCTTTTTTAGATCTTCGTGCCGTCGCGTCGCGTGCCACCCATGCTACGTGTGCCACGGGTTCGCTATCCCTGGTATATGAGGTATAGGCAGCTGCATTCGCTGTGTATTACACATATAGGGTTGAGCGGTACTTGTTGGCTTTGTTCGCACTGCCGTTGTTTAAGAGTCATACGATGTCGACAAAAAGTGGCTTGTGGGCGTACCCAGTACTTTTCAAGGTTTTTTTTTTTTTTGGTGCGTGCTACGAGGTGGCGAGACAATTTTGTGTTGGTTGAGGGGGAGTTTTTTTTTTCCTTTCGTTTGGTCAGAGGCAGAAGTTAAGTGGCCACCGAAGGAATCGGACTACGAAAATAAAATCGTCCGCGAAAACTTTGTACGGGTTGTGCGTGTGCGGGTTGGGCGGCTATGGGTTAACTAATTAACTCTCGTGTTCTTCATTAAGGGCATAAAGTCCAGTTTGCCCATGTCGACTTTAAATCTTTAAATCGTTTATATCATTTCGTGGGAGTAAGGAAGAAATCAAATCCCCGACCGTCTCTTAAGGCGACAGAGTGTGCCGCGAAATAAAAGTGCCTCGGAAACACTAAACCAGTGCAAGTGCGAACTTACCACCCAATCGCCACCTCACGTGTGAAATCGCCCTTCATCGCCGACCCTCCCTAACAAGATCATTCAGAGCGGTACAGAAGCAGCATTATACCATCCAGGACATCAGCAGCCAAATCCCCCTTATGGTAGCTATACAGCCTCCGTAGGTAGGAAATACCATATATATATATATATATCTTTTTTTTTAATTAACTTAACATTCCATTGTATTACCAACATAAAATAAAATAAATGAAATAAATAAAAATAAAAATAAAAAAAAATAGTAATTATAAAGTTTGAAATATCGACACCTACATGTAAGAAATTTTGGTGGTATGAATGGAAAATGCCCATTAAAATTAATTCTTTGTTTGAGTAAGAATTTGAAATATCGTGCATATCTTTTAAAATCTTTTGTTTTTGCGTCAGATTAGCCACTGCTCAAAAGAAAATCAATACTTAGGTTTGTTGGTGGCCGTATTCTGCGGCTTACAATTCGTATGCTTTTTCTCTCCCCATTCTATTTCTCAGTTCAACACTCAGGAGATGCTGTGCACACCATTCTCCCTGCAGTCAACGTATGCGTCCCCAATCATTTATGGGAAAATTTTATGGACATGGGGTAAGTCAGTGAAAACACGTGGGTAGATATAGTATTGATTTACTTTCTAGTAATTTTGAGGCTATATATAACTTTGATTATTCTTGTACTGTATGCACCTTGTAAATGCCCCTCTGGCATAACATATATCATTCTTTTGGTTTTAATGTATTTAAAGAAATACTCGGTTTAAGTGAAACCGTCCATCCCATGAGATGATAGACAATTATATTTTTAGTTTGAGAATATTTTACGGAGACGCTGATTTTTTTTTTGTTCATACATCCCCTTTACTCTTTAATTATCTTTGAGCGTAGCTTTAAGTCATTCAGTTTTTTAATACCTTTACTTAGTTAGATGCTATTCGTCTGGCGCATGATGTCCAGAATTAGCGTAGTTTATCTAGGTTTAATTTTGAGAACAATAAATACCTCTTCTTGAATTTTGTATGGTAAACATCGATTTTTTTTTGTATTGAAGACCTTGAGAAGTAGGATTATGGAATAGAACGGTTTTGGAAATTGGATGTGATGATCGTCGTGGACAAGACGAATTAGGTTGGTACAAGAAAGGTTAAACCCTCTCTTTTACCATTGGTGGTGGTCTTATGGACTATTGTCCGTGCCACCATAGGGGTGGGTACACACTTCGTGGGAGCCCTTCCACCTTGCTCTCACTCCCGCGTTCCCAACGGTTGCAACTCAAGATTATTTAGCTAATCGCAGGTTGACTTACATCAACCCAGGGACTAATCTCAGACACTTTTCGGGCCTCGCACTCTTTCCAATAAATATTCTTCTCAAATGACATCTCGAGACAGGCATGAAATACAATGTAACACCGTTCGGCATTAAGTAGCAAGATCCCCCCATTCCGACGAGCTTAGGACGGAGCTCCGCTAGCATGCCTGACGCTACTGCGTGTCCGAACACCCTCTGCTAGGCAGCCTGGATTGACCATAGAAGGTTCTTGTAGTGATATGGTCATAAGGGTTGTCCGATGGCTAGAGGTTATTAGAATCAAACGCCGTGTGATTTTAGAATACGTGGTGGTTCCCTTTCCCGCCTTACCCAAGCCCTTAGAAACATGGTCGTTAGTGGTTAGAGGCAGCAAAAAGGAATCCAGTAAAGTCGTAAGACAGAATTTGTTGGAAAAGGTAGGAGCAAAGATTGGAGTACGTATCCACTCCATGAATCCCACATCGGAAGGTAGTTTTTGTTATCAATTTTGTGTGTTTTGGGGTGGTGGAATTGTTTAGAGATGAGGTAATTATTGGTATTCGTGTTGGGTTGTTGTGATGATGAAAATTAAAAAAAAAAAGAGCGATATGTGCGTGGGGCTGTGTATGGTTTGAAATTGGTACGATGTGAGTTTGGGAGTTGGGGTGTCGTAGCTTATCGCTATAGCTGTGGATGCTGTGAGATGTATGTTAAAGTGTTTAAATATATTGAAGGGGGCCGCCGCGACGGTTATCGTGTCTGTTGATTTGTATGGTGGTTCGTAGCCATGGTCGCTGTGTATGTTAATTAGATGTGTTTTTGGTATGGTTTATTTGATCGAAGGGGGGTTAATGTAGCACGATGGAACATGTTACTCTTATCATTTTGACCATATTGTTTTCTGGAATTTCTTTAAAGAAGTATTGTGTTATCCGAAAAACCAGTCGTTAATGTAGCACGATGGAACATGTTACTCTTATCTTACTGACCACATTGTTTGAAAAGAAATTGTGATATTTTCGGAGGTATTTTCATGTATAAAAGGCGAGTGTTGAAGGTACTAGGTAACAGTTTACTTTCAAATTAATCGGGGCAAAGAACATGGATTTCCTTAACCAACTGGGTAAAGTAAAGCCCCTAGAGGGTCTGAAAACAGTTGAATTGGGGAAACGCAGTCGTATCTTGAAGGCGATGCGGTGCCAGACCAAGTATGGTCCAAGGGTCCTAGTAGAGCTTGAGACGAAAAAGGTATTTTTGCCTCTCCGATTCAACGCAATGGAGGAGGACACCATTACCCAACTCCCCTTAAATGAGATGGAAGTCATCAAAGCGATTGGAAGCTCCTTTGAGCTGGAGTTCCATCCTGTTGCAGAGGAAAACGATGAGGTGCCTGTTCTCTACTCACAACCATTTTTATAAAATAAAAAAATAAATTAAAAAAGTGAAACAAAGAAATTAACTGCTCTTTTTCTTTTTTATTGGTTTATTTGACTTTTAAGTGCTTTGAGGTGGTTAAAGATTACCCAACCTTTGTGAAAAGATTCAATTTGCGTGGTCGTAAAATTGAATTCCGGATTAGGGATGTAGCAGACAACATTGAACCATCTAGCTGGATTCAGAATGCAGTGAAAGGGATATTTAAAAAAGTGAGTGACGATTTGGATCCTTCTGATATGGTGGGTATAACATTTACAGGGAAGAATTTCGAACACTATGGTCCTGGTTGGATGAGCTATAGAAAGGCATCCGATTTAAAGTGGAGCGAGGTATGGGATTTAATCACTAAAATTTTCCAAAGCAATTCCAAAGGCTTAAGCACGGATACTTTCCGTATAAATCTTACATCGATAAGACCTGCTAAAGGACAAGGAGTTCGAAATAAGAAATACAATTCTTTCGATGAAGAATGCATAAAGCGGCGGGGAATCATTGTAATTAGAAACAAAGACAACCTATGTTAACCTCGTGCTTTAGTTGTTGCAATTGCCTTTATTGAAAAAAAAAAAAAAAAAAAAATGGAGGCTTTATTTAACCTTATTAAAATCGAAAAAAATAAAATAGCTGATGCCTGCTGGGAGTTTCCAGAACTTAAGAAGGAGCCGGAGGGCGCTATGAAGGAGGCCCAACGAACGAGGAGCTGGTTGCAGTTGAAAGCTGTATTACATCTACTGGCGGCATATAATGCGAGAGCCAGGGCAGGAGATTTCCTGGACAGAGACATAAGTCCTGTCTTACTATTTATTTTAGAATTAAAATAAAAAATTGCTGTGGATGTTGTGAGATGTATGTTAAAGTGTTTAAATATATTGAAGGGGGCCGCCGCGACGGTTATCGTGAGCCGTGACGGTTATCGTGTCTGTTGATTTGTATGGTGGTTCGTAGCCATGGTCGCTGTGTATGTTAATTAGATGTGTTTTTGGTATGGTTTATTTGATCGAAGGGGGGTTAATGTAGCACGATGGAACATGTTACTCTTATCATTTTGACCATATTGTTTTCTGGAATTTCTTTAAAGAAGTATTGTGTTATCCGAAAAACCAGTCGTTAATGTAGCACGATGGAACATGTTACTCTTATCTTACTGACCACATTGTTTGAAAAGAAATTGTGATATTTTCGGAGGTATTTTCATGTATAAAAGGCGAGTGTTGAAGGTACTAGGTAACAGTTTACATTCAAATTAATCGGGGCAAAGAACATGGATTTCCTTAACCAACTGGGTAAAGTAAAGCCCCTAGAGGGTCTGAAAACAGTTGAATTGGGGAAACGCAGTCGTATCTTGAAGGCGATGCGGTGCCAGACCAAGTATGGTCCAAGGGTCCTAGTAGAGCTTGAGACGAAAAAGGTATTTTTGCCTCTCCGATTCAACGCAATGGAGGAGGACACCATTACCCAACTCCCCTTATATGAGATGGAAGTCATCAAAGCGATTGGAAGCTCCTTTGAGCTGGAGTTCCATCCTGTTGCAGAGGAAAACGATGAGGTGCCTGTTCTCTACTCACAACCATTTTTATAAAATAAAAAAATAAATTAAAAAAGTGAAACAAAGAAATTAACTGCTCTTTTTCTTTTTTATTGGTTTATTTGACTTTTAAGTGCTTTGAGGTGGTTAAAGATTACCCAACCTTTGTGAAAAGATTCAATTTGCGTGGTCGTAAAATTGAATTCCGGATTAGGGATGTAGCAGACAACATTGAACCATCTAGCTGGATTCAGAATGCAGTGAAAGGGATATTTAAACAAGTGACTGACGATTTGGATCCTTCTGATATGGTGGGTATAACATTTACAGGGAAGACTTTCGAACACTATGGTCCTGGTTGGATGAGCTATAGAAAGGCATCCGATTTAAAGTGGAGCGAGGTATGGGATTTAATCACTAAAATTTTCCAAAGCAATTCCAAAGGCTTAAGCACGGATACTTTCCGTATAAATCTTACATCGATAAGACCTGCTAAAGGACAAGGAGTTCGAAATAAGAAATACAATTCTTTCGATGAAGAATGCATAAAGCGGCGGGGAATCATTGTAATTAGAAACAAAGGCAACCTATGTTAACCTCGTGCTTTAGTTGTTGCAATTGCCTTTATTGAAAAAAAAAAAAAAAAAATGGAGGCTTTATTTAACCTTATTAAAATCGAAAAAAATAAAATAGCTGATGCCTGCTGGGAGTTTCCAGAACTTAAGAAGGAGCCGGAGGGCGCTATGAAGGAGGCCCAACGAACGAGGAGCTGGTTGCAGTTGAAAGCTGTATTACATCTACCTGCGGCATAAAATGCGAGAGCCAGGGCAGGAGATTTCCTGGACAGAGACATAAGTCCTGTCTTACTATTTATTTTAGAATTAAAATAAAAAATTGCTGTGGATGTTGTGAGATGTATGTTAAAGTGTTTAAATATATTGAAGGGGGCCGCCGCGACGGTTATCGTGAGCCGTGACGGTTATCGTGTCTGTTGATTTGTATGGTGGTTCGTAGCCATGGTCGCTGTGTATGTTAATTAGATGTGTTTTTGGTATGGTTTATTTGATCGAAGGGGGGTTAATGTAGCACGATGGAACATGTTACTCTTATCATTTTGACCATATTGTTTTCTGGAATTTCTTTAAAGAAGTATTGTGTTATCCGAAAAACCAGTCGTTAATGTAGCACGATGGAACATGTTACTCTTATCTTACTGACCACATTGTTTGAAAAGAAATTGTGATATTTTCGGAGGTATTTTCATGTATAAAAGGCGAGTGTTGAAGGTACTAGGTAACAGTTTACTTTCAAATTAATCGGGGCAAAGAACATGGATTTCCTTAACCAACTGGGTAAAGTAAAGCCCCTAGAGGGTCTGAAAACAGTTGAATTGGGGAAACGCAGTCGTATCTTGAAGGCGATGCGGTGCCAGACCAAGTATGGTCCAAGGGTCCTAGTAGAGCTTGAGACGAAAAAGGTATTTTTGCCTCTCCGATTCAACGCAATGGAGGAGGACACCATTACCCAACTCCCCTTAAATGAGATGGAAGTCATCAAAGCGATTGGAAGCTCCTTTGAGCTGGAGTTCCATCCTGTTGCAGAGGAAAACGATGAGGTGCCTGTTCTCTACTCACAACCATTTTTATAAAATAAAAAAGTGAAACAAAGAAATTAACTGCTCTTTTTCTTTTTTATTGGTTTATTTGACTTTTAAGTGCTTTGAGGTGGTTAAAGATTACCCAACCTTTGTGAAAACATTCAATTTGCGTGGTCGTAAAATTGAATTCCGGATTAGGGATGTAGCAGACAACATTGAACCATCTAGCTGGATTCAGAATGCAGTGAAAGGGATATTTCAAAAAGTGACTGACGATTTGGATCCTTCTGATATGGTGGGTATAACATTTACAGGGAAGACTTTCGAACACTATGGTCCTGGTTGGATGAGCTATAGAAAGGCATCCGATTTAAAGTGGAGCGAGGTATGGGATTTAATCACTAAAATTTTCCAAAGCAATTCCAAAGGCTTAAGCACGGATACTTTCCGTATAAATCTTACATCGATAAGACCTGCTAAAGGACAAGGAGTTCGAAATAAGAAATACAATTCTTTCGATGAAGAATGCATAAAGCGGCGGGGAATCATTGTAATTAGAAACAAAGACAACCTATGTTAACCTCGTGCTTTAGTTGTTGCAATTGCCTTTATTGAAAAAAAAAAAAAAAAATGGAGGCTTTATTTAACCTTATTAAAATCGAAAAAAATAAAATAGCTGATGCCTGCTGGGAGTTTCCAGAACTTAAGAAGGAGCCGGAGGGCGCTATGAAGGAGGCCCAACGAACGAGGAGCTGGTTGCAGTTGAAAGCTGTATTACATCTACTGGCGGCATATAATGCGAGAGCCAGGGCAGGAGATTTCCTGGACAGAGACATAAGTCCTGTCTTACTATTTATTTTAGAATTAAAATAAAAAATTGCTGTGGATGTTGTGAGATGTATGTTAAAGTGTTTAAATATATTGAAGGGGGCCGCCGCGACGGTTATCGTGAGCCGTGACGGTTATCGTGTCTGTTGATTTGTATGGTGGTTCGTAGCCATGGTCGCTGTGTATGTTAATTAGATGTGTTTTTGGTATGGTTTATTTGATCGAAGGGGGGTTAATGTAGCACGATGGAACATGTTACTCTTATCATTTTGACCATATTGTTTTCTGGAATTTCTTTAAAGAAGTATTGTGTTATCCGAAAAACCAGTCGTTAATGTAGCACGATGGAACATGTTACTCTTATCTTACTGACCACATTGTTTGAAAAGAAATTGTGATATTTTCGGAGGTATTTTCATGTATAAAAGGCGAGTGTTGAAGGTACTAGGTAACAGTTTACTTTCAAATTAATCGGGGCAAAGAACATGGATTTCCTTAACCAACTGGGTAAAGTAAAGCCCCTAGAGGGTCTGAAAACAGTTGAATTGGGGAAACGCAGTCGTATCTTGAAGGCGATGCGGTGCCAGACCAAGTATGGTCCAAGGGTCCTAGTAGAGCTTGAGACGAAAAAGGTATTTTTGCCTCTCCGATTCAACGCAATGGAGGAGGACACCATTACCCAACTCCCCTTAAATGAGATGGAAGTCATCAAAGCGATTGGAAGCTCCTTTGAGCTGGAGTTCCATCCTGTTGCAGAGGAAAACGATGAGGTGCCTGTTCTCTACTCACAACCATTTTTATAAAATAAAAAAATAAATTAAAAAAGTGAAACAAAGAAATTAACTGCTCTTTTTCTTTTTTATTGGTTTATTTGACTTTTAAGTGCTTTGAGGTGGTTAAAGATTACCCAACCTTTGTGAAAAGATTCAATTTGCGTGGTCGTAAAATTGAATTCCGGATTAGGGATGTAGCAGACAACATTGAACCATCTAGCTGGATTCAGAATGCAGTGAAAGGGATATTTAAAAAAGTGAGTGACGATTTGGATCCTTCTGATATGGTGGGTATAACATTTACAGGGAAGAATTTCGAACACTATGGTCCTGGTTGGATGAGCTATAGAAAGGCATCCGATTTAAAGTGGAGCGAGGTATGGGATTTAATCACTAAAATTTTCCAAAGCAATTCCAAAGGCTTAAGCACGGATACTTTCCGTATAAATCTTACATCGATAAGACCTGCTAAAGGACAAGGAGTTCGAAATAAGAAATACAATTCTTTCGATGAAGAATGCATAAAGCGGCGGGGAATCATTGTAATTAGAAACAAAGACAACCTATGTTAACCTCGTGCTTTAGTTGTTGCAATTGCCTTTATTGAAAAAAAAAAAAAAAAAAAAATGGAGGCTTTATTTAACCTTATTAAAATCGAAAAAAATAAAATAGCTGATGCCTGCTGGGAGTTTCCAGAACTTAAGAAGGAGCCGGAGGGCGCTATGAAGGAGGCCCAACGAACGAGGAGCTGGTTGCAGTTGAAAGCTGTATTACATCTACTGGCGGCATATAATGCGAGAGCCAGGGCAGGAGATTTCCTGGACAGAGACATAAGTCCTGTCTTACTATTTATTTTAGAATTAAAATAAAAAATTGCTGTGGATGTTGTGAGATGTATGTTAAAGTGTTTAAATATATTGAAGGGGGCCGCCGCGACGGTTATCGTGAGCCGTGACGGTTATCGTGTCTGTTGATTTGTATGGTGGTTCGTAGCCATGGTCGCTGTGTATGTTAATTAGATGTGTTTTTGGTATGGTTTATTTGATCGAAGGGGGGTTAATGTAGCACGATGGAACATGTTACTCTTATCATTTTGACCATATTGTTTTCTGGAATTTCTTTAAAGAAGTATTGTGTTATCCGAAAAACCAGTCGTTAATGTAGCACGATGGAACATGTTACTCTTATCTTACTGACCACATTGTTTGAAAAGAAATTGTGATATTTTCGGAGGTATTTTCATGTATAAAAGGCGAGTGTTGAAGGTACTAGGTAACAGTTTACATTCAAATTAATCGGGGCAAAGAACATGGATTTCCTTAACCAACTGGGTAAAGTAAAGCCCCTAGAGGGTCTGAAAACAGTTGAATTGGGGAAACGCAGTCGTATCTTGAAGGCGATGCGGTGCCAGACCAAGTATGGTCCAAGGGTCCTAGTAGAGCTTGAGACGAAAAAGGTATTTTTGCCTCTCCGATTCAACGCAATGGAGGAGGACACCATTACCCAACTCCCCTTATATGAGATGGAAGTCATCAAAGCGATTGGAAGCTCCTTTGAGCTGGAGTTCCATCCTGTTGCAGAGGAAAACGATGAGGTGCCTGTTCTCTACTCACAACCATTTTTATAAAATAAAAAAATAAATTAAAAAAGTGAAACAAAGAAATTAACTGCTCTTTTTCTTTTTTATTGGTTTATTTGACTTTTAAGTGCTTTGAGGTGGTTAAAGATTACCCAACCTTTGTGAAAAGATTCAATTTGCGTGGTCGTAAAATTGAATTCCGGATTAGGGATGTAGCAGACAACATTGAACCATCTAGCTGGATTCAGAATGCAGTGAAAGGGATATTTAAACAAGTGACTGACGATTTGGATCCTTCTGATATGGTGGGTATAACATTTACAGGGAAGACTTTCGAACACTATGGTCCTGGTTGGATGAGCTATAGAAAGGCATCCGATTTAAAGTGGAGCGAGGTATGGGATTTAATCACTAAAATTTTCCAAAGCAATTCCAAAGGCTTAAGCACGGATACTTTCCGTATAAATCTTACATCGATAAGACCTGCTAAAGGACAAGGAGTTCGAAATAAGAAATACAATTCTTTCGATGAAGAATGCATAAAGCGGCGGGGAATCATTGTAATTAGAAACAAAGGCAACCTATGTTAACCTCGTGCTTTAGTTGTTGCAATTGCCTTTATTGAAAAAAAAAAAAAAAAAATGGAGGCTTTATTTAACCTTATTAAAATCGAAAAAAATAAAATAGCTGATGCCTGCTGGGAGTTTCCAGAACTTAAGAAGGAGCCGGAGGGCGCTATGAAGGAGGCCCAACGAACGAGGAGCTGGTTGCAGTTGAAAGCTGTATTACATCTACTGGCGGCATAAAATGCGAGAGCCAGGGCAGGAGATTTCCTGGACAGAGACATAAGTCCTGTCTTACTATTTATTTTAGAATTAAAATAAAAAATTGCTGTGGATGTTGTGAGATGTATGTTAAAGTGTTTAAATATATTGAAGGGGGCCGCCGCGACGGTTATCGTGAGCCGTGACGGTTATCGTGTCTGTTGATTTGTATGGTGGTTCGTAGCCATGGTCGCTGTGTATGTTAATTAGATGTGTTTTTGGTATGGTTTATTTGATCGAAGGGGGGTTAATGTAGCACGATGGAACATGTTACTCTTATCATTTTGACCATATTGTTTTCTGGAATTTCTTTAAAGAAGTATTGTGTTATCCGAAAAACCAGTCGTTAATGTAGCACGATGGAACATGTTACTCTTATCTTACTGACCACATTGTTTGAAAAGAAATTGTGATATTTTCGGAGGTATTTTCATGTATAAAAGGCGAGTGTTGAAGGTACTAGGTAACAGTTTACTTTCAAATTAATCGGGGCAAAGAACATGGATTTCCTTAACCAACTGGGTAAAGTAAAGCCCCTAGAGGGTCTGAAAACAGTTGAATTGGGGAAACGCAGTCGTATCTTGAAGGCGATGCGGTGCCAGACCAAGTATGGTCCAAGGGTCCTAGTAGAGCTTGAGACGAAAAAGGTATTTTTGCCTCTCCGATTCAACGCAATGGAGGAGGACACCATTACCCAACTCCCCTTAAATGAGATGGAAGTCATCAAAGCGATTGGAAGCTCCTTTGAGCTGGAGTTCCATCCTGTTGCAGAGGAAAACGATGAGGTGCCTGTTCTCTACTCACAACCATTTTTATAAAATAAAAAAGTGAAACAAAGAAATTAACTGCTCTTTTTCTTTTTTATTGGTTTATTTGACTTTTAAGTGCTTTGAGGTGGTTAAAGATTACCCAACCTTTGTGAAAAGATTCAATTTGCGTGGTCGTAAAATTGAATTCCGGATTAGGGATGTAGCAGACAACATTGAACCATCTAGCTGGATTCAGAATGCAGTGAAAGGGATATTTAAACAAGTGACTGACGATTTGGATCCTTCTGATATGGTGGGTATAACATTTACAGGGAAGACTTTCGAACACTATGGTCCTGGTTGGATGAGCTATAGAAAGGCATCCGATTTAAAGTGGAGCGAGGTATGGGATTTAATCACTAAAATTTTCCAAAGCAATTCCAAAGGCTTAAGCACGGATACTTTCCGTATAAATCTTACATCGATAAGACCTGCTAAAGGACAAGGAGTTCGAAATAAGAAATACAATTCTTTCGATGAAGAATGCATAAAGCGGCGGGGAATCATTGTAATTAGAAACAAAGACAACCTATGTTAACCTCGTGCTTTAGTTGTTGCAATTGCCTTTATTGAAAAAAAAAAGGAGGCTTTATTTAACCTTATTAAAATCGAAAAAAATAAAATAGCTGATGCCTGCTGGGAGTTTCCAGAACTTAAGAAGGAGCTGGAGGGCGCTATGAAGGAGGCCCAACGAACGAGGAGCTGGTTGCAGTTGAAAGCTGTAATACATCTACTGGCGGCATATAATGCGAGAGCCAGGGCAGGAGATTTCCTGGACAGAGACATAAGTCCTGTCTTACTATTTATTTTAGAATTAAAATAAAAAATTGCTGTGGATGTTGTGAGATGTATGTTAAAGTGTTTAAATATATTGAAGGGGGCCGCCGCGACGGTTATCGTGAGCCGTGACGGTTATCGTGTCTGTTGATTTGTATGGTGGTTCGTAGCCATGGTCGCTGTGTATGTTAATTAGATGTGTTTTTGGTATGGTTTATTTGATCGAAGGGGGGTTAATGTAGCACGATGGAACATGTTACTCTTATCATTTTGACCATATTGTTTTCTGGAATTTCTTTAAAGAAGTATTGTGTTATCCGAAAAACCAGTCGTTAATGTAGCACGATGGAACATGTTACTCTTATCTTACTGACCACATTGTTTGAAAAGAAATTGTGATATTTTCGGAGGTATTTTCATGTATAAAAGGCGAGTGTTGAAGGTACTAGGTAACAGTTTACATTCAAATTAATCGGGGCAAAGAACATGGATTTCCTTAACCAACTGGGTAAAGTAAAGCCCCTAGAGGGTCTGAAAACAGTTGAATTGGGGAAACGCAGTCGTATCTTGAAGGCGATGCGGTGCCAGACCAAGTATGGTCCAAGGGTCCTAGTAGAGCTTGAGACGAAAAAGGTATTTTTGCCTCTCCGATTCAACGCAATGGAGGAGGACACCATTACCCAACTCCCCTTATATGAGATGGAAGTCATCAAAGCGATTGGAAGCTCCTTTGAGCTGGAGTTCCATCCTGTTGCAGAGGAAAACGATGAGGTGCCTGTTCTCTACTCACAACCATTTTTTATAAAATAAAAAAGTGAAACAAAGAAATTAACTGCTCTTTTTCTTTTTTATTGGTTTATTTGACTTTTAAGTGCTTTGAGGTGGTTAAAGATTACCCAACCTTTGTGAAAACATTCAATTTGCGTGGTCGTAAAATTGAATTCCGGATTAGGGATGTAGCAGACAACATTGAACCATCTAGCTGGATTCAGAATGCAGTGAAAGGGATATTTCAAAAAGTGACTGACGATTTGGATCCTTCTGATATGGTGGGTATAACATTTACAGGGAAGACTTTCGAACACTATGGTCCTGGTTGGATGAGCTATAGAAAGGCATCCGATTTAAAGTGGAGCGAGGTATGGGATTTAATCACTAAAATTTTCCAAAGCAATTCCAAAGGCTTAAGCACGGATACTTTCCGTATAAATCTTACATCGATAAGACCTGCTAAAGGACAAGGAGTTCGAAATAAGAAATACAATTCTTTCGATGAAGAATGCATAAAGCGGCGGGGAATCATTGTAATTAGAAACAAAGACAACCTATGTTAACCTCGTGCTTTAGTTGTTGCAATTGCCTTTATTGAAAAAAAAAAAAAAAATGGAGGCTTTATTTAACCTTATTAAAATCGAAAAAAATAAAATAGCTGATGCCTGCTGGGAGTTTCCAGAACTTAAGAAGGAGCCGGAGGGCGCTATGAAGGAGGCCCAACGAACGAGGAGCTGGTTGCAGTTGAAAGCTGTATTACATCTACTGGCGGCATATAATGCGAGAGCCAGGGCAGGAGATTTCCTGGACAGAGACATAAGTCCTGTCTTACTATTTATTTTAGAATTAAAATAAAAAATTGCTGTGGATGTTGTGAGATGTATGTTAAAGTGTTTAAATATATTGAAGGGGGCCGCCGCGACGGTTATCGTGAGCCGTGACGGTTATCGTGTCTGTTGATTTGTATGGTGGTTCGTAGCCATTGTCGCTGTGTATGTTAATTAGATGTGTTTTTGGTATGGTTCATTTGATCGAAGGGGGGTTAATGTAGCACGATGGAACATGTTACTCTTATCTTACTGACCACATTGTTTGAAAAGAAATTGTGATATTTTCGGAGGTATTTTCATGTATAAAAGGCGAGTGTTGAAGGTACTAGGTAACAGTTTACTTTCAAATTAATCGGGGCAAAGAACATGGATTTCCTTAACCAACTGGGTAAAGTAAAGCCCCTAGAGGGTCTGAAAACAGTTGAATTGGGGAAACGCAGTCGTATCTTGAAGGCGATGCGGTGCCAGACCAAGTATGGTCCAAGGGTCCTAGTAGAGCTTGAGACGAAAAAGGTATTTTTGCCTCTCCGATTCAACGCAATGGAGGAGGACACCATTACCCAACTCCCCTTATATGAGATGGAAGTCATCAAGCTGGAGTTCCATCCTGTTGCAGAGGAAAACGATGAGGTGCCTGTTCTCTACTCACAACCATTTTTATAAAATAAAAAAATAAATTAAAAAAGTGAAACAAAGAAATTAACTGCTCTTTTTCTTTTTTATTGGTTTATTTGACTTTTAAGTGCTTTGAGGTGGTTAAAGATTACCCAACCTTTGTGAAAAGATTCAATTTGCGTGGTCGTAAAATTGAATTCCGGATTAGGGATGTAGCAGACAACATTGAACCATCTAGCTGGATTCAGAATGCAGTGAAAGGGATATTTCAAAAAGTGACTGACGATTTGGATCCTTTTGATATGGTGGGTATAACATTTACAGGGAAGAATTTCGAACACTATGGTCCTGGTTGGATGAGCTATAGAAAGGCATCCGATTTAAAGTGGAGCGAGGTATGGGATTTAATCACTAAAATTTTCCAAAGCAATTCCGAAGGCTTAAGCACGGATACTTTCCGTATAAATCTTACAACGATAAGACCTGCTAAAGTACAAGGAGTTCGAAATAAGAAATACAATTCTTTCGATGAAGAATGCATAAAGCGGCGGGGAATCATTGTAATTAGAAACAAAGACAACCTATGTTAACCTCGTGCTTTAGTTGTTGCAATTGCCTTTATTGAAAAAAAAAAAAAAAAAAATGGAGGCTTTATTTAACCTTATTAAAATCGAAAAAAATAAAATAGCTGATGCCTGCTGGGAGTTTCCAGAACTTAAGAAGGAGCCGGAGGGCGCTATGAAGGAGGCCCAACGAACGAGGAGCTGGTTGCAGTTGAAAGCTGTATTACATCTACTGGCGGCATATAATGCGAGAGCCAGGGCAGGAGATTTCCTGGACAGAGACATAAGTCCTGTCTTACTATTTATTTTAGAATTAAAATAAAAAATTGCTGTGGATGTTGTGAGATGTATGTTAAAGTGTTTAAATATATTGAAGGGGGCCGCCGCGACGGTTATCGTGAGCCGTGACGGTTATCGTGTCTGTTGATTTGTATGGTGGTTCGTAGCCATGGTCGCTGTGTATGTTAATTAGATGTGTTTTTGGTATGGTTTATTTGATCGAAGGGGGGTTAATGTAGCACGATGGAACATGTTACTCTTATCATTTTGACCATATTGTTTTCTGGAATTTCTTTAAAGAAGTATTGTGTTATCCGAAAAACCAGTCGTTAATGTAGCACGATGGAACATGTTACTCTTATCTTACTGACCACATTGTTTGAAAAGAAATTGTGATATTTTCGGAGGTATTTTCATGTATAAAAGGCGAGTGTTGAAGGTACTAGGTAACAGTTTACTTTCAAATTAATCGGGGCAAAGAACATGGATTTCCTTAACCAACTGGGTAAAGTAAAGCCCCTAGAGGGTCTGAAAACAGTTGAATTGGGGAAACGCAGTCGTATCTTGAAGGCGATGCGGTGCCAGACCAAGTATGGTCCAAGGGTCCTAGTAGAGCTTGAGACGAAAAAGGTATTTTTGCCTCTCCGATTCAACGCAATGGAGGAGGACACCATTACCCAACTCCCCTTAAATGAGATGGAAGTCATCAAAGCGATTGGAAGCTCCTTTGAGCTGGAGTTCCATCCTGTTGCAGAGGAAAACGATGAGGTGCCTGTTCTCTACTCACAACCATTTTTATAAAATAAAAAAGTGAAACAAAGAAATTAACTGCTCTTTTTCTTTTTTATTGGTTTATTTGACTTTTAAGTGCTTTGAGGTGGTTAAAGATTACCCAACCTTTGTGAAAAGATTCAATTTGCGTGGTCGTAAAATTGAATTCCGGATTAGGGATGTAGCAGACAACATTGAACCATCTAGCTGGATTCAGAATGCAGTGAAAGGGATATTTAAAAAAGTGAGTGACGATTTGGATCCTTCTGATATGGTGGGTATAACATTTACAGGGAAGAATTTCGAACACTATGGTCCTGGTTGGATGAGCTATAGAAAGGCATCCGATTTAAAGTGGAGCGAGGTATGGGATTTAATCACTAAAATTTTCCAAAGCAATTCCAAAGGCTTAAGCACGGATACTTTCCGTATAAATCTTACATCGATAAGACCTGCTAAAGGACAAGGAGTTCGAAATAAGAAATACAATTCTTTCGATGAAGAATGCATAAAGCGGCGGGGAATCATTGTAATTAGAAACAAAGACAACCTATGTTAACCTCGTGCTTTAGTTGTTGCAATTGCCTTTATTGAAAAAAAAAAAAAAAATGGAGGCTTTATTTAACCTTATTAAAATCGAAAAAAATAAAATAGCTGATGCCTGCTGGGAGTTTCCAGAACTTAAGAAGGAGCTGGAGGGCGCTATGAAGGAGGCCCAACGAACGAGGAGCTGGTTGCAGTTGAAAGCTGTAATACATCTACTGGCGGCATATAATGCGAGAGCCAGGGCAGGAGATTTCCTGGACAGAGACATAAGTCCTGTCTTACTATTTATTTTAGAATTAAAATAAAAAATTGCTGTGGATGTTGTGAGATGTATGTTAAAGTGTTTAAATATATTGAAGGGGGCCGCCGCGACGGTTATCGTGAGCCGTGACGGTTATCGTGTCTGTTGATTTGTATGGTGGTTCGTAGCCATGGTCGCTGTGTATGTTAATTAGATGTGTTTTTGGTATGGTTTATTTGATCGAAGGGGGGTTAATGTAGCACGATGGAACATGTTCCTCTTATCATTTTGACCATATTGTTTTCTGGAATTTCTTTAAAGAAGTATTGTGTTATCCGAAAAACCAGTCGTTAATGTAGCACGATGGAACATGTTACTCTTATCTTACTGACCACATTGTTTGAAAAGAAATTGTGATATTTTCGGAGGTATTTTCATGTATAAAAGGCGAGTGTTGAAGGTACTAGGTAACAGTTTACATTCAAATTAATCGGGGCAAAGAACATGGATTTCCTTAACCAACTGGGTAAAGTAAAGCCCCTAGAGGGTCTGAAAACAGTTGAATTGGGGAAACGCAGTCGTATCTTGAAGGCGATGCGGTGCCAGACCAAGTATGGTCCAAGGGTCCTAGTAGAGCTTGAGACGAAAAAGGTATTTTTGCCTCTCCGATTCAACGCAATGGAGGAGGACACCATTACCCAACTCCCCTTAAATGAGATGGAAGTCATCAAAGCGATTGGAAGCTCCTTTGAGCTGGAGTTCCATCCTGTTGCAGAGGAAAACGATGAGGTGCCTGTTCTCTACTCACAACCATTTTTATAAAATAAAAAAATAAATTAAAAAAGTGAAACAAAGAAATTAACTGCTCTTTTTCTTTTTTATTGGTTTATTTGACTTTTAAGTGCTTTGAGGTGGTTAAAGATTACCCAACCTTTGTGAAAAGATTCAATTTGCGTGGTCGTAAAATTGAATTCCGGATTAGGGATGTAGCAGACAACATTGAACCATCTAGCTGGATTCAGAATGCAGTGAAAGGGATATTTAAAAAAGTGAGTGACGATTTGGATCCTTCTGATATGGTGGGTATAACATTTACAGGGAAGAATTTCGAACACTATGGTCCTGGTTGGATGAGCTATAGAAAGGCATCCGATTTAAAGTGGAGCGAGGTATGGGATTTAATCACTAAAATTTTCCAAAGCAATTCCAAAGGCTTAAGCACGGATACTTTCCGTATAAATCTTACATCGATAAGACCTGCTAAAGGACAAGGAGTTCGAAATAAGAAATACAATTCTTTCGATGAAGAATGCATAAAGCGGCGGGGAATCATTGTAATTAGAAACAAAGACAACCTATGTTAACCTCGTGCTTTAGTTGTTGCAATTGCCTTTATTGAAAAAAAAAAAGGAGGCTTTATTTAACCTTATTAAAATCGAAAAAAATAAAATAGCTGATGCCTGCTGGGAGTTTCCAGAACTTAAGAAGGAGCTGGAGGGCGCTATGAAGGAGGCCCAACGAACGAGGAGCTGGTTGCAGTTGAAAGCTGTAATACATCTACTGGCGGCATATAATGCGAGAGCCAGGGCAGGAGATTTCCTGGACAGAGACATAAGTCCTGTCTTACTATTTATTTTAGAATTAAAATAAAAAATTGCTGTGGATGTTGTGAGATGTATGTTAAAGTGTTTAAATATATTGAAGGGGGCCGCCGCGACGGTTATCGTGAGCCGTGACGGTTATCGTGTCTGTTGATTTGTATGGTGGTTCGTAGCCATGGTCGCTGTGTATGTTAATTAGATGTGTTTTTGGTATGGTTTATTTGATCGAAGGGGGGTTAATGTAGCACGATGGAACATGTTACTCTTATCATTTTGACCATATTGTTTTCTGGAATTTCTTTAAAGAAGTATTGTGTTATCCGAAAAACCAGTCGTTAATGTAGCACGATGGAACATGTTACTCTTATCTTACTGACCACATTGTTTGAAAAGAAATTGTGATATTTTCGGAGGTATTTTCATGTATAAAAGGCGAGTGTTGAAGGTACTAGGTAACAGTTTACTTTCAAATTAATCGGGGCAAAGAACATGGATTTCCTTAACCAACTGGGTAAAGTAAAGCCCCTAGAGGGTCTGAAAACAGTTGAATTGGGGAAACGCAGTCGTATCTTGAAGGCGATGCGGTGCCAGACCAAGTATGGTCCAAGGGTCCTAGTAGAGCTTGAGACGAAAAAGGTATTTTTGCCTCTCCGATTCAACGCAATGGAGGAGGACACCATTACCCAACTCCCCTTAAATGAGATGGAAGTCATCAAAGCGATTGGAAGCTCCTTTGAGCTGGAGTTCCATCCTGTTGCAGAGGAAAACGATGAGGTGCCTGTTCTCTACTCACAACCATTTTTATAAAATAAAAAAGTGAAACAAAGAAATTAACTGCTCTTTTTCTTTTTTATTGGTTTATTTGACTTTTAAGTGCTTTGAGGTGGTTAAAGATTACCCAACCTTTGTGAAAAGATTCAATTTGCGTGGTCGTAAAATTGAATTCCGGATTAGGGATGTAGCAGACAACATTGAACCATCTAGCTGGATTCAGAATGCAGTGAAAGGGATATTTAAAAAAGTGAGTGACGATTTGGATCCTTCTGATATGGTGGGTATAACATTTACAGGGAAGAATTTCGAACACTATGGTCCTGGTTGGATGAGCTATAGAAAGGCATCCGATTTAAAGTGGAGCGAGGTATGGGATTTAATCACTAAAATTTTCCAAAGCAATTCCAAAGGCTTAAGCACGGATACTTTCCGTATAAATCTTACATCGATAAGACCTGCTAAAGGACAAGGAGTTCGAAATAAGAAATACAATTCTTTCGATGAAGAATGCATAAAGCGGCGGGGAATCATTGTAATTAGAAACAAAGACAACCTATGTTAACCTCGTGCTTTAGTTGTTGCAATTGCCTTTATTGAAAAAAAAAAGGAGGCTTTATTTAACCTTATTAAAATCGAAAAAAATAAAATAGCTGATGCCTGCTGGGAGTTTCCAGAACTTAAGAAGGAGCTGGAGGGCGCTATGAAGGAGGCCCAACGAACGAGGAGCTGGTTGCAGTTGAAAGCTGTAATACATCTACTGGCGGCATATAATGCGAGAGCCAGGGCAGGAGATTTCCTGGACAGAGACATAAGTCCTGTCTTACTATTTATTTTAGAATTAAAATAAAAAATTGCTGTGGATGTTGTGAGATGTATGTTAAAGTGTTTAAATATATTGAAGGGGGCCGCCGCGACGGTTATCGTGAGCCGTGACGGTTATCGTGTCTGTTGATTTGTATGGTGGTTCGTAGCCATGGTCGCTGTGTATGTTAATTAGATGTGTTTTTGGTATGGTTTATTTGATCGAAGGGGGGTTAATGTAGCACGATGGAACATGTTACTCTTATCATTTTGACCATATTGTTTTCTGGAATTTCTTTAAAGAAGTATTGTGTTATCCGAAAAACCAGTCGTTAATGTAGCACGATGGAACATGTTACTCTTATCTTACTGACCACATTGTTTGAAAAGAAATTGTGATATTTTCGGAGGTATTTTCATGTATAAAAGGCGAGTGTTGAAGGTACTAGGTAACAGTTTACTTTCAAATTAATCGGGGCAAAGAACATGGATTTCCTTAACCAACTGGGTAAAGTAAAGCCCCTAGAGGGTCTGAAAACAGTTGAATTGGGGAAACGCAGTCGTATCTTGAAGGCGATGCGGTGCCAGACCAAGTATGGTCCAAGGGTCCTAGTAGAGCTTGAGACGAAAAAGGTATTTTTGCCTCTCCGATTCAACGCAATGGAGGAGGACACCATTACCCAACTCCCCTTATATGAGATGGAAGTCATCAAGCTGGAGTTCCATCCTGTTGCAGAGGAAAACGATGAGGTGCCTGTTCTCTACTCACAACCATTTTTATAAAATAAAAAAATAAATTAAAAAAGTGAAACAAAGAAATTAACTGCTCTTTTTCTTTTTTATTGGTTTATTTGACTTTTAAGTGCTTTGAGGTGGTTAAAGATTACCCAACCTTTGTGAAAAGATTCAATTTGCGTGGTCGTAAAATTGAATTCCGGATTAGGGATGTAGCAGACAACATTGAACCATCTAGCTGGATTCAGAATGCAGTGAAAGGGATATTTCAAAAAGTGACTGACGATTTGGATCCTTTTGATATGGTGGGTATAACATTTACAGGGAAGAATTTCGAACACTATGGTCCTGGTTGGATGAGCTATAGAAAGGCATCCGATTTAAAGTGGAGCGAGGTATGGGATTTAATCACTAAAATTTTCCAAAGCAATTCCGAAGGCTTAAGCACGGATACTTTCCGTATAAATCTTACAACGATAAGACCTGCTAAAGTACAAGGAGTTCGAAATAAGAAATACAATTCTTTCGATGAAGAATGCATAAAGCGGCGGGGAATCATTGTAATTAGAAACAAAGACAACCTATGTTAACCTCGTGCTTTAGTTGTTGCAATTGCCTTTATTGAAAAAAAAAAAAAAAAAAATGGAGGCTTTATTTAACCTTATTAAAATCGAAAAAAAATAAAATAGCTGATGCCTGCTGGGAGTTTCCAGAACTTAAGAAGGAGCCGGAGGGCGCTATGAAGGAGGCCCAACGAACGAGGAGCTGGTTGCAGTTGAAAGCTGTATTACATCTACTGGCGGCATATAATGCGAGAGCCAGGGCAGGAGATTTCCTGGACAGAGACATAAGTCCTGTCTTACTATTTATTTTAGAATTAAAATAAAAAATTGCTGTGGATGTTGTGAGATGTATGTTAAAGTGTTTAAATATATTGAAGGGGGCCGCCGCGACGGTTATCGTGAGCCGTGACGGTTATCGTGTCTGTTGATTTGTATGGTGGTTCGTAGCCATGGTCGCTGTGTATGTTAATTAGATGTGTTTTTGGTATGGTTTATTTGATCGAAGGGGGGTTAATGTAGCACGATGGAACATGTTACTCTTATCATTTTGACCATATTGTTTTCTGGAATTTCTTTAAAGAAGTATTGTGTTATCCGAAAAACCAGTCGTTAATGTAGCACGATGGAACATGTTACTCTTATCTTACTGACCACATTGTTTGAAAAGAAATTGTGATATTTTCGGAGGTATTTTCATGTATAAAAGGCGAGTGTTGAAGGTACTAGGTAACAGTTTACTTTCAAATTAATGGGGGCAAAGAACATGGATTTCCTTAACCAACTGGGTAAAGTAAAGCCCCTAGAGGGTCTGAAAACAGTTGAATTGGGGAAACGCAGTCGTATCTTGAAGGCGATGCGGTGCCAGACCAAGTATGGTCCAAGGGTCCTAGTAGAGCTTGAGACGAAAAAGGTATTTTTGCCTCTCCGATTCAACGCAATGGAGGAGGACACCATTACCCAACTCCCCTTAAATGAGATGGAAGTCATCAAAGCGATTGGAAGCTCCTTTGAGCTGGAGTTCCATCCTGTTGCAGAGGAAAACGATGAGGTGCCTGTTCTCTACTCACAACCATTTTTATAAAATAAAAAAGTGAAACAAAGAAATTAACTGCTCTTTTTCTTTTTTATTGGTTTATTTGACTTTTAAGTGCTTTGAGGTGGTTAAAGATTACCCAACCTTTGTGAAAAGATTCAATTTGCGTGGTCGTAAAATTGAATTCCGGATTAGGGATGTAGCAGACAACATTGAACCATCTAGCTGGATTCAGAATGCAGTGAAAGGGATATTTAAAAAAGTGAGTGACGATTTGGATCCTTCTGATATGGTGGGTATAACATTTACAGGGAAGAATTTCGAACACTATGGTCCTGGTTGGATGAGCTATAGAAAGGCATCCGATTTAAAGTGGAGCGAGGTATGGGATTTAATCACTAAAATTTTCCAAAGCAATTCCAAAGGCTTAAGCACGGATACTTTCCGTATAAATCTTACATCGATAAGACCTGCTAAAGGACAAGGAGTTCGAAATAAGAAATACAATTCTTTCGATGAAGAATGCATAAAGCGGCGGGGAATCATTGTAATTAGAAACAAAGACAACCTATGTTAACCTCGTGCTTTAGTTGTTGCAATTGCCTTTATTGAAAAAAAAAAAAAAAATGGAGGCTTTATTTAACCTTATTAAAATCGAAAAAAATAAAATAGCTGATGCCTGCTGGGAGTTTCCAGAACTTAAGAAGGAGCTGGAGGGCGCTATGAAGGAGGCCCAACGAACGAGGAGCTGGTTGCAGTTGAAAGCTGTAATACATCTACTGGCGGCATATAATGCGAGAGCCAGGGCAGGAGATTTCCTGGACAGAGACATAAGTCCTGTCTTACTATTTATTTTAGAATTAAAATAAAAAATTGCTGTGGATGTTGTGAGATGTATGTTAAAGTGTTTAAATATATTGAAGGGGGCCGCCGCGACGGTTATCGTGAGCCGTGACGGTTATCGTGTCTGTTGATTTGTATGGTGGTTCGTAGCCATGGTCGCTGTGTATGTTAATTAGATGTGTTTTTGGTATGGTTTATTTGATCGAAGGGGGGTTAATGTAGCACGATGGAACATGTTACTCTTATCATTTTGACCATATTGTTTTCTGGAATTTCTTTAAAGAAGTATTGTGTTATCCGAAAAACCAGTCGTTAATGTAGCACGATGGAACATGTTACTCTTATCTTACTGACCACATTGTTTGAAAAGAAATTGTGATATTTTCGGAGGTATTTTCATGTATAAAAGGCGAGTGTTGAAGGTACTAGGTAACAGTTTACTTTCAAATTAATCGGGGCAAAGAACATGGATTTCCTTAACCAACTGGGTAAAGTAAAGCCCCTAGAGGGTCTGAAAACAGTTGAATTGGGGAAACGCAGTCGTATCTTGAAGGCGATGCGGTGCCAGACCAAGTATGGTCCAAGGGTCCTAGTAGAGCTTGAGACGAAAAAGGTATTTTTGCCTCTCCGATTCAACGCAATGGAGGAGGACACCATTACCCAACTCCCCTTATATGAGATGGAAGTCATCAAGCTGGAGTTCCATCCTGTTGCAGAGGAAAACGATGAGGTGCCTGTTCTCTACTCACAACCATTTTTATAAAATAAAAAAATAAATTAAAAAAGTGAAACAAAGAAATTAACTGCTCTTTTTCTTTTTTATTGGTTTATTTGACTTTTAAGTGCTTTGAGGTGGTTAAAGATTACCCAACCTTTGTGAAAAGATTCAATTTGCGTGGTCGTAAAATTGAATTCCGGATTAGGGATGTAGCAGACAACATTGAACCATCTAGCTGGATTCAGAATGCAGTGAAAGGGATATTTCAAAAAGTGACTGACGATTTGGATCCTTTTGATATGGTGGGTATAACATTTACAGGGAAGAATTTCGAACACTATGGTCCTGGTTGGATGAGCTATAGAAAGGCATCCGATTTAAAGTGGAGCGAGGTATGGGATTTAATCACTAAAATTTTCCAAAGCAATTCCGAAGGCTTAAGCACGGATACTTTCCGTATAAATCTTACAACGATAAGACCTGCTAAAGTACAAGGAGTTCGAAATAAGAAATACAATTCTTTCGATGAAGAATGCATAAAGCGGCGGGGAATCATTGTAATTAGAAACAAAGACAACCTATGTTAACCTCGTGCTTTAGTTGTTGCAATTGCCTTTATTGAAAAAAAAAAAAAAAAAATGGAGGCTTTATTTAACCTTATTAAAATCGAAAAAAAATAAAATAGCTGATGCCTGCTGGGAGTTTCCAGAACTTAAGAAGGAGCCGGAGGGCGCTATGAAGGAGGCCCAACGAACGAGGAGCTGGTTGCAGTTGAAAGCTGTATTACATCTACTGGCGGCATATAATGCGAGAGCCAGGGCAGGAGATTTCCTGGACAGAGACATAAGTCCTGTCTTACTATTTATTTTAGAATTAAAATAAAAAATTGCTGTGGATGTTGTGAGATGTATGTTAAAGTGTTTAAATATATTGAAGGGGGCCGCCGCGACGGTTATCGTGAGCCGTGACGGTTATCGTGTCTGTTGATTTGTATGGTGGTTCGTAGCCATGGTCGCTGTGTATGTTAATTAGATGTGTTTTTGGTATGGTTTATTTGATCGAAGGGGGGTTAATGTAGCACGATGGAACATGTTACTCTTATCATTTTGACCATATTGTTTTCTGGAATTTCTTTAAAGAAGCATGGTGTTATCCGAAAAACTAGCCGTTAATGTAGTATGATGGAACATGTTACTCTTATCATTCTGACCATATTGTTTTTTCTGGAATTTCTTTAAAGATCTGTAGTATAAAAGCTCGCTGGAATCTAAGCATGGCATTACTCCATTTCAGAAAATTGGACTGCTTAAACATACCTACACATTAAAAAATGGATTTTTTATTCAATATCATCAAGGCGGAAAAAAATAAAATAGCTGACGTATGCTGGGAGTTTCAAGAGCTTAGGAAGGAGCTGGAGGACGCTATGGAGGAGGCCCAGCGAACGAGGAGCTGGTTACAGCTGAAAGCTGTAGTATACCTACTGGCGGCGTATAATGCGAGAGCCAGGGCAGGAGATTTCCTGGACACGGACATAAGTCCAGGGTTGTTATTTATTTTAGAGTTAAAATAAAAAAAAATTTATAAATATTTAGTAAAATAAAAAAAAAAATAAAACCATTGAATTAATTGTTTTTTATTTATCCAATCAATAATGAAATCATTGTGTTTATTAGTTGAAAATGTTGATCTGCCTAACTTCGTTGAATTTGATAGTGCATCGAAATATGGACCATAGATTTTGTCGCGATTTTCATCAGATGACGGCGTTGATCGGTTGAATGGTGTGCTTTGATTATAAACTTGTGAATTGGTGGGTGTTCTAAATGAAACATCTTCTTCTTCTTCTTCTTCTTCAACCGGACTTGAGTAGTGTAATGGGGACTCCTTTTCTATATCTGATTTAAATTCTAACTTCCTTCGTTTCAATGGTTTCTTTATGTTTTCGATACTTTGAGTTTTGTTTGTTTTGACATTTTCCACGATCTCCTTTAAAGGTTCAACTATTGGTTTAAAAGTATTTTCAAATTCGGTTTCCTTTGCAATTCTTCCTGTTTTGAGGGACATATATTTTCTCTTCAAAGATTTTTTAGTTTTTATGAGGTCTTTGAGCAAACTTTCATCGATATCCATATTTATTATTGTATATGAAATAGGTTTCAAATAGGTCTGTTTAATAACAGGGCAGTTTAATAACAGGGCAGTTTAATAACAGGGCAGTTTAATAACAGGGCTGTTTAATAACAGGGCTGTTCTAAAGCAGATGTGGTCATGTAGGCAGCTGTTTAATAACTGAATAGCTTTATAGAACGGCTATTTCTTTAAAAGATCTATTGTACCATGATGAAATGATGATGATGGCCATTGTTGGTTTATGCGTGCGTGTCTTTTTCCAACAAGAGTTAACCTTGAACTAAGAAATTAGATTTCTCGCGAAACTATTTGACTGAGTGGATTATAATTTATGACGCGATCGTGTAACATTAAACAGTAGGCTGACGTATTTGCTGGGATTGGTTTTGTTCCTGTTGTTTTGAATTCAATGCGAATATCAACTGGACCATTTTTGATTATTTCACTCTGATGTCTGCAATCTATAACGAAAATTGTCGCTTGAGATTTAAATGTATCTCTTGATAAGAGTGGTTCAGCAACTAGTCGGTTGTAGTAGGTTTTTTGAAAGTCGCAGTACATATTGTATAGTAAACTGTAATTATTTTTATCAAAGGATAAATTTAAATCTTCACAAGGGTAAGCATCAGAATTTAAGTATGCCTTCACGTTTGTAATATCACAATGATCGAAATAAGTCGGGTTTCCTTGTAGTAGATTACGTTTGTTAGTTTGCAATGCAAGGAGAATGTAGCGTGGCTTCTCTATTTGTGAGGTTGTCTTCACATTCCAAATATGATGATTGGTGCTGGGCAAAGTAGGATATTCATACAGATCCCAGTTACGAAAGGCAATCTTCATAGTTTGACCATTATTAATAGGTTTGTAAAGTTTTAATTTGTAAGAATCAGACAGTGTAATATGAGGAATTTTCCATTGTACTTTAAGTAATTTTATCTTTGCTTTTTCATCATCGTCAGCAATTAATGAATTATCATCTGTGCGTGATCGTGTTAGAATCAAATCATGGCGTCCATTGGGTATTACTCTCTTATAGTCTTCAGCAAAACCCAGTAATTTATTTAGAGGTATACAAAAATTAAAGTAGAAACTATCCAGATTAATTGAAGAGTTGGGCGACCAAGATGCATTCAATAGCATATCGCTTTCGTTTTTGTTTAAAGAAATGTAATTTTTAATAGTTGATGTTATGCCGACACTACGATTGCTATCAATTTCCACGCCATTTAATTCATAACGTATTTCGTCAAATAAGAAGGCTATTCCGTTGTTTACAAGTTTTGTTTTCGTAGCTGCCGATCCATCAGATTTCGATACAGTACCTTCAATATAAATGTAACTTTCTGAAGGCAAAATATTAAGATTTTGATGTTGGACACAAATTTGTATAATGTCATTTTTCTCAAAGTTATTCAGATATGGTGAATAGGTGTGATAATCCAGTTTTGAGATACTCTCCTCAAACTTTGGTTCTTCGAAAATATTCAGCATGTTGTTAGGATTGATTTAATGTTTTAATTTATATCCCAGTGACAATAGAAATTGTTGATTTTCTATAGTAAGTTTTGATGTTCTCTTATCAGAAGATGATAGTATATTGTTAGAGTTAGTAGTGTTACCTGCTCTTTTATAACTTGAGGGGTAATTATATACTATCATTATTGTGGTTTCAAATGCAAGCGAATTGTTATGATTTCGTTTCGAAAGTTTATACGATTTCCGTCCTGATCCAGGAGATTCAATGTTATAGAACTTATCCTCTTAGCGTTCACTGGCAAATAGATGACATTGTGTGGAACTTCAACTATTTTATATCCTGGACTAACGTTGACTGAAAATTCATGTAGTATATGAGCAGGTTGACTATTGATATATGTTTCGTCAATTAAATTACATTCAACTCGTACAATATTCACTCTATTGATATTAACATTCTGATCAGATACATGCAGAATATTAGGAACTAGTTTCTTCTTACTGAATCCTAAAAGAGAACCAATAGATTGGTCTTGTGTAAAATCGATTTCCACATTGCTGTACAGTTCACATTTCAAAGTATTATTATTGGCTTTTAATTTGATTATAACTTTTTCAATGCTATTCTCATTGTGTGTGTTCAGAACCTTCTGAATTATTTTATTAATATCCTCAATTTCATAAGAGCCCACTGTAAATTCAATCCTGATTTCTCCATCACCACCACCACCACCACCACAATGAAATAAATTATTTAATTCATCCACATTAGGTATGGAATTATAGGTTTGCAGATCAACTAAGCCACATACATAATCAGAATTTAGGACAATTGGAGGAAAGTACTCTGCAGTGAGCGTAGATTGGTTTCCACTTAAAGTGAGTGTTAACGACATAACTATTGGAATAGAAATGAAACACAATATTTTGATTTTACTCTATTTATTTATATTTTGCTCAATTAGAAACTTTAAACATAGATGACCACATATAAATGTATTGAAATTTTGGCAGCTGTTATAATTATAGTGAATATTTTCACCTAAATATCGTACAACTTCTAGGGGTGGTCTTAAGTTACCAAAACTATCGAAATATTTGACAATATTTTTATTCTTAATGTATGCTACCCAATGTGTCCCCGGCCCACTCTCATTGTCCAAATTAATTACACCACATTCCTTGTTATCAGATCTTACTGGTAATTTATCTCTCATGTAAACACCCCTGAAGCATGGTATATTCAATTTTCCAAATTTCATAATATCAATATTGGTGAGTGGACGATTAGGTAGTGAATTTAAAAGTTTTTTGAATCGTGTGGTTTAAGGAAAAGTCCAAATCCTTTTTTATATGGCTGTAGATAAAGTCCACTACCATGCTTAATTTTAATTCCTTCCATAGCCTGATTGTGTCGTTTATTCTCTTCCAATTGATTCTTGGCTACCTTTGATTCATTTATAGCTTTAACTACACCCGCAGCTCCTCCGACTACTGATCCAATAGCCGATAGCCCAGCTAAAATAGGTAACAATGGTAAGAAACCACCAATTTTCGGTAGAGGTATTACTCGAGGAATTGTAATGCTCTTTCGTTTATTTTTAATGATCTTTTTAGCTGCTTGTAGAGCACTTGTTGCAATTACATTAGGATCTTCGCTTCTAGTGTCTCGAATAGCATTTCTAGCCTCCATAATGGCTTTTTTAAATAAATTATTCTTTTTGCGGGGGTTTCTTTTCCTTCTCTTGGCTTTGCAGCCCATACCAAGTTTCGTTTTAGCTTTCATCATATTCGTTACTAATATACTATTTATTTTCTCTGCTATCGATGAGTCTTTTGCCTTTACTCTCTGCCAAGCCTTTTCAGTTAAAATTTTGTCTGCAATATGTCGTTCGGGTAGATTTTTATTGTTAGCATATGCAATATCGTGTTCGCGACAAGCTTCATCCAACTGATTAACTCCCCTATCTCCTCTAGCAAGGCGTTCTTTCAATTTAGTCCCCGGCCCACAGAAGTTATATGAGGGAAGATGTAATTCAATTGGTAATTTCTCGATTAAGGAATTCACTAATCCGTACCCTTTGAATGTATCTTTCCAACTGTTGGCTTTCACACTATAATCTATCATTTTATGCGACTTTCTTGTTGTATATGTTGAACAATTATGAATTTCTCAACTATAAAACATGATCTTTTATATTGATTAGTTTCATTCAATAGCAGAATGAGGTTCATAAAACAACAACAACGAGATTTTATTAAAGTCAAGAACTTTGATAGTAAAATTAAAGTACGCAGGAAACATGGAGCAATATTTCCTAATAGTATTAGAGGAATAATTGTGGGTCCATCAAATTGTGGAAAAACCAATGTCATGTTGAGCATTCTCCTCGATCCAAATGGTTTAAAATTTGAAAATCTCTACATATACTCAAAGTCTCTGCATCAACCAAAGTATACATACCTGAGAAAGCTAATAGAGTCCATCAAGGGTATGGGATATAATGAATTTTCAAATAATTGCGAAATTATTACGCCTTCTGAAGCAAATCGAAACTCAGTTTTTATATTCGATGATGTGGCCTGTGATAAGCAAAACAATATTCGAGAATATTTCTGCATGGGTCGACATAATGACGTGGATAGTTTCTACTTGTGCCAATCTTATACACATATACCAAAACACTTGATTCGAGACAATGCAAACTATTTAGTTATTTTCAAGCAAGACGAACTTAACCTGAAGCATATATACAACGATCATGTCAACTCTGACATGACATTCAATCAATTCAAGGAATTGTGTAAAAAATGCTGTAAAGATACATATGGGTTCTTGGTTATTAACAAAGATTTTAGTTTGAATAAAGGCCGATATAATAATTCATTTAAAGAAACTGTATCTATATAAATCTATTCAGTCGTAAATCAACGGTTTAAATGATTACATACGATTAGAGCATTCGTCCTTGTATTCGACAAGTATGGATGTTGATGAAAATTTACTTAAAGATTTAGTAAAAACTAAAAAAGCTTTAAAGAGAAAATATATGTTTCTTCAGTCTGGAAAAACTACGAAGGATGCGGAAATTGAGACTACTTTTAAACCAATAGTTGAACCCTTAAAAGAAATCGTGAAAAATGTCAAAAGTGCTCATACTCAAAATGATACTGCTGCTGCTGCAGATGTTGCTTACAATAATATAGATATGAAAATAAAGAATCAACAACTACTACGACGACGTTTACAATACCCAGAAGAAGAAGAAAAAAAATCCATTTCTAATGCAAGTTTTGACTTCTCATCTCCAGATTCAAATCAGACAACGAACAATGATAATTCATTTAGGACACCCTACGACAATAGCCTTGATCAAAGTACTCCAATTAATCGATCATCCCCATCAGATTCGAATCGTGACAAAATCTATGGTCCACATTTCGACGTGGAATCAAATTCAATGAAATTAGGTGGATCAAGTTTTGTAATTAACGAACACAAGAATTTCGTCATTGATGATGAAATCTTCCATGGAACGAAAGGCCTTTATGAATTAATATTTCGAAAAAATCCTAGAAAAGATCGATATACCAATGAAGACTTGGATCAATATCTAAAGATATTACAAAAAACAAAAATACACTTGAAAAACTATGATAGTAACTTACAAGTTAAAGGCAACAGAGGTTATAAGTATAAACATATAATCCAACCTTTACTTCAGCACCTAACGCAGAGAGTCATAAAGAAAATCGGAAAAACCATGCAATAGTAATTCATCTGATGTGAGTTATTCGAATAAACCCATCGAATATGTGTATTGGGATAGCCCCGATGAACTCGTCAATAGATTAAGGCTTTTAATTGCATCTCAAAGAGCCGGCAATAATAATCTTCAAAATGAGGTTAACTCAATTGTAGAAGAATTACGTGAATCAAATGTCATACACTAATAATCAATTCAATTCATTAAAAGCAAGCAAATCAGTATGGTCCCACACCTGAACCGACTGTATAGGAACCGAACGGATAGGAACCGACCGGATAGGAACCGACCGGATAGGAACCGACCGACTAGGAACCGACCGGCTAGGAACCGACCGGATTTGACCTCAACACTTGGTTCAGAAATTGACCTATATAAAATCAATTCGCGCTGGAAACGAACATTATCTATATATTAGACATCGTTTAGAGAATAATCTTCATTATTAATAAAATGAGTGTTGACAAGTTCGGACGAAGCTCCAAACAATTTAATAGAACAACCGAGAGTTCGCGAGGACCTGCTGGCGTAGGATTTAGACTACTACCTAATGGTGATTTCGATATTCAGGGAAAATGTCTAAACAATGTTGGAAAACCTGTAAACCCAACACAGGCGGTAAATAAGGAATATGTAGATAGCACTATAGTCATTAATAATAAAAACATGCTAAATCATCGACGGTATGTAGACAACAATTTCAAAGCACTCATGGGGACTATAAATGATGAGACATTGAAGTTACAAAACATCGAAGATAAACTAGGAAAAATGGATGCGGATTTGCGGTCATACAGTGATGAGCAAAATTTAAAGACTCTTGAATTATTAAACAATATTAGAAAGTATATGTTGGATATTTTCGAGAAGTATAAAAATAGTGGTGAACCTATTAGAGGGGCAACAAATAGTTTTTCACCAATTTAGTACGCATTCGGAATTCGACTTGAAATGATGTCTACAGTAAATACGTCTACGATCTTCGATGAGGTGTTAAAATTTCTAAAAACAAATAACCAAACTCTTCTTGAGGAACATTTCAATGAATTTATTGATTGCATTAGTTTTCTGAGGAACTTTGAAAACGTATCTTCCACCACCTCTGTTCATGGGTGTCATTTTATAAACTGCCCCTGGTCTGAAAATCTCTGTCAAGAAGGACCAGATACTTGCGCATGCTATATGGTTGAAAGCAGATTGATTAGAATTAAGAAATTGATGTTACTTTATCGACGATTGGTCAAATAAAATATCTAATAAAATACAAAAACTCTCCTTGTTTCTATTCATTCGTTTTTATAATGAGTAAAAGAAAAGTTGTTGGTGAGCTGCACAAGCCAGCCCGAAGGAATTTCAAAAGGCGTAGAGTTATTATTAAGGGTTTTGATGATCTGTGGCAAGCAGACTTGGTTGAAATGATACCATACAGCGATGAGAATGAGGGGTTCAACTATTTACTAACCGTAATTGATACTTTTTCAAAGTATGCTTGGGTCGTTCCTTTGAAACATAAGACTGCATCAGCTACAACACAAGCTATGAGAACAATTTTTACCAATTCAAATCGAACACCTAAAAATTTGCAAACCGATGATGGTAAAGAATTCTTCAACAAGGTCTTCCAAAATTTGATGAATACCTACAAAATTAATCACTACTCAACGTACAGTACATTAAAAGCATCAATTGTTGAACGCTTTAACCGCACCCTTAAGGAGAAAATGTGGAAAGAATTCAGTTTCAATGGGAACTACAAATGGCTACCCATTTATAAGGATTTGCTGCGTGCATATAATCACTCGATACATAGAACAATAAAAAAACGCCCCGTTGATATAAATAAAAACAATGCCAAAGAATTACTATCAGGAGTTTATAAACGAATAAAAATTGCTGAGAAGGGAAAATACGAAGTTGGCAATAGCGTTCGAATAAGCAAGTTTAAACATGCTTTCGAAAAAGGATACACACCAAATTGGACAACTGAAATATTCAAAATAAGAAAAGTTCAGATAACAAACCCTATTACATATCTAATTGAAGATTTTCAAGGTCAGCCTATTAGTGGGAGTTTCTATGCACACGAATTACAAAAGACGAATTTTCCCAACATATTTCTCGTGGAAAAGATTCTTGCAACAAAAGGCGAAAAAGTATATGTCAAATGGTTGGGTTTCCCATCCACTAACAATTCATGGATAAATAAAAAACAATTAATTTAATGGTTTTATTTTTTATTTTTTTTTTTTTATTTTGCCCTTGACGATTTCAGTTGTAGCTGTTGTTGCCCCCAAGATTATAAAATATTCCCCCACATCACTAACCATTAATTCAAACACAGCATGATTCATTTCTACGCCGCCATCCCTATTTGTTTACATCAAACTCAACTCTATGACCTAATCATCTCATTTTACACAAAGCTAATTCAACCATGACTTCTTATCGCATTTTTTCATAATAATACTTCTTCGGTCAAATAAACCATACCAAAAACCCCATCTAATTAACATACACTGCGACCATTACTACGAACCACCATACAAATCAACAGACACAATAACCGTCACGGCTCACCATAACCATCCCGTCTCACAATACCCATCGCGGCGGCGGACCCCCCTTCAATATATTCAAACACTTTAACATACATCTCACAGCATCCACAGCTATAACAATAACCTACGACACCTACGAATACCAATAATTACCTCATCTCTAAACAATTCCAACACCCACCCCACAAAACACACAAAACTGATAACAAAAACTTTCAACATATCTAACCACTTTAACATACATCTCACACCATCCACACCTATACCGATAACATACGACACACTCTTTTTTAATTTTTATCATCACAACAACCCAACACGAATACCAATAATTACCTCATCTCTAAACAATTCCAACACCACCCACAAAACTGATAACAAAAACTAACAACCAACAGCGGCGGCAGCGGCGGCGGCACTTCAAACACACGACACGGCGCCTCAAACACACTACATATCGTCGCCTTTCTTTCTCAACCTCGTATCTGCAAAATCTTAGTTTTATGTTTTTTCCAGATTTGGCATCGTCATTGTCCGCCTCATAAGTGTAACAAACACGTATCTGAATAGCAATTTTAAGTTAAACGCAAATGACGACGCAAATTCCTTTCATCTTACTTTCGTTGTCTTTGTTTACTGCAAGAAGCTCGTATCTCGCTGTTACGAGGTTTTCAACCATATATCATTACCCAAAGTCGAAGATACGAGGTTGTCGCTCTTCAAGCATTGCACGAGAGACCAAAGATATTACTGTCACTTTTTTGAAATTCTTATTCTTAACCGTCAAATTTTTTCTGTGAAATTCTTAACGTGTGTCGTGTTGTCGTCAAAATCGCCGTAATAGGAGTGCTTTGTGAAGCAATATCTAAATCTAAATTATTCTCAAGGTCCTTATCGTATTTCTGAGAAACATAAACGGTACGTAAGTGCTTTTTTTACTATCAGGAAATTTCTAAACTGAAAAAAAACTGTAGACGGTCATATTATCTATAAGATGAAAAAGTGGAGCAGAGGTAGGGAGTTGGTGAGCTTGGCGAGAGGTAAAAATGATGAAAAGGAAGCATGTACCTCAAAAAAGAACACATCCGGTAGGTATCTCAAGCACTTATTCCTATATCATTTTTATTAATGAAAAATGTGCTGTATATTATTTTGTCATCTTCAGTGCAATCGTTGGAAACTACAAAAAATATATTAGAGAAAGATGAGATTGTCGTTTTAGATGAAAAGACTGGCCAGTTTGTTTTTCAAGATGTAGATCCGGCAAAAAGCGATGTTATCAAGGATGATAACTGTATTTTGGATGAAAAAACTGGTGAGCTAAAGCCGCCTTCATTAAGTTCGGAGAGTGGTGATTCTCAGTGCGACTTCTCTGTTTCGACTGACGATCCAGATTATAAATACAGCGAATGTTCCAGCGATTCCACAGATCTGGACACGTCTTTAAGGACTCTAGATGAAACCAGTGGTTTATGCACTAACAAAAAAGCCAAGAAAGGCCAAGGTAATAAAAGCAGATGGTTGCGAAATCAGTTGAAACGTAGAAGACAAAAGGGCAAACAGTATACTTCAATAAAAAGAAAGAGGGGTGAGGGGGTTATTGGAATGGAAGTTCGGGGAGGGAGAGTAATGAAACCCCAATGTAACTCTGTTAAATGTGCTAATAGCAAAACTAGGAAGTGTCATGAAATATCCGAAAAGGACAGAGGTGAAATTTTTCATACATTCTGGGACGTTCTTTCTTGGGAGCAACGAAAACTTTATGTCAACTCGATGGTTGTACTTAAACCTGTTGAAAAACAAACCACGGGCATTCCAAGTAAGAGATCGCATACGTTGGAGTATAAATTAAAAGTTAGTGGTGAGATGAAAACTGTGTGTAAAAAAATGTTTATGAACACTCTCTGTATCGGCGAATGGTCAGTTTTAAATTGGGTCAAGAGTGCTAAAAATGAAATCTGCATGACGAATAAAGCTCCCAAAGTAAATAGGCTCAAACCCATTAATATTACCAAAGCAGAACATATCAAAACATTTTTGAATTCAGTCCCTAAAATGCCATCCCACTATTGCCGAAAAAGTACAAGTAAACAATACGTTGATATAGATTATGGGACTTGGATGGAATTGTACAAAACTTTCGAGGTCTACATGAGAGACAACAACATCCCGCATGAAGAAAAAGCTTCATATAAATGTTTTTTGACAATCGTTCATGAGATGAATCTTGGCCTGTATAGACCAAAAAAGGACCAATGCGATTTGTGCTATGCATTTAAAAATGGTAATATTGGAACAGAAGAGTATCAGACGCACATTCATGCCAAAGAAAGAGCAAGGCAGGAAAGGGATTCAGACAAAGAAAGATGCTTAAAAGGTGAGATACAGCTATTTACTGTAGATTTGCAGGCTGTACAAAATATTCCATTGATCTCTGCTGGTGCACAATATTTTAAGTTGAAGCTGTGCGTCCATCAATTTACAATATACAATGAGAGAGATGGCAGTGTACTTTGTTATGTGTGGCACGAGGGAGAGGGTGGTGTTGATTCAAATGTTTTTGCATCATGCATCATTGACTTTTTGGAAGGATTGGCAGATAAAACCAAACCAATTATTATCTTCAGTGACGGCTGTTGTTATCAAAACCGAAACGTTACTCTATCAAATGCTTTACAAGACTTCGCTATTAAACATAAAGCTGAAATTTATCAGAAATACTTGGCAGTAGGACACACCCAAATGTCATGTGATTCGGTCCATTCTACAATTGAAATTAAGAAAAAAAACAAAGAGCTCTTCGTTCCTGCCGACTTTGTTCGTATAATTAAAGAAGCCAGAAGTTCAAAACCATATGAAGTACGTTACCTAAGTCATGAGTTCTTCCTTAATTACGGATCGGCAGTAAGGTATTACAAATCGATACGACCAGGGAAGAAAACTGGCGATCCTTGTGTGGTGAATATAAGGGCATTCAAATACACAGAACTTGGAACGGATTACAAGCTTAACTTCGACAGTGATTGGAAATTGTTGCCCCAACGTTTCGACGTCCATGGATCAAGCATAGTTATGAGGCTCTATAAACAACCATTAACTATTACAAAAAGGAAGATGGATGATCTTCAAAGTTTGAAGAATCTTTTACCTAAGGACTATCACACTTTCTATGACCATCTGACTCACGAAGAATGATGCTCCAAACCATTTTATTCTAACAGCTTATTTCCTAAAATTGTTAATTTCTTTTGGTCTTATAAATAAAAAAACAGTTTCTTGGTTATTTTATAAATGGTTTTAACGCAACAACCTCGTATCTCACAATTACGGTAACACGATTGTACTGGAACTCTTAATACCGTAACCTCGTATCTAAAAATTCTTCTCCTACATGTAGCGAGTAATTTAATTTACAATTGTGTCACCCGAAAAACACGTGTGTGGTAAGTTTTTATGAAATGGCATTCACACATTTTGCGTAAAAAAATTATATTACAAAATATACAGTTTTTTCTTTCTACTGTAAAAATTGTGAAAGACAGATACGAGGTTGAGAAAGAAAGGCGACGATATCCAGATAACACACTTCCGACAAAGCAAACACACTCACTCCAAGGTCATATCTTCCCTCTCACTCTAGCACGGAATTCCCAGTCTCAACCGTCCCAATACCTACTCCAAATGTTTCAGATGGGGGGAGGGATGAGATGAAGGTTTTGGTGATCACGAAATTCACAGAACCTTTATCTTCTGAAGAGAAGATGGAATCAATGGGTCACTTACTTAGAAAAGAGCAGGAAAAGTATTTTGCAAAGGAAATTACTTGTATAGAGAAGGACAGGTGCTTACCTGACAAGAGCAGGATAGAATCCTTAAAACCAATTGTAGATGGTAAAAAGATTCTGAGAGTTGGAGGAAGGCTAGAAAGAGCAGAGATGGAATACGAGAGAAGGCACCCAGCAATCGTGCCAAATGACTCTCGATTAGCTTGGTTGATCATGGATAGCGCACATTCAGCAACTAAGCATGGAGCAGTGCAGGTCATGATGCAGTACATTCGTCAGAGATTCTGGATTCCAAGGCTACGAAGTGAGTTGAGGAATTACCTACATAAGTGCTTGGTTTGTGTGCGACATAATCATCGCTTTGAGATGCAATTAATGGCTGATTTGCCATCAGAGAGAGTTACCACAGGAAAAGCCTTTCTACACACAGGGGTAGATTACGCAGGCCCGTTTGAGATCAAAATGATCGACAGAGCAGGTGAGCAAATAATAAGGCAGAAATGTTGGGTTTCCGTTTTTGTTTGTCTCAAAACGAGAGCAGTGCATATTGATTTGGTATCAAATCTTACGTCAGTGGCGTTCATTGGGACGGAATGGAGGTTCATGGCTCCTGCAGCACCACATCAAGGTGGTATATACGAAGCAGCGGTGAAGTCAATGAAATATCATTTGACGAGAATTGTTGGAGTGAAGGTCTTAGCTTATGAGCAGTTTCTGACACTACTTACTGGGATAGAAGCCATCTTGAATTCAAGACCGCTACATCCTTTGAGCGACGATCCAAATGATCTACAGGCGTTAACGCCGGGACATTTTTTGGTTGGTGAGCCACTGGTGTTACCGTTACCATTCGTAACCAATGAGATGCCAAATACAAAAGGTATAAAATTGTGGAAGGAGCGTAAGACTATGCTTGCGCATTTCTGGAGCAGGTGGAAGGAAGAGTACTTATCTACTCTTTATGAGAGAAAGAAATGGCGAAAAGAAAAATACGGTTTGAGAGAAGGACAATTGTGTATAATAAAGAGCGAGAATTACCCACCATCGACCTGGGCGATGGGGCGAATATTGAGATTAATACCAAGCAGGGATGGACTAGTTAGAAGCGTGGTTCTACAAACAGCAACCAGTACAGAAGATCTGTATCCTGCCAATCGAAGAGCTAAAATAACTTATTTAATTATTATACCTTATATATATTTTTTGAGCAGGAATATACTTAAATAAAAAGCGAAAGGGTAGAAAACCGTAGGTTTTCGCCGGGACTGTATCGAACTGCATGGGTATTGCAACTCTGCAGTCGATGTATTTAACGAATACAATAACTCAACGAAATACCGAGAGGGTTCGGAGTATTGTATGACGCATTTAGTCTATCAGCAGGAACCAAACGAGAAGGTTCGAAGGAGTTTTACATAAATAAATAAGTGGTTTTTATAACATTTTTCCACTAGAATGTTCTTGTCTTTTTATTGGGGTTTTTTCTTGCGTGTGATTCGCGGAGCTACGATACAAAGTTTATCGTTAAAGAAATAGCAATACTACACAATGGCTATCATCATCATTTCATCATCAAACCACCATTCAACTCTGACCAATTATCATCTGCATTAAGAAGACAAGTTCAATGGCTTTACCAAAATCATCATGGCCTAGTTTGGGATGGAGGTTTCACCGAATTTAAGAAAGTTCGGAAATACCTTCGCATGAAAATAAAAAATACAATTTTGTATGTCAAAGGAGTTGAAAAAGTTCAATGGATAAAGGAGTTACTTTGTGATGAAAATGTTGAAGTGATGAATATCGAAGAAGTTGGCTGTCCTAATTTCAACAATTGAAGCGACTCTATCCTTGTGAAATAAAATGTTCGCTCCATAGCAAATGCTGTGCCCTACAAAATGTATACCTGTTGGACAAATTCTTATCTGGAAATTAAATAAAAAAAAAAACAAATTTCTTCTTTTTTTCTTTATTTATGTCTTTTATAACCATATGGAAGGGAACTATTGTCTTCGAGACATCTACGTTTTTCTGACTTGGGTTTGTATGTTTTTGTTTCAGCAGTTGTTATGACCTCGTGCTCTCGTGTCCGGCGAATATTATTTGATAAAATTTGGATATCATCGGCATTCGCAGCATTAAGTACAGCTTCTTTGATTGTCTCAAAATTTACTTTCTTCGATGCTGAATAATTCAAATTGATTCCTTTTACTTTACACACGATTTTTTCAGTGTCATCTTTTGTACTAAAGACTTTGTAGGAATAATTTTTGGGGCCTCCACTTACGAATTCAGTAATATAACTTCCATACCCATAGCATTGTAATTCGTCAGTCATATCCCCTATAAATTCACCAGTCTGTGGATCAGGTTCTCCTTCACGACTTACATAGATTACGGAATCGGTGTCGTAGTACAAAACTCTACCTCCTAATATTTCCAGGTAACTATACAATTTCAGACGAGCTTGTGCGGTGGTATAAGCTGCAATACACACATTAACAGTTGATAAGGTCTCCGCTTCTTCTTCTTTATAAAACCAACTTACTATAACATTTTTCTCATTTATAGGTAGAATGTGACAGACTTCAATAGTTGGATTTATAAGAATTTGGAATAATTCTGATGGACTATTAATTATACATGTTTTCTGTTGATTTTCTCTTTGTCCAAATTTACCCCAAAATGAATTAAGTATGAGCTTAGCAAAAGATCTCTTCCCAGGGTTATCACAAATTTGTGCAAAAACGAGTTTAACCTCTTCATTACCCAAAAAGTCAGCTACATATTTCTTTTTCTCTTCCATTGTAGCACATTTATCTGGCCACCCTGATGCTTCCTGTTTCATTTTAATGAATTTATTCATCATTTGACTGAAAAGGCCGCACCGAAAGAAAAAACCTTGGTTGATTCAAAAATGTTTCATTTTTAACTGAAAATGGGCTTAAAATTGTCAAATCTAATACGTTTGTATTTGAAACAAACAAGGCTACATGTTTGAAACAACTACTTTGGCGTTGTTGATAAAAATTCTCGTAAGTATCACAGATATGTTTAATTTAAATATGTTTGTAGTTATTTCAAAAATGGTTTCACTGTTAGCATACAATTTAATTGTTGATTTAGTTGTTAAATAACAATAAATATGATAAAGATACAACTTAGGGATCTTACAAATAATTTGATGTCAAGCGTTTTGATTAAACACGAATATGGTCAAACAATTAAAATGAACGATACTTCTTATAAATTAAACATATTCATAGTTTCAGTACTATGATTTGTGTGCAATTAAGCAGAAAAATATTCAAATTAGAATAGCGGTAACACTCAGTTATCGTATTCCTTGTTAAAGAATCACAAACATGTTAACATTTTCTGCGGACATGTTTATCTAACAATGAGATGTTGAAGTTATCACGTTCAATATCGATCAGGCATAAAACAATTGTTGTAGGAATAGATTCGTTATGAATGTATAACCGAAATGTTAAAACAATAATGTTATCAACCATGAACATTGCTAAAGGAACACAAACGTTGTGAAACTATTACCTCAAATTGTTAATGAGCATATGCAAATTGATCTAAGCACAGTACTGTCACCAAGGCAGTGTTGTCGTTTTAAAAATGACGAAATCAATACATTCTGAGGCCCTAGTTATAGCCATACGTAAAACGAAACTGTACAAAAATCTTGATCTTAAAATGTTGCTTATGGATTATAAAGTTAGTTTATATATAAAAAAAAGCAAATTAAAATTTTTTAGGAAAATAATTTATTAATTTTTCCGTACGAAAAACTTTTTCCGGTCAACTTCCCAGTCAATTCCCAAAAAAAAAAAAAAAACCAAATCATTCCAACGAAACACATCGTCAGGTTTTTTTTTACTTGATGGATTTCAATCAGTGATAGTTGGTTTGTTGTAATTGTTTTCCTAGGAAAAACATTTTCCGACAGAATTTTTTTTATGACGGCTTAAACGAAAAAACTCATTTTCACACTGTTCCGACTTTTTCGGTTACATTTTTCGTACGGCTAAACTGAGGCCTCAATTCGAGTGTACAGTTTTGGGCCAAACGTTATGCTTACTTGCGGGAATATGCTTTACTCAACCCATCTAACTGTGT
Organism: Cheilosia grossa; assembly: GCA_963082955.1. Lineage (NCBI taxonomy): Eukaryota > Metazoa > Arthropoda > Insecta > Diptera > Syrphidae > Cheilosia > Cheilosia grossa. The sequence continues at coordinate 10,055,323 of OY720144.1, read as the reverse complement.
TTGCATTATTCAGATATTATTCTAAACGTAATTAACTTCCCAGTCAGTTCGCCTTCAAGACGCTCTTTCCCTTTCAAAAAAGTATCATACGACTTCATTTATGAAACCATCCATATTTATTGTAAAAGGCATACTAAAAAGTAGTAACAAAAGAACAAATCTGGCATATGATGTGCATGGTAGCTCTAAGTTTCTCCCAGTATTACAAGTACAACTTAAAAGTGATTAAACGAATTTCTTTAATAGAAAAATCTGAGTTTTGGGGCAATTTTCTAGAATTTTGATTGAAAAACGCAATTAGGGAAAGAACTACTTAGGTATGCTATTTTGTGAACATTCTCTTTACTCTTTTATGTTAAAGTTTAAGAAAAACAAAAATTATTGTAAAATATTCACAAAAGTTTAAGTTTTAAGAATGTATGAGAAGTTCCTTGTACTAGTTTATCTCTAATGTATCAATTCGTTATGCATAATGTTGACCAACAAAATATAGAAGTTAAACGTGTTGTGAACCTTCATTAGATATGAATATAAAATTAAAAAAAGCAATTCGAAAAGCATTACAAAAAATATATTACAAAACAAAGCTTATGTGAGTATAATATGGCAATTTGCACTACGCGAAGCAATAATAATTGCATTGCAAACGACAACACTGATTCATTATCGATGAGAAACATTGTAAACTGATCAACGAGATAGTTGTTAATGTATCACGAAAATGTTTAAGTAATCATGTTCCTATTCAATGAAGCATAAAACATTGTTGCAAGAACACAGACATTCAAGATCAAACACGAAAACAATGCAATCAAGGGTAAACATAGTTAAAGCAACACAAACGTGGTGAAAATAACTCGAATACATATAATCAAATACGCAGTCAACCCCGAATGTGTCGGCGTCGCTAACGGGGTTTCGTCTACGTCTTACTGGTTGCTTGCAAAAAATATTCATTGTGCCGGAATAATTGCAAGTGTTCAGAAGTGTCAGTTGACGTGCTTGTATTTCGTTTATTAACGACGTTTTTATTTTTGTAGTTCAGTTTGGTGCGCGTGTAATCCTAATCATACGTATAGGTACATAAAAAAGTATTAAAAAAACATCGCTTAAGACGTGCTTGCAATTGCAATTGGTATATTTAACAACGCTGTTTTTTGGAGTTCAATTCGGAGTACCTACGTGAAATCATACGAATACCTACTTAAAAGTGTTTTTATGTTTTACCTACCTAATAATTTCTATATAATAAGTTATCACTTACTATTTTGTATAAAGTAATTGCGCAGACAATATATATTTATCTTTGCGATTGCATTGTTCGTTATTCGTAAGAATATTCATCCAATCGGACAGTCGTAGATCATTAAGACAATCCTTTTGTTTTCCAGTGTGTGCATAAGACTTTTCTTTTTCTGGCTCAATTCGTCAAACATAATATTCATTCGATTCACGGATAGTAGTATAGCCAGCAAAATAGATAGTCTGAAAAGGATCAGATTCCTGTACTATCATGCAGTACGTTGGGAAAAATTAAAGAGGTCAGATCGTGTACTACAATGTATGCGCTGCCAGAGGTTCGGGCACGCCGCAGCTAACTGCCATGCAGTTCAGGTGTGTTAAGTGCAATAAGGACCACAAACATGGGGAATGTGCTTTAGGTAGCGATAGGGTAGAAGATCGAGGCCAGCTCTCGTGTGTATTCTGCAACAGCTCAGGACATCCTGCTAATTTCAGGGGATGTCCCAAGTATCAGCAGGTAAAACAGAATGTGCAGGCTCGAAAACAGAGGTCCGAAGAAGAGAAGGGTCGAAAGAGTCGCTCGTTCTCTAATTTTGTTGCACCCAATGTGTCCTTTGTCCAAATGGTATCTGGACAGGGTAGCACAATCACAAAAAGTGCGCCGAAGGTTCCTACACCGGAAGCGGATCTGGATTTGAAATCGATCCTGCTGTCACTGCACGGAAAGATCGACAATTTCCAGAAACAATTAAATGAGCATGCGGCTCGAATAGACATGATCTATTCGACGCTGTTTGCCGAGTCTGCCGCGCCATAAATATGATGGGTACGCTGGACGAGGTAAACTTAAAGATCCTTGCGGTGAATGTTAATTCACTAATCCGGATCGAGAGAAGGATCAATCTTTCCAATTTGTTGAAAGCCGAAAAGCCAGATGTGCTTCTGGTTAGCGAAAATAAGCTATCCCCGAAGCACAAATTGGGCTATAAAAATTACCATGTAGTTAGAAGAGACCGACCAAACTCCACACAGGGAGGTGGTGTCGCTATCTTAGTACGTAAGTGATCACTACGGACTTGCCGCCGTATTACGGATCCCGAACGAGCAGACGCAGCTGGAGCAGTACGACCAAGTGCGTTCTTTCGATTACCGAAAAGCGCAGTGTGTTGTTGGGGTTGGGGACGGTTGAAACAATTTTTCGGGGGACGGTTGAAACAATGAGTTTACTTATTTTTCGTGTTTTATAGATGCCCCGAGAACGTGTGAGGAAGACTTCAATGTGGATATGTGGACTTGTCAACATATAATGATGCTTATGACGAAGTGAAGGCAGGATTTTCATTGCGCAACGCGGCGGAGAAGCATGGAATAAATCATTGCTCGCTTCTAAGATTCATTCGAAAGCGAGATGCATCTGGCGCCGAAGGAGAAAATCAAGACATCATGGGATATAAAGCACACAACCGAGTTTTTTCTGAAAACCAAGAAAAAGAGCTTGCAAAGTACTTAATAAGATGTGCGGACATATATTTCGGATTATGTAGAAAAGAGGCAAGGAGATTAGCTTACGAGCTTTCTATTAAATATAATTTAGCACGGCCAAGGACTTGGGATGAGAACGAGATGGCTGGTGAAGAATGGTTTCGGATGTTTATGAGGAGGAACCCCGAATTGTCGGTACGCGCAGCGCAAGCAACAAGTCTCTCAAGGGCCACTAGCTTTAATAAAAGTAACGTCGACGCTTTCTATGACAATTTGACCACTGTCATGGATCGCCATAAGTTTGAGCCCCAAGATATATATAACACCGATGAAACAGGTATAACCACAGTGCAAAAGCCTGACAAAGTGGTGGCTAGGCGTGGTGCTCGTCAAGTAGGATCAGTGACTTCTGCAGAAAGGGGAACTTTAGTTTCTGTCGCCTTTGCAGCGAATGCCACCGGAAATGTAATTCCTCCATTCTTCGTCTTTCCGCGAGTGCGTTATCAAGACCACTTTATTAGAGATGGGCCCATAGGATCTGCAGGAACTGCAAACCCTTCTGGCTGGATGCAGGATGAATCATTTCTCTGTTTCTTGAATCATTTTAAAAAACATACAAATGCATCTCCTTCGCATAAACTGTTGCTTGTGCTCGACAACACATTCATATTAATGCACTTGACTTCTGCAAGGACAATGGCATTGTACTACTCTCTTTTCCTCCGCATTGCTCGCACAAACTCCAGCCTCTTGATCGATCTGCATATGACCCTTTGAAGAAAACACATCAACCTGTGATGTGTGGATGAGAAATCATCCAGGAAAGACAATGTCAATTTATGACATTCCCGGGATTGTGGCATCAGCTATGCCACTTGCTTAAACATCATCAAACATTCAAGCCGGGTTTCGAAAAACGGGAATTTATCCATATAATCGGCATTTGTTTACAGAGCTTGATTTCGCTCCTTCATTTGTAACGGATAGGCCAACTCCCGAAAATGCAACAGAGGCAGATGTTATTTCAATACCAAATATCCTAACTAATGACGAAACGCTGCCGCTATCAGCTTCACTAGAGATTCCGGTTAGAACTGAAGAAGAAAATATTATTGATGATCCAGAAACCTTACATTCTCCTGATAAAAATTACAGCAGCATAATTGAACAGGCGACCTCGCCAAAACCATCTACAAGTGCTCAAGCAATATCTTCTAGTGGTCCTATTGTGTTTACACCGGAAGCAGTACGACCTTTACCAAAAGCTCTTCCAAGAAAATCAAATAGAGGACGAAGAACCAGAAAGTCTATAATATACACCGATACACCAGAGAAAGAACAAATAAAAAAGGAGCATGACGCCAGACTGAAACGAACCAAAGCTAAACAAGCTAAGAAAAAGTTGGACGGAGTAGAAGTAATGTTCCTTTTGTTTATTTTTAATTAATTTAATGAAGTAAGATTTTTATTTTTTATTTTTGTTAATTTTGTTTTGTTTAGAAATACTGTTTATTTTTTTTTTAATTCTATATAAAATAATGAAGTGATGAATATTGTCAAACAAAGCTATTATTAAAAATAAAAATGGATTAAATATGTAATTAAATGAAAGATTGTGTTCGTGTTTCAACTGACCCCAACAACTGTTTCAACCGCCCCTGGTATGGGGACACACTGATTACTCAAAAAACACTTTCCATCTATACATAGAAACATGCTCCTACATTTCACATAACTTCATCACCGCTCAGCTTATATATAGCAATAGTATGGATGGTATAAGCGAAATTGTTTCAACCGTACCCAGTCTACCCTACATAAAATACTATCCCAACAGGACCCTATACAATGGCGCTCGACTGAATTTTTCTAGATCTTTTTGTATTAATTTCGGTTGAATAATTGATAGATAGTCCTTTTTTCTTGTAATCGATATCTTTTTGTCCTCACGGTAGCTTGACTTCATTCCATGTTTCGAGCTTGCTTAATGCATTCAACTCATTTGCAATCGCTTTTTTCCATTCACCATTCTTATCTGCTTCTTCATTGTTGATAACATCATTATGAAATTACTTTTCTGTATTTCACGATTAAACAATATGTCGACTTCGACTTGCGACAAATTTCTTATTTCTTTTTCTGTTTTGCTTTTCTTATCTATAGTGACTGGGCCCATAACCTTTTGATTTTTGAATTGAAACAGACACTATTTTTGAATTAGGTATAATTTTATTAATAAGATTATTAAGTCTTCTTGACTTGCTGCTTTCACTATAAGAACCACACCGATACTCGTTTAGTGATGCCAAATTGACATCTTAATAATAATTAATATAATTACATATCATTTTCTTAAATTTTTTAGATAAATTCCGATTTCGAAGATTTATTTCCCGAAAAGCAAAACTGCTTAGTAGAGAAATGGAACGACTTTAAAGCCTTAATTATTCCGGTCTTCGATCAGAAGATAAAGGACAGGAATTGCCAAGAACTACATACTAGGTTTCCTGCATAAAAAAAAAAAAACTTTTTAAAAGGTATTTTGTCGGTGCACCTCGTTTTAATAAATTTACTAAATATTTGCCATTTTTGATTTATTTCAGGGCCGGAAGATGTTCTCATAATAAATCTTCTTCATGCTGTCCTTCCACCATCCGCCAGACAATCAACCGTTTCAAGCCAAGAAGGTGCAAAGAAGAGGAAGTTTTACAAATCCACCATTAAGGACTCCCAACAATCGCTAATCCTGTTTGTGAACGAGGCGAATGACTTCAATCCTGCATTGGATCGACTAGCCAATAACGTGAGGGAGCTTGGCCAAAGCTTGCAGCCTCTAGTTATTTTTTGTAGTTTCGACCAATCATTTATAGTTTACTATAACGAAGTAAAATATAAATTTGACTCCTTATTACCAGCGTTAGACACTTGCTTTAAAATATTTTTCGTATTAAACCTTCAATATCCTCAGGCTTCAAAATCTGTGTGGCTATTTTTGCAAAAATATTTTTTTTGAAATTGAAACCAACGAAAGAGTTTCCGCAATTTTTTAAATATGGTGAGTCTGAGTATGGAAACATATCGACTATTATAAAACCAGAGCATATTAAGAAAAAAAAGTTAAATATGTCAGCCAAGGAAATGTGGACTTTTTGCCGTTTCTTGCCAATAATTATTGGTGATCTTGTTCCTAAAGAAAATAAACACTGGGAGTTATTAACCGTACTCAACAAAATTATTGATATTATCTTGAAATCCAATTTTCAACAAATTGATATAGTTGCACTTGAAGGTCTTATATCAAAGCATCACGACTTATATATTTCACTTTTTAATACAAATTTAAAGCCCAAATTTCATTTTATGATTCACTATCCTTATGTTATGCAAATGCTCGGGCCTTTAAAAAATTTTTGGTCATTCAGATTTGAATCAAAACATAAAGTGCTCAAAAGTTATTGCAATAACACAACTTCTCGTAGAAATTTACCTTTATCCTTAGGAATAAAATCAAGTTTAATTTTTTGTCAAAGAATGATTTCTAATGCTGGAATTCCGGCAATGGTATCTAAAATATCTAAAACTGAAATATTGCTTAGAGATCAACCTTATTTTCCAAAAATACGAAATGCATATGAACATTTTCATGAAGAATTGTGTTACACTGCGCTTACTTATTGTAAAGTGCCTTACAAAAATAAAGATTATGTCAGTATATCCACTTTAATAGCAAATATTTATCGAATAGAATGTTTATTAATATTTAACAACTGTCCATATATTGTTTGCGGAAAAATAGACATTTCAGAATACAGAAATTTATAATGCAACTGACATTTATTATATATACAAAATTATTGAGTTTGATGGACCACCTTTTTGTCTGTATCCAAATCCGAATGAACAGCGGTTTGCTTTTATAAAATTTTTTTAAAACTATTTCTGTACTAGAAAACTATAATTATTGTAATTATTTTCTTAACTAAAAACTGTAATAATTTATGTTAGGTAACTAAAACTGTAAGCACCGTGTTTGCTTGAAAACGAAACACTATGCCTTGTGGTAGTTCTAACACGAAATTGAAAATGACGTGATTGGTTTTAGCAAAAATAACAGTATTTTTTGTCAAAACAAATTGACAATGTGAGATTTGTTGAAATGAAAACGACCATTGGTTGACGCAAAATCAAACAAGCCTCATACTTGATTTTACCAACGTTTTTCTTTCGGTGAAGGGCCTACCTAAAAGTGCAGTCAGGCGAAATAGCTACAAATGGATTTAAATGCACTGGCATTTATCCATTAAACAAAAGCATATTCTGCGATGCTGACTTCATAGCTGGGGAGTTTGACGAAAATGAAAAACTCGTTGATGGAAACATCGTCGTCGGAGAAGAAACTTGTTGCGCCATTGGAATGGAACACAACATCATCTCCACAACAAATCAGTCATCTTCGTCCGTTGTCCCAAGTACTAGCCAGCATTTAACACCCTCGGATATTTCACCTCCACCCAAAATTCACCGGCCAACAACCAGTCGCAGAGGACGAAAGTCAAACCCGACTGTGCTTACAAAGTCACCATACAAGGATGAACTAAAGCAAAGCCTCCAAGCAATTAAGGAGCGCAAAGAAAAAATTGGCAAGGGTCGTACACGCATAGACAAAACGAATAAACGTGCCATTCTTAACTCTTCTTCCAGCGATTCAGAAGCTTAATAGTAGTTTTAACCCATATTGATCATGGTACGGACATTTTTAGTCGAGTTTTTACTGTGCTAGTGTACAATAATAATAACGCCAAGAGCAGCGAACCTCGTTTTCTTTTTGCCATTTCCGCTTGTAACGTTTATAAACTCAGTCAATAATTCGGCGTGGATCGTTTTTAGTAGAGGGTCACTGAATCCAAAGTTCTGTTATCGTGAAAGACGGTCAGAAAGCAAATGTTAGCATTGCCTCTGCGCCATAGAGATCATTTTGTATGGTATCAGAAATACCCAAACGGGATAGAGCCACGGTTTTGGATGTGGACTCATTGATTTGTAGTAGTGTTAGTTTAGTGTTAGGTTGATTTAGTTTTACGAATAAAACGTTTGTATACCCATTGTGTGGAGATGAGAATCCTGGTCTTATCATTTATTCCGGGAGTTTCAGCGATGCAGTATTCGTAAGTAACGCGGAAGAGAGATGTCGGCCATGAGAAGCGGGTCAATTCCAAAAGGTTTGTAGTACACTAGAAGCAGGGGCGCGGCCTTCTTAGGAGGGTGGAGCCACCTTTACGTAAGGGGTCGCGACTAATTGAGCGTGTCGACGACCATGGATGCTTACCGTTACGATAAGCAGGGGCGGGTCAGCTCGTGGGAAGGAATTATCACCTTCGCCTTCCCCTCCACACTCTCTCCCCGTGGAATCGCGTCGTGAATCGAACTAAACTCGGGCCTCGCTATTTTTTTGTTACTGTTAGGGATATGTGGTTACCTGTCGCAATATTTCACCTTCTGCGACTATATTTCCGTTCGTCTTGCAGGCATGTAAATCTAAATGTAACCCCAGTCAAGGGCCTGTGGCAAGATCCCCGCCCGCCGCTGAGCTAGTGCATGGAGTAGCGGTCATGCCTCTGCCGCAGGAGGCCTGGAAACCCCGTTCATTATTCCGCCCGGACTGCCCCAAGGGTTCTGTGACCTTGGGTCATATGGGTTGTACGAGTAGTGCGTGGGTGCGGCGGGTGTCAGTCGGTTGTTGGAGGGATTGCAAATAGTCTTCGCCTATCAGCGGCTGCTGGCGCAGTCGCGTGTACATTACAGATGGTAAATTTGTACTTTTTGTTAATTACAATCAATGAAATATTGATCAAAAAAAAAATGTTTTTTTTTTTTTATCAGGTTGTCCTCCCTGAAAGATATACGACAATGAGTCAGGAGACTGGACTCTGACTTATCAAAGTCTGTGGTATAGAACCTTTACGCTGGAGATCAAACCAAAGTTGTAAAAAATAAAAAAATATATAAATTTAAATTATTTATATAAGTTACATATGCTCTAGAAACCCAAAATCCAACCCCGGAAATTGAACATGACATCATGTTCAATAGAAGGCTCGAGTAACACATGGTTGTATTGTGTAATCGAGACCATCCAGATGCAGCTGCGACCATAAGTCAAAGTGCATACATATCAAAATCTGGAAACCATAAATTTCATTGTTTATGACCAAGCGATACCCGAGTTACCCGAGAGATCGCTTGAGCATCGGAATGCCATTTCAACATGTGCATCGGGTCATATTTTAACCCCCATGCACATCACATAGCCCAAGATGTCGAGGTGACTTACTCCGGTCAGCATCTTACCATCGTAGTCTTTAACGAACCACAAGAGTGATGTAGGAAAAATTTAATAAAAATTTTGAAAAACATTAACTCTGTTTTATTTTTTTTAAAAACAAAATTTATATATAGGTTATGTCGGCAGCTCAACTAAACAGGGATCGACTCTTTTGAGCGGAAGCAATAAAAACAACAGATGTGCCAACAAAAGACGACCTCCCAAGAAGGATAGCAAACTGGGATACTTCGAACACATGGAAGTCATAAAATGCGAGCACCAAACAAGAAACCGCGCCTGGAACACATAAATAGTAGCGTTTCTCGCTTATAGTAGTTAGTTTTTAAGAAGACTTAAATAAAAGAATAGCTTTTGCTCTAGAAAAAAAAAAACATTATTTTTTATTTAAAATTTATATATATATACATATTAATTATATTCTATGAATTACCCTAATTGTGATAGGAGAAGTGTGTAGCATATCGATGCTTGATCTTGAGTTTTGTTTCGAGCATTTTGAGTGTAAAAAATGAATCAATTGTTTACAATGTCTAGGATAAGACCTGGCCTATTCTGAATGTGGACGTTATATGAAATTTAAAATGTAAACATGGGGTCGTCCCATATAGTTAAAAAGAATGCTAATAAGAATGAAGTACCCAAATTATGAAAGGAGATGTGAGTCGCATATAGATCCCCACTACAATAAAATGCCGCACTTGTTTTATTGATGATATCTAGAATAAGACCTGTGGCTGGATGTGAGTAGGAGATTATTTTGTGGAAAAAATCCAAAGCAGTTGCAATATTATTCCATTGTGTTTAGTAGCGGTGAATTGGAAAGTTCGTTTCAATTCCTCTAATAGTACCTTATATCTTCAATAGAAATCAGCATCGGTGTAGTGCAAAGTATAACTTATATACATATATATATTATATTATATAGACAATAATTGTAAAAATAATAATAATTTAACAACAGTACAGTACATTGTTCAGTGTAAAAAAAAAATAATGTAAAATAATCATACGCAGTAACTACATTGTACAGCATAAGTTTTAGTAAAAGTCGTTAAAAAAAAGATAAAAATGAATCCAACTACAGTGTGTTCCATTTGTAAGAAAGACTTCTCCCGGGTGTTTCCTTTAAAACGCCATATAAGGGCAGTGCACGAAACATGTAAACATCTTTGCATATTTTGCGGCAAGACATTTACGCGCATGTTTAATCTTACTAAACATATTGCTATGTGTGGGAAAAGTCATGTAGCCCAAAATATATATCCAACAGGTGCTTCAACTTCCTCAAGCATTAATCGGGCAGAATGTTTGCAAGAATAAAGAGTGTGCCCTGTCTGTAATGTTGAAATATTAAGCAAAAACTGGGCACAACACCAAAGCAGCAACGTCCACAAAGCCAGAGTGCAAGAGTAAAAAGGTGAAAATGATGTGTACACAATTAAAACGTCGTTTAGTGGAAGAATTATATCTTTTGCTGTAAAGAATACGGACGAATCCGATTTGGATTCAAAAAACCTAAGAAAAAGAAATTGACTATCCGTAATCTTGTGGAGGAAAAATTGTGCACACACGGACCTGTAAAATTTAATTAAGAACTGTTCAGCGAATACATAAAAATTCGTGACGAAGATGACATTACATCTGAAATTAAATCCATGGCAACAGAAATGCAACCAATTTATCTGGCTGAAGAAATAGACACAAATATTGATGAGATGCAAGAAAAGATTTTGAATAAAATGGATGAGTTTCAGGAGAGAGAGAGATAGCGGATGGGCACTAGTGAGAATTATTAACATCGAGCTGAACATTAACAAACATCAACCATTAAGAGGATCCTTACACCACATTCTACCAAAGTACATTTCGAATAAAAAAGCGGTCTTCAATGTACAAAACAATGATATATTTTGTTTTAAATGGGTCCTAATTTCCGCTTTGAAACCAAACGTCACCAATCCATATCTGACTTCTTCTTAAAGCATCCCAGCTATAACAGATGAAATAATACACTTGGGTGACATTACTCTGGACTTCACCGCACTTAGTTCCCCCCTGAAACTTAAGGATATTAAAATGTTTGAATCCATCAATGAAATCAGCAACAATGTGTTTGGTTTTGCCAATAGTGAGGAAAATGGTAAAAAAAAAACCCCACATAGAAGGACCATATTATGTGACCCCAAACGAGAAGCAGCTTCATATAAACCTTTTGCTTCTCAACAATCATTACGTGTGGATTAAAAATCTTAGCAGGCTGATACGGAGTGAAGTCTTGCAAAAGAAGGAGGTCCAGCTATTCTTCTGTAATAGTTGTTTGTATCATTTTTATAATGAAGACAGCCTTTTTCGGCATAAGAATGAATGCAGAAAAATTGTTACAAATATGCCCAAGGATGACACTAAAATATTAAAATTAAAAAACTGTGAAAGGCAAATGGCTGTGCCATTTGTTTCATATGCATGAGTGCATCCTTAAACCACTCGATAGCTGAATTCCGGACCCTTCCGCTTCATCAACGAAAAACAAAAAACAAAGCAATAATTGGAGCAGAGAGGAAAATTGTAAAAATGAAAAGATCAAAGGAGAAAAAAGGTAATGATTAAAATATTAATAGTGGAAATTCAAATCATTGCTGTGGCAAAGTTGCTCGGGGCTCACTCATCGTCCGGCTGCAATACACAATTAAATTTTCGTGAACATGCCAGCGATCACAGCACCCGCATTTCGTTACAGACTTCTTCATAAAGCATCCCAGCTATAACAGATGAAATAATACACTCGGGTGACATTAGTCTGGACTTCACCGGACTTAGTTTCCCCCTGAAACTTAAAGATATTAAAATGTTTGCATCCATCAATGAAATCAGCATCAATGTGTTTGGTTTTGCCAATAGTGAGGAAAATGGTAAAAAAAAACCCACATAGAAGGACCATATTATGTGACCCCAAACGAGAAGCAGCTTCATATAAACCTTTTGCTTCTCAACAATCATTACGTGTGGATTAAAAATCTTAGCAGGCTGATACGGAGTGAAGTCTTGCAAAAGAAGGAGGTCCAGCTATTCTTCTGTAATAGTTGTTTGTATCATTTTTATAATGAAGACAGCCTTTTTCGGCATAAGAATGAATGCAGAAAAATTGTTACAAATATGCCCAAGGATGACACTAAAATATTAAAATTAAAAAACTGTGAAAGGCAAATGGCTGTGCCATTTGTTTCATATGCATGAGTGCATCCTTAAACCACTCGATAGCTGAATTCCGGACCCTTCCGCTTCATCAACGAAAAACAAAAAACAAAGCAATAATTGGAGCAGAGAGGAAAATTGTAAAAATGAAAAGATCAAAGGAGAAAAAAGGTAATGATTAAAATATTAATAGTGGAAATTCAAATCATTGCTGTGGCAAAGTTGCTCGGGGCTCACTCATCGTCCGGCTGCAATACACAATTAAATTTTCGTGAACATGCCAGCGATCACAGCACCCGCATTTCGTTACAGACTTCTTCATAAAGCATCCCAGCTATAACAGATGAAATAATACACTCGGGTGACATTAGTCTGGACTTCACCGCACTTAGTTCCCCCCTGAAACTTAAGGATATTAAAATGTTTGAATCCATCAATGAAATCAGCAACAATGTGTTTGGTTTTGCCAATAGTGAGGAAAATGGTAAAAAAAAACCCACATAGAAGGACCATATCATGTGACCCCAAACGAGAAGCAGCTTCATATAAACCTTTTGCTTCTCAACAATCATTACGTGTGGATTAAAAATCTTAGCAGGCTGATACGGAGTGAAGTCTTGCAAAAGAAGGAGGTCCAGCTATTCTTCTGTAATAGTTGTTTGTGTCATTTTAAAAATGAAGACAGCTTTTTCGGCATAAGAATGAATGCAAAAAAGTTGTTACAAATATGCCCAAGGATGACAATAAAATATTAAAATTAAAAAAACTGTGAAAGGCAAATGTTTGTGCCATTTGTTACAGATGCAGATTTTGAGTGCATCCGGACCCTTCTGCTTCATCAACGACAACAGTTCAAGAACATGTTCCATGTGCCAGCTCATATCTGATGAAATGTTCTTTTGATGAATCTAAAAATCGTATACGGACGATCAAAACTGTACCAGAGAGTTTGTGCGTGGTTTGGTTGAGGACGCAACTAATGCTTATAACCAGTTTGTGAAGAATCCACAGCCGATTAACCAACTGACTGAGCTAGATGAGATCGTCCAACTTATTTCGGATTCCTGTGTATGTAAGCTAAAATTTAAAGATTACGAATATAGGGTTAAGGATCATTGCCACTTTACTGGGGACTATAGGGGTCCTGCACATAACTCCTGCAATCTTAAATTCAGAGTTCCCCACTTTTTCCCAATATTCCTACACAATATGACTGGATATGATAGTCACTTATTTTTTACATCTCTTCAAGAAATTGAAGGCGCCATAAAATTATAAGCTATTAATAAGGAAAAATATACATGTATATCTAAGACAGTAGTTGTAGGCGATAAAAAAACTATAGAGTTGCGGTTTTTAGATTCTTTTCGCTTTTTGGGTGAGAGCATCGATTCGCTGACATCTTCTTCCAGAGGATTCTAATATCACAGCGGCTCATTTTTGCAATGAACAAATGAAATTTATGATGAGAATGCATTTTCAAAATTCGAAAGCATCATGTATGTTCGGTTGGGATGGAAGCCTTACGTAAAATAGTATAAAGGACAGAGGATGAAGTAGAAAAATCATAATACGTTTAACGCAATCTATACTGAACAGGTCGCAGCCAAAGCATTGAGACAGTGGGCTCTATAGTAATTTCATTAAAAATAAACTTAACTAATAGTATATAAACAAACAGAGTCAGGTTAGATAAAATTAATCTTAACACATTGAAAGATTTTCGATCCACATCCTTTCACATACCTTTTGACAGAATTTTTAAAAAATATTACCGATTCAGTGGGAGTAATCTTGGAAGAAAATGAAGTTGAGCAGTGGAACCTCTATCTACGGCAAAATTCAGCAATTTTTTATAAACTCATTAAATTATTCGATTGGAATAAAAATAATGACGTTACAGGTAATAAAATTTCTGCAGATATTTACTCCCCACCCTCGCTTATTGAAGTTAGCGGGTCAATTTTTATATTAAATAATAAAAATGAATATGCATATAATAGAGAATATTTTAACGATTGTACTGCTTTTAATAGTAAAAAAAAATATGGGTTATTTGTACCAAAACAACAAGGCGGTACGATCGGCCCGAAGGGCCATGATCATGTCACCATGACGCTGTCGACAAAGTGTTATAAATTTTACATGTGCTAATTTTAAATTTGTATTCATAAAATTCAGTATAAATTGTGGTGTAAGTTGCATTCAACTTTTAATTGCAAATGTTCTCTGCCAGCGGGCAAAGTGATAACGAAAGTATTTTTTCAAGTGTTTGTTCGTATTCTTATAGTCCAGAAATTAATAAACATGCCGTTACCCAAGAGGAAAATGAAGATTGTGGAAGCAGTAGAAGTATCAGAAGAAGCTCAAGGAGGCAGCGACAACGAAATAATTGCAGTAGAGGAAATTCCATGTGGTCAAGTGATTCCGAGTCAGGATCATGGAGCAGAGACTCAAGCAGTGCTGGACGATCTGATGGCCGTAAAAAAGAAATTTGCTCTGAAAAGGAAGAGTTCAGCAAAAAAAGACGCACCGAAGAAGAAGAAGACTGTGGAAGAAATCATCAAGGAACAGGACCCAAAAGACGACATGTTAAGTATTCTCGGTCGGTCTGATCATAGTGATGTGGACAGACGAATTTATACTGACAGCGATAAGTGCAATGAAATTGATTGTACAAACAGCGATGAAGCAGATAAAATTCAACATGAAGAAGATTTCATTCGAGATACAACAAGGAATTTCGTGTACCATCGAAAGCCTTCAACACTTGGGGATAGATGTAAAAACTTGTTCTCTACGGGTAAGTAAACATTCATTTTTTTGTATGATATAAATATTTTATTTAATTTGGATAGAGATGTTTTAATTCTTTTTGACTCGGACAAGTAGCTTCTTCAATATTCGTCACTTCAACATTTTCATCCTGCAGTTAAAAACATTATTTTACCTATTTTGCAAATCCTTTTTTGGAATTATTATTCTTTTCGACGTACCACGATCTATGAGTGGTACTCTTCAAAAATTTAACACAAACTCGAATAAAATAGAAAAAGAAGAAAGAACCCACACTAGCCTCTTCTGAGGATGCTTTTTCGCTTCCAGCCAGGAAACCATAGTCGATAAGACAACAAATACAACCTTTTTTACAAAAGAGAAGTCGGTTAGCTAAAGAAAATGTACTTTAGAAATAAAAATACATGAACGCTATCCATTGTCTAAATTTTATACACTGTTGTTAGCTTTTAATGAAGCAAGGACACCCTGCTTTTGATTATCTTATGACATCTAATCTCAATATGTGTTAAAACATCAGGTGGTATTTATAATGTTTATTTATATTCAAAACCAACTTTTATGATCCGGTGGCATTTCTGCAAGACATAAATGACAACGGATTCGGAGAGTTTGAAACTATATTTGGAGTTTGTCCAAAAGAGAGGGAATCAAAACTCATAGCAGCATCCTTCGCAGAAATAGACGCAGCAATAACCAGCAGGCGAGAAAAACTTCAAGGTATTGGCCTCACATTATAGCCGTTCATTGTTGTAGTAGGTAACTCAATTGATGCTATTGGGACATATTTCTAGTTGTAAATGATAAATAAATATCTACCGCCTACCATTTTAGACACAGTAGATGTTTGTTTCTATATAATTTTTATTGTTAATGCTGTTGTGCCCTCAAAACAGAGACCACACACACGCCCTAGATACTCGCCCTACAACACATGACACACATGACATATTGTGCCCTAGAACGCTAATTCATACAATTGCATCGTAAAACGATCAAGTGCCTATTAAATTGCGTCATACGTATGAGAAATAAAAGCAACACAAAACACTGCGGCGTCACATTGCAAACCTATAAGCAATACGGACCCACCGCAGCGTGAGGTAACCAATTGGGACCCATGTGTT
This sequence comes from Cheilosia grossa, assembly GCA_963082955.1. Taxonomy (NCBI): domain Eukaryota; kingdom Metazoa; phylum Arthropoda; class Insecta; order Diptera; family Syrphidae; genus Cheilosia; species Cheilosia grossa. The sequence continues at coordinate 10,039,141 of OY720144.1, read as the reverse complement.
GCATTTCCTATGAAATACACTGTGTCAAGGGTACGAGTCATTTTGCGTGGCTGACCTGGAAACTGGTGACGATCGGAGGCAACAAGGTGGCGAAGACGATACACAGACGGCAGTTGAAACAGAGACGTGCATACGACCACAATCCAGTGTTTTTATTTTAGAGTCCGTTTTAGACTCTACAATGCAGAATATCCGCGTCAATCACGTTTCATTGTTGATTCAAAATCCACTGAAAATATTCAAACTGAATACGAAAGTGGTTGATTCAAATAACGACAGTTTTTATTTCACATCACCGAATAAAGGTAATTGTTTCGTGATTTACTAATTTATTTAATTAATAAAGTATATAATCGCGAGAGTGTTCTCGCCAAATTCGCCTGTGTTTCTTTTCGTCTCAACCTTTATTATCAAATTTATCTATAAAAATAACTTTACATAAACACAACTTGTATTGCAATTTAACCACATTGACTTGTTTCATGGTTTGCAATAGTGCACGAGTGTCTTGCTCTTTATCTTTTCCTGATATGATCTATGATCTTCAATTTGGAAAAAAAAATGGAATTGATCTTCATTAAATATGCCAGCAATCTTCCTTGGCAAGGAACGATAGCGAAAGCTGCTACCGCAGCTGAAGCAGTTTCAAGCACGTTCGAAATTCCGAGTGCTCAATTTGATTATATTATGACATCTAATCTCAATTTGTGTTATATCTTTAACACAGCAACCAATATTTCCTTTTAGATTGGGACCAACATGCGACTAGGGAATGCACAAAAAAAAAAAAAAAAAAGCACAACGGTGCCAGACGCTAAAATAAAAAGGTTTCTGAATGGAATGGCTTGCCTATAATTGTTGGCTACTCCCAGTTTTTGAATTTGCAGCGGATCAATATTGATCTAAGTGATAAACCAAACTGAATAAAGAGTTAATTTCAAAAGGTATTAAAGAGACAATTGACTGAAAATAGTCGGAAAAGAAGAAAGTTCACCCTAAAAATTAGCATGAGGCCCGACAGGCATAGTTGATTTTTCGTCAATCTTCTTCGAATATTAAAAGAAAATTCAAACAAAAAAATTTCTATGAATAAACATTTTGTCATGAATATTGTGGAACTTCTTAATAAATAAAAAAAATAACGACGCCTGTAACTATTTACGCTCTCAAACGAATAAAGCGCACTTTTATGGTTACAAAAGAAGACCTGATCGTGCCACCTGATGGGACGTGCCTGACATGCAACGAATGTAATATCACATATCCATCGCACTCGTAATTCATGCCAATAAGACCAATAAACGTGGAATAGATCCAAACCGTAGGACATCACCCTACAAACCAACAAACTAAATGTACGGGATAAATTAATCATAACAGACTGACACGTGCAACGTGTTCTTGTGATCCACACAACATTACCCAGACCATGACCTACCTTCGATCTTCCAGCCAAACCATACCTAATATGTTCCGCATATGTATCTAGTAGCATTCCCAAGCGCTACGGCTTGTTGTAAAGTGCACCACTTGACGTATACCAAGCACTTTACACTTCTTACTTTGTATGCAGATGTTTAACCCAACGATCAATGTTGCAACTTCGTAACAATATATTGATTGTCCCAAATAAACATCCTCCCAAATTGCTATTTCAGCTTACCACTTCCAGCGTCAATGCCCAACACTTCCGACCTAAATAAACAATGCTTATTTATGGTCTTTCTTTATTTTTTCCATTGCACAAGTAAGTGCACAAGTCAATTAACTCGTTATGCTGATGTCGCACTTCGCCTTCCATACGAACGATCGCTTTATGTATCGATCGTATGCGCGACAAAGTAACATGAGCCACTTGACTTGTACGGGAATCCCTTTCCGGATTTCCCAATTCTTTTTGCTTTTCATTTTCGTTCATCGAACCTCGAATTGAATGATTCAATTCGAGGCTATATATATTGGCCACTGGGCAATGACGCGACACTCATAGTAGTGCAGACACTCGGCTCGGACCCATTTAACTATAAAGTGTATTCTAAACCTTGTTCTAAATCTTGATCTAAATCTTCTAAATCATGTTATATAATAATTATAAGATTTAATTATTACCTATAAATAATTAATAATAGACCTAAGACTAATTCATAGTATAAAACCTTTTTTATAAATAAATCAATATGTGCTAAAAGAACCTACATTGTTTTATTGTTTGGACATCATAAAAACACAACACAACAAGGTAAGATCCAACTGAGAGTAGTGCCTCTCAGTATAAAAGATAAAAAGCACAACAGGCTATTAATCGGTAATTCGCAAAAATAATAAGCGATAAAACAGGAATATAGCTGATAGGATGGTTATTTACTGATAGTCCAGAGATAAGATTAGATGCTAGCAGAAGAAGAGATAGATTATGAATTTTCTTACTTTCCTTATCAAATACCGATGGGAATTGTGCAGAAGACCGCATATATAAGTTAACACTCTAGTTCCCCCGCTGAGCTATCCCAATCAAAATAACGCCAAACTAAGGAATGCATGGGGTTGAAACGAATTCCCACACTATAATGGGAACAACGGACGATCATGAAAACCATCGTAAACTATCTGACGAACGATCGTAAACCGATACAACAATCTGCATCATCCAACCCCTACCAGACCAAAACGAAGCAACATCTCGTATAGTAACGACCGATCGTGGGAACCATCGAACAACCTGATTTGTGTGTGGTTAAATACCAGACGGAGATATGGTATTCGGAGAATAGCCACACGATGCCGAAGCGAGTACTGGTCTTTTTTTTGGTAGCTGCAACGTTGGGGATCGGATGGCTGGTGAGCTGGGCAACAAAGGCGTGGGGATGGTATAGACTGCTGAGTCGTATGGACATATGGGAACTGCTGTGACTGGTAACGGTGTCTGGAGGAAGCGGTTTTTCGAGGAGTTCTTCTTTAACTGCGAGCGACGGCGGTCAGGAATTGGTGTGCGCGGAATGTATTAACGTAACTTTGCAAGAACGCTATACTTTATGTTTTCATATTTTATATCAATAAAATCGTGGTTATATTGTTTCCTACATAATCGTGGTTATATTTTTCCTACATATATTTGTAAGATCAATTTTAATTATTTTATTAAAACTCTTCTCCGCACAGGATGCGTTGTAACTCGGCATAAAAGTTTATTTATTTAATGCCTTGATTGGGGGAATAGGTCTGACTTCTAAAGGGAGTCCCTCGCAGAAATAACTGAGGACTCAGGAAGGGTGGGTAGAGAGACAGTGTAAGCTATTAACACCTAAGCCCACCAAAGAAGTGAGTGGAGTTTATATATATTTTATGATCGTAAGGAAATAATTTTCTGTCCTTCACCACCGTATCCACATTCGTAAGTCTGGTTCTGATTTAACAACCCCCCAATCTCAAGAAACGGCAAACGAAAACGGTAAAATCGAGGTGATTACTCTCTGCCGTTTTGACTTCTCGAAAAAGAAATTTTACTTAGAATGCAACTCTCAAGAAAATAAACGTTTAAAAACAAAATCAAAATGTATAGGTAATCCATAAGGGGGGTTAAATTAAATAATTCTGAGATTAAAAAAATAAAATCCGAAAAAGTATTCAAGTAGTGGAAGTGAATGAGGTGTTCCTGACAGTGTGTTTAAAAGGTGTCATTCTATTGAGCACTCACATTTCAAACAACAACACCCAGTAATATTTAAAGAAACTTACAACTATTTTCGAAATCGCTGGTAACAGACAGGCATCACCGAGCGATACAAATATACATTCTAGTTTCCGAATATAAGTAGAATACGAAACACTTTAGAATGCTTATTGATAGTAGGGAAATGAGTAATCAACGGATTGACCTCAACCCACCGTTGACAAACAAGAAACAATCGTAAGTGCATCCAAGATCCTAGGGACCACAGAAGGAAAATAAGAAAATAGGCAACTGCCTTTGTAAAAAAAAAACCTAGGGACTAGTTAAGGGAAATGTAATGCATCGGGAAACGTAATTGGATTTAGTAAGTGATGGTTCTCCCAAAGAACGTCATGTGTAGATATTGTTCTCTCTAATTAGTTTGCAATAAAAAATTCTATCGGACAAATTGTACCCCAAGGTGTGCAAATCTAGATGAATAAACGGCTTGCAGGTGTAATTCAGCGAGGCAGCACAAAAAAAAGACGAAAATAATGTAGGCTAGTATATTCACTACTGTTGAACTTGCCGGATAAGCTCAAAATTGGCCAGCGAATTAATGCAACAAGCTGCACTGATGATACCATTTACGTTCGATTATTTACAAAATTTCCTAGTTGAGACGTCTAATTTTCGTTCAAAAACCTTCTCATTCCAGCGAGTATAATTCAAGAAAAAGTAGGTTTACTCAAGAAATATTGGTTGTTCAATCACTAACCACCACATGATAGGAATTAATTTTTAAAGGACATCCTGTATTCAGAGCCATTTGCAAAATACACGCCGTGCACAGACAAACCCCTGTACACAACAAAACAAACATGATTAGATCTCCTGCAGGCTCCAGTCATGAACAGAGCATTGCAACTTACAAACTAAAATGTCTTCTCATTATTACATAATTAGAAAATAAATATTCTGTTTGTATAAATGTGTGTTTCGTTTTTGCATTCACAATTCTAAAACTACTACTTAATTTAGTTATAAACTTACTTATCACTGCGTTGCTTTAATGTTTAATAATTTCTCTTGATTTTATAGCTTCGTTTAAATATTGCAAAGCGTCTTTTTTTTTAGTTTATTTTTTTATAGTGATGGCGGGAAGGGAAACGTGTTTGAACGGACGTGGGGGTTAGGGATTATTTTTATGGTGGTTGTATATAGGCGAGAATATTTTTTTTAATAGTAATTGTGTTTTCTGCTTACGGTTTGTTGCGTGTGTGTGCGTTTTTTGTTTAGTCTAATGCAATTCCTCGAATCCACGAGCTAAGATCACTGGTGTCCGATTCCATAATGATCTCCTCGGGTTCATCGTTGAGGAGGATGTATTGTGCGGCAGTTCGTCCACTTAGGTAGGCACCATGTACGGTTGAATAGAAGTTGGAATGCGTATGCTCACCGGCAAATAAGACTGCTGGCTAGATTGAGAAAAGAATAAAACGTTTTGATTAGCTATACAGTGTGAGAAGGTGAACCGAAACGGTGAACTTACTTTCATTTGGTGAGGATTTGCGTAGAGGGGTTGTGCGAGATTTTCAATGTCTTCCTGACAAGCACCAACTGGTATTGATGTGTACGATCCGCGGGTGAATGGTTGCGATTTCCAACTTGTGCTGCAAAAAAAAAAAAAATTAAGTGGTTGAGGTTAGACATCGTTAATAATTTTATTATTTATATAATACAGATGGAGGTTTATTACACCTACTTCATGTAACCAACAAGCCAGCAGGTAAAACTACAAAATTAACGATTGTTTCTCCAACAGAGCCTAAGTCGTCGATACTACAAATAGTATAATCGGTAATTTCGATATTTTTCCATGCTAATCCGACTACCCATGAAATAGATCAAATAATTAACCTCGCCGTGTACGCATCATGTGTTAAAACAATACGGGAATTGGGATATTTAACATAAAAAATATTTTAATGTGTTTTATGTGTTCAATGACTTGAATTTCGCTCTGAATAGGGCTAATGTCGAAGACTGAAATTGTTTTCCAAACGTTAACGACCAATATTTCAATTTTCATGAAAAGAAAGATTGATAAATGCCATGTATGGTTGTTATAGTTATCACAACTTTCTATTAACACAGTCTATATAAGCTGAGCAAAATATAAAATGAACACCTTTGTATCGAACCTGGAAGGGCGTCTTCCAGAGATAGTTTCTATTCTAGTTCTCGTTTATAACACCAGTTTGTAGAATTCTGAATTTTATATAAATTATTGGATTTAGAAATAGGCACAAAGATGTTTGTATGGCTTAACGTTGGGTCCGAACAAAATATAACTAAGCGTTCTTTCTAATAAACTTATATTTTAAGAAATAGGAATTTAAATCATTTCATACATAGATTCAATATATCAACAAAACACATTTATGTATTAGAATAGATTAGATAAGATTATTCTAAAATACAAATATCAAATACCTATCAACAATTTTTCGGGAAAATTTGGATCGTCCTGCACATTACATTTACATATTCTCAATGTTCTTCTTTATGTACGCGTCTCTTTTCCGCCATCTTGTTTTGCTTTGCACTAGATTGCAAACGCAGTTCACATTTCTTATTTTTCCACTCATTGCTCCGTTTTTAACACCAAACACTTTTTTATACATTATTGGCAAGCTCGTATATAAGAGCGCAAGTGGATGTATTATTTCGTATTTAAAAACTAGAGAAGAAATGATTTAAAGTTGTAACCGGCAAAACTTTTTATGTGCAAACTGCAAGTATTTTTTATGAATAAGAAATATCGCCGGTGCGTGTGGTCGGGATCGGAACGCAACGAATTATGAATAATGAAAGAATAGGTAGGCATGGGACGACACATTCTCAAAGTCGAGCGGGTATAAAATAAAAGGCATTGCGAGTCTCGAATGAATTAGCCACCATCGCATTGAAGTTGAAGTACGCCATTGGGTGCGTCCAGAAAATTTGTTGTATGGACTCGCAATGATCGATTTTTCTTGTCGCCTGAATGATTATTGTTGATTTCTTGTTGTCGAAGATTATGTTTGAATAAGCGAAAATATTTCTGTAATAAGTCTCGAAAGATATCGATATCTGCAAGTGATGGGACATGAGATGTGATCTAAATAAAGAAAATGTTTTTTTTTTTTCCGCAATGAACTAGGTACATTTGATTTACAAACATGCTTGACACCATGCATAAAGTACAGTCATTTTGTACATAATATTTTTCGATAGTGTTAGAATTTACCCATCTGGTCTAGAAAATTTCTGGCTGAAATGTGGTTTTCGAATTGGGCGCTGTCTGACCACTTTTTTGTTCGTTTGGTACAAAAAAAAGCAATCTTTCTCAGATTTCAGAGAACTTTTTCGGATCTGAATTTTTAGATTTACTAAAGCAAGTGGGTTTGAGTTTGACAACTGATGGAGTTTGTTTAGGGTTTCGTGAATTATTTTCTACAGCAAAGAAAGGCATTGTATCGGGTGAATCTATTTTTGTAAATTATTTTCGTATAAGTATTTACAAATCAATCAGGACGCAAAATTTCGAATGTTTTAAAATAAAATCTAACCAGTGATTGGAAAACGCTTTGGAAAGTGTCGAAGGCTTCAAAGACACACGTCTCAAAATTGTTGAGTAGATTTATCGCCAAAAGTGAACTGAAAATTACTATTCATGTGACCGTCTAGGTCAGTTAAAATTGAGACACAGCCAGCTAGCCAACTGTCAGACTAACAAAACTAGACTCTTGAATTTTCCCATTTAAGGCCTAACAGCGCAAGGGGGTTTTATTAATTGACTTTGTTAATCGCTTTAATTAATGGACTTCGAGTCCAGCTCCAGCGCACTCTCATTTAAGAATTGCTACACATGTACCTATAGGTATATTTTATGTAACGAGATTAACCGTACCCCTCCCTGACCTACCCCAAACGTATTCGACTTTTTCTGAAACGTGAACTGATTTTGTTGATTTTCCTTTAGATTTTGTCACACTTCACAAACTTTTTCCACCTTTTTTTTCTGTAGAGCTAACCAAACGCAGGTTATGTTACATAAATAAATACTACTCACCACACACATGTCTTTGGCTTCGGCACATAGGGATCCTTTAGAAAGACTTTTAGAATTTCTGTACACTTCTCGGCAACCGCTTCATGCGACAGGGTCTCCATGTATTCCGCCTCCTTGCCGGACACCCATCCCAGCAGTAGGGTATCGGTGATCTTTGCAAACGAATAGATCTTCTTGTACCAGTGTTTGCTCAAAAACTCCTCCGAGCATCGTTCCTCCGTCGTCAGATCGCATTCATACTTGTCGTCGTCCCACAAAAGCATCACTTCACTTATTTGTGGACTCAGAAATGGTCGCTCATACTCTAGAAAGATTTTATCCACAGTTCCGTACATAAGATTCTCGATAGCCTCCTGTTTGTAGTGCGGCAACTCAGGATCAAATAGCGTCTTCATTGTCTCTTTGAGTACACCCAGCGGTGCAGTACATATCACATGATCAGCGAAGAATACCCGCCCATCGTCACATATCACACGAACAGGCGCTTCAGCTGCGTCAGAGTCGCACGAGCCCTCTCGACTCGTGCTCACACCCGCGCTCCCCGGAAAGTCCGTCACAGTCTTATCCGAGTCGTCTGACTCGTTATCATCGTCCTCTGATGCCTCATCGACTGTCTCAAGGCCGCTGCTGGTTTTCTTTCGCTTCCAGAAGATTTTCTTCACCGGACATCGTGTCACTATCGTGTCCTTTGTAAGATCCTTAATCATTGGCTTCAGAATTGAACTATAGCCAGATGGGGGAACAATGTTTCCCCCTTGCAGTTCAGTATAACTACCTAATTCTAAGAGGTCTACCTCGTCCATACTATGACAGCCAGTGATGCAGGTCTCGCGTTTCAGTAAGCAATTGAATATTAGCTTTTTCAGCCGCTTCTCTTTGGGATCATGCACAGAATTTAGGTAGATTTCTATCTCGTAGTTGATGTGCTCGCCTACGCTGTTGATGTCAGGAGGAGGGCTGAACTGGCAAAGAAAGTATTCGTCGCAACGGCGCAGAAAGCAAACGTACGCCTCGTAGATCTCTTGCAGGATACCGAAAGGAACTTGAACACCGTCTTCTGTGGTCGCAACCACTTTGTGTGGCTTGGGGATGTTGACAATATTCACAAGGCCATGCTGGACGGCCAACTCGAATATCGGGTTGCCGAGGACACCGTGAATCCAATTGGCGCCGAGTTCAATCTGTAAAGAAAATGATTGTTAGAAGTCTTAAAATTGCTGGAGGTTTGATTATTTCATTAACCCAACTGTTTGTTACGACGTAAGGATAAAGGCCCAGTGACAAAAACAACAGAGGAAAGCAGCAAATTGCATTTGCGGACAGTTACGTCGCACTCTCTCGCTGTAACTCATGCATTGCCAAGCGGAAAGCCGTAAGTCTCCTCCGCAACAATTACAGAGTATAGCAAAAACGTCTTTAATCGCCTTAAAAGGACTTCACAGGAGGAGCACAACGAGATTTTGGCATAAAGATCATTCGTTTTTTTGGAAGAAAACTGTACGAACACAGAGAAAGCAGTTTCCTCCTCTTCCACGTCCATATAGCTTGTTCTACAAAAATTGCTTGAATATATAAGACATTGCACTGTGATGCTGATGACACATATTGCAGCGCTGCTATTTCTATCGAGAGGAAACAAACCCGAAGGTGGCTCTGTACGTACGAAGAGATCAACGTTGATTTTTGAAGATTTTCTTTGTTTTTTAGGTTAACATCAATTTCAGTTAATATTAATATCTATCTATCGGGCAAACAAAGTCCGATAACGACACAGAGATAATGAACGGGATAACAGAGATAATAAACGGTTCGTGCTAATAACCACAGCGATATTATGGAGACACCAAAAGACAAGCTCTTCCGTCCCTTAATAGAGGCGGTAACAGAACTGCATACACGTACGTCCATGCCCAAGCAGATGTCAAAATAAACAAATCAGAAGCGATTGTTTATGGATGTTTATATATAATGAAGTTGTTCGCATTGAAAAAGTATCAGCTGTATTCTTAATTCTTGATAGGTTATGTTGCTGTAAGCGAATGAGCAAAATATGACAAAATCGATTCAAAGCTTACCGCACAAAACAGATAACTACCGACTTGCCGTAGTTTACCAGACAATCCATTCGTAGCTGCTATGATTTACTGAACCATTTTATCGCGTCTCCCTGGAAGAAGCTCGGAGACAACGGGCAGTCTTGCAAAACAACATTTCCTCATGATGTACCTACTCAATGACAGAACGTGATCGAACTGTCGTGGAATTTCTTGTGATTTAAGAAATTGTAGCTTAAATCACGCCCACTAAAATCACTCCTTACTTCTTATAACATTGATTGCGCACCATACACCCACCCGCAGGCAGACCTGCAGTCAATCGAAGAAAAACAAATGAAAAAGAAGGCGAAGCACATTTTCTTCAAGGTTAGCCGAACGCAATACAAAGCAAAAGCAAAGTACCTACAAAAATCCTTCACTCGCCGGCACATCTCACCACAGGGGGTGACGAATCCATACGACACAGCTACGGCTGTTTCTGTCAACTCAACCACCCGACCCGGCAGAGTTGTAGGCAAAAAAAAAATATTTGGCAAACTACCTAACTCGCTATATTTTTAGAAACAGGGAAGTAACAACTTTTTATATTAAAAATAAATTGACAAATATGTATAGCGATTGCACAAACAAAATTAATAAAAAACGAACACATCATGCATCCAGCAGAAGTCAAATACATTGGGGAGTATGAGGATCTGCTGTTGCGCCGCTTACATAATCTCGGCTCCAAAGAAAAGAAGAAAAAAACTAAATATTCCATGGGAACTTACGTTTTGCTGGTCCAAGGGTATTGAAACAATTCGTCCCCCGATACGGCCTCGGGCTTCCAAGATTTTAAAACTATCGCATCCATTCTGGAGTAAATGATTGGCAGCAGACAGTCCAGCCATTCCAGCACCAATAATTATAACTTTTACTTTGTTATTCGGAGGAACACCACTGCTGGTGGAGGGAGCTGCTTGGCCCGTCGCCAATGTTTCGGGTGGTGGTTTTTCATTAGTTGAATTCATCTTTTGCCGAAATTGTTCAATGTTTTTTTGTTTGTTGTACGTGAGAACTATCACGATTCGTAATGAGGTGAACAGAGTTTAATAGTTGATTTGTCTTCTTCTTTTTAGTTGAAGAAATTTTCACTGCTGAACATGTCGTTGTCGCCGTAGATGTGTAGTTTTTTGTGAGAAATTGACAAGCAGCTGATTTTTTTTTATTCTTTTTATGGCTGCGGGATGACGAAATGCGCATACGCCGAATGTTGATACGCATCAAATGTCAAATTGTTTGCCGATTATTTGAATAAGGACACATTTTTAAATGGAATTATTTAGTTTTGTCGGTAGTTTTGCCAACAAAAGACATTCTGAGGTTTCCGCATTTTATATTCCACAGGATTCAAATAAAACGGTATTACTGATAATATTTTTATTAGCAATTTTTTTTTTTTTTTTGGAAATGTGCGTAAGTGGAATTGGGAAAGTCAAATGGCGAGACTCGAAGGGTGTATTCAGTTTGCAAAATTGCTAAAACTTTTGGCAAGTTATTGGGCCTTACCAATAACTATTTTTAGTTTCGACTCAAAATTTTATTAGTTCACAGTGGCTATATTTTCCATACAAGTTTCGCTATTGTGAGTTCTCGTAATTATAAAGTCGAAACTAAAATTTGTTTATTAGTACGGCGCAATGTTAAGGACTTGTCTCCTAAAAACGATATTTAGAGCACACTTTAAAGTTAGACAAAATATGACAAAATATCTTGGAGTTAGTGTTAGTAGGTGTGAATCTCACTCAAATATCGAGATTCGCAAAATTGCTCTGACTCTCAAAAAAGTCTTTTTTTTTTTGCGGCCAATGGAATATGAACCGAAATTTATTTCGATTGATTTTGTGACATGCAGCGCGATAAAAGTCAAAAGTTGACCAATATTTTCTACAGCCGCTACTACACGCTGCAGCGGTGCCGCCCATTATGTTCACGTTATAATATGTAATCAGTGTAGTTTAACTTTGACAGCACTACATGCCGCTACTACAGCGGCCTCATTATGTTTAGGCAGTCATTGGGCTTCTTCAGATTCCCATTTCGTGTGGCTTGTTGAACCTAAAAACGTCACTATTGCTTTTTTTTTGTTTTGATATTCGTGCCATTGGAATATATATGACAATTTTCTAGAGTTTTCATTCTCTATTTAATTTGGACCCACTTTGATTTGTAAACGTTTGTAGGTAGGTACATAAATAATTAACAAAAATATATCCATCCGATGCAATGCGTTTCTTTGCAGTTAAAAAATTTCAAGAAAACGTAAGCAAACCCCACCAGTTCTCGAATTCAAAAACCCTTGGTTTTGGTAAATCTGAAAAAAAATCGAGATTCGCAAAAGTGCTTTGAAATCGGAAAAAGGCACATATTATCTTGGTTTTACTTAGATATATAGAATATATTTAGAAGATTCTAAACAATTTTCAATTTTTGTTGTTCACAGCGAGCAAGATTTTACACACCTGTTTTTTTTTTTTTTTTTAATTTCAAAAAAAAAAAAAACAGATCTAATAACAGTTTCACTACCTCTGTTGGGTGACGCATCGCTTCCACAACGCGACTCTCGAATCACTGCTATTCTGACATTCGGTGTAAAGAATTTTATGCGAAACGTCAAAACAATCAAAAAAGTGCCCATCAAAACAAAACAAACCCTTCCTTGAGAAAGAAGAAAACGATGTCACGAATCAAAGACGACCACGCAAATTTCTCAACAACTCATCTGAAGAAACTTCGCTTTCGTGGTGAGATAAACCTTCAAAATCGCATCGATGAAATCTTTGAGGATGTCACCGAAAGGAGAAAACTAAAAATTGATGATAATACCGATGAAAACAAAACGAAAAGAGGTAAGCTTGTGGCTATATTGTAGGGGGAAAGCTTTAAGGTTTCTCCACAGGAACACCATCGTTCATGGATTTTGTAAAAGTGGAGATGACTCGCGGCTACATTTTGGAACACGACGAAGAGCGCTACTCGGCGAGGAGACAAAAAATCTACTCTTTCATGAAGATACCACGCGAAGTGGAGAAATTCATGGGTTATGGGGTCATTCAGTGTGCCGACTCATTCCTGTACATCCATACGTTCCTGCCAATCCGGTTTATGTTAGCTGTTTGGGCCGTAATTAGTCGACCAATTGCCAATTGTCTTGGTTTGCGAAGAAGAACACAGAAACTGCTTACGCCAGCCGAGATCTGTGACTTGTTGAAGGGCGGCATATGGATTGCTTGCACGCTGCTGATGTTGTCGGTGGACACGAATCGTGTATATCACATCATAAAGTCACAGAGCATCATCAAGCTTTACATTTTTTACAACATGTTGGAGGTCGGTGATCGTCTTCTGTCAGCATTTGGTCAAGACACCATTGATGCATTATTCTGGACGGCCACAGAGCCGAAGAATGGAAAGCGAGACCATTTCGGTCTGATTCCGCACATCATTTTCGCCCTAATCTACGTGGTTCTTCATAGCTTCCTAATCATGTTCCAGGCGACAACATTGAATGTGGCTGTGAACTCAAACAACAAGGGACTGCTTACGATTATGATTTCAAATAACTTTGTCGAACTCAAGGGAAGCGTTTTCAAGAAGTTCGATAAAAACAACCTCTTCCAGTTGACGTGCAGCGACGTGCGAGAGAGGTTCCACCTTTCGGTGCTGCTCTTCATCGTTGTCATTCAGACGATGAAAGAGTTCAACTGGAGTTCGACACAGTTCTATGTTATGCTTCCCGACTGCTTCTACGTGCTCATCACCGAGATTTTGATTGACTGGATCAAGCATGCGTTCATCACTCGGTTCAACGAACTGCCAGTGGATGTTTATCGCGAATATACTATTAGCTTGGCCTACGATATGACGCAAACTCGGCAGAAACACGCGTTTTCCGACCACTCTGACCTGGTCGCCAGGAGAATGGGCTTCATTCCATTCCCTCTTGGCGTGGTGCTCATCAAGGCGATATACAGCGCTGTTTCATTTGACAACTGTGCGGCAATTGTGCTGTTTCTCATTGCCTACCTAACTCTCATGGGATGTAGGATACTGAACACAATCTGTGCCCTGGGCAAAGCCTGCGAGCTGATGAAACAACACCAGGAGGACAAAAATACCACGCCGAGCTCCTCAGTGACAAATTCATTTCCAACATCAGGAGTTTCTGTACTAACGAGCCCCGTCCGCCCCAAGGCGGACGCAATCACATCACAGGTGCATCCACCAACTCTTCATCGATCGCATACAACGGAAGCAAATTCAATCGCTGTCACTTCAACGCCCAACAAGTCAAATGAGGACGATTCAAACTCTCTGTTGGCAGCGAAAAATTCCCTAGAACTTGGAGCTACAGCGCTGTTTTCGAACAGCGACGTAGATTTGGATGATGTGTGTCTGAATGAAAAGGTGCTGGAAACATCCACCGCAGCTTGCAGCGATGAAGCTTTCGAAGAAGAGAAGGAACTAACGCGTAGTGTTCCCGACCTGCAGCAGGATACCAGTGGCGTTGGTAACATATCCGCAGAACGACCACCAAAAAAGAAGACTGTGCGAACACACAAGCGCTCCGAGTCTGAACCATCGATGCAGAGCATCATTGGAGAGAAGGACCCACCGGCGTAAGATCGCCCAATCAAGTGTTTTATTGCTTCCCCTGTGATTTTATATCGGTTTTGTGTTTCATTTATATTTGGGAGTCTGTCGGTTGCTTTGGATTATCACCATCAACGGTTAAGAACTAGGAATAGTTTTAAAATTATTCATATTTATATAAACGGTAGGTTACTCTATGAATTTTATTACAATATACACAGCCATAGTTCAATTTTAAAATGAAAACTAACAAATTCGATAAAATAAAGACATTTTGTGTATGAACTTTGTTTGTCATTTGTTTACCGACTTCCTGGAATGTGTAAGAGGCAACTGCTGTTGGGCATCCATCTTTGAAATTCGTGCTTGAGATGTGTACTGAGCACAGTTTGCAAGATCCAAGAAGCAATTGGAAGAAACTGTCAAAACTTGAAAAACTTGCAACCATAAAAGTGCGTAAGCATTGTTCTTGCTGGGCTTTGACGGCTATTAAAATGAAAAGCTCTTGCTTAAGCACAGCAAACACAAAAACAAAAACCTGCTATTTGCGAATTTTAGAGGAAAAGTGTTTTTTACACTCCAATCCGGCACACACGCATAGTGCAAAAAGGTGTATAATTATTATTGTTGGCAAGGAGTTATGTTTTCCTACAACTTATGTATTAGGTTGACAGATTTCTCATATGTGGACGTACGTTGCGTTCAGTAGATTTAAAGTACGGCGTATTTAGTATAAATTTCGTTATGCATTTTGTGATGCACTTGAGGCTTTTGAACTCCAGCCTCCTTGGTCCTCACTCAGTAGTGCGGCATTAACTACCCACTGAGTCACTGTAATTTACAATTCGAAGGAGACTTTTAGTCCTTCGAGTATTGACCGTCTCACGTCTGAACGTAGCATACCAGGCCTAAAAACATATCTTAATACTTTTTGAATAAACCTCCACGCAATGTCTACGTTGGATACGCCACCAGAAATACCGCAAGAATTTATTAGCTATATAGGCTTTAGAAAAATGTCAAACTTTCAAGTTCGGTTACCCGTTCACCGTAAATAATACCACTCACCCGGATGTCCTCCCATTTACCTACAATATATGTTGACACAGACAAAATTGCAGTCAAATGCGGTGTGGGTAACTTTTAAAAATTAAACACGTAGGCGGCCTCTAGAAACAATGCAAGGACAACGTACCACCAATTTTATAACATTTTCCCACCAACGCATACACACGCCATGGGATACTGAATTCCTGCACATGCACCATTTACTAGGATAGATACATCCTTTGCCATTTCGGTTGAAAATCTTCTGAATGAAAAGATTATGGCGCCCACTATTTGAAATGCACATCACATGCCATCCGAGGCACAGACAACCGGCAACATCCTTGGCTTGGGGATTCCCTGATGTCCTTGTGTACCTGTTAAAATTCACACTTTTAGTGAGCAATATACCCGAAGAATGTTGATACGAGGCGACACAGTGTCAGGTATGCTGTGGGCGAAAGTGGGCCAGTTCAACCAGTTGAATATGTGGAGGCTGGAATGAATGTGTGCTTGTTAAATTATTGCTGACGGTTGGTCATTTGGTGTGGGCTTGAAATTGTTTCATCCTTTTGAAATGGTAGCCATATAACGACCAAAATCACAATTTTCGTGGCGGGAAGTTAGCATGGTTCCTGTTCAAAAGTTTAATGGGCGTGGATTTATAACAGGATAATGGTTTCATCTCCCATCGTATTTGAACGGAATGAGTGATGTGTGCACATAGGCTTGGCTGGACAATTGAAAATGACAAATATAAGAAAATCTGGGAGATTGGAGGCTCTGTAATGAATGAAAAATGTGATACTAAGCTCTTTTTTACTTCATTTGAGTAGTACTAAACACAATAAATATTAGTTATGCAACATTCAGTATTGCTGTCCTTGCCGCAGCGCAGTCGACAAGTCTGCTTGGTTGATTTTTTAAATAGAATTTTGGTTTGCTGTTTTCTTATAAGAATATTCTTCTAGTTTGAACTAGATGGCGCTTAACATTTTTTCTTTACGCACAATTCACAGATTTTTTTTCCCCTTATGAGTAGGATAACTACAGATTGAAGAAGTACAATCTTGTTCTTGCTTCGGCAGAACATATACTAAAATTGGAACGATACAGAGAAGATTAGCATGGCCCCTGCGCAAGGATGACACGCAAAATCGTGAAGCGTTCCACATTTTTTTGTATAGTGTGCAGCTTTAATTCATGTATTGAAAATTCATATTGCGGTCTCATATAAAAAACTAAAACAATATTTGCACTTGAATAGTTCGTCAATCGACAAGATTGGGGACGTTCGGATATCTAGTGCATGTAAAACGTCAACTAGATTTGTCTGTACTAAATATACGAACGCGTTGACTAGTCAACTTGAATTGCCTATGCAGGCAGGGTTTTCTTGGCAAGATTCGTCAACTACCCCGCAATATTCAATATTCCCTTTTAAATCGACCCAGGGTTGTCCTGAAGTACTCAATCAAGTAATTTGGCTCATGGATGCAAAAGAAAAATGGCTCACATTAGTGTCAAATGGGAATGCCACAATGAAGAATGGAAAAAAGGGGAATTTGAAGGTCTGGGGAATTCACTAAAAGAGCCTGGTAGCACTGGGTCCCCTCCCTTGTCTCACTGTTAGTACACTCACTTAGATGAAAAATTGTAAATTTTTGTCTTTATCGGGAAATGTTTACTACACTGACGTTCTCTCAAACCACTCGATTGACAGCTTACAAGCCAATTGAATTCTACACAGCTGTTTTATATGCAATGTTGGTGGCAGTGGATACCATCAGAATTTTTGCATATGTGTTCCTATACACGAAAATTATAGACTATGAGGGGTTCGTTTGTAGACTGTCACTTTTTTGATTTTCTCTTCAGTTTTCTTTGGAAGACTATGCCACGATTTTATATAATTATCAAAACATTCACATGCATTTCATTTATTTCTGTGGCAATAAGTTGAAGTAGCTTATGTCGACATAAGCCAAATTCGAGTTTTTTTACATTACAAAGATCTCCTTTTATTTTAGTCCATGTCCCACTTCCTCTCCATTCAAAATCGTTAAATTTGAAGAGAACTGAACAGCTTAAGTTTATTGGGACTATGTAATACAAATGATTTATAACGCAAAAGATAAATTTATATTGCTCACATTAAAATTACCAAAATTGACATAAGCTACTTTAACTTATTGCCACAGATTTATATCCACTCAATTAAAGCACAATTTCTTGCAACTTCTTTGATTTGCTAAAATTTTGACAGATTCTTTCATGTGCAATGGGCACATTCTAGAATCTAGTTATCTTAAGTCGACTAGATTGGACTGGATAAGATGAAACCTGAACGCAAAAAGTAGATTGCTCGGGAACGTCACTTTCCCTACGTCATCCACATATCCGAACTGTCAACTAAATACTCAGTCACGAATTTATTGACTAGATTCGTCGGCTACCCCTCCATAAACGTCAACTGAAACAACTGCACATATGACCGATTTCAGCCAATCAAAACCGAGACACATCTAGTCAGACAGCTGCCAGACTTACAAAACTAGATACTTGAACGTCCCCAATGCTTATATCATTCTATACACCCACGTGCAATGTCAATCCATATATTTACTAACTCAATCATTTCCCTTTAAATTCTTTTAAGTATATTTTGGGCAGAATCCACTTAATCGATTTTCCATCCGTACATCTCTTAATCTATAAAATAAAAATATATTGGTGTAGCTATATTGTCATTGTCAGCCATTAACGCCAGCCCATACCACAGCTAACCTCTGCACCATCGATAGTCAGGCGTCAATAAATCCGGAAGCTATAAGGTTCCAAAAAAAGTGTATATCCTCGCACAGCCGATGGAAAAGCCCACATACCCCACAGTTCGTAGGATATTCTCTTGTTGCACTCATGCAACTGCAAACACTCATTTAGCGGAGGTGGACGATTTATGATGACGGTACCGTAAAATGAACCTCGGGCTTAAAATTTCACCAACCCCCCCCCCCCCCCCCCCCACCATTCGAAGCATCGCATTTACTACACCATGAATGGTTGCGGAAAAACTTCGCCCTGTGAATGAATTTCTCTGGTGAATTGAAATTTCATACCACCTCGACCTTGAGCACGCTCACAAGGGTAGGGTGAGGGTCATGTTCATGGTCCCATCCCCGCGTCCCGGTCCTGTACTGAGTACACTTGGCACCGTTGCGTTGAGTACACGTGCCATGGATACTAGCAAACCAGATGCCTGGGTATTGGTGTTCGAAAACGGGGCAAAGGCTAAGGATTCGCAAATATTTCCCCAACAATCGCCTTTTAAGGGTTGTTTCGGTTGTTTCCCCACCTAGGCCTACATTTATGAATGGAAACACTGTCTGTAAAGGCGCAGTTTTCATGAATGAAATTGTTCTTAGGTTGCTCAAGGTCTTCCTGAGTGGTTTTTGGAATGGGCGCCGGGTGTGACAGAGCGAAAGTGAGAGAAACACATATAGAGCAGGACATAGAAAGAGAATCTTATGTGCAAATGAGGGTTTGTTTGGTAAGGCAAAATATGGCCGGCCGGAAATCAATACATTTTCTCGTATCTATATAGATATATGTATCCCTACAAGGCGAAAATCGGGCAAGCTGTTGAATGCTACTGGTTAAAGCGAAACTAAAGTGTTACGCAACACAGGACTTTCAATGTAATGTCGAAAAAAAAACCTCTTTAAGCCCTATAGACGATGAGTGATTGAAGTTAAAATTGTTTGCAATTTGAAATGTTTATCCCCGGCTAAAATGTCCATTAATTTTCGGATCCGATTAACTAAAATGGCAGCAGCAAAGTGACGCCCTCGCCTTGGGTAGTCTTTGGGGGAAATCTAGCATATTGAATTTCAAAAGATTGTTTAACGTTTATAAGTAGGAGCCAGCGGCGGGATTTTATGAATGGAAGATGCACTGTGGAGTGTGGACTATATTTATATAGTAGGACAGGAACGGGACATCGATCGGTGCCGCCAGGAGTGGGAAAATCAATATGGCCTAAGCGTTTCCATGATATTCTTGTTTGCGCCAATAAAGGGCGTGTTCTTAATAGCAAGGTTGGTTCTTCTTCATTTGGAACCGTTGGCCCACTTACCCAGCGTGGGTTATTGGTGATCATTTTCTAAACTATTTTTGTCTGTTGGACTTGACTAAATATTCCATCGTTGAATTTTTAATATTTTATAAGAATTTTCAATGAGAGATTTAACCACATAGTCACCCTGTTTCGGAAGTCCTGTTACGTGCGCTAGATTTCTTTCCTTGAGGCTTTATGCAGTTAGTATTGCGGGAGGGGAAATAGCTTCGATAGTACCTTACCGAAGTAAAATTGTTACTTGGGTATGGCTATAACTGGGGCGTAATGTTTATATGCTTAATGAACATTTATGGGTTTTCGCAGTGGCTACTTTGGGCGATATGAGCTCAACATTTGTTCGATTCTCAATGAAGAAGTTTGGCGCAATCCAAAAAATACCGAACTATGCGAAAGCCCCAAGACTGCTTTGAACGAATGGCATTATTTCCGAAAATATTCAAGTCAAAGTGAAGGGATATCATTCAATAAATGATTTCATTTAAATTGGTTGATTTATTTTAATTGTACTCTTATTTTCTCACACACAAATCAAAAAACAAACTTTTTTTTTAAGTATCAAACTCATAATTCCGTATACCTACGAGATGCAAATCCGCTTTGAAAACACAGGCGAGTAACATTCGAAGAGAAATTCTCGTATGCGAATCACGAGAATTGCCAATTACAGTTTTTCGCGCTGCATCGGAGCTTTTGACAGATGAATGAAAATTTATTCGAACTAAACTGATGCCTGAAATTCTGTCTCATGTGAAAACGGTAAGCACCTAACTAGAGGCTCCAACTTTTTTTTTCACTATTTATAAAAAATTACGCATTCCAACGTACATAATCTACCACCAAGCAGAAATCTCGGTTTTTAGCAAAATAAAGAAGAAGGGACTATGTGGGGAAAAAAGTATAGCATCAGAAACATAGAAAATACTGGGCACATTACAAAATCGATGGTAATCTTAAGTCGATTATATTGGTCTGCATGAGATGAACCTAACCTCAACGCAAAAATCGGTAACGTCACTTTTTCTACGTCGTCCACGTATAAGAACTGTAAACTCTGGAAGGTACTCAGTCACGAATTTCTTGACTGGATTCATCGGTTACCACTCCATAAACGGCATTCATTTAGGTTCTAGGCCAGGTACTTCTAAATTAGTTGACACAAAAAGTTTAAGTATTCTTTAAAAAATAAGATCTTCTACTTTGAGCAAGCAGGGTGAAATCGGCCACTAAACATTCTGAACAAATGTAGTAGATCAGTGAAATATGTATAGCAAATTTAAGTCTGTTGTAACTGGTACAGAATATGACATGTAAAATATTCCGAGCACTTATTTTTGCTCTGTTCTGTGCATCTTTCACAATGCGATGCTCTTTGACTTACCTTCTCCTCTCGGGTGACAAACAAACCCTCAAACTACTACACCATCACCACCTATTATAACTCTTATAGCGTTTTCGATTGAAGAAAAGAATTACCCTTTCTATCAAAAGATCAATTCCAGAAGTGGTCTTTCTATGTTTTCTTTGTTTCATTGAAAAAAGGGCACTTTCCAGGTCAATTCTTAACTTAGTGTCCGGGATATTTTTAAAGAATTTCCCTTGACTCACCAACACACACTAGCAAATTGTCACATTGAAATGTGTGTTGTGTTCTCGAAACAAAATTTATGCAATATGATCCGAAATTTTGCAATGTAAACTTTTATTGCAATAAATTGATTTGGCTTATTAAAACACTAATAGTTATTTTAGAAAACAGCAAAAAAGTAGCGACAGAAAACTAGATCTCACATATGGTGTCTACCACTAATGCAAAAGTGCTCCAACGTATTTCGTTGAAAAGAGCAAAACTGAATTTCGGGCAATTCTCTGGGCTCTTCAATGAAAAACGTCATTAGTTTTAGTTGCATTTTGACAGCTCGTCTAAGTGCAATCTGGTACTTACAATAGCTAAGAAAAAACAATTCTTCTGCTCTAGTTGGGACACATTTAATAACTTGACGAACTTTAGCGTAAGTAAGAAACAGTGGTCCCAGTAGACATTATATGGAAGGAAGATACTCCTCATGGAACTGTCAAGAGACCATCTCAAACATAGGAACAATAACATTAAATAGTATTCTCTGTTTCTGTATTTTTAAGCGCGTTAGATAGACGTGCTATAAAAGGCGCCTATCTGCAATCGTTAACAACGCCATCTATATTAAGGCGGCTCATCGCACAGATAAAATTATGAACTTCTACTGTTATGGTCTCAGTAGCTTAAGCAAACATAAAATGCTATCTTCTGGACTATTTTCTTCCATTGCGGCAAACGCATTGTTCCGTTTTTGGCGGTGCATTGTCGCCACTCATGATAGTTAAATTTACAACCAACCAAACTTGGTTGGTCGTTTGAATGGCATATACAACTTTTCCTTTTGCTATACCTTCCACATTTTATAGCGAGCCCTAAAAACAATCTCCCCGAAGACTACTAGTTGGCATGACAAAATTTAATGTTCATTTGATAGTTGAGTTATGTGCGACAAATTGTCACCCCCAACATTCCGTACACAATCGTGACATTAAACAACATCTTATCAACCGATGTACACAACTTGTCCAACTAACATTAAACCGCACAAAAATTAAGAACTCCATAGTTATGGTTACTGGGATTCATTAACAGCAGCCCATCCATACCATAAGAAGAGAGCGGAGGTACAGTATACGGAATACAGGTAGGGAGCACATATACAAAGATCACTGTACAAAGTTCCTACCAACCATACTGACGTCATGCGCTCAAAAATAGCACATCACCTGTCTTGTTACAGTGTTCCAGGTACCAGCTGTACAATAATTCCACTCATCGAGATGCGAGTGCAATAACGCGAAAGTAAAGCGAAAAGTAGAATGCAAAAGGCGTAATGACAATTACTGCAAATTTGAACAGCAAACACCATTTGGCAACGAGGAGAGAGTGAGATGTATTGACAGACCCTCTTTTCCAAAAGCCCAACCGACTATACATACAACATATACATACATACCTAGCCTATTCTTGAAAATGACCAAAAAATCAAGGTGGAGGAGAAATAGTGGCCATGGTGGAGATGGGGAAGTATTGCAATTACAATGCAAGTGACACTCAATGTCAAGGATTTGATTGCTCCCAAAGTTGGATGGAATATTTTGGTGGAACACCGCATATTGAATTGAAACATTTTAATGTTTCCATGCAACAAGTAGGTATACTAAACGCCAAATTTTCACACATAATTCTGCGACATTTTGATGAACGAAAGCCAACGCCCTATTACCGAAAAAAATAAAATAGGAGCCCCCCCCCATTGAATTTCTCTCAAATTACGTAATCATTATGCGTAGAGCGAGCAAAAAGTGTTCTGCCAAATTTACCACCCCGTTCAACAATGGCCTCTTTCACTCTATATCAGAGGAAGCGGAGTTCCCGGCAACAAGTGTCAGAGAGACCATCTCGCGCCATTCTAAACATGGCGGCATAAAGCAATAGGCAAACGTAACGTCAATCGGATTGTCCTTGAACAGGGATTTTTGTTGTTTTGATATCGAGTTTGCGCAAAGTTGATGTTTGGATGAAGTGAGAAGCACAGAAAATCTGCCCTACTAAAACTATGCCTCTTCCCTATATCACCACCTTTGTATGATTGTGTGCTCACTGAACGCCAACGCAATGTTTTTGGCGTCGTCGTCATTTCACACGACAGTCGAGACGGTACGACATGGTGCAAAGACCAGGAGGCAAGGAATCCAGAAAAGAAATAGCAAAACTAAAAAAAACAAACAACTTCAAAAACTGCAGGATAAGCGCTGCGCGGAATGAATTCAAGTTCTATTTTTAAACTGTCACGGGGTGGCGTTGTGTTTGAGTACCACTGGAAAGAGAGATGACGCTGCAATGAGTTTGAGGTTCTTATTTTAGAAACACCACCGGTTGCACACAATAACGGTAATGGTAATGGGGAGGGTGGTCGTGGTACTCGTATTGTTGTTGGGAAATTGACAACATTCCTTTTGCTTTAAGTTGGTGTGCGACATTTACCGATGCGATGGGGTTGGGTGGGGTTTGTGCACAGATTTGAATTTAATGGAATTTTTTCGTTTATGCTGAGGTATTTGATTTAGGTTGTCAGTTACGGCATAGACACATTATTACTAGATGGTGCATTTCATATAAAGGAAATGGTTATTCCGAAACACCCCAATATCTAGATGGCGCCACCGTGAAAATATACCTCAAACTCGGATACATGCTGCAAAACACTTTATTTGAGGTGTTCTGTTGAGAAACATTTCCCATCAACGTGAACCGTGGACCTCGTTGGCTTCGCAGTGAAGTCCATACCTGATTCTTCTTTATTTTCCTTTTTCGCAAAACAAACAAAATATTCCTTGGCTCTTACGGCATCATGTATCTTAATGAGACTTTTGATATTGCGTTGAAGAAATGTGCTTAAAGAAAACCAAAGAAACAAAACAAAAACTAACTACTCGTGTGCCTCTTTTCTTTCTTCATTCATTCTCGCCATCCCCAAGCGTCGGTATTTCTGATATGACAAACCAGGGTAGGGAACCGGTTTTGGTTTGGTTTTTCTTATAGAAGAGGAGGACAAAGGAAAGGAGATGAAATATTATTATGATTAAGTATCAATCAATAGCAAGGTGAGGGAGGATGGTGCAAGGGATGATGCCTTCACACAGAGCTTTGGGGTATTCGCACCAAATTGTACATGAATGGGTATGCAGCTGTATACATTTCCTCAGATTTCATTTCTTGATTCTTTCGATATAGACAACTTAGTGAAAATAATATAGTTGGCTTTTGCTTTTAATTAAAACAATACATATTGTAAATGCACCAATAAGAGGTGTTATTTTGGTATTCAAAGTAAAATGTCATTTTTTGAGATAAATGATCGAATGTTTATTTTATAATAAAGAGAAAGATATGCCGTTAATAATTAAAAACAACATCAGCCAAATGGCCACCACGAACACGCATACAGGACCATATCCATTTCATGAAATTTTCCATAACCAAAGCGTAAAGTGGCTACCCTATGTCCTCGATAGCCTCACGAATCTTATCTTTGCGGTCTTGAATCGACGCTGGGCTGTTGGCGTAGACCTTATCTTTCACGTGGCCTCAAAGGAAGAAGTCACAAGGTTTTAAATCACAAGATCTCGGTGGCCAATTGTGATCACCTCTTCGAGAGAGAACACGGTCCGGAAACTTTTCCCGTAAAAGATCAATGCTTTCGTTGCTTGTGTGGCACGTAGCGCCGTCTTGTTGAAAGTAAATGTTGTCCAAATCAATACCATCCAATTCCGACCATTCATTAATCATCTCTCGATAGCGCAATCCATTTACCGCATTTACCGTAACTGTTGATCCAATCTCATTTTCGAAAAAGTAAGATCCAATGACCCGCCGGACCATAAACCGCACCAAACAGTCACACGTTGAGGATAAAGAGGCTTCTCAAAAATAACTCTTGGGTTTTCCGAGCCCCAGATGCGAAAATTTTGCTTGTTGACGCAGCCACCGATGTGCAAATGGGCCTCATCAGTCGTGTGTTTAAAACTATACATAGTTAACTGAATTATAATTATAATAGATTCCGAGAAATATACATTACACTCGTAAATACATATGATAATTGACATTTTAATTTCGACTTTCAAGCGAACTACATAGGTACCTATACCTATAAATTATTATTATTCCCTATTTAGTTATTTATTGCTATTCATGCAATCAAAGTTTCCAAGACGCCAATATGAAACCTGAAAATTTATCTCAATAAAAGTTCGAACATAAACGCAATATTTTTCTAGTGGCAATGCTATAAGTGGAATTTAAAAAAAAAGTGCTGTGTCAGTCAATCATTCAGTTGGTATCTTTAATTTCCTTCCATTCACTTCCCAGCATCAGCAATTTATCATAATTCTTAATCATGACCTTTGCCAATAAAATATCGGAATATGCACACCTAACTACCTATTTATTTAACATTTCCATACAAGCTAAAGTACATTAGCCCCACCACACGCACCATACAACTAGCTATATGCTACATATATCAGGCAAAAAGAACTCGATCTCGATTTCCTCATCGATTTCATTTGCTATTTTTCTTCCTCCTCTGCAACATGTTTATGTATCTTGCAAACACCAATCGACACAAAAAAGGTTTATAAGTTCACCAACTGCATTGGGACGCCATCTATTAGGAGTAAAAGTGTGAGGTATACGCTGTTCCAGGTCGGGGTATGAAATGCACCATCTAGTAATAATGTGTCTATGGTTACGGTGACTATCTCTACATATATATTTCTCTGTTGTTGGTTGTGGGGGCAAAAGGTTTTCTTTTCGAGACTTCAATGAGCGCATGAAATTGTTTGCTCTTTTGTTACGATCGAAGGACGTGATTTTGTTGGATAAACATCGAGTACTTTGAGCCGTGAAGTAAATTTAACTGTAGGCACTAGGCTGTTGGCACGTTGAATAATTTCTAGGTAAGGTGTATTGCTTAATGTTTGACGCTTAGTGAGAATGGACTCATAGATAGAACTCATCCCATTCCTAAGGGTCTGTAGTTGAATTCAAAGAATTCAATAAGTCTTTGTTTGTACAAAACTTTTACGAACCCATTGAGTAGTGTGAGCCTATGAGGAGGATTTTCCAAGGTGAAGACTGAAGAGACCCCGATGGTGTCTCTACGTCGGCGTTAAAATGTATGTCCCTTTCATTTTTCGGACACAAACGAATGGTTGTCGGGGAGCTATGCCTATAGCTTCCTGCTTGGACTCGCTCCGCAAATATTTGGCTAAACGCAGATAGTTTCCATATTATAGTTGCCTACAATGTTTCGAGTTGTATATAAAGCGAAAGGGTTTTTAATCGAAAGGAGATAAATTTTGACTAATAATTGTACTGCATTGTCAAGGCTTCAATATGAAGCAAAAACTAAACTGATGTGTCAAATCATTCTTCATTTATTAAAAACAATATTAAAATGCTAGTGATCTTCTATACTATTAGTGAAAGCCAAAGCCAAGTACACTGTTTCACAAACACAATGAGTACAATAAAAAATATATCAATCTTAAGTCGACTAGATTTGCTGTCGAAAAAACCTGAACACAAAAACTAGATTGGTCGGGACCGTCACTTTTCTACGTCAGCCACATATGAGAACTGTCAACTGAGTACCCATTTACAAATTTCTTGACTAGATTCGTCGTCTATTCCTCCATAAACGTCAACTGAAACAGCTGTTCACATGACCGATCCAAGCCAATCAAAACTGAGATACTACATCAAGTCAGACAGCTATGTCAGACTTAATAAACTATATACTTGTACTTCCCCAGTATTCGCTTAAATTTGACAGTTAAAAATTCAGCGGAAAAACTAACAAAAACCGTCCCATCTGTGGTTTTGCTCCGTAACTCTCAAAATCGTAACTGTCAAAATATGTATAGGAACAGCTTAGGTTTATCAGTGGGACTTAAAACACTTTTCTACTGCTTCTATACACGAACTACCCATTTTAGTTGTACAGTTGGCCTTTAATTTGCAAGCCCCAATTGTCAACAACTTACACTCGGATTAACTGTCAAGCAAACTGTCTTATTGTCTTAAATGATCAGCCCTGCATAAGCCATATCTTGCAGTGTCATGATTACATTGATTTATGACAGTAATCCGGATGAGGTGTAGTCTCAACAAGATGGCGCCACATATCATTCTTCGAACGACAAACTTTACTTAGCAATGGAAATTCGTCGAAAAAGTGATTTATAGAAATGGATGCGGCGATTCACTTGGCAGTATGTAAAACAGTGCAAACTGACGCTCTGGAAGCCCAATATTGTTCGTATTGGTCGTGGCTCTTAAAAATTAACGTTTAACTTCTTGTCAGTAGCAATAGCGGTGAGTGTATGTCAGAAACCACTTTGCTGACAAAATTCGAAATGACATTTCAATTAGAAAAATTTTCATAGTTAAAAACATCAAATACATTTATTCGATTATTCGCCGTCAAAAAACTCACGGGGTGCAGTATGTCCACTCCTACCCCTAACTGGTAACTGGTCTTACAAGAAAAAAAAAAAAACCCCAAATAGACCCAAAAGGCATTTCAGTTTCTGATTATGATTAACATCCTTGGTGTACCTATTAAGAAAACCGGCTTTCCGGTTATTGGGGATCTCTTTTCCTTAACCGGCCGGTTGGGCGACGTCTTGACGTCACACATGCCGCCATTTACTTTGATACACCAGATAAGCTTTACTTGTGTAGTAGATAATGATTAAGCGGTAAACACCTATGTAAACATAAATACACATGCTGTAGCGCAAAAGCTTTTGTAGGTTTCCCTTTTTCATTTGCCCCTCAGCCGTGTATTGGGAAAACCATACGGCAGATGTAAACACTTTAACGAAATTTATACTTCAAGTGCAAACAGTTTCGTCCTTGAGAGAAGGATTGCCATGATGATGCACACAGGGAAAACTGTGCAGATGAATGAAATGGAGCTTCGGAAAGCTTTTCCCTTTCAGAGGAACACCCTGATGTGGAGAAATAAAGCGAGTTAAAATATGCAACAGCCGGTAAATAGCAGGAATATCACCCGGCTTTTGCACCTTGCACTTGACGCACGGAATAAGCGTGTTCATGGTCTCCGTCGCAAGTCCATTGTCAATGGCTGACTGACAATGACATTGGTGCGGCATGGAGAGAGTGAACATGCGTGCTGTTCATTCGGTTGGTCGAATTCGAGCCATGTATGAAATCCGAGTGAAAGTAGCTCTATATTCAAGTTCGAGGGATAAAAAGCTTCTGCTCCCTTCCATCTACATTTGTTTGTTTTAGATTAGCGTTGCTAGATGCGGTCTACCTACTTTGGATAGGAAATCAAATATTGAAGCTGCGAAGGACGCAATCATTTACGTCATAATGATGTTGGGATTGCTGACGTCACTGAATATAGTCAGGAGGCACCACATGTTACATACATGGGTTATTGCCGGCTGTAATGCGCGTCATTTTGAATAGAATGTTTAAGACACGGGGTCACAAATTGAGGAAGTTTCTTTTACTCAGTAAGGTTGTAGACTTTGCAAAAATATAATTCAAAAGCAAATCGAATGGTTATGGGGGGCTTGTTATAGGGTGTCTTGTTTAATATTTTAAGGTTACGCAATTTTGGTTCGGTGTGGTAAGGAGGCCTTGTCAAGATACACTGGGAGGACTCTGTGTAAGACAGGAACAGGAACATGTACGTACATACATGAGATATGTATATGGATTTAACAGCGAAATCAATTCAGAATACCGCAAATCCGACGTCCAAGACGGCTACGACTTGTAGAGAGCGAATGGAGACTAAAACTCTGAAGAGTCTTCGACTGTAATCCCAAAAGGGGCAACGCAGTGAGGAAGACCCCGCATAAGCTACTGCTTTCAAAGGAAACGAGATTTCCACCAACTTAGAGGTAGTGAGCCAAAGACCGCGCTTACTATTCGTTGAGGTACGATTTCCCCTCGGAAGGTAACGCCAGTAAGTAAGAAGTTTTAACCTTAGACCGCACTTTTGAAGGGACAAATCTGAAAATTATTATGTATTGAAATGCAAAAAGGGAAGGTTACCATATATAGCTTAATAAATAATTTGCGCAATAGAGGACCCGAGGTCGTCAACTTTCCAGTCGCCTTGTGTGGGTTTCTATTTTTAGGGCGACTGAAAAGGCCTACAATTTTATGGTCTAACTGCACGGAAAAAAATATTTCCTAAAGCGGAAGTAGAATTTATTTAAAACGCAACATAAAGTACCAATTATTTCGTATTTTAAATTTTTTTTTTGAGTTAACAATGAGAAAAAATAAATTAGAATATTTTTCTTGCTTTAAGAAAACAAATGTTGAATAAGGTGTTTTGCTTCTTGAATTGTTTTCTTTCAATATTTTTTTTTTTTGAATCGGTCATAGGTTTTCTTGACCCAAGAAACAGTTCGCTTAAGTGAAATCAGAAATAATTTTCTTATAGGTTCTTATTTGCAGTAAATATGAATCGATGCATCGGGATGGGCTGTAAATATGTATTCAAAATATATTGAGTTACTTTAAGACAACTCAACGTCAGTGGTTGTTATGGGGGATGCCAAGCCTGGCTGCGTGAGTTTCTAAAGGCCAATGGCCCGTACTAATTGCCGTTAGTCTGGCGACATCCACACGCGTTCTGGCAACATTGTAGGTTGGCCAGATCTTCCTTGAAATGACACAGTTCGTCAGGTTCATTCATCTTGTCTCAGCCGTTGAGGTGAAGTGCAGGAGAATTTCTCTCCTTACATATCCCAGCGGAGGGAAGACTTCCTCTGCATGAGACACACACAGAACAGAGCCACGTCAAAAAACATATCGAACTATATCATTAAAAGCCACAAGAAGTTTGTTGTGAGATTGAGAATCTAATTTAGGGTACCTATATAACTATGGCATAATCAAAGATTGGCACAAGCAGGACTTAATTAACCTGAGTCTCGTCTCTACAGGTGTACGACTAGGAAAGAGCCACAGCTTACGTAAACCTGCATAAATACGCACAACTCTAAAATTTGTATGATCAATTGCAGAAAGCGATGTAGGTATTTAAAGTGTAACCAAAGTTTGTAACTGCAATCAAAAATTTAAGCCTGCAGGAATTCAGATAAATAGGCGGTGTTTATCCAGTGTCAAACAGTTTTTTAGAAATCAAAATTAATTGGGTTTTTACCGGATTTCAAGTCAGACCGTTACTATAAGAGACCATTTGACTATTGAAGAAATAACTGGGCACTGAGAGTCTGAGAACGTAATCTTTTGCGCGATAGTAGTCAACGAACTCGTTACCTATTTGCTTCCCGTAACACTATCGCTAGGCCTGCTTTCCACGATAGTAGTCTTTTTGAGCGTAGTTGTTATAATTGCGTGCTGAAAATCCTACTTTACTTTGCTTTACTGAGATCGAAGCTTAAAAAACACGCCTACTATCGTCTCGTCTATCGTTTATTTTATGCAAAGCGTGAGAGCATTGAGAGCATCGAGTGTTTTTCAGAGATTCTCAAACTTTACTGGAAATTCCAATCAGACGTCGTTTAAAATGTCATAGTTGACTTTTTGGCAACAACTTTGTGTTTGATGCGGGCAAATTTTAAAATTGCAAAGTGGAATTATTTCATCTTTGTTCCTTAGTTTATTAATAATAACAACAAAAACATCGACAGAATTTATTATTGGTAGGTCAGCTACACCAAAGCGAATGACAATTTTAATTGCTTTGATAGTTGAGCATCCCGACTTGTCCAAGGGTTATAAGCCAAAATAGCTACCAAGAAAAGAAAAGTGTGTTATTTATTTCGTCCCTTATTTCTGAAGCCAGCTACTGTCTCATCCGGTTATTTCCACTTCGTACTCTCCGATTGCTGTACTCTATCAATACAAATGTTATGGAGGGCAGCACAAATATCGCAATTTTTCGGGGGGCGTAATTACTTTTCCTTCTTTCAATTATAATTCTACATCGTAATGAGGATTATAACAGCATGTATAATTTAATGTTATAGGGAATTAAAAGGTTCGCTCCCTAACTATAATGTATTCGAACACAATAGCCAAATTTAGTCAAACTTCCCTTAGGCAAAAACTGGGCAGAAGAGAGCCAAAAAGAGAGAACAAAACATTTCCCCTCCATAAAAAAACGAGGGCTAGTTAGTTATTTCTGACAGATGGTTGTCAAATCGTTCAAATGCTAATTGACGTGTAATTTGTATTTATTTATATTTTGTGTTTGTATAGCATTAAAATAGTAAGATGCAAAATAATTGATTTTTTTAATTTGTGCAGTAAAAGCAATTAAAATGTTGGTCTTAAATATAAATTTGTGCTTTGTTCAACTGATATTTGAATATTCCTGCCTGGAAAAAATTCACATTTTTTAAATTTGTGGTTGAACGCGTTCCTTTTCTTTTGGGTTATATATATTTCATTTCGGTGAGCGAATTCTCTCGCAATGAGAGAAATGTGACACATTGCCAAAATTAAATTTGCTCAGAAAAAACCCTTTGAGAACGATTCGTAAGATAGCTCCTTATAAGCAGCACTGAGTATTCACTCAACCCAGAGTCAAGCTTTAAATTCATGCATAGAATGTCATGACTTAGGGTGTCAAATGCATTTGAAATGTTGGAAAGTCAACTAAGCCTTTATCATACTCAATTCTGATGTCGTCAAGAACCGTAGAACAGCTATGCTTAACTCGGTAGCCGGACTGCACTGGAGACAATAAATTGAAGTGATTAAGGTGGCTTGAACGGATTTTTTCAAAAATGTTTGGTAGGCATAAGGTAAGATGCTCATTGGACGATAGTCAGAGGTCGATGAGCGATTATTTCATCGGAATGACCTTTGCTTGTTTCCAGAAATCAGCGAAAGTCGATGACATAATGCAAGAATCAAACATATGTGTAATACAACTTGCAATATGAGGAAGCATCATTTTTAGGAAGCGTTGATGTAATCCATTCTCCCCAATTGCGTTCGAATTAAGCTATGACGTTTAACATCGGCTTTTGATGCAACTTTAAAATCCCAAACACCGAGATAAACTGAAGAAAAGGTTGCTGCCAGGTTTAAATCAAGAGTTCGTACGAGGGCAAAAAAGAAATGAGCTATTAAGCTCATCAATATCGGGTGTTTTTTTTAATACACTATCCAATCGAGCGTAAATTACTCCACAGTTCCTTTGACTATCGGCCAGCACTTTATTTGGACAGGAGGTATCTTTTCTTTGCTCTTCTGGTTATAAATGCAGAGCAGTTCCTCGCTCTACTAAATGCCTCCCATCTTTGACCTGTAAGCCTTAGTTTCCACTTAACATTCAGTTCAGTCTCCTTCAAGTTTTAATAGCAAGTTCATGATGCTATTAAGACTCGATGTCCGTTAGTGAATCATGGGCATTTCTTATTGCGCACTGCAACAGTCTTAATGGTAACATGCCTCTTAAGAAGGTTGCTCTAAACCTGTCTTTTTAGTTTCCCAAGGTAGGTAGATACCTTCTGCACCAATTTTTCATATAATTTTCTGATATAGATAAACGTCGATGGGTTAGGTCCTTTTTAGGAAAAACCATATGATACTTGGTTATATAAGGTTCACCAAGTTTGCAGCCGGTCTTGGGTAGCTCCGAAAGCTGTCGAATCACCACATCTTAAAATCCAATTGAAACTTCTTCAAATATTTGAAATTCTCGTCCATATGCTCGTTCACGAATAGCAGCAACCTGATTCTCTTTAAACGACAGTTTTCATTCATCGGTCAAAGAATTTCAACAAAAACACCCCAGTTGCATGGATATATAGAAATCCAAAACTGGAACATAATCGCCGTGCCAATTCAAACAGAGCGTGTAAATACATTTGAACAACTCTGCTTAATTTGCCCCCTTTGGCTGCGGCAAGGAACACAAATCCGGCTTCGTATCTTAAAAGTAATCCTTTTCATCAGCTATCCATTGCAATCTCGCACCCATTAGCCCTCAAGCTTTGTTCATATTTACCAACTCCACATACAAACAAATTGAAGTCTCCGACAAAACGGACAAGACATCGCTTCGAACAGTTGTAACGAAACTAATTTGCATGAGTAACACAATCCTTGCAGCATTATTTCGCCTCGATGCAGTACCGCTAAGACTGCTTTGCGATAAATTAACATCTACGACTAGACGGGACACATGGCATTCCTACATGTAAGCCCGCAACAAATTAGACCACATCTTCGGGACGTATAATTCCTGCGTCCGCTCTTTTTGGATGTCCCCCAGTCTGCGGTTCTCTGGCAGATCTTTTAATTGCCCTCTACGCGCGCGCGAGTACTTGGCTATCATTTAATTGCGCCAAAGTCTCGGGTTACACTTATATTTGAAGTATTTCCTTGTACATCTGTGATACAAGTCGCTCTGAGCCGATAAATGTGCCCCACAAATTAGTAACGCTATCATCATAAAACAGAAGCTATGCACAACTTTTTAAGTACCGACATATTTTTCTGGCTTTCTGATTGTATTTTTTGTGATGATGGTTTTAAGTGCGTCTTCCAACGGTATCACGCTATTACCCCGGCACTGGAACACGTCTCTGTATAGTGGTTAAACGTTTTGATGACATTTGCATTCGATTATCGGTATCGGCCGGGTCAATTGATGAAACTGACTTAATTGCTATAGATCTTTAAGATACCAAGAGAGAGAGAGAGAGAGGGGTTGAGACATGCCAACACAGTAGCGCCACGGGTTCTATTTCAGTTTTTTTTTTTTGGTGAGGAAAATGGTGATTAAAAGAAAACCGTATGGAAATATCCACAACGGAGATAGTGATCTAATGTATCTTTGAAAGGTCTTTAGGGGGACACTATTGATGGAGTATTTAGATTTGGCGCGCTATCTTGATGGTGAAGAAGGTTTGTTTAACAATTTCTAAAAGAGAGATGCTTATCCGTAGGAGAGATAAAAGCTGCGCACGTATGGGATTGAACATTTCTTTGGTTATGAAGTTATAAAAGTTCGAGAGATCGGCATCTTAATGGCTGGCGGTTTTAAAGAACTTGCGTTTACAAATGTTGTTACATCTGGAACACAGTTACACTTGAATATTGATGATGATGGAGGCATTGATTGGATAAGCAGCAGGGGGGTCAGTTTAAATATATTTACTCGTTTTTTTAGCCGCCCACTGGGAAGCTGCGAGTGGCGGTTATAGGAAAGAGAAACGTCAACGCAGTCGTGACAAATCGTTGGGTTAGACAGTGTGTTTGTGAAGGAGGGTTTGTTTTTTAACACAGTGCCTTGGACTTATGTGATGATACTCAAGTGGAATCGAAACGCAGCACCAAAAGAGCAGAGTTCCTTGATCATTCATGTGCCAAATGATGAAATCCCTGGCAAACTACCAACGCATTCGTTACAGGTACACCCTGATGCAGGTACGGATATCACAATCTTCCGCAGCAATCTCGCATGGTTACTGTTAAAAACAGCACTCATTACAGCTCTGCAATTAATTCGCCGCAAATAGCAATCAAATTCATAAGACGAACTGTGCAAATGACCATACTTCGCAGCCAGCGTTTATCTTTGTAGCATCTTGCCGGTTGCAGCAACACACTCAGTACATATACAACAAAGCGGCTTTGGCCAATAAACAGAATAACCTGTACAACGGTGTACAACCTCTCGCTCAATATAGATACCATAGCTAGCGTACCCTTCTCCCTCGGCTGCGCGGCTTGGCTCATTAAATCTCGGCGAAACCAAACATCAGCGTTTATCCGCAAAATGAAATCTGAGAGCATATGTAAATATCTGCGCGATAACAAATTGAATTAACCACACCTCTCATCGGGTTTGCCGGAGGCACCACCGAGAATACACAGACACACACATGCCCAGCTGTTTTAGCTGCAAACAAACAAATTATCCTAATTCCCGAGTATTTCCTTTCAATCAATTTATACTTTTTCGCTAGGCGCGCACACTATCACTATTGCTATAAAGCCGGGTCCGCCATGACCACATGCACACAGTGTGGCCGCACTAAGGCATCGCATCGGACACGATTTCGATTTCGATTTCATTTTGATTCGAGTTATAGTGATGCCGAAGATTTGGATCTCTCTTGTAGGGTCTGGCCATAATCCTGCCCGATCCATAATCCTCCATTGTAATTAAAACTGGTTCACGCTTTATGACTCGTGATACGAGTTCACAGTGTATTCGGATGGTGGTTCGGGTATATAGATATGGCCGCTCAATTCAGCACGCTCCCTCTGTGCGGTAAACTGTGTATTCGAAAAAAGTGTTGCAATAGCGCCATGCGCCCCCCATACATTTGGCGGCAAAGCGCCCCAGCACCAGCATCAGCACCAGCACCAGTACACTGATACTGAACAGTGTCCCGCAGAAGTCGTTATTCAGTTTATCAATTTGAATAAATCTATTTCGGATCGGAAGGCGAATTGTTGGCGAATTAATCGCTTTTGTATGTGAGGTTGTTGTTTTTTTTTGTGACCGTTCCGAGGAGTCCAACAAACAGGAGCGCATTTTTGCTTTGCTGTACTGATTTTATCGGATTCCTGCGGTAGGTGAATGCGGCTAAGGTATTCGCCAAGGATAGGTATCGAAGTCAGTTTCGCCCGTTGGCCAAAGAATGCTTTACAGTGCACAGGTGGAAACAAAATAATCAATGAGTGGTTCTAGGGCTTCGATGGAATGACATTTGCGCTAGATCGCGTGTAATTATTATTTATGCTGGTTTTTAATTTCGATGGCTTGGGGGGAATTTTTTCGCAAAGCTACTCTGTATAGTACTAAATGGTCTTTTGGAGTTTGAGTCGGAGACTGCGGATTTTTCTAAGAGATTCGTTCGATGAACCGTGCAAATGTGAACAAATCACGGGAGCGGAGAGGTTGTCGAGGGAATTCAAGTATCACTACATCATTGATAAAGGACTTTTTCCAGTTTCAGTTTTTCGATATAAAAAAACCCTTGCACTTTTTTTTTAATTACAAAAAAACATTTGTTTTTTTAACTTTTTCCTTTTTTTTTTTTTTTTAATTTTTGTGGGTTATTTAAGGTCATTAATAACTTGCTCAATATTTCTTAAAAAATATTTCTGCTTTTATATGGCTGACGAAATTTTGCATTTTATCGCCATTTTTTCGCTATGTAGAGTTTTCGGTTCTTGTTGTACCTTTCAACTCCTAGGCTTCAACATTCTCAGCATTAGTTCGCAGACGTCAACTTTTGTGTAAACCATTAAAAAATGTTATTGCCAAAGCTTAAGGTCAGTTCTGTTCTGGGTAATCAACGATTGTTCAGCAGAGAGCTGAGTGACTTATATTTGGTCTGAAAGTCTAGTACCTACACTTTTCCAAAAAAGATTAAAATTAAGCGCCTCTAGGAAGATTGTACTAAACGTTCGTTTAATTTTGTCAGTTCAAAGTTCAGTTTAAAAACATGCAAAATTCGGATGTTTATTTCATAATAAAGAGGAAGGTATGCCGTTAATAATGAAAAACAACATCGGCCAAATGGCCACCATGAGCACGCATACAGGACCATATCCTTTTCATGAAATTTTCCAAATCTCAAAGTGGCTGCCCTATGTCCTCGATAGCCTCACGAATTTTATCTTTGAGGTCTTGAATCGACGCTGGGCTGTTGGCGTGGACCTTATCTTTCACGTGGCCCCAAAGGAAGAAGTCGCAAGGTGTTAAATCACAAGATCTCGATGGCCAATTGTGACCAGCTCTTCGAGAGATAATACGGTCCGTAAACTTTTCCCGTAAAAGATCAATGCTTTCGTTGCTTGTGTGGCACGTAGCGCCGTCTTGTCGAAAGTAAACGTTGTCCAGATCAATACCATCCAACTCCGACCATAAAATATGGTGTACTGACGTTTGTGGAATGCCCAATTCCAAAGAACGACGAGGAATGGACAAACCTGGGTTTTCTTCAACACTTTGGGCTACAGCAGCAATATTCTCAGTTGTTCTTGAG
Source organism: Cheilosia grossa (assembly GCA_963082955.1). NCBI lineage: Eukaryota > Metazoa > Arthropoda > Insecta > Diptera > Syrphidae > Cheilosia > Cheilosia grossa. The sequence goes on along the minus strand of OY720144.1, from coordinate 10,001,879 downwards.
CCCCGTGCACGGGTTTTATTCTTCACATCACTAACTTGTCCCAACAGCTCGAAATTTTTCCACCAATTTCTGTATTGCGGTCCGACAAGGTGCTTCACGACGACCAAAAAATGCTTTAGTTTTGCGAACTGTGACTGCAAGATTTTAACCATTTTTGGAGTGTATTTTTAGTAATGGCGTAGTTTCTTCTTGTCAAATGTCAAAGAATAAAATCTTCAAAAGTGACAGCTACCGAAATAGCGCGTCATTCACAATAACAGCTCTCACTGGAAAACCCATTAGTATTAGAAAATGATGGAAAGCGTACTATAAAAAGTACCGAAAATTGTGTCCGATCGAATGGTAGGGCATTACTGCTTTGCATATGATATTTGACAATTCAGAGGATATGTTGTTCATTTCCTATTTTGTGTTTTGTTTTCTGCTTATAGTAAGCTCCAAAATGGCTTTGAAAAATACTTGTTGGGCGAATTTAACTGCAATTTATATATTCCGTTTTTTTAGAATGAAGCCCTCGTTGTGGCAGAAACTATTGACATTGTTTTTCACGGAATAACAAAAATTATGAAATTTGAATTTGAAATTTGAATCCAGGATCCAATATAGTGAACAAATGATTAGGAAGTAAACGAAGGTTGGTGTAGCCTTTTCTTAATACATATTTCCATTTAGATTTATAACAACATTAAATCTGAAATGAGACTAAATCCATCTATAGACAACATCGTTCTGGTCATAATTTACCCCAAATTCCAGTGACCTCTTGAGTCCTGACAATAACGGCTTTTAGCAAACCTCTACCTTTTTCACAAGATAATTGATTTAGCTTCACTGTTATGTGCTGTTAGTTGGACATAATTTATTCTAAACACGTTTAAGGAAAGAACCCGACATCAGGTAGAAAAAGGAGCAGGCACTGTCTGCGTCTGCGTCTGCGAATAAAACCGATTTCGGTGTTAAATGCAAATAACAACAAACTTGTGCGATGCTCCAGCTCGAATCGTATATCCACTACACAGTACACACTTCTGGAAGTGTTGTCATCCTCGTCCCGTTCCGTGTTGTCAACATCACGAGACAGTAAAGCACACGAAAATGCACGTAGGTAAGGAACCTGCCAGCCGCTACAAACGAGGTGTGAAGCAACAAGAGATCGGACACTGATGCGCGAGGCCTGTCCGAAAAGAAAAAAAATAGTTCAGCGAGATGAACAAAATTAAAGTCGAAGGTTTTTCAAAAACAGGAACAAAATAGAAGAACAAAAAAAAAAGAAAAAGAAATTATAAGTGGAAGATCCAAAGGCAATGAATGACATCACAGCACACGGCAGACGGCACACAGAAGGAGCGACACACGAGGAACAGGATTAATAAATGATTCCATCGTCATCATCCAATGTGTTATTATTTTTATCACCATCGCCTGGTCGGTCCAGTTCTATTCAGGAACTGGATTTTGTCACCTGGGTAAGTGGAGGATAGTTTCCGATGTAATGCCAGCGGAATGTTAGCTTGCAAATTGTTATACAGTACTTTTGGTAGCTATTACGATGCCAATGGAATATAAAACAGGTGAATACATTAAGGACGACTTTGATCTCGGACCTTGATGGGCGTTGTTGCCATATGACGCACTGTATGTGGATCCTTGGTTTGCTTGTGATAATTACGTATTGGAATGTTATGGAAAGAACTTTTAGGCCCGTTCGTAGTAGCGGGTCAACGCTTTCAAGCTGCACACCACACTCTAGATATCCAATCAGTGTGAAACGCTTTTCAGTTGAGTGATATTGTATTACGATCACTGGTTGCGTTTGAAATAAACTTCAAACTGAAGCTCGAAGCGTCTTGAAAATGTCCAGAAAGGAATTTTTTCCACAAGCAACAATTTTGTGCGTCTAATTTTGTAATCAGCGCCATCGAATCGAAGATCCCCATTTCCTGTGGCTGTCAGCTCCTTTCACGGAGCACCTTCAATCTTTTCTTCGACGTTTATAGTAATGACTGACCGACGCCTATGTTTAGACAATCGCAGGGATCCACATCGCTTATTAGAACTCTTCGGTTGGTTGTTGATCTGCTATCGGATGTGGTACCAATTTCCACTAAAACCGCTTAGTTTGACTTTGTGAATATGATATAGCTACTCGATCTACCATTCCTGTTGCTGCAGTGGTTCTTCTTGTAAATGGCATTCACTTTTGGACTAAGAGGTTGACAGTTTGGTATCGAGCCACGTGCAACCATAATTCGATGGCTTAGCAATGATTTTGGGAGAAATGTTCCCTCTTAGCTGCCAGATGCAAGTCCATATTCTCCTTGCATTCATTAGTTGAAATTTTGAATTCGGTACATAAAGGGTCCGCCATCTAACTTTTTTCAACTAGTGCTTATTTCGCGAATGGTAACACTTAGCTCATGTCTGATTTGACAGATAATTAGTTTTATCCTTCATCTGAACGAATATGGTTGTGTATACGCTTGGTGAAATGACCATCCAATGCGTTTTCGCTTCGCTAAGTGGGCTTGCGATCGACTTAGAGAAGATGCCGATTTTGCCAAAAAAAAATCATCTTTTCAGATAAAGCTCATTTTCATCTTGGCGGGTATGTAAACAAGCAAAATTGTCGCATTTCGGGCACAGAAAACCCGCACGCATACATTGAAAAGCCGATATACCTACCCAAAACGAGTCACTGTTCGGAATTTGGTCCACAGGCATAATTGGGTCATTTTTCTTCGAAAATGAGCAAGGAGTGCCCGTAACAGTCAATGTGCGATCGTTATCGGGCCATGTTGAACGAATTTTTGTTCACAAAAATTGAAGATAAGGATATTGGCAACATTTGGTTTCAACAGGATGGCGCTACGTGCCACACAGCCGAAGCTACACTCGATGTTTTGTGCCCTGTTTTTGAAGATCGCATTATCAGCCGCAGAGCTGATGTCGCTTGGCCACCTCGGAGCTGCGATTTGACACCGTTGGACTATTATTTGTGGGGTGCCGTAAAAGACAAGTGTTACGCCGACAAGCCAGAGATAATTGACGCTTTAAAGGACAATATTCGTGAAACCATTGGTGAAATACAGCTGCACACAATCGATAATGTGCTTAAAAATTGGGCCGATCGTGTAGGCTACTGCATGGCCAGCCGAGGCAGCCATTTGAATGAAATTATTTTCCATTATTAACCGGAAGGATTGTACTTTCAAATAAAAAAAGAAATTTGAGAAAATATTCAGTAGTTTTTTTTTATAGCATTTTCAAAAAAAAAAGAAGTTATTTGGCGCACCCTGTAGTTAGTTCCTTCCTAGGTACTTTTGACGTATTGCTATGAGTATACAAATATGTTATGTTTGGAAAAAAATAATTTCACAGATCTGTTGACTGATTGATATTTTGATTAAGAAATGTTCGCGGTAATTTTTAACAAAGCCCGACAAAAAACCTCTGTTTTAAGGACGGTGGCGAAATGCCGAACTACATATTTCCTACCTAAAAATTACACATTTTCTACTGCTAAGGTAAAGGCAAGTAGGTATAAAGACTCGGTCTTATAAAGAATTTCCTTCATTCGCGATACTAATATCATTTTCTAGGTCACAATATGCGCACATATCTCGTATGGAAAATTTCGCCATTGCGGGTGTGAAAAGTTTTGTCTGGACACTAAAAATTATGATTAGTATAGCGGAATAAAATATAAATTCCACTTCAACAGTATAGGTTTTGAACTTTTCTGTGCAATAAAAGGCTTGTTCAGTTACAAGAGCTTTACAAAAAGTGTGCTTTTACGAAGCAGTATCTTATTGCGAGCTGTTTGCTGCCTTCTTCTGCAGCATTTCATTGAAGCAAGCTTTTCCAGACAAAACTTGAATAGCTTCACAGTTCAACCTTACGTTTTGTGAGTTTTAAAAGAATTTTGTTTCTTAAATTTGAAATTCTGTTTAACATAAGCAGTTTATATTAATCTTTGATTAAGTTTTGTGGATGACCCAGAGCCAGTGTTTCCAGATGAAAAATCTGAAAATCTTGTTTTTGTCGAAATAAAATTCCTTTATTTTCAAGATTTTTTCAAAATATAAAAATAACGAAACATAAATCTTCATATTTAATACACCAAAAGCAAGTATTTAATACCGTTACACACACTCGTCTGGGTCTTTTGGAGGCACCGAGTTCAGTCGAGTGTTGCAGATGCCGATTTATCACTTACCTACATAAAAAAAATGTCCTTACTTTAGAGTTGATGGAAACGTTCTTAAAACAGAAGTTGTGCATGGATCTGTTCGACTCACATTGAAACATAATTAATATAAAACGGTTTCGTTCAACATAAAAAAGTTGTTTTAGTTTGTTAGATTTCGAAAATGATTAATATCAAAAGTCTTGAAATTTACAGAATTTGATTTAACCTCAAATTCATTGCATATTTTGGAGCTCAAATATCTTGAAAAATAAGTTTTAGCTTGAAATATGACATCACTGATAAGTTATCAGTGATAGCCAGCAATATGCAGGCACTCCCACTGCCACCTGTCGTCCAAATGATTTGTGACAATCTGTTGCGCAATTAAGCTTTGCTATAACTTCATCGCCACCATACAAAAATCTATAAGGAATTCGGTATGCAACCGAACCAAAGTCTCTTGCATGTCCCTTAAAGAAGACATAATCCCAGGCAGAGATTTACAGCTCTTTTTGATGATAATTCCCACGCAAATCCCGTGTATATTCCGATTCCCTATATCTCTATCCAAAAATAAAACAATAAACTCTCTGCGCTGCGTATAAATTTCCCCAAAACCATAACCCTTCACCTGACGTGTATAATTAATTTGTAAACGATTTTAGCGTTTATCCCCTCTCCCACTCCGCCCGCAAACTGTGCGCAAGGCCTACTGAAACCCACAAATTGCTGATGCTGATTCCAATTCCATCCTAATCGACGCTCTCGCTTCCCGTTTAGAATTCCTTTTAACGTCTATTAAGCTACTATCTCTGGAAAACAATCAAGGAACCGCATACTGCACACACTCCACGGTATATTCCAGCGAAGAAGTGCTTCAACTCGTGGTAAATTCAAATACGAATTGGAGACACCGTATCTTGATCAAAATATCAAGACAACAATTTGCATATCTATTGTCCGCCAGCCCGGCCGAATGAGATTTGATTTCATGCCGCTTACGGATTCCCCTCCTTTAATTCGATTATGGAATTCCGTGGAAATCACCCGAGATGAAGAGATGATGATCTTCCCTCTGTGCCTTCTCTCTTTCGCTGTTGGAGTTGTGATGCGATCCCAAAACTACCTGTGTTACTCGCTCGGCTATTGACGGTGCACACACACACACAGACAGCACTCCTGAGGGTCCTCTCGAGAGCACTATCAGTGTTTTGCATCTGGTGGAAGTTCAAGACAAGTGTGTGCCTCGTTTTTGGGCACAGAAACCACACAAACAATCCAAAGACTCATCTGTCTGTCATATTTCTTAAAAGAGATAAACAGAAAAACAAGAAGAAGAAAGGAACAGTCCAAAACCGAACCAAAACAGAAGCAAACAACTAACCGGAGATGATGCATCTGTTCGCAGACAAAGTCGACAAGTCGAGGAGGTTTTTGCCTTATTCTCCGCTGTGGAGGGTTTTTTTTTTATCGTCATCATTGCGATGGCATAAAGGATACCACATATAGTGACTTTACCGTCTAACATGGGGGACACGAATTATGAAGAGCATCTCGTGTGCCACATGGAGGAGAGATGGAAGATTGGATTTGATTTTAAGGTCTTTGTCGCGGTCCTCATCAAGGCTGTAGCAGATCTCTGCAACCGCAGTAGGCATGGCGCGCACAATTTGTATTCACCCGAACGTCATTTGAAGTGATGTCGTGCGTCGGAAGCCGAAGCATCGCCAGTCAGCGTAAATGGAACAAAAGACCGTCTTCTGGATTGTAAAAGTTTAAAACGTTTCTACTCGGGTTGTGTCTGTGACGCGGATGCGATTGGTTTGATACTAAATATTTGCGGGAACTACAGCTTGGAATGGACTTTTCTACGGATGGAAAGTGTTGCCAATTAGAGTTCGGGATTGACTTTGTGTTGCAGGTGGAAGTGTTGATAAATGACAGTTGAAAAGCTGGTTAAAGCTGTAGTCAAAAATGACATGAACCTACCGTAGAGGCTTGGGACCCTATTGTCGAGAAGTACTTTGATCTAAGAGACTGTCCAGAGAACGGTGGATGGCGGCGTAGTTGGTAGAGCAAAGCCCCAGAAAATGGCAATATGAAGGCTACAGGCCAATGGCGTCTCATACAAGATGGGTAATCAGTCAGCACAAGGTTTTCAAGCCTTCTCAAGAAACACTAAGGCATAGATGCATAGACGTCAGCCCAAGGACGGATAAAGATACTCTAGGCCCTTTTGAATTGATTTTCGGTCCCATTTGCTCCTTTTCGAGGCTTAACAGCGAACTCTACAAGCCCTAGAGCGACTTCAACAAAATCGCTTAAGATTTGGACGTCACGAATGATTAGACTTTAGAAGCAACCTATGGATGGACAACTTAGTGGCGGAAGACTTCGCCTAATTGTCTTAGAGCGCACAAATGGAAGCGGACCGTAACCCATCTGAATTGCGTGACGGGAGTCGATTAAGGCCAAAGGCAGCACTAGCTCCACATGCGTATAAGTTGAGGACCAGCTCTACTATGGACTGTAGTAAATAAGTATCGATTATTGCCACTCACTCCTTGCAGCTACGTTCAACGACCGACTGTACAGGAAAAATAATCTGCAAGGTACCTAGAAGGAAGGCCTTTTAACGCCTTAGCAGCCTTGAGAGCCAGAGTCTACAAAGCTCGGCTGGATGGGGGAAGCTCATCATGATGTGATGTACTTCAAAAAGTTAACACGTCAAGAGCAAAATCCACCAGTTTAATGACGAAAAAGAAGACCGAACCTCTGTTTTTATGACCAAGGCATTGCGGTTGCTTTGAGACTGCGCAGTCTTTTCGCAGAACTTCTTCAAAGGCCGCTGCGGTCTCTCATACACTCCCATATCTGCTTTATGCAGTATGTCCTTACATTAGACCACATTGGATAGCCATTAGTTCGTCATGTACACCCTCTTTGCCCCAGTGAAGGCACCATCTAAAAGCTTGTTAAAATATAATACAACCTTTTCATTGAAAAATTTATCGTGTTGTCCAATGATGGCTAAGTAAGGGCAAAGGGTACACAGGGTCACGCTCCTGTCTCTAAATTCTTGCAGTTTTCAATCAAGATGCGTACGTTGGAAACCAGAGGTTTTATGGAGAACTTCAAGCTAAACAAAGGCAGTATTTACCAGTCCAAACCAGTTTTGTCACATCCGTGGTAAAGCTGTCTCATCGACTATAAATCTTAGGATATCTTTGTCTAGCTACAGAGTCTTCCAATTATGCTCCCTGATCCAGTGCTGGGGATGAATAAACTGACCTTGAGGTCACTGTGCGTGGAATGGTCGCTCACGTACTATTTATCATCTCGTAGCAAGCTTTTGTCTGTAAAGGTGGTGGCGGTTATAGATTCCGGTCTAGCTATACTAGCTATACAAATGTGAATAGTTCTACTGTTAGCTGGTACATGGCCTAAGCAATAGGAGGCTTTGAGCACAAAAGTACCTCTTCGATTTGCTCCGAGGCCTCAAAAGCTACGCTTGTGTATGCAATCTTTTTACAATCTTTTCGGCAGTTAACTCAGCCGATCCGCAGTTTTCCTATTCTTAGCAGCCTGTTTGGGTGTTCCACAGGCTTTTCTCATGTTCTTGTTCGTCACGACCTTGAATCCAATCTTTTACAGCGGTATATACTGCTCCCCTTTGGCGTCACATCTTCGCTTACAAGCGCCTTCTCCGAGCGGATCTTTGATTTTCCCTTTATAGGCTACAGTTACAGGACTCTACTTAACATTTTTAGATTTAGCTTGCTTACGTTCCACTTCCCTAAGTTCGGGATACGTCCTTAATTTCTCTCTAAAGAAGGTCCAGCCTATTTGGTGCTTTACAAAATTTTGCTTTTCCAACTAACAAATGAAGCGTTTAGAAGATGAAGGTCCTAAGCGACATTTTTGGAAATTTGCCTTTTTTCCTTACAGAGGAAGTTCCTTTTTGCAAACTTTAATTTTTGTCTTATGTTAACTTTTCTATCGCTTCTAGATTTTTATTTGGCAAACGATAAGGGCATTTTATGCAACCACTTTTTCAATAGTGAAAGAATGTGTTAAACGCGCTTCAGCCCTTCATATGCAAACAGTCGTTTGAGACAAAAAATTATATATTTGACTTTTACTTCGCACAACATGAAGGTTCTATGTGGGAATTTTACACCTTTATGGAAAATTCATAAAGAATTGAGCAGTTTTCTGATAGTGAATTGCTCTCCGCAAGGAATAAAAACCCCTTCAAAAAATACATTTCACCTCCTGTTAAGCCTTTCTCAAAATACACAAACTCTATATTGAAAAATGCGACCTCGAAAACAAAGACTGCAAAAAACGCCCCACTGAAAATCATAATTTTATGCCAAGCGAAAAAGAAATCAAACAACTTTCGGGGGAAGGTTAAAAGATCAGATAAAAAATAATAATCAAATGTAATATCCTTTCTTTTTAATACAAAATATTACTAACATTAAAAGCATTTGCGTTTTATTTACTTTAAATTGGCCATACATACTTTTTATTATTTTTATCGAAAAATTTATAGATAAAAAATACAAAAATATCGCCTAAGCCATTTAAATTGTAAGTGCTTCAAATATAAACAAAAACTTAAAGTAGAAAAAATCAGCTTATTCTGTTTTTTCCAACTAACAAAACATAAACAAAAAAAAAATTAAAAAAATTCATGGATACCTATAAAAAAACAGTATTAAATTTATAAAAAAACGAAAAATAAATTTAAACTAAAGTAAGTAAGTATTGAAAAAAATTAAATAAAACAATATATTTTTTTCGTCGGTTCCTTGCCAACATCCTCAGTAGCATTCTTTACCCGATTCCTTAAATATCTATCGGAAAAATAAATAAAAAGTTGAAAAAGTGAATTTGGGAAAAAGAATTTTGACCCATCCAGAATATTGACCCCAACCCTTTAATCTTCTGTCGGCGCTAATGGGATTATTGGAAATTGGTGTGTAGCCTCAAAGGTTGGTGTTAAAAATGTGAATAATAATAAAAAGTGATCCTTCCAAAATCTTGCCCATCGCTATGAAGAGGTTCTTGCAGGCGGTGATTAGGCGACTTATGAAATTCGGAAAAGTAAATGTTGCACAGGAAGCAGAAAAAAGCTGACTCCCTATCAACGTCCACAATACGCTACCCAGGAGTTTTCCTATGAAATCATGATGGCCCAAAACAAGTGCTCGTTTATTGTTTTATTTTCTAGTTTATATAGACCTAGCCCAACTATAGGTCGCAACTTCCGGTGCCACTTCAAACACCGTGCTCGCACTTGCAGCCCATTGACCTCTCCATCTATCTAAATTATGTTTACGCGCACTTGAAGACCATCAATAGCAAGGTTGGAGTCAAGGGCCAACTCCAACTTCAACTCCAACTCCAGATTCAATTCGATTTCGATAATTTGCTTATTTTCCGATTGCGTAAGCCAACTCGAATGTACCCCAACCAATTGGTAACACTACACACAGCGCATGGCAGCACACATATAGACACGATTGTTGTGCTCCAGTCTTTTGTGCGGTTAGCTGGTACATCTCTGGAAATTGATTGAGAGGCAAGAGTGTCAGCCGGTAGCTGGAGTACCTTAACTCCTCTATTCGCTCATCACAATCACCGTCATCTTCATATTGGCCATAGTCATCATCTTCATCTAATGCGTATAGGACGGCTCGTGGCCTGAGATGCGGTTTGGACGCTACCTGTCTTCTGTGCATGAGCACACGCTCGCGAGTGTGCACTCTTAACGGCGGTGGCGAAGGGACTTTACTTTTATTCAATAATTTCATGAAAATTCATTTTCTATTCATCTGAGTGTGTACACAACACATCTTCTGCCTTACGCACGGCACGACTTACTCGTATTGTGAGCGATTTTGACACATCGCCAGCAGTTGGAGAGGGGCATCGCTATGAATGCCGCAGACAAAGGTGTTTCAGCTGCGCATGGGCCATTACCCATTAAGCTATAAAAATGGTTAAGAGGGGCACGATGCAAGGTGCATCAAGCATCACTGATGTAATGAAGAGCCTTTTGGCTATACCTATATAAGTTGGTAACTAGACAAAAATTTCTTGCAAATTACGAGGCCAAACGTTTACAATTTTGTCGAGTGCGGTGAGCGGCAGGTAGGTAGAGTCGCCATTGTCCGGACAGACGACGCAGCAATTTGTGAGTTTAGCATTTGAGTGTGTGATGGATTTTTAGCGTGCGTTCTTCTTGCAGTGTTGTTGGCCACAAAAAGGAAGAAATTGTTGACCATACAAAATATTGGCAAATGGTTGCGTAATATCGAAGGTTCTCAGTGTTGTCCGTCTGTGTCTATGCTACAATCCAACATAAACAATAAAAAACAACCTCCTACATCCCTGGAAATTGATTGCGATGCTATTGAAGCCATATGTTGCCTAATACCCTAATACCGCACCGAAGACCGTGTTTTCGCCAAAAAATTTACGAAAACTCGTCGATGCATTCACACCGAACAACAACTAGTTTTCGTTTGACGTGTCTTTCAATCAGCTGTGAGATACTAGTGGTTAAGCTTCGATGCAAAACATTTGGGTTACAAATTTCGATCGGATTAAAAAACAAATAAAATGAATTTAGTGCATTTAAAAATTATATGAGACCATCAGTTAATTGTGGAAAATGATTTTAAATTGTGAGTTGTGACATTTGTTCGGTCAGCTATTCTGCTGAATTTGATGAATGTTGCAAAAGGTGTGTTTGTTTCAACAATCCATCGATTGGAAGTTGTTTTCGTGTAAAGCGCCTTTAAGCAACTCGTTTTGAAAACAGAAATACATATGAAATATGAGAAAACTTCTGTTTTCGAGTGTTTTCGCGAGAACCCAGATTTTGGTTCGATGTGAATAGAGTATAAGGTAACACTTTTGTGGGGGAAAGCGGTCAGAGTAAGGTATTTTTTCACTCCGAGCAGATCTAGAAATCTAGACTCTTAGAATGAGATTGTCATAAAGTCTCCTGAGACTTCCAACTCACAAACCAGACTGAAAATTGTTCGCTCGAAACAAGGGAGATATTGGCTTCCGGCAACTTGGCAGAGCACATATGTCAAAAATCAATTTTTGAATAACCCTGAGTTATGTGCACTTTTCAGGGTCGATTTTCTCCGAAACCATTGGAGCACAAAAATCGGAAACTTAGCACGAATTTGCCACAAATCAGCATGAAAGTCAGGGCTACTCAAAATTGATATTCGACATGAATGTGCTCTGCCAAGTTGACGGAGGTTATTGGCCTCCTCAGAACCACACTCTCCGTTGGGTATTATCGGGACTAGCTTGTGATTGGGACGCTTTTTGATACTTTGACCCAGAAACCAAACTTTGTTGTTATACCTTCTGAGAACAACACTTAAAGTTGGGGACTTCTTACCCAAAGCTTGTGTTTTTATACGAGAACCTTAGGAATAGAGATAATATTTAAGACCTAGGTTTCGTCATGTTTAACTGACTTTTGTATGGAGCGAAGGAAAAGTAGAATTTTGCTCTCTTAGGTACGTTGGAAATTCTCACGAAACGTCAAAAACTCTCTTTCACTAACCAATTAGAAGAGCAAACAAAATGGCGGCAAGAGTATTCCAATTCCATTTGGGAAGGCACAATAGGCTACTCTAAGAAGCCGCAGTGGCAGAGCCCTTTGAAGGCTCTCCCGTCTTTAAATCTAATCCAATTCCCATTCCCAGTCGAAGGTCGCAATGTACTGTCAGAATAAAGTCCAATGCAACAAAAGAATAATACATTTAGACTATAGTAAAACTATAAATTTTATAGCACGTGTGTGGAAAGCTTCTGCTCGCTGAGCCTGGAATGTGACAGCTGGAAAGTGTTGGCTCACGATGTGGAAAACTTCGTGTTGTTATGGCTCTGTTCGCTGAGAACGTTTAGTGATGGTGTTCGGGCGTTGAACAAAGGAGATGAATTTTGCGAAAAGAAAACTGTATTTAAAACGTTTTTGTTCTTATATAATAAATTTGTTTGTTTACATAAAACATTTGCTGACAACTTTGACAGGTTTTGACAGAATTTCCCTTTGGGAAATGTTTCCAGTCGGTATATCTTGTCACTGAGCGAGAGTACTCAAATTCAATAGACGCTGTTGCTTCTACTGTCGTTACCAGTTGCCGAAGCACAAGTCGAAGCATATTTAAAACTTTGACAGTTGACAGCTTCATCACTCCTCACATTGTGTGCATCGATAGTAAGGTAACTATCGTATAATCAGTTTCCAGAACGTATTTTAATTTTGCTACGAATGAGTGTATGCAACATTTTTAGGTAAATCTCTAGTGCTTGTCAATCGCAGCAAACGTAAGTCACCTGTCAATGTCAATGGTCGTAGCTACAAATTTTGCACATCATCCAGCAAAATGGAGTACCACTTCCTCTATATAAATTCAGCCTCAATTCGACTTTAAAGGGTGATTGTCCTAATTGCGCTACGAACATTCAAGTTCTGCTTCTGTTTCCATTATGCGTTCACTTCATTTCTACGAAATACTCCATTGAATGCAAAATAGCCCAAACCAAGTGATAAAGAAAAACAACCGCCCAAAGAAATTGAATTCTCCATACCAGATTGGCCATCCCGTTGAACTACTTTTATCCTTCTTTATTTGCCCACCGCTTTAACTAATAAACTTCACAAGATGACTGCAACTGCAACTGCAACCTCCTCGTTTCATGTTTCCAACTCCCATTCACCATGACCAATACAAATTTTTCCTGTGATTACATTTTGGCGCAGCTAATAATGAACTAGTTTCGATTTATTACGCCAGAGGGTCATGTTAATTACTCCAGTTCTAGTTCTTTCCACAACGGTGTGTATTATTTTTATCCCTTGATGTTGCTCTCATAACTTTCCAGGTTGCCATCATGGCGAGGATACCTTTCAGATCGAACGCAACGCGAGCCATCATCCTGTCCTCCGATTAGCCACTCTAATTAGTGGAATTGATTTGTTGACTTTATGCTGTTGAGTAGGAGAATGTGTATGTGTGGGTGTGTGTGCGTGCGTCAACTGAAGGGCCATGAAAATGTATACCAAATTGAAACACTAATCCTATTCCGTATCTTGCCTCTAACCCGTTAGAGGGGGACAGTACATGAAATGAATCTGTCACTTTATGGGCTGTCAAATTCGATGGTGAGTTTGATGGCAAAATGTCAAATTATATTCTCTGCCATGAATGAGTTGATGTGACATGAGTGCTACCTGTATTGAAGGCAAGTGAAGCTGTCCGATTCCTTAGGGACAAGATGTTAAATTTGAATTATGATACTTGCGGCGATGCGATGATAGTGGCAATTGGCTAAGGGACTTTAGTTTTACATGCGAATGCAGTCGGGGGGTTAGTGTTGAATCACTATTTATTGATTTTCAAGTTAATTGAGTTTGAATGGGGTTTCTTAATGGTAATGTTTGTTAAGCTGGGTCTGTTACACTGGGATTTAAAGTGTTCGGTAAGAGACTCTTTGGTTGAAGTCCTGTGGGTGCGATCTTTTCAATGTTTTGTTAAAGAAGCCTCTTTGAATGGTGGGTATATTCAGGTATAGTTGAGCTTATTGATCAACAAATGTCTGACAGAACTGAATCACCTCGAAGACTCGGGAAGTTGGCTGCACTTTCAAAAAAACGTGAAACAAACTACAATCACCATAGCTAGAAGTAGTTTTAACTCTCCAAGGACTATTTGACATTACCATGGACTATACTTGATCTTATAGTGGCAGTTCACGTTACACGCAAAGTACACTTTAGCCCCATTTTAAGGTAAACCACAGTTTTACATACGAGCCAAAATTTACACTCATGAAGCTATTAGGTGCGTTCGTGTTACTATGTCAAAAATCAGATTGACAGTTTCCACGAAAAAGTTTACTAATAGATTTACTACATTTTAGAAAGAACCGAATCTACTACACAGATTTCAAAACTACGAAGACGGATAAGAAATTATGAGAGACAACAAAACGGCGGATTTTGACAATCATTAAAGGCAATTGCACGAGTTGTCAATCTAGTTGTCATTGGCTCACAAAATGGGCGACAGTGTTCCGCTTTTTTAAGTGTCAATCAAAGTGGCGAAGTTGAATGAGTGGGCAATATGGGTGTTGGTTCAATTAGGTTCTGCCAAATATTTGATGCCCCATCAATTCTATTTTGATGCACATTTGCTTAAGCTAGATTACGGACATGCAACCCTAATTTATAATGGAACAGCTTCTGCTTGATGATTTTGTAATCGTAAACACCAGAAGTTTCTTATGCTATTAAAGCCTCGGCTCCCAAAAACTACTTCCAAGGAACCCTTATGAGGTGGGAAGCTCGGACAGTTAGCTTAAGCTAGCGCTTATAAAATGACTGTCAGAATTTTGTTTGTTTTGTTTTGTTTTGTTTGAATATTGCCCAGTGCTCGTGTTTTTTTGAATAGCGCACAAGCATTATAAAGTGTTCTCTGCAGTGCTTCATGTCGCATAGCAGCAATTTTGAAATTTCAAGGCGCGGCGTACCACTACACTTTGTGACATTTTGAAGAGTCTTGCATGCTTCTTGGCATTTCGTAGCTATTTGTAGCTCTGTTCAGCTTCTTTGTATAAATAACAATGGCACTTCAAATCGAATTACAGATTTCTTTACTTTTAGTTCAAAATTAAATGCTAACTGCACAATGATGAATCAAAATCAACAAAAACCAATCAAATAATACTGCTGTTCCTGTCCCTACAGCGAAAATTATGATGAAAAACAGCAAACTCGATTAAAACACAACTATATTAATTATTTGTTCTTACAGGCGAGTGATGTTTCCATGTGGTTGTTCGAACAAGAAGAAGGAAACTTTAAATATTATGCAATTGATGAACAAAGTAGCGGAATAGACAAATTACATTTAAGAGAAAATTAACAGTTAGATAGTAACAATTTTAGAGCAATTAAACGTCAACAACAAAATTTGGGGTAAATTGTTTATGTTCGACAAAGTGTGGAAAGTAAATTAAATTGATCAAGAAATACATTTTAAATACAAATACTCACAATATCAAAGGAAAATAAATTGAATGACGGAAGATAAATACTAAACATTTATATTCTGCGACGATTTTTGGAAGTCCATGTCGTTTTTCGCGGTTTGTGGCACATTGTGTTGACCTTTGTGACTTTCGAGTCGTTGTTTGTGGTTTCTTAGGGCTTTGTTATGTATATCGTTACTTTTATAAAGTTTCGGAGCCCTCTTTGTGGATCCGTGGACCATAGCACATGGAGGCAGTTTGATACGACTCCTGGAATTAGTTGCAGCTTTGTTGCCTTTTAGGGTTACTTGTAGTGAGGTGGTATTTATCTATTAACAGTTTTGCAATTTCATAGCTTGACATTGTATTTTATTTCATAACAAGACTTCTCTCTAAGCGTTTAGTTGCTTTATTTACGATTTCCCGCTCAATTAAAGCATTTTGGCTGCATTTAAAGCTTTCGCGACATTTTGTGGCTGCTTAGTATAGAAATGTTGCTCTGAAGCGAATGTGTGTTTCTTGACGTTTTGTACCTATCCCTTTTACTGCATTTTCATGACTTTGTAGCGTTCCGCCGCATTTTGTGCCATTGCATTGTATTTCTTATAGTTATTCGCGTTGCTATTTTCTATTGCAAAGTGTTTTGTAGCTTTGTCGCGCTCTGTGAAGCTTCTGCGTTTCTTGGCGATTCAAGTGGCTGTGATGAATACCAAAGTGTCTTAGGGCTTCATTGCGTTTATGTCATGGTGTTGTAGGTAAAAATGAGGAATTCAATTCGCTTTTTTGTATTTCGAACCATTTTGTGGCTTTGAAGTGCTTTGTGTAGGTTATTAACGCCTCATGCCGTTGCGATCTACCTTGCAGCATCATTTGCAGTCTTAAAGCGCTTCATATAAATAGTACACCTCGTGGCTTCTGTGACGTTTATCGACGTGTACTTCCATTTTGAGATAGCTCATAAGGCTTCGTTGCTTCTTGTGGCATTTTGCAGGATTCCGCGGCATTTCTTGGGATTGTGCTTTTCTGTAGATTATTAATTTTTATTTTTTTTAAACTCACTCACTACCAACCAAATCAAAGTGGGGCCATCATCAATCCTCTTCGACACAGTTTCAAATTCATCCATATATCCGAATCACTGTGGCGCGCGAGAAAACTATTTTGTTGAGAGTTTTAATAAAAAAATATATTTCTTTATTAATATCTTCAGGGACTGAAGATGGAAAGAGAATGTGATAAGTTCGCGGATTGAGATACAACTGATTGAGTCTAAGCTCATCATACAACATGTTACCTCGGTATGTGGCGGAATCTTCGGTCCGAACATTGTGTTTGTTTACACAAGTGTTCGACAGAACGACATTAAAGAATCTTTGTCATCGGTGACAAAGTATATTTGATTGCAGAAGGCAATTAGGATACTAGATCGATAAGTATGTCAACCCAAAGATATTGTGACATGTTTATACAAGCAACCGACAGATCGGCGCCGAATAGTTATTACAAGAACACAAAGTATTCTATTACTTTGTGTTTTAAATGAAAAAAAGGTAATTATAATTTAATGGGTATGGAGTGGATTAGCCCAAGTGGCCTATCATTCAATGATATATCTCCCCCCTCCTTAGGTTTCAACTTCTCCGGAGTTGAAATATTAATTTTAAATTCTCTGTCCATCCTCTCTTTATGTTTTACACGAAGTATTATAATTATACATATTACACTTATTACTATTATTCCTACTGATACAAAGCCGAAAGAGTGTATTTTTCTGTGGTATTCCAATATTCTTATTTGATTATTATTTGCATATTGTTTCATTTGTAGTTCTTCAAATGAGAGTGTTAATTTAACATTAGTTATATTACTATAATTAGGGATTGCTATTATTTGTTTAAATATTTCAATTTTGTTTTCGATTTCCATTTCATTCAAATTTATTGTACAATTTTCAAATTCGATTAAATAATTTCCATTTAGAAAGTATGTTTGATTATTACATGTATTTTTTAGGATTACATCTTTACTGTTTTTTATTAGATATACACCAACGTCTAATTCAATAATTTTATTCTTATTATTACTTATTTTGGTACAAGATATTTTTTCGTCAAATAAGCTTTGTATACACTTGTTGGCCAATTTTAAATTTTTTATGTAAACATCATTTTTCATTTCATAATATTCATTCTTATATTCTATAACAGTTTGTGTTTTAATTTCCAATTCTTCAAACATTTTGTTCGTTAAAGGTGTTATTATGTATTTATGTACCTTTACAATGTTTCTAGGTATCTTTAATATGAATGCCAAAGTGCTCTTATATTTTCCTACTGCTAGTTTAATATTTTTCAATTTTAATATATCAATATCAAAATTTTCAATTTCCTCATTAGTTAGAATGCTTCTTATCATTTGACCTGTTTTTATACTAAGGATGTTGTCTTGAATTTTACTTATTTCGTCTTTCAAAATTCCTATTCTAATTAATTGTTGATTCATATAGATGTCTTTTAAGTACTTTTGATCATTGTTTTGTATATGATTTATTATTTCCAATATTTTATTCCTGTCACTAATAATCGTATTTTTCAGGCTTTCAATGTTCTGGTTTGTAATATTGTTTATGTATATTTGTTTATTGATGTTTTCTATGGTATAATATGTATTGTTTTCTAGTGCGTTCAAATGTTCCTGAATGTCTTTCCTGTCATCACTGTCCATTGTTCCAAATAATAATTTCATTACTGTTCCTCCTATGTTAATTAAACCTCGTCTATGTCTATGTGGTATTATCGTGAAATAAATATGTTTTATCTTATTAATCTCTTTTGTTAGTAAATATGATCTTTCATCATTCCTAAACATTGTCGCTATGTCGACTTCAATCTCATATATTAATTTCTTTATTTCGTCTAAGTCAACTGTATGTAATAGTATGTTAAAGTCTTCTATTATGTCAGTGTCGTCAAGTCGTAAAGTCAAATGTCCACTTTCTGTTTCTAGTCTTTCTATATTAATACGAGTATCAGCTTTAATCGGTATTATCATTATCATCATCACTATCATTATTACTAGGATCTGAAATATATTTATATTTTCGCTTAATGTTTATCGGGTGTACGTTATTTTTTTGTTTATATTTATATTTAGGTTCATGTTTATGTCGTAATGCTTTATAATTTTTTATAAGTACTTTGTCTTCATTTCTTTCTGGTTCCTCTTGCCTATTTTTATTCATTTTCTTTATTCTTACTTCTTTTTCAGCGATTAATCTTTCTTTGATTTTCTCTTTGTTTGATGAAATTTGTCCATTTACAAAGTCAATAGGTTTTTCTTTTGTTACAGAATGTATTGAATTATTATAAAATTCTACTGCTTTAAAACACTTACTTTGCATATTCATGTCTTTAAACGCTGCATCAACTTCCATAATTCTAATCTGTTCATTTAAAGTATTATGTAACCTCTCGACGTCAGCACTTCCTGTATGACTGTTAGGTTTAGTTAAGTGGAACTCTATCTTTTCCTTGTTTAAAAACTCTTTCATTACAAATCCATCGAATTCATTATCAGCAATGTATTTTTTCGGTTTTCCTAATATAGCGTGTCTATTTTTCAAAGATTCTACAATTGTAACAAGATTCCTATCATTTAAATGAAATATCATAGCATGTTTAGAAAATCTATCTATACTAGTTAAGAATCGTTGTCCTTTCATAGTCCAAGTATCTATGTTAACGATTTCATTTTGAGCTGAAGGTGTTTCTGTTATCTTGAATTTAACCTTAATCGGATTCCTATCATATTTAGCTTGTTGACAAGTCTCACAGTTATTAATATATCTATTTATTATTTCTTTTAATTTGGGATAGTATATTTTATGTTTTAAGTATTCATAGTTTTCATCTATTCCTCTATGATTGGATTCTTGTTCATGAACGTTTTTAATATATCTGACTGCTTCCTCTTCGCTTCGTAGTTCCTCTGTGAGAATAGTGCATCTTCTAAACTTTATAGTTTTATCGTTACTAAATAATTCTATTAATTTTTGTTGAACTATGTTATACATGTGATCATCCAATTCTGTATATATTCCTGTTCTTCCCTTTTTTATAAATCTTCTAAAAATATCGTTTAGTCTGTTATTTTCAATGTCTTCTCTGGAAATGTATATTTTCCTATTTTTATTTATTACTTCAATCTCAATGGTTTTTGTTTCCGTTAATATTACCTGTGTTCTGTATTTGTTAACTATATTTTCGACAATAGGTATATGATCATCTAAATTCTCTTCCTGACTATGAACGGTTGCCATATCAGTATCATCTATAGCATTAATTTCATGGTTATCTGTATTTATTCTACTTAAAAAATCTGCAACTCTATTATCTTTTCCTTTGATATAATCTACCTTAAACGTATATTCTCCTAACTTTAGAATCCATTTTTGTAATCTAGGACTTATATCTCTTCTTTCCTTCTTGGTCTGTAACCACTTTATAGGTTGATGGTCGGTAAATATATCAAATTCTACTCCATACAAGTATGGCCGAAAATAGTTGGTCGACCAGACTATGGCTAACAACTCTTTTTCTATAGTGCTATACATTATCTCGTGTTGGTTCAATGTTCGACTTGCGTAACATATCGGGTGATTATCTTGGCTTAACACGGCGCCCAATGCGTAATTACTTGCATCTGTTGTTAATTTAAATCTTTTATTAAAATCTGGATAATGTAATATAGGATGGTTCGTTATTAAATCTTTTAATTTATCAAAAGCATTTATATACTGACTATTCTTGATATCAATTCTAGTTTCTTTTTTCAAAAACTTTGTCATGGGTTGGGCTACTTTAGCGTAATCTTTCATAAACTTTCTATAATATCCTGTAATACCTAGGAAACTTTTTATTTGTTTTGCTGTCTTTGGTAATTTTAAATTTTTTATAACTTCTATTTTCTTTGGATTGGGCTTGATACCTTGATCTGTTAATATATGTCCCAAATATTCAGTTTCTTTTGCAAAGAAGTTGCATTTATCTATTTGGATTTTTAAATTGTTTTCCTTCAACCTCAGTAATATCTTGTTAATACTATCTTTATGTTCTTCCAAGCTGGTGCTAAATATTAATATATCATCAAGATACACAATACAAATTTTATTAATTAAACCTTTCAGAACTTGATTCATCATTCTTTGGAATGTTGCGGGCGCATTTTTTAATCCAAATGGCATTCTTAAATATTCATAATGGCCTTGGGGTGTAGAAAAAGCTGTTTTCGATCTGTCTTTTTCATCTACCAAAATCTGATGAAACCCCTTTGCTAAATCTAATGTTGTGAAATACTGTGCTTTTCCTAACTTATCGAAAATATCATCGATATTCGGAATAGGGAATTTATCACTCACTGTAACTTCATTTAACTTTCTGTAATCAATTACTAATCTCCATTTTTTCTCACCGGAATTATCCATTTTTTTGGGTACTATCCATATAGGGCTGTTATATGGGGAATTGCTTTCCTTAATGATACCTTGCCTCAACATTTCTTTAACCTGTTTCTCTACTTCCCTTTCATGGATTGGCGGAAACCGATAAATTCTTGAATATATAGGTAAATCAGAAGTCGTAACAATTTGGTGCTTAACATCGCTGGCACTGGTTAACTGTTGTCCCTCCATGAAGAACACATTCCTATTCGACTTTATGATTTGCTTTAACGAATAAAATTCTTTCGAATTAAGTTTTGTAGTATCTAATCTTTCTAATATATTACAACTTTCATCTGCGGGTCTAAGATTATTTATTTCCTCATATGCATAAGGACAATTATATCCTTTGAATTTTATTGTTTCGTTATTGATTTCTAACTTTTGCTGATCAAACTCTATCTTAGCTCTCATTGGTATTAGTAAATTTGTTCCGATTATTGCGTCAAACTTTTTTCTGTCTAACTTCATCAATTTCCAAGACATCGTCGCATTTATTTTGAATTCTCTTGGTACTTCCGTTATTTTTTCAAAATTTATTCTTGATGGTCCATTAACTGTGTTAATATCTAATGGGTGAATGCTTTCATTAATTATCTGTGGTAACAGGCTCTGATCCAGAATTGATATGGACGATCCTGTATCAATTAGGCAATCTATCTTATTATCATTTATTGTTAGTTCTACTATGGGTAATGAATTATACTGGAGGCTGTTGCACGAAAATTTCCAGTTTCTCCTGATTGTAGTCTATTAATGTTATCAACATCCATGGGTTCTACATGTCTGTGCTGTCGAAATTGTTGAGAAATTTGTCGGTAATTATTGTTTCTAAAATTTCCTGAATTATTCCCTGGTCTTTGCTGTCTAAAATTATTATAGTTTCTTTGTTGTGTAAAATTATTATAGTTATTACGGAAATTATTATTAGGGTTGTTTTGGAACTGTGGTTGCATTCGTACTGGTTGTTGTGGTCTAATGTTTGGTCTTTGAAATGCATTATTGCTTCTGTTA
This sequence comes from Cheilosia grossa, assembly GCA_963082955.1. NCBI lineage: Eukaryota > Metazoa > Arthropoda > Insecta > Diptera > Syrphidae > Cheilosia > Cheilosia grossa. The sequence goes on along the minus strand of OY720144.1, from coordinate 9,980,103 downwards.
GTATTTTGTGTTCTACTTTCTACTTTTTCTTTCAATCCTGTTGCTAATAGGTTTTGGTATGCCTCTTCTAAATTATTAATACCCCTCGCTCTTAAATACATTTCCTCTTCTCTAGGAATTTTAAATAAAAATTTATTATATATACTTTGCTCATTATATTCAGGTTTAAAATCCATAGGTGGATTTCCATCTAATCGATATTTTAAATTCATCTTATCTAATATCTCTTTCAGTTCATGATAAAATTGGCTTACATTACTAAATTTTATACCGTCTGCTTTTTCCTTCAGAGCTGCATACTCCTCGTGAACACCATACGTCCTTTGAAGTTGATTTTTCACCTGGCTCCAACTGCTGTCCGGATGTAGTCTCAGTACAGTATTTAACGCTTCTCCCTGGATTTTTGATGTTATGATGCGTTGCAAGTATGCCAACTGTCCGGCATCTTGTAACATCGATATCATGTAATCAGCTTCGTTTAAGAACGATGAGAGGGCAAACGAGTCATCTCCCCTGAATACTGGGATAGACCGTGCCTCTTTAATCAAATCACTGAATGTGAAATTCATTATATTTTTATTGTTTGTTTCACTGTTTTCACTATCACCTTCTTCTATGGTTTGTCCCCGAGTACCTCTCACTTGTCTATCTTTTTCAACTTGTCTATTAAGTTGATCGATTGACATTTAATATTCACCGTGGTATATGTTTAATATTTTTATTTCATCGAGTTGTAACTCGTTGTTTTCTTGTTTTAAACTTTACTCACGCTTAAATATATTAAATCGCGATGATTGTTGCTTTGCAACATTAGCACTATGAGTTCGAAATGTTTTCTTATGATACTACCGATTTTCGCTCGGTGTGCATATGCACTGTTTATCACAAAAATTATTTTCTAATCACTTTCCGATTTTAGTTCGGTGTACTAACTCGCGATCCTACCGACTGCGCCAGAAAACTATTTTGTTGAGAGTTTTAATAAAAAAATATATTTCTTTATTAATATCTTCAGGGACTGAAGATGGAAAGAGAATGTGATAAGTTCGCGGATTGAGATACAACTGATTGAGTCTAAGCTCATCATACAACATGTTACCTCGGTATGTGGCGGAATCTTCGGTCCGAACATTGTGTTTGTTTACACAAGTGTTCGACAGAACGACATTAAAGAATCTTTGTCATCGGTGACAAAGTATATTTGATTGCAGAAGGCAATTAGGATACTAGATCGATAAGTATGTCAACCCAAAGATATTGTGACATGTTTATACAAGCAACCGACAGATCGGCGCCGAATAGTTATTACAAGAACACAAAGTATTCTATTACTTTGTGTTTTAAATGAAAAAAAGGTAATTATAATTTAATGGGTATGGAGTGGATTAGCCCAAGTGGCCTATCATTCAATGATATATCTCGCGCGCGTGCACACAACTGTTGCAACTCCGAATATCATCGCGCTGCGGCGTGATTTATTTCCTACCGCACTCGACGGTCTGGTAGGTGATTTATTTCCCACAGTGGCGTGTGGAAAACCTTTGAATGGCGGAAACTCGCATTAACCCAACCGAACAAAACGCACAACAAACAGTGAATGTGCATCAGTTCCATCAGCAACACACAAAGAACCATATACACAACGCCCGAACTACACCCATCCTCCTCGCTCCATACAATGGCCATTTAGCCTTCATCGCACTCATGCCCATCAGTCTTGGGTACAGCGTTCCACTGCACACGTTCGCCAGCTTGTAAGAGCATTTCGACGTGAAAAATAATTAATTTGTATCTTTAAAAAAATCCATGTCAAACTATTAGTTAGCATTAAGACGGTTCGCTGTGTGCAGTGGTTCAGTTGCTGGCTCCAGCGGCCCGGCCCCACCTTGCCACCAGAATGACAAAGTAAAACATCGCCTAGTGGTGGAGCAAAGGAAGGATACAGATGATGCGCGCGCACACACAATCAAATTAAATAGAACCCGTGTAAAGATGACATTTTGTCTGACATGGAATGGACAAAAAGTCATCATTTGTTACGATGAATGGAACGAGCGCATATGCGTTCAACAATTGACCAGAAAAGGTGCGTTCCACCGCTCAGACAATTGCAGGGACTGATCTGCGCTGGTGCGCAGCCCAGAAATAGTAAGATGCCACGAGGACGAGGAGGTGAGGTCAGAGTGTGTTGGGCAATTGAATAAATTGGCTGAATATGCGCGCCTGAACACGCCTTGACACTCCTTGACCGTATATACACATATACATGAGATGGTGATGTGTTGTACGAACGCAGAGCGATCGTAAAAGTCGGCAATAGAACGCTGGATTGACAATTGCATTCTGTGACGCTAACGGCTGCGTCGGTGATTGCAGCGACATGTGTTTCACGTCTTATGGAGGTGACGTGGCTCGCTGTAGGTATAAATATTGATTTGTGATGCGTTATGGAATTCAAAACCTAAGTGCGACCAATAAAGAGGCAGATAGATGCCGCTTTGGTAAATTGGAAACACTTTTGTATGTTTGAAATTGGCCAATCACTTTGACTCCTTGTCAAGAGTAGAAAGGGGAAATATTCACGGGGCACTTACTATGCCAATGAGCTCTGAATTGAGCCTATGAAAACCGAGGCATTTTGATAAAAAAACTTATCGAAGCTTAAGAAACGTACATTGAAACGTCAGTCATCTCTCGGAGCTGTTGTTGGCCGTTTATATAGCTTAAGCTCAATAGGGAAGCCTTTCGGCCAATTTTCGGTGGCTCCCCGCAGCCTACGGCTATTTCAAAGATTCTTAGGTTATAAGGTTGCTCTACCGAACGGCGAAGCTTCCAAGCACTAACCTAAGTGGTAGACCAGCAGAATGGTCATTACGACCATAAAACCGCACGGGTATTAGGAAATCACTTCGGCACCTCTAAAAATAACTCCAAATGTGCATCACCAACCATCAGAATGTCGTAAAACCCTCTCACAACATCACACTAGCACCTTCTTTTCCCACCAAATCACTCACTATGCACATTTACGCGCGCGCATCGCATATACGCGCGCAACTAACCAAATTTCCAACGCCAAAGCCTCCATCGGATGGTTATTGCATGGCACAACATTTAGCCGGCCCATAGACCGCACGTTGCGTCTGCACCCATCCAGAAGACGGAAAACCCATTAGCGGTTCAACATGTCGGCTCTGAACCTCAAGTCCTCAACTCCGACTATATGGTACGTCCACTTGGTCCACTTGGGAGGAAAACTTGTGGAAATGTATCTATTAGCAGCGCAGTTTGATCTTTCATTGAACTCCGAGAGTCAGAGGCTCGGCGGAGAGCCCCCCCCCCGAAACATCTTATTAATATCTTATTATCAAACTGTCCAAACGCAAGGTTCTATCTACGATGAGACTCTCCACAATCCGCCATACATGTGCGCTGCAAAGTGCACACACTTAGCCGCGCTTAACCTAGCCGCACAGCGTGCGCGCGCGCGCACATTCGTCACAAGGAAATACACAAACCGAACGGGCTACGTGTGGACTTTCCCTAGGGCCATCAGCGACAAAGATGTGTGCGCCAGCCGGACGATGTGGCCAACAGCATGATGTCCGTGGATAAAGTCGATGTCCCGAATTAGAATAACCACTGCGCGCGGACAAGAGAAGATACAACTTGTATCGCATGCCCAGCCGAAAGCTTGTAGGTGGTCAAAATAATGGTCAAAAAAATTTTTAGACCAAATGTCATCTGCATAAGACGATTTGTAACTGCCACGTGTGCTGCGAGATATCTCCATCGGCCATCTGCGCATAGAGCGTTCGAGATGTGGAGCAGGTGGATAAGATTTGGGAATCTTTTTCGATTGTCCAGACGATAGTGCTTAATTTATATTTTCGAAACCGTGCTGTATGGTGAAACCCTGTGCCAGGTCCAACGGAACCAATCAGGGTGCCAGGCCAGTAAATCATCGCCGGTCTGCAGACCGCTGACAATTAATTAACAAAACGCCGTAAACATGGTTTGACCGTATTATTAGTTTGAGTGGAGTTTGTGGTGGACATTCGTGGCAGGAAGACGCACGCATCATTGAAGATGACAGCGGACCGAAGTGCATAAAGTGGTCGCCGACGGACGGAAAGGATGAGAGCGTGCGCCGGTTGATTATAATTTGACGCGCTTTTGCGGTGCGGTTCGGTTCGGGTTGTTTGTGCTGCCAACTTTGTCTGCAATTGAAATGGTACGTGCCAGTGTGGTTGTCGGTGACTGGGACTGAGCTGGGGAGTGTGAATAGGCTATAGGCTATTGTAGAAAGTCGTAAGCCATGCGTTGGTGATGGTTGTCAATCGGAAATCGACAGTCGAGAGAGAGAGATGGTAGATGATCGGATACAGTTGATGACAGATGAGCAAAGTCCGCATCACTTCGGTCAGTGATTTGTGTTTAGTGTGGCAATTTAGGTATTTGGCGAACTCCGGCCTTAGTCCACTTATTTCTCTTAGAAGCCATTTAGATTTCAGGAGTCGTCTTAAAAACGTTGTCGAGTCAAAAAATGTTAAAATGTTAAACCCCCATTTTTAGCAAATTGGAAGCTTCAAATAAAAAAAGCCGCTAGTGGTTGGCTTTTGAAATCGAACCAACACTTTGTCCATACCATTGGAAATGTTCGGATGCATATTCGTCCTGCTGCTGTTTATTTTCTTGTTCTTTTCTTTTATTTTCTCCTCGTCGCCAATGTAGAGTTCACTTTATTATTAGATCGCCTTTATTATTTACTTGTTCACGCAGTTTAGTCAGTTTATTGTAGCAATATGTCAAACATATTATTCATATTCGACACATCGATCATACCCATTTTTGTAATAGTACAGTACAGATTTTGTCGATACTACAGGGACACCACATCCGTTTGAGCTATACTCAAGCCATTAACGAGTAGAAATATGACTTAACCAATGAAGCTTCTTACAACCCTATCGAGATGAAGTTTGATAAGTGCAATCAAAAATTGTTCAGGGTAACTACAATTTCAAAATAAGAGAATGGAGAATAGTCTGTTAACACATCCCCATTCGTTTTCTACATCTCGATATAAAAAAGTGGACTTGGCGGTCTACGAGAACGAAAAACCGCCAATAAAATGCAGTTTGACGTCAGATGTGATATATGACAATAATTTACATTTTGGACTGTTGAATGTTTCCGACCACTGTTTTTGGTAGCCAATTTACAGTTCTGAATATCCATCAAACCACCATACCCAATGGATGTTGTTAAAAGATCTGACGTCACAATGCAATTACCGTCAGAGACAACTCACCATCTTTTTTGATTTCTCAGCGACATTTTTAAGTTCATTCTTTTTTCTTTTTTTTTGTTCTTTCTATTCGTATTCCTTCCGAAATTGCTTAATTCTGTAGCTTCTTTCAAACATGCAATCTTCAGATGACAATAAAGCCCCTTGTTCAAAGAGAAATGGGATAGATGAATCGGTTCATATCTTGATCGGCTTTATCAATTGTTCACTTGGAATACAAGTTTTTTTTGGAGTGATTTTCGGTTGAGTTTCCGTAAGCGCTTCGAGCTAAACAGCGACATCTATCAGTCGTCTAAGATAGCTAGGACTGGGTAATTGGTATGTATACATACACCATCCCAGAAGAGTCTTTGATTCCGAACCTCAGAAACAACTTTTTGAAGGGAAATCTCACAATACTTCGAGGCCGCTTGCGTTGACTTGAACGCTACGAGCTATACAGCGCCATCTATGAGTGCGACTCAGTCGTCTAAGGTGGCTCGAAGGAAGATCTCGTCTAAGGTGTTGCGCTTAAATGAAAGAACATCTCTCACAATTGAAAGCAGACGGGCGAAATACATTTCTTAAGGGAGGTTTTGACTGAACTCGTACTTTAGCGTCATCTTTTAGTGAGTTAGCAAATCAGTTCAATATTTCTACTTATAGATGAGTTCTTCGCCGCAGGAATTACTTTTGTGCTATGCCAGGCGTAAATCATGTAATGGCGCGGGTGTTATTGATAGCTACTGCCTTATTCCTGCTGCCTAAAGCCACCACCAACTTCGAAGAGACCGAATTTTGTTGCAAGTTCTGTTTGTGCTGCGTGCAATCAAAGGTAGCGCGGACCATCTCCCCATGCCAACACCAATCAATTATTCTACTGCGATGCCTCAACCACCTTGGCGGCATCTTCCTCCAAGACTCGTAAACTCTTTGAAATATTTCACTACAACTAGGTCTATGCCCGCCGACAATGATAGCTTTCTCATATTACCGACCGGCATTCCTACAACCATTACCTCATTCTCTTGGACCACCAACGTCGTCTAGTCACCTCAGTCTATTGACTTTCTCTGCACCACTTGTTGTAATCCCTGGTTTCACCGCATCATCACCTGTCCCCATACAGTTCCAATCACTCTCAGTTCGTCTGAATCCCACTCTAGCTTCCGGCATGGTGCTTCATCTATATCGCAACAACAATCACCGTTCACCGCTCACTGATCTTTCATGCAAGAAAATTATTCCAAAAATTGATTCCCTCATTAATTTTCACAAATTAAAATCCTCTCCAAACCATGTGCCCAACTCCGACTGCTCACTCAACCTAGTTCCAACCTGACGCCAACCTTCATCGCAGTCGCAGACGACGGCCATATCTCATGCGGCCGCGATCCTTATCGATTGCGCTTAATATTCAACAACAAATTACGTCTCCATAGCTGGTGGAAAATTAATAAAAATTTTCCTAAAAACCCAATAAAAGGAACAAATTTATTAGAACGGAAATATTTGGCCAGTTGTTCGGGCGCCGGCATACCTAATCGAGCAGAGGGCACAAACAAATAAACGGCCCAAGCTCCGCTTACCAAAAACCGATCTTAATCTGCGGGGCCAAAGCTATGCGACGGAGTAGTGCGCGCTTTCCACATCGCACACTGACTGCTGCTGGGTGATGATTAATTTGATTTACACCTGATCGCTGGTCATTACCGCTGTGTCCTCCCAGCGGGACAGTGACCTGCCGGGGGGGACATTCCGAAAAAGCGCCTCCTTATCGACACTCACCGATCGGGCCGACATACGAGTATGTATATCTGCGTAGGATGGGTTGACTCCGCAACGTGGAACAGATTAATTAAATGCGCGATCCGATGATGATCATGCGGAGACATTAGGAATTAGTTTGGAAATCGCTTTTTAATTAATATCGTCGGAGGCATGTGATTCGATCTCTCGGGCTTGGGCTTTTGGCTTGGGCAGGGAATGCAATTACCGATCATCTGGTGGAATGCATTCGTTTCGATCACTGATGACAGATTGTATGAAAGCGATTGATGGTGTCCCGTTCATTTCGATGGCATACTGGTCTTTCCAAAGGACAAACGAACAACTGTCTAAACTGTAAACTGTAAACTGTAAACTGTAACTGATTGCGTTAATTAAATGTTCTGTGTTTTGGTTGCGACGCGTTTTATTTGTTTCACCTCGAAGGGCTGACCCCGGCGATGTGGTAAATAAATATCCCAGAGGTATTGCCATTGGATGCGGTTTTCTTTTTTAGGCCTTCCTTTGATCTCAACTGCCAGTGTGACCAATTTGAATTGGCGAAGTACGACTTCACCCGCAGCCATCAGTGAACATTCGGTGGAACGACCGACGAGGCGATTTTGTGTCGTGATCTTGTGGCGCAATTTGTTTGTAATTTCCATGTGATTGAATGAGGATGCGTGCTTACTGACGATTGGCCTTACATCATCGAGTGACAGTTTACAATGGCTGTAGTTTTCCGAACCAAAGTTTTAAAAATGTGAATGCAACGTTGGTCGTAATAGTGTTCGTTTGAAGAAGATGCTTGGTCTATGAAAGAGCCAGTGCAGCTTGGGTGTTTTTGGGTTTTAAAATACGTCGGAACACCTCAGACTTCAATAGTATTGATGCATTTCTTTTGTTTTGTTTCGATGTTCACTGGAAAAAATCTGAAAATCTTGTTTTTTCGAGATAAAAAGCTTTTTTTTCACGATTTCTTCAAAATATAAAATAAAATTTTGAAATGTGTCCTATAAATAAAACTAATATTTACTTTTTCAACAGAATTAGAGTAGGTATATATACATACATAATCATAATACATGAATCACAGGAATTTCGAAAAAAGAAAAAAACGTTGGTCATAAAAAAGTTTTGCTGTTCCAGAAATAAAGGGTTTTTCAATAAGAGCGCTACAAAAGTTTTTTTAAATAAAACAAAAACGGTTTCGGATATCAATAAAATTCTTTATTCCTGTGAAAGTGCGTTCGATGCCATTATGTATGAAACTCGATTTCTTTTGTATGGCCACCACGGGCACGCTTGCAGAAGGCCAGACGCTGAACCCAATTTTCGACGGTTTTCAAGCATAAATCGGCCGATAATGCTGCAATTTCGAGTTCGATATTCGTACGAAGTTCATCAATCGTCGCTGGCTTGTTGGCATAGACCATAGACTTGACGTAGCCCTACAGGGAATAGTCTAACGGCGTCAAATCGTACGACCGAGGCGGCCAAGCGACTGGACCATTTCGTGAGATAACACGTTTTCCAAACTTGGTTTCCAATAAATTGATTGTGACATTCGCTGTGTGGCTTGTGGCACCGTCCTGTTCGAACCACATGTCCTCCAAGTCCATACCATCCAATTGGGGCCAAAAATATTCGGTTATCATTGAACGGTAGCGATTCCCATTCACAGTAACGTGCCGGTCTTGATCATCACGGAAGAAGTATGGCCCAATGACGCCGCCGGCCCTTAAACCACACCAAACCGTATTTTTTTCGGGATGCAATGATGACTCATGGAGTACGTGTGGATTGCTGCCTGACCAATACGGCATATTTTGTTTATTGATGAAGCCATTCAGCCAGAAATGAGCCTCATCGCTGAAGATGATTTTTCGATGAAAATCCGAATCATTTTCAAGTTGTTGCTCAGCCCAATTCACGAACATACGACGCTTCTGGTGGTCAAGCGGCTTCAGTTCTTGCGTCAATTTAATCTTGTAAGGACGTAGGCCAAGATCTTTTCGCAAAATTCGCCACAACGACGTCACAGAAATGCCCAACGCCTGAGAACGACGTGTGAGAGACACATTTGGGCTTTCTTCAACTGAAGCCTCATCGGCAGCAATATTCTCGATACTACGGGCACTTCTTTGTCTCACTGGCACGGGAACATTTTGTACTGTGCCTGTGGATTAAAATTTTTCCACTAGACGCTCAATTGTTGATCTGCTAGGACGATTATGACGACCATAAATTGGACTTGGCGCTCTTAACGTTGAGGCCACTGACTCCGAATTTCGGTAGTAAATTTTAATAATTTCGACTCGTTGTTGGCTCGTATATCTTTCTATCATCATCTATCTATCATGAAATGGCGAACCTTACTGAAGAGAAATGTCAAAAGAGCGGCAAGAAATTCTCTACTTTTGTAGCGTCCCTTTTGAAAACCCCTTTACATCAGAATTCCGAAGAACACGGATAGGACAAAATACCTTGAAGTGTTGGAGGGAAAACTGAATGTAACGGCATTCGGAATACCGAAAAACACTTGTCACGTACAATCACAGCTGAAGCATCTGCAATCAGCTGCTGAAGATGCGTACTGAGCGGCTAGCACACCTACTTTAGTGGACAAACAAGATCCTGCGCCTTGGTAGTGCCGGGAACTTGAAAAGCTAAAGAAGGCTGTGACGAAGGCCTTCAATCAAGCCATGAGGAGGGGAGAGACCGAGGCATGGGATGAGTACAAGGCGAAAAAGAAAGAGCTTAATGTTACTCTGCGACGACGTAAAAGGGAGTCGCGGAGGGTCTAATGCACCAAGGCTCAGGAATATATACGTTGCATGGCTAGCAATAGGCTACATCCCGATTACATGGGGGGAGACAAATGGTGTCCTTCTTCCAAAGCCGGAAAAAAAGTATTACACCGATGCAAAGTCCTTCAGACCAGTTAGCTTAACATCCTTTCAGTTAAAAATGATGGAAAGGGTGGTGGTGGACTATATGGAGAGTACTGCGCTTAAGATATATCCTTTAAATAACGGGTGATTTTTTAGCTGGTTTGGTTTTGGCAACACTGGTTTTGACAGCTGACGTGTGTTTATTACCTTGTGTCACTGTCAAACAGCTTCAGTTTGGTTTGCAATTTAACCATGGATCGTCTTACAAATGAACAACGCTTGCAAATTATTGAATTTTACTATCAAAATTCGTGCTCGGTTCGAAATGTTCATCGCGCGCTGCTTCCATTTTATGATCGGCATTCTCGACCTTCTGAGCAGTCTATTCGGAAGATTGTGACCAAATTTCGCACCAAATTTACTTTGTTGGACATTAAACCACCAACACGTTTACGTACTGTGCGTAGTGAAGAAAATATTGCGGCCGTATCAGCTAGTGTGACAGAAGACCGCGAAATGTCGATTCGGCGCCGTTCCCAGCAGTTAGGCCTTTGTTACAGCACTACGTGGAAAATTTTGCGGAAGGATTTGGGCGTAAATCCTTTTAAGATACAGCTGGTGCAAGAACTAAAGCCAGCCGACCTACCACAACGCCGAATTTTTGGTGAATGGGCTCTTGGAAAGCTGGCCGAGAATCCGCTTTTTTATCGAAAAATTGTGTTCAGCGATGAGGCTCATTTTTGGTTGAATGGGTACGTAAATAAGCAAAATTGCCGCATTTGGAGTGAAGATCAGCCAGAAGCATTGCAACAGCTACCAATGCATCCCGAAAAAGCCACTGTTTGGTGCGGTTTATGGGCCGGCGGCATTATTGGGCCATATTTCTTCAAAGATGATGCGAATCGCAGCGTTACTGTCAATGGTGAACGCTACCGAGCGATGATAACAAACTTTTTTTTGCCCGAAATGGAAGTTCTTGACTTGCATGATATGTGGTTTCAACAAGACGGTGCCACATGCCACACAGCACGCGAAACAATGGCGCAATTGTGAGGCGAGTTTGGTGAACAGTTAATTTCACGTTTCGGGCCGGTCAATTGGCCGCCTAGATCGTGCGATTTGACACCATTAGATTATTTTTGTGGGGGTATGCCAAGGCTAATGTGTATAGGGACAAGCCCGCTTCGATTGACGCACTTGAAGCCAACATCCATGCATTCATTCGTGAGATACCGGCCGATATGTGTGAAAGAGTATGCCAAAATTGGACTCAGCGGATGGGCTACCTGAGACGCAGCCGCGGTCAACATTTGCATGAAATTATCTTTAAACATTAAATTGCAAAGTTCAAACTATCGATTCAAATAAATATTTCATTCATTTTTTCGAATTTTTTGTGTTTTTTTTTTAAAAAAAGTTCTAAACCTCTTAAAAAATCACCCGTTAGTAGACAGCATTCAGAACCAGCGCTACATCAAGTGGTAAGCGTTGCGGAGAAAGAGCTAAATACCGGGGGCATTGCTATGACCACCATAATGGATATTGAAGGTTCTTTCGATAAGTTATGCTTTGAGAGTCTGAAACAAGCCTTGAAAAAACGTAGGCTTTACACCTGGTGGTAAGATGGGTGGACAATATGATGAATACAAAGGCGATAAATATTCAGACGGGACCCTCAAAACTCAGAGGAAGGATTAGCAGAGGTTGCCCACAAGCAGGTGTTCTCTGACCTACAGTGTGGACTCTCTTCTCGACAGACTAGGGGCGACTGGCATTCACACAGTGGGAAATGTTGACGACATAGCAATTATGGCCAGAGATAAATTCAAAGATGTGACTGCAGATATCATGAGGATTGCACTCAGAGTGGTTGCGGGGAAAACGGATCTGATAGCCTTCACTGAAGAGGAAAAATCTGTTATTTCGGACCTTAACACTTTTGGGATCGGAACTAACAGCGACCAAGAAGGGTAAGTATCTGGGAGTCTATCTACTAAGCTTACTTGGAACTACTATGGAGAAGGCAAAAAGGGTACTACATTGGGGTGGGGATTCTCGCCTTGGTCAGCATACCGGATGTATACGATGATAACTAAACCCATTATCACCTATGCCTCGGTTGTATGATGGGCGAAAGCCTCCCCGAAAACTGTGAGGGAGCACCTGGATAAGGTTCAATGCTTGGCATATGTATAAGAGTTACAGGTGCAATAAGGACAACACCAACTGGCGCATTGGAAGTGATCCTGCTTATTTAGAAAACAGCGGCCCTAATCTGTAATTCTATGCAGCTGATCAATTGTAGAGCGCTTATTTATGAATCCAAGTTGGTAAATAAAAAACTAACGATTTTTCATCAATTGTTGTTTGCAGCCGTTTTACCAGCATTTTGTCAAACTCCTTTGACAACATTGGTAGTATCGCGTGGCACGTACCTTTACTCAAATGCAACATTTATAATCCGAGCCAGTTTTTTTAAGTCTTTTCGTGGAAAAAGTTCAAAGGATCCCTTATAGTTAAATAAAACCCTGGCGCCTGTTTTATGTTTTTACTTTCATTAATTTTGTTGGCAAGTTTTTTAGCTATTACCGGCTGTGAAGGTCAACCTCCTCGCACCTTTCTCCGATTCGTTGGTGACTCCTATCTTCATAGGGTTTGCAAAAGTCCTCAAGATACCCTGCAAAAGTATTTGCTTTCTCTTGGCTGCTTTTTCCCCAGTTACTTTCTCCGGTGTTTACTGGAGGAATGTGAGCCCGAGCTATTGGGCTTTTCATTTCCATTGTTGCTTTCCAGGGTGAGCAGTCGGTACTCACATTATTTGAAAGACTGCCAATCTTATATATTTTCTGAGGCTATTTTTAGGTTGCCAATGCTTTCCAGCTTTCCTCTTTTCTGTAATAATTTCACACATTTCGCGAGGATAAGAGTTTTGGTAAATCTTGTTTGTTGTTGATGCATTTAAAGCTATTTTGTAGACTTTTGGGGTCAGTAACAAAGGATAGTTAACTAAGACTCACATTTAAAAAAAAAACTAACTACAGTGTCTAGTCTATTGGGGTACAGTCCCTTTTATCGGCCTAGCAACCAGCACAGTAAAGGACTCAGAAGCAACTGGTCCATTGAACCACCTCGAAGCCGTCGACTCTTTCAGAAGAGACTTCGTCTATGAGGGGCTTACAGTGTCATCACTCACCGAATATCTAAAACCTGCTCCGCAAGCAAAGGCAAGACAATAGGAATGATCCGAAGTAACGCCGATCTCTCCACAAGTGTGGTAAACAGTGACCTCCTTCAATCCTTAGATCACTAAGAACTCTGTTGTTAAAGACTTTTATACCCAGAAATCGAGCAAAAGTGCAAAAAATTACATTTTATGTCTCTGACTGATAAATTATTACCGGAGCGATTGAACTGAAACTGAGTGAAAAATGCCATGTTTTGCACTTTTGATCGATTTCTGGGCAGAGGCCTCTTAAGTTTAGCAAATCGAAAGTGTCGCGTAAGAAATTTTGTTTCCCGTCCTCCAAACTGAATGTTACTTTCCGCCTAACAGCAGGCTGCTGGTCTTCGTCAAAGTAATGTAAAGTCTGCAGAAATAGCTTCCAGTGATTTCAGTTGGAAAATTTTCTTCCGTCACAGTTTTCGTACGTCTATCCCGGTCCAGTACAGCTACAAAATTGCATCTTTAACACTCCGTATAATCATTTTCAAATTCATAAAGGTGCGGCCCATATTCACTTCCATCACTTAGCCATTTCTAATAGCAACATCTTAAGAGCAATTCGAAGGCTCTGGCCGGACAACCACAGCCGCATGCTTCAACTCCAAATCCGCACTACAAACCCTCCCAACAAATCTCCATCACTTATACCATTTAACGGCTCGAGCAGCTTCTTCAAAGCTAACCTTCAGCATTCTCCATATTCAACACCTCCAATAGCACACTCCCTCTATTGCCGGTGCATTCCAAATCAGAATTCATAACCGCACTCTTGACCACATTAACTAAATCACTTTAACGACATTCGGATGCTGTCCTGCGGCTAAGACCACTGTTCCAGACTATATTTCTGTTTTTGGATGCTGTTGCTTTAGCTGCTGCCCTGAAACAAAGGTGAAAAATGATTATTAAACGAGCGAGCTCTTCACTTTTGAGAAGCACTCCACTTTATCAAAGCAAATTACTTCGGTTGCGCCGGGGGTAACTGCGGTGTTGCGTCCACGGGGGTGCCTTGGCTTCACTGCAGTCGGTCACCGTTTTGCGGGATTTCATTGGAATCCAATAATCAAAACAAACACCATGAGGTGCCCCAGCAATTCTTTTGTCCAATATAAATGTCAATGGCAATGAGATGGCCCGTTGATGGGCACGAGTAGGTATATGGTTAACTGCAGAGTGCAGAGAAGGTGTGATTCTAAGGTCTGTCATAGGGTACACCTGCAAGTGATAGCGTTGAACAGTTTATTGGCGTATTGAAATTTTTGTTACTCCAATATTTGGTACTCCTATGGCGCTGTTAATCGTAATCGTCATTGCCATCAGAGGCAAGATGGAGCTTGGCTCTGATTTCCATATGGCACGCGCGTGGTTTACCTAATAACGCGACGGATTATTATTATTTTATGCTGAAGCAGAGTTATGTGGAACTTAGAGGTGTTTATGGCTGCAGATTGGTTGTTGGGGTTGCCATCATGCGGGGTTTCTATATCATAATGTTTTTTTATGAAATGATTCGCTCAAGAGGATATGAGAAGAGATTGCTTTAAATTGGGCTCTGACATGTGGTGCTCCACTTTTCCTCTGAACAATGGTGGGTGATGTATACAGAAGGAATTTTTAAATGTTTTGGGACTTAATTTATTTTGGAAATTTGAAATTGAAGAACGACCACTGCAATACTCCATAAACAACTCTATTGTAATGTATTTTATACCGCCACCTATGTGTATCTTATATGAGCAAGTAACTAATAGTAGTCGACCGAACTGTCATAAACTAAATAAAAAGAAGATGGAGGTCACTTCCGCAGAGAGAGTAAGAGAAAAAGGTCGTGTTTTGTAAAAGAAGAATAAAATAAAATCCGTTTACACTATCAACATTCTTCTTTTTCTTGCCTGGCTTCCTATAAAAATCAGTCTTCATTCAGCTGTGTAGCTGTTCCCTACATTTAAATGAATCTTGGGGTGCTAGCAACTCATCCACGGGGACTTAATTCTTAATTCCGGAACTAAAATTCAACACATCCGTGGACACTTCATCCACTCTTTGTTATTGAGCAGGGCTTTGTTTTTAAGGAAATCGTTGGGTTCTTGCTGTAGAAAATGTTGCCAAAAAATGGCATACTGAACTTTAAAGCCTTAACCGCGAAACACACTTCAAAACTGGAAATCACTTTCCTTAATCAGTTGCATAAAAATGAACTGGAAGCACGGTTGCCACTTGAAAATAAAGTTGTGCCCAAAATTGGAAATAAAAATGACCAACTGTAGTTAAAAGTGACCAAAATAAGTTTTGCAGACATCTGTCAATAAACTGTCAAATGAAGGAAATAAATCCATTCATTGTTTGTGATCGTGCATGTGCAATCAGTGCATTCAATTAAACACATTAATGCACCATTTACATCAGACGAAAGAAAAAGTTTTTAGTAGTTTTAAGTAAAACAAATAATAAAGAGATCAAGTTTTCTAAAGTTTCTTGAAAATTAAAAAACAAAACAAATCATAGAAATAGATAGATTTAAGGCCGAAAGGCAATAATTTTAAGAATATTGTTAAGTTTAGAGCGCTCGCTTAGAGCCAGTAAGCTAGAATAAGATGAATGTTAGCTTTTAATTAGAATTAATCGTTTTTGTCTAGGATGTAAGTTGAGGGAAAGTTACCAATAAAAATGAACTTAAAATGTAAAATAAATCTACGAAAAGAAAAGCGCTTTGTATACAAATTAAAGTAAAAAATTACCAAATGGAAAGTGACAATGTGACCAAGAGAATAAATAATGACCAAATTTGGTCACAAATGACCAATGTGGCAACCGTCGCTGGAAGACTTCTTTTAGAAAAATATCTGTATGTGAGATTCTCCAACTTTTGAACACTAAATTCATAAAGTTCGTACAATATTCCAATAGTGAGTCTCGCAAAGTTTGTGTATAATAATATTTTGTCGGTTGAACTGTGAGAATAAGTTAAACCTTTGGCAGTAAACTCATGGGCCAATTTAGAGTAGCTTTAAAACAGGAGCAACCGTCTTAAAAATCTTCAAATTCTTAAAGATGTACTAAATATTCGAAGATTTATATATCTACGATAATATCTCACGTAATATGTTGGCATCACTGGCAAGCTCGAAGAAGTCGCGCTCCTCAGTAAAATATGCCTCGCGCTCCTCAGTAAAATATGCCAAACAAGATACAGAACTCCTCAATGTGGAAAAGGCTTAAAACGAGGTGACCTCGACCGTGGAACTTTAAGCTTCTTCAATACTATTCTTGAAGTAAATCCGGAATTAACAATTCAGCACCTATACTTACGGCGTGCTGCTGTCAGTGAAACGCTGTCAGTGCGAAAGAACTCTCTCTGAACAATAGTCTGACAGCTGTCTGACTACATCTTTCTCGGTTTTGATTGACTGAAATCGGTCATATGAGCAGCTGTTTCAGTTGACGTTTGTAGAGGGGTAATTCCGACGAATCTAGTCAATAAATTCGTGACTAAGTACTATGTTGACAGTTCGGATATGTGAATGACGTAGGAAAAGTGACGTTCCCGATCAATCTAGTCTTTGCGTTCACGTTACATCTTATCCAGACCAATCTAGTCGACTTAAGACAGCTAGATTATTGAATGCGGTCAGTGCTTCGCTATCGCACCGTTGTCACTGCCACCTGAATATGCAACTAAAGGAGTACTTACATGATTGCGAATTGCGAATAGGCTAATTGCAAACAAATGAATTTAATTGTGTTTATGAATTGAAAATGGCTATTTGTTTTCCCGAAAAAGCATTATATTTAATTAATCTAACATAAATGATCTAAAACAAACCGAGTCTTAATTGACTTAAATAGCGAAATTTTAAAACACAGCAATTTTCTCGCGAATTGAACATTTCTGCCGGGAACTGTCATACTTTACTCAAAATCCAAATGATACAGTCGCGATCAAAAAACCCACGAATGAAAAATTCGTTCCAACTTATCATTGAAAAATGAAACCGAAAGGGGTATCTAGCTATTAAAAGGAACTACGAATATTTGCTTATTCGCAGTTCGCAATTCGCTCTCTTGTCAGTAATCCTTAAGTCTGAAGCTACGATTACATGTGGCAAATTTGGACATGCAGACGTCACAAAAATTTGGCGATCGTGTGACTCGTGTGAATTTCGTGAGTTTGCCGCGTGAACAATACGCTTGACAGGCGGTCACACGTAGTGACAAATTTTGGACAAATGCTTGCGTCATAATGACGTCGGCTTGTCAAAATTTGACATGAAAAGTTGCATGTTTAATCGTTGCTTGATAGCTGACGTACATATATGGGATTCACTTCAAGAGTTTTTTGTTTGAATGTGACGTATAAAAAGGTTTTACGCATAAGTGCTCAGTAGTTGACATTTCGATTGCTCCCCGAGCCCAACAAAAGTGACATTTATGGTCAATTTTGTATTTTTACCTTCATTAGAAATCAAATATGGGCAACGTAGACAACAATTCCTTACAAGTCTATTTTTCCTGACAGCCATACCACCCTTACTCGATGACAACTTGTAATCCACCGAAATAATGCTCAATGGTAACCCTACAACACTCGAACTCGTTTGAATAATTTTCCCCACCGGCTTTAGCTATGTGGCTGGCAGTGCTTTTTTTTTGTTGTCCAACAATTTCTCTCACTTTTTCTCCCTCCTCTTTGTGCATTGTTCGTTGCGTTATTTTTATTGTGTCCATTTTCCATGTAAGTTGTGTTGTTTTTTATCGCTTTATGGTTTGTTATTTAGGTTTTCCTGAACGAACAGCAATGACGAGCGAAATAACAAAAAACAAGCAAGAAAAAAAAGAAATAATGACACCCAGCGCCGCACCAAATGCCGTATGGCGCCAGAGGCCAACCATCAGGATAGTGTTGACCAAAACGATACAAGACACCATCTCATCAGCTTCAGCAGCTCCAGTCAAGTTTATGATGTGCCAAACGCTATGCAAATTAAGCGGATTTTTGTGTTTCGTTTTTCTTTTCCTCTCATCCGGCTTTATTTTGAATCTGCTGCAGCGGATACACGTTTTTCTGTCTGAGCACCTCTTTGAGGTGCGATCCAAATGACTAGGTAATTCGAAGCTTATCTTGCGTCTGTGCGTGCGGCTCTGCGACGACGTACGATCTCGGAACGGAATTATTAGCAGACCGCCAATAAATTATAATTCAAATGACAGATTAAAATCGTATTAAAACAATAAGATGGTGGTAATAAGAGTTTCTCCGGCTCAATTAACGAGCCGGAGCTGAGTCTTTTGAGCAGTTCTTCTTCAGGGCTTATGGGATATTCTAGTTTGCCAGTGCCGCTCGGATTAGGGGGTCGCTTCTTACATGAAACTGTGGAGAGAAATAGCTTAATAGTGCGGACCGGATCGAATGCAGTTCTATTATTTCACTATTGGGGCAAATTGGCAGAGAAAAATCGTGCCGATGAGAGGGAGCGTTTCCAACAAAAGGCATTAGCTGAGTGTTTATTGAATTAGGACCGTTGAAAGGCTGCGGCACCTGCTTTGAGGTGTGCTCATCACAGCTTGACCGATATTGTGTGTCGATTTTCAATCTTTTACATAATTTCATTGAAACAGTAGCCAATAGCCAATAGTAACTTGTAAGCTGTAGTTTATAGTAGTTTATTGCTATTGAGAGTTCTAGCACCTGCTTTGTTGGAGATTTTCTAATTCTCCTAGGCGACAAGATTTCCACCGAGAATAAGGCCTTTAACAGGGCATTTCCAATGTAATCTGATTGGCAGCTTTTTTGTCGGCATACTTCAGCTGAAATTAGTCTTAAATATGCGTTGCACTAAATCAAATTGCACGTAAGTCAGGCTTAGATTTACGTTTAACCTATTTTGGGTAGGGTCAGCGCATCGAGTGATGCGAGTGTGTGGTGCCTTTGTAAGGTGATCTATCTGAGCGGTCCAAGTAATATAAAATGTCGGAGCCTCCAAAGTCATAGGTTGACGTTTTAAGAAGCGCGAAGTGGGGAGAGGGGCTGTTGTATTCGTCTTCAAGCCAAATTTCGAAGAGTACTTTGCATAAAAGAATATTTTATGATCGAAGATCGAAGTTGAAACAGATAAGGGATATTCCAATCCATCGCATAATCGCCGCAAGGACTTTTACTTCCCGAGGACGGAAAAAAGACATCGCCGTGCGCGCGGTGTGTTTTTAATAATAAGGGGTCTTCTAATTACAAATAAACACCTAAGATAATATACCATTCGAGGAGATTTGGCCAATGCAGCAACCAGGGTGTGACCCAAAATAAACGGCGTTTACTCTTTCGCTCTGTATACCTATGCAGACAAAAGAGTGTGTGAAAGATCATTTTAATCATTCAAAAATAAATCAGGAACCACAAACGAAAGGGGAATGATCTTCTGAAGGTCGTTTGGCAACGTGGGAAACGCGGCTTAGCCACCTCTCGCGAACCTTTGTTAAACATCCGGGAGTATAACTGACATAAAAGAGCTTCTCAATTAGCCGTTTGGATTCGGCGTAAAATTCTAAATAGATCGCTTCCATTTATTCCAAAAATTAAAAAACACACACAAAACTAATGGTTTTGAGAAGCTAGGCCTAGGGTCCATACGGAACTGTTGCGCCAACTAACAACGCACTCCGCTTAGTGACCAATACAACAAGGAAGACGATGAAAGAAATACTGCGCCATTATCACCTGTTTCGAAATTGTTGCCAGGTTTTATAAAACAAATTTTGAAAGACTATTTCATAGACAAGGTTGCTGTATGATATATCGAAGACTGGTAAAGGGCAGCAAAGGTAATCGCACATAACCTATAACTAGGATTTTTGTTTACCAATATAGGAACACCACATTACAGAAGAAGACAACTCTTCAACAGGGTTTTTGGCGTTGAAAATTATTCTCAACTGTTTTAGGGTTCAGAGACTAACTTCTACTTGACGTTGTTCTTGTTCTAAGCCTCATGAGAAGCACCAACGAAATACCTATCAACGGCTGAAAAAACAGTTGCAACAAGAGCTAACCTTCCGTACCACTTTACGAGGTAAGTTGTGATCACTTTTACAAGTGCAGATCAACTTCCCGAGTCATATCCAAAGTCACTGAAACGATCAGCATTTTTACTTGACGTAGATTCCAACAGGCCATGGACCTTACGTTCATAGGTTGGGTTTGGACGATGATGCTTTTCAATTTACAAAATTTACAATAAAAATATCAAAAAGAATATTTTCAGCTTTTCCGTTGCTACATAACAAAAATATATAACAATATTTTAATTAACTCAAATAAATAATTTTTTTGTGTTGAGCAATAGTAAATATTTAAATTAGTTGATGTTTACTTATTTTATTAGTATCCAAAAAATAAGAAGTATTTTATTTTTAATGCAATTTCTTTTAAAAAACAGTTCGAATTTATATATTCAAACAGATTACTGTTTAAAAAAGTAGTACGTGGCCGGCATTGCATCACCCACATCTTAAACATAACTTTCTTTCTCAAGCCATGAATGAGTTTGTTTTAAATAGAAAGTTTGGAAATCAAATAATTAAAAAGATTTATATTTAATCTAAGCATAAACGTGTTTGAATGGCAGACATCTTTTTAAGGTACAGTTATTTGTTGTTTCGTCAGTTCTAATTGAATTAGAAATGTGCAGTCGCAGAGTGAAGAGACATTTATTCTAATCGGTACGTGTTTTGGAATGTGACGGGCAGTTTCAGAGTCGTATGAGAAAAATTAAAGTTGGTTGGAAAATCATCAGCCGTACCAATGACAAATTTTAGTCTCCACTTAAAAGCTCACAATTACGAAATTCGTTTGGAAAATATAGCCACTGTGAAGTACAGGGTCCGCCAAATAACTTTTTTTTTTTGAAAATGCTATAAAAAAGAACTACTAAATATTTTCTCAAATTTCTTTATTTATTTGAAAGTTCGAAGAAAAATGGCCCAATTATGCCTCTGGACCAAATTCCGCACCAAACAGTGACTCGTTTTGGGCTTTTCAATGTATGCGTGCGGGTTTTCTGTGCCCCAAATGCGACAATTTTGCTTGTTTACATTGTAACGAAACGTCCCGTTCGTCACAATTTCACAGCCAGCAGTAGGCACTACCTTGTGTGACATTGATAATTTACATGCATCACTTAAAAGTCACACTCTCTTATTGATGGCAAAACCATGAATACCCGAATGAGATTGTCATTCGGGGAGACTTGTCTTAGTGTGATTTGTACCAATCTCGTGTACCAGACAAGGCTCCCGCTTGGAAAGTGACTTTGGTCTCTGCTCCAATTTTTGCCGGCTGAATTCCCTTTTTGGGAGATCGGTCTTAAATCAGCAGTGTCAGCACTTGTTGCTGGCTTGCTTCCCCCTCCTCTTCCCAGGAACCACGCTGTCGTTGGGCCGCTAAGGAACCACGCCGTCGTCGGGCCTCTCCCCCTCCTTTCCCCTGGAACCACGCTGTCGTTGGGCCGCTAAGGAACCACGCTGTCGTTGGGCCGCTAAGGAACCACGCCGTCGTCGGGCCTCTCCCCCCCTCCTTTCCCCAGGAACCACGCTGTCGTTGGGCCGCTAAGGAACCACGCCGTCGTTGGGCCTCGTAGTTAGACGTAGCCTTAGTCCGTATTAAAACATTGTTAAGATTACGTAGCTTGTATAGCGATATAAAAGAAATATTGTAATAGTATTAAGTAAAGTACTGCGAATAAAGAGTACCTCTTAACCAAAGTTTGGTGTTTCTTTGGTAAACCTTGGATCCGGCGAGCGAAACCCCGGCCTGAGAAAAAGCACATCACAAATGGCGCCCGAGCAGGGACTTCAATAGAGGTGCCCTAAGCAGTTAACCCGTCAGCGAAGAGAATCCCGCTGAATCAACCCGTAGACCTCCCCAGAGGCAGCCCGACCTCACCAGGAGGAACAAATCCCAATCCGTCGGCGAAGAAGAAATACCGCCAGTAATAAGCCGTGAAATCAACGATCCCGACTTCCCCAACAAACCACAGCAGTGTCAGCACTTGTTGCTGGCTTGCTTCCCCCTCCTCTTCCCAGGAACCACGCTGTCGTTGGGCCGCTAAGGAACCACGCCGTCGTTGGGCCGCTAAGGAACCACGCCGTCGTCGGGCCGCTAGGAACCACGCTGTCGTTGGGCCGCTAAGGAACCACGCCGTCGTCGGGCCGCTCCCCCTCCTTTCCCCTGGAACCACGCTGTCGTTGGGCCGCTAAGGAACCACGCCGTCGTCGGGCCGCTAGGAACCACGCTGCCGTTGGGCCGCTAAGGAACCACGCCGTCGTCGGGCCTCTCCCCCTCCTTTCCCCTGGAACCACGCTGTCGTTGGGCCGCTAAGGAACCACGCCGTCGTCGGGCCGCTAGGAACCACGCTGTCGTTGGGCCGCTAAGGAACCACGCCGTCGTTGGGCCTCTCCCCCTCCTTTCCCCAGGAACCACGCTGTCGTTGGGCCGCTAAGGAACCACGCCGTCGTCGGGCCTCTCCCCCTAGGAACCACGCTGTCGTCGGGCCGCTAAGGAACCACGCCGTCGTTGGGCCTCGTAGTTAGACGTAGTTTTAGTCCGTATTAAAACATTGTTAAGATTACGTAGCTTGTATAGCGATATAAAAGAAATATTGTAATTAGTATTAAGTAAAGTACTGCGAATAAAGAGTACCTCTTAACCAAAGTTTGGGTGTTTCTTTGGTAAACCTTGGATCCGGCGAGCGAAACCCCGGCCTGAGAAAAAGCACATCACAACATACCCGCCAAGATGAAAATGAGCTTCATGTGAAAAGATGATTTTTTTGGCAAATTGGCATCTTCTCTAAGTCGAAGATCGTTTAGGCTACTGCATGGCCAGCCGAGGCAGCCATTTGAATGAAATTATTTTCCATAATTAACCGGAAGGATTTTACTTTCAAATAAAAAAAGAAATTTGAGAGAATATTCAGTAGTTTTTTTTTATAGCATTTTCAAAAAAAAAAGAAGTTATTTGGCGGACACTTTACTAGAATTTAGAATCGAATTGTTTATTGGTAAGGCGTCTCTGGCGAGAAAGTTTTGAGGGAAATTTTAAACCAGGTTTATTACCATATTTCCAAATAATCAAAATAAGTTAACTGCGTCTTTATTTTGCTCTTATTTCAATTGACAGAACTACTGTTGTTTCGGTAAACAATATAAAAGAAAGTTGGGAAGCTTCGTTTCATAATCTCAACAAACCTAAAAATGAAATTAAGTCTCGACTTAAAATTTACGGAAGCTCACTATTACGAAATTCTTTTGGAAAATATAGCCACCGTGAAGCACTAGAATTTAGAATCCAAACTATAAGATTGTTTATTGGTAAAGCGTCTCTGTCGAGAAAGTTTTTTAAGGAAATTTTAAGCCAGGTTATTATCATATTTCTAAATAATCAAAATAAGGTAATTATTTTGCTCTTATTTCAATTGACACAACTACTGTTATTCCGGTAGAAAATATAAAAGAAAAACAGTTGGGAAGCTTCTTGACAAGTTTCATAATCTCAACAAACAAGAGACCTAAAATTGAAAAATTATCAAAAACTGCTGAATTTCCCTTAAGCTCTGATGACATATTTTCCTTGACAGAATTTGTTAGAAAAATTCTTTCCTGAAATGGAAAATTGCTTGTCACAAAAATGGAAGGATTTAAAAAAAATAAAATTTCGAATACGTACAACGGCAAAAATATAAAAGGCAGGAAATCGAAGGAACAATTTGCATCTTGCAAGCTCATCTCGAACAAAGGTTACTCCGTGAACAATTTAATTGCAGAACTAAATTTCTCGACATGTGGAATATTTTACTCTCACACAGTGTTGATTATAAAAGTACAAGTTTGCTTAGGAGCAGTGATGCCAGATTTTTTTTGCCAAATTCCCATTCCGTCTCCGTTTTTTCCCCACATTTTTCCCCATTTCGATTCACTGAAAAAAGGTACCTTAAGATGAATTTTTAATATAGTAAAAATTTGTTTTCTTTTATTAGGAGACATCTTTTTTTTTTTAAGAATTTAATACAAAATTCATGTGAATTTAAAACATAAAAGATTAATTCACAATACGTTGGCTTTAAAGTGTTTACTCATTTTGGATTTGCAGGTAAAACAAAAACAAGTCTTAACTGTTTCATAACAAGCGATAATAATAATAAATGAATTAAGAAATACAGACTTAGTTATTAAAATCTAATATTACTGGTACGTTTATTCAAAATATATTAGAAAAGCTTCACAGCTGATATTGAATTTCCAAAAAGGTTGCAGCTAGTCGTATTCGATTGGGCACCCTCAGAGCAATTTTTTTGCTCCCTTTTTATATTCGTTTGGTACAAAAAAGCAATCTTTTTCAGATTTCAGAGCACTTTTTCTCAGATTTGCTACAGATTTACCAATACAAGTGCATTTAAGTTTGACAACTGGTGGAGTTTGTTTACATTTTCGGAGATGTTCTTAGTTCGGGAATTATTTGAAAGTTAACTACACGAGTTTAATTTTTAAAATATGCAAAATTGATAAACATGCTTGCATTTGGTTTTTTCCCCATTTCAAGAGCACTTTTCCCCCCAAAATGGGGAAAATCCCCACATCTAGCAGCTCAAGCAATTAGAACGATTTGCTACGTCTTGTTTTGTATTAAACAACTGGTGAAAGCGGTTAGATAAAAATTTTATATTATAATGGAAAATAAAAATAAATAAATCAGATCTTAGTTTAAAGCGATTTCTATTTACTAAATCTTCTCAGAAGAAAACAGAAATCCGTTTGATTTATAAAGGTACTCGTTAAACTAAACATTATAAATTAAATTTAAATTGAATACTGAATTTCCATTGAATATTTTGAGTTTAGATGCTGTTAGTCGGAAATGGAAATCTTTTTCATTCTATAAACTTCGAAGCGAATATTTTTCTCCCAGATAGAAAACGTGTTGATTCAATCGAAAACTAACTAAAACGGTTATTTAAAATAATTAAGTAATTCAAGTTTAAAATCATTTTGGCGCCCAATAATTTTTTTTTGGACTTTAATCCCGAATGCGTTTTATGTTCTCGGTGTGGAAGACAATGCTCCCCTGCCCGCAGTACGCTAAGAAGAATGACAAATTCTGAACTGAAATGTTGGAGCTTCCTCAATGACTTACAAAGCGCGATGTCTGATTTTCTTATACCAAACTTGGATCTGTCAGTTCTACATCCACGCAGTCCAATCGGACAACTCCCTGTGCTTGCTAATTTGAAAATTCATAACCGGCCACTAAATTTGTACTCCCTTGCGGATGGCGGCATTGTCCAAGAGCTGTCGTCCATTATTACCATAATTTCCAAACAAAGCCCCATTATGAGAAGACACAAGAACCATTACTAGGGCGTCGCAAAAATTCCTAAAATCACCCTCAAATCAGTTTTGCAAAAGTCACAACTACTGCAATTCCCAACACGATTACAGGGCACCGCCTTCGATATGTTTTCCAAATGACGAAAATGCACTTTACAGTGATTTCAGGGGATTATCCCAAGATAACGGACACAGCACGACACAAAGAGATCCTCTGTCCACAGCCAGCGGTATCAACTGCCGTAAATCGATTAGCAAAGCCAAATGTTTTGGTTACACCGAAAAGGACCTCAAATCTCACGGTGAGCACAAATATTTACCTAACCAACCCGTCTACCTGAGAACAATTCGAAACGGTAGCCACCATGAAATTAGGCATCATTGCGCCCAACGACATGAGCAGTGTTATTGTTAAAGTGTTTGTCCAAGCAGGTACAACCGTCAATAGGAATTCCAAGATTTCGGAGCGAGACCAACTCAATCTAGGACGGTATCAGATCGTCGAATAGAAGGGGAGTTTTCGGGACGACAATGACATCTCCCTTCTCCAAACATCAGTCGATCCTGCATACTGGCCAACACTTTGATGATGATTGCGCGGCCTTAGACTGGCCAAGTGAGTGGAACGAAATTTTATGGCTCGCCCCTGATCATGCATTTGAATAAGTGCCCTATGGGGTGCGATCGTTGAATAAATCACCGATCCCAACATTTATTGATTCCTCTCTGATGTCGAGGAGATCTCATCTGCTTGCGATTATTATCTCGTAGATGCTGACTGTGATTCTAGTTCAGTGGACGATCATATTACCAGAGCGGTAAGAACGATCGTTCTTTTAACGATCCTTTTGCTTCTATAGCGTCAAATGGACCTGTTGGCTGTAATCGATACGCGGGGTATTCCTTAGATGGGTCGATCGGGGGCCAGATAATTTAAATTCCGTAGCAGGCGCAGTGAGGTTAACTTGGAGCCTGGGCCATTAAATAAAGTGCTAACTAGGCTCGCGAGATTTATGCACTATCAGCATTACCCGAGAACGGCCGATGTAATTAAGACGAGCTGTGGATATTTATTTTAACGAACACTAATCGGATTACGTGTGACTTGTTTTTTGGGAGTAAATTGAGTAGTTTGCTGGCTTTATTATGCACTATATACTGTACACAGGGACAAGGGAAGGTGCAGGCGGTCTGTGAGTGGCATAGGAAATTGTTTTTAGCCAAAATGGTGGCGGTTAGCGCTTTAAAATGAGCGCCAAGGAGAAGTAATTGTTTGACATTGATGACAGACGAATGGAGGGGTGTATTACGTATTTCCATTCAAGTGGTTGCAGCAAAGTGCGCTAGCCTGGGTGGTGTCTGCGTGTGTTTATCAAACGGAAATAGTAGGTAGGAATCGTATACGTCTTAAAGTGGATTCGTTCGATTCTGTTCTGTGTAAGCGACTTTCACTGCTTAAATATTAATCAGCGAGCGACAAAAAGCGCGAGTAGATTAGGTCTAGTATGAGGGGACTAAATGCAGCTTGGGGTGGGCCACGTACGTTGCTTTGGTAGGCTCTGTTCGAGTCCATGCCTGTCTAATGGCAGTGAGGGAGTTTCATGGACTCTTTATGACCTCAAATTAGAGAAGCATTCACCGCCTCGAATATGTACAACCGATTTTCTATTAGACTATTAATACACATTCCAAAATCAGAGGGTTCGGGCTCCACTGTCTAGGTATTCTTAAGAGGAAACATTCTAAGTCATTCTTAAAGAAAGCGCTGCAAGCTAGTTTACCACACCACGGATACAGACAGAATTCAAGGGGTTTTTGAGAAAGTTTTCACTGCCCCTATAGACTCCAAGCAAGACTTTTAGTTTTAGTTGAAGCTTCAAAAGAATGCTATTACGCTTCACGATTGCTCTTCGTTGTGGACAAGTGGAAAATGTTACGTCTTCAGTCCTACTTAAGATTTTTGTACAATGACTAGGTATCCCACTGCGTTTAGGCAAGCAGTTGGGTAATCAAGCTCCTGCTGGTATAGCTTTTGTAAATATTATACCCATTTCGCACACCGAGCCGAAAACCCGGTTTTCGCAAAAACACTCGAAAACTCTATCGAAAATAGAAGTTTTCCCATACATATTTCAGCTTTCAAAACTAGTCGTTTCCAATCGTTTGGGTTGTTGAAACAAAAACAATATTCAGCAAATTCAGCAGAATAGCTGACCGAACAAATGAACAAACTTAAAATCCTTTTCCATAATTAATTTATAAGCTAATATTGGTTTTAAAAGCACTAAATTCATTTTATTTGTTAATTAATGCGATCGAAATTTGTTACCAAAACGGTTGGCACCGAAGTTTAACGGCTAGTGTCTCACAGCTGATTGAAACGTCAACGGAAACTAAAGGGTTTTCCAATAAGAGGTGTTATTTTGGTATTCAAAGAAAAATTACATTTTTGGAGATAAATGATCGGATGTTTATTGCATAATAAAGAGGAAGATATGCCGTTATGAAAAACAACATCAGTCAAATGGCCACCACGAGCACGCATACAGGACCATATCCTTTTCATGAAATTTCCATAACCAAATCGCAAAGTGGCTGCCCTATGTCCTCGATAGCCTCACGAATTTTATC
Source organism: Cheilosia grossa (assembly GCA_963082955.1). Classification (NCBI taxonomy): domain Eukaryota; kingdom Metazoa; phylum Arthropoda; class Insecta; order Diptera; family Syrphidae; genus Cheilosia; species Cheilosia grossa. Next base: position 9,951,923 of record OY720144.1, on the reverse strand, counting down.
TTTGAGGAATTGGAAAATGCTTAAGTTTTGAGAACTGTGACTGCAAGATTTTCACTATTTTTGTAGTGGATTTTAATAATTTCAATGCGTTGTTGAAGCGTGTATCGGTCCATTTTTAGTAATGGAGTAGTTTCTACTTGTCAAATGTCAAAGAATAAAAGCTTCAAAAGTGACAGCTACCGAAATAGCGGGTTCGACGAATTTTCGACGAAGACACGGCTTTCGGCTCGGTGTGAAAAGGGTACTATTCTATTAAACGGTTGTGTTCAGGATTACCACCAATTGGTCGTTTATGCCAACACCTCAAAACGAATATTTGTACCACCTCTCAAATTTGCCACGTCGAAGAACAAAAGACAGCATTTCATGACAATAATATGCAAGCACCACTTAAGTATAAGAACTAAAGAGTATCCAACCACTCATTGCCCATACCATATACAAAACTCTATTCCATATTAACAATCAATGTTGGCACTAAAAAAATGAGAATCCGGTCAAATCTGATCGAATGACCGATTTCTAATTTTTTAAATACGGTCAAAAGTTAAAATAAGAATTTTTGACCAGAAGTTTGGTCTAAAATAGAATTCAGTAATATATATTCTTACTAAAAATATAAAATTAAAATTAACTAATCGTAAACCAATTAAAACAAACAATTCATTCAAATATAGTTCAATATAATATAATTCAATATAATTCAGTCTTCTTGAATATTGCTAAATTTATAAACAAATATTATTGGAAAAAAATGTTTATTTATAAATTACTAGCTGACCCAGCGAACTTCGTTCCGCCCAAATTCATTAATGTACCTAATAAAAATAATAATTCTGAGCATGCAGAATGCACGTGCTGCTTTATGAAATAAATGAAGTACATATTATAGCAATATCGATGGGTTTGCTCACACGTGAGCACGCCATATACAATTGACCATGTGAGAAACATTGGAATTGAATTGATGCCACAAATATCCAGCGATTGTCCTTGCGACTATTTGTCATAGTGAAAGCGAGGCACACGGAAAATTTAAGACGCTCAAATACGAATGGCAAATCGTTCTGAATAAGGGGATTCCGCTGAATGAAAATGTTGGCATTTGAATTTTTCCCTCAAAATCGTTTGCTGCATGTCATTCGATTTGAGATTCTTCACAATCAAATCAAATGCGTTCCGCTGCAAACTTTCGGAGCATTTAGGTTGCGCAACAAAATTATAACTGAGCCGACTTTCAATTTCATCCTATCTTTTAAATACAGCAATACGAATAAAACAAAGAAAGAATCATGAAAATTGGCCCAGTGGATATCGAGTTATAATTATATTATATATTATATTTATGTAGATATGTGGAATAGATAATGTAAAGGGTTTTTCAATAAGAGCGCTACAAACGTTTTTTTAAATAAAACAAAAACGGTTTTGGATATCAATGAAATTCTTTATTCCTGTGAAAGTACGTTCGATGCCATTATGTATGGAACTCGATTTCTTTTGCATGGCCACCACGGGCACGCTTGCAGAAGTCCAGACGTTGAACCCAATTTTCGACGGTTTTCAAGCATAAATCGGCCGATACTGCTGCAATTTCACGTAGTTCATCAATCGTCGCTGGCTTGTTGGCATAGACCATATGACTTGACGTAGCCCCACAGGAAAAAGTCTAACGGCGTCAAATCGCACGACCGAGGCGGCCAAGCTGGACCATTTCGTGAGATAACACGTTTTCCAAACTTGGTTTCCAATAAATTGATTGTGACATTCGCTGTTTGGCTTGTGGCGCCGTCCTGTTTGAACCACATGTCTTCCAAGTCCATATCATCCAATTGGGTTATCATTGAACGGTAGCGATTCCCATTCACAGGAACGTGCCGGTCTTGATCATCACGGAAGAAGTCCGGCCCAATGACGCCGCCGGCCCATAAACCACACCAAACCCTAATTTTATCGGGATGCAATGATGACTCATGGAGGACGTGTGGATTTCTGCCTGACCATTACTGCATATTTTGTTTATTGACGAAGCCATTCAGCCAGAAATGATGACGACCATAAATTGGACGTAGCGCTCTTAACGTATCGCACGCAGTTTTCACAAATCACTAACTTACCTTTGAAATAGCCAAAATACAGAAAGCAAACGAACGAAAAGGGTGCAATTGAAATTTTGAATACAACTGGAAAAACAGAACAAAACACTTAACGATCTAACAAAACAATAATAATAATAGTAAATTTAAAAATTTTATTTAAAATTAATTTGACTTTCTTTCAAATGTTGTTTTATTTTTCTTTCTTGATTTACAAAAGGGTACAACTTCTTTATCAGTACACATTAGTTAATTCATTGCCCCCCCTCCTCCGTGACCACACAGCCAAAATTATCAAATCACAAAGAACATATACTGTGCTATCAAATGGAATGACCGCCTACAGCGCCACCTGTTGAGAATTTTAAAATTTTTCTTTTTTCCTAAACCTTCGCGGAGTAATTACGAACAAATCCGCAGAAAGAAGTATCCAATTTGGTCCAGTCGTTTTCGAGTTTTAAGCATCCGAACAAACCAAGATCCATTTTTATATATATAGATATATTAAAAAAATCATCATCTTCAGCTATCGGAATTACTTGAATTAGTAATTTTTACATACCTTTCTCGTTTGTCCCTATTTTTCTTATGATTTCATCAGGAATAAGGCTGAAATGTATCTATTCCATTTTTTTCTTTTCAACGTGTTTATTTTCTTCTTATCTTCTCTCTTCAATACATCAAATTTCACAACACAAATTCAATATTTGACTATTTGACAAAAACCAAACTTTAGAGAAACAATTGGCAATTGAATTTGCGGTTCATATTCAGATTGATTCACTTCATATAAATCTTGCATGGTAGGTATACTCACTTCACTTCAGTCTTGTTTGAATGCACACAGTTTTGGTGGGAGGATTCAAATGAGATATAAAGTAAAGTAGGATTCAAATGAGATATGAGACAACGGGTCGTGGAGTTTTCTACAGGATTATTCACAATTGTGAGCGTGTTTGTTAAGTATGGCCAAGTTTCATTCAAATTATAGAAATTTATCTTTATGTCTAGTCATACAACAATATTATTTTTCCGGTCAAAAAAGGTTTTTCCGGCTAAACAGTTTTTTCCGTTTCGGTCAAAAATCGGTTGGACCGGATTTCAAAATTTTCTCCGGTCAGAGTGAAGAGATTGCGGTCAGAATGGCAACACTCGAAAATAATGTGTCACTCTCTCACTCTCAATTCAACCCAATAAGGAGAGTACGCAAGCTCACTCAAATTCTCTTATGACTTATGACCAGCGTTGTCATAAGTGCAGATTTGTCTGCATTTTTCAGACTTTGAACCTAGGTGCAGACTTTTAACAACTGCGCTTCAGATTTTGTCTGTTCGCAGTACCATATGTATTTTTCTTTTAAAATTTCAACATTTTTCGCACACTTGCTCGCGCCGTATGCTATCGTTTTTGTATGCAGTTCTTCTTTTTTTTTGTTTCTGTTACTTAAATAAAAAGAAATGTTAGTGTATGCAGATTGCATCTTTTTTTTTGTCTTAAATGCAGATTTGTCCCAATATTTTTATGGCAGCACTGGTTATGACTTAAGAGTCATGAGCATGACTATAAGAATACTCAAAAAAGTACCATTTATTTGAGGATTTGAGAAGTAACACAATTTAGGCCTCATTTTCTTGCCTCAGACTTCGGTAGGTACAATATATGATTTCAGATCCAAACCCCATGTGAGGTGAAATACAGCATACCAACTCATTTGATGAGATTTAGAGCAACACCTCATTTGAGGTGGGACATTGTACCACTTCATGTTTCGAAATGAGAGCATCATACAAACTCATTCAAAGTACGTGTCCTACCCAACACCACCTTTCAGTGGTCAAGGAACTGATGGATGGAGGACGGTTTGTTCTCTACCAGGAGCTGAAAGATCCGGAGTTTGCTGCAGCCATTCTGATCTGTCAGTTCCGGTGTTACTTCCCCCATAAAAGTACTATGTTCGTACGTATCGTCTGACAAACATTCAGGAGTACAACGGGTCTGAGAGAGATTTTCTATTGAGGCTTTAGGACCCCGCATAAAATTGTTCGCCACACAAACGAGTGGTGGTGAAGAGCCAGGCTTATGGTGTCATATGAAAAAGTTAAATGCTAGACTGCAAAAAAAAAAAGCTAAAATCCATGAAGGCAAAAAAAACAATGTTTGGCAAAAAAATGCTTTTTCATAAGCTTTTCTTTTTTTTAAAAAAAAGAATAATTTTATTTTATAATTTTTCCTTCCTATCTACACTCATCGGCATGAATTCTAGGAAGAAAATTGAAGAAATGAGGGAATACTTACTTAATGATGCATTAATTTAAATTAATTGATATTAATAAAATTAACTTCTTACTTTGGCATCATTATTTTGACGAATTCGTTTTACTATAAAAAAAAAATAATATATTGTGAAATTAAAAAAGGAACAAAATTAAATTGGTTTATAAGAAAATTCTTTAGACTCAATAACATTCTGTACTTGTCTTGAAACAGTTTCGCCAAGTTTTTGAAGCGTTTCTGCAGGAATCTCATCCCAAAGGTTTGAAAATACTCATATATAATATAATATCAAAACGATGCACAAACATTTCGATGGTTTGCTTTCTTTCATATTTAGTATGAACATTTTGTACTGAGTAATCTTTCAAAATGCATTTCAATTTTACTTTTAGGCTATTTAGCTTCACAGAGATTTTCAATTTGTTCCACTTTTGATAAGCTTGCTACTCGTTATCCCCTTTTTCATTATAAAAAACACCAAAATTGGCGCCAATTGACTCAATCTGTGATCACTGCGTTTGAGCATAGTTCTTAACTAAGGTCTCCGATTTTTTAAACATATCTCGTCGAGGGCCTTCTACAACTGTGATCAGATTTCTTGACACTCTGCAAAAAAAAAAAATTTACTACTAACTACTGCCTTTTTGGAATGAGTTTTAACAAAATGTTTTTATGAGGAATCCTTGTTGAGGTTTCTCTAAAGCAAACTCTCTAACTGTCTCAAAACCAAGAAGATCTCCTCAAAACAACGTGCTACATGTTCGACTCTTGTCAAACTTTTTTCGATTCAGACTTGAAAGAGTTGTCCACTAAAATTGTGGTCGGGTTCTTGAAATGTTCACATTTTATAGTTTCAAAATTGCTTTATTTTTTCTCTTAGGTATGAACAAGTTCTTTATAGGTAAATAACACATTGGCCACTTTTTCGAGTTCAAATTAGAACTCATGAGAACTATCTGCGAACAAAAATGTGTTGAACTCTTGTTTGTGTCTTATTTTTTCTGATTTGACCTTGAAAGATAAACGGTTACTACGATTTTCTGGCGAGATTCTCGATCACTACCTAGAGCTAACCTTAGAACTAATCGATACTCAGAAAAAATTGGTTCTTAAATGTTTTCGCTTGGCTTTGACATTTTTGCATGTGAACTTCGAAGGATTTGTAGATTATTTTTTGAAAGCGGATCCTTTCAGTACAATATTTCTATTTTTCTTTAGCGTCTTCATATTTTAGATTTTAGCTTTTATGACATGATCCTCATTTGAGTTCTTTGCCTACTTTGCCTTACTGAACCGTTTGGAGATATCATCACGTAGTTTCTAGAACTCTGATCGGAACTCAACAGAACTTCTCAATGGAACATTCTAGACTGCTGATTCGTACCGACATTTTTCGTACCCATTGAATGATTTTTGTGGTACTATCGACATTCTTTCGATCTGCATCGAACTTTAAAAAAAAATATATGATCAGTTTTGTGTTATCATACACCAAACAAAAATGTGTGTTTAGGGAACTCCGGAACTAAGTACTACCGTTTGGTTGTAATTTAACGTACGTTTTCCTAAAAACTGTTCCGCACTGCAGGACTATGATGGTTCACAAGGAACTCAATGAAAAGTCAAGTTCCGCATTATGTAGAGTACCAAAATGAACCAAATTGAAGAACCTTTCAAAATTTGTATCGGGAACTCTAGAACACCTACGTTGAAATAGCTACAGACAAAACTGTTTACAAGTAAAAAGGTCACTACGCCAATTTTGAGGTCCCAAATATGACATAAGTGCACTGCCTTCCACTCTCACATTATCCACCGTATACGAAATAATTTTTGCAACTTTCTCACGCAACAAGGTAGAGCCCAATAAGTATTTATCCAAGCGAAAAAATAATAACCCTCCGATGTCGATGTTGCCTTTGGCAAATTATCCATCACACTTATCAATTGTGTCACATTGACATACCACTTTGTCACACCAAAACGCATATCAATCGAAATGGTCCAAAGAAAACAGAGAAATCCTCGCGCAAAAGCGGTAGACACAAGGAGCACTGCTTGGTTACCTTGTGTCCTGCGTCTTGTACCCCTCAAAGCGATTGACCTCTGTCTGGGTGCATAAATTGAACACCTCAATCACAGGTACTAAATATTTTCGATCCGTAAAATTGATGCTCACAACAGATGGTTCAATAATGCTCCTCGGAAAGTGTTTTCTGCTCTGCCCCCTGTGTGTGTTTTTGTCCATTTAAAGATGCAAACGACAAAAAAAAATGGAACAAAAGATGCGCGCATCAAAATGGAAAGAAAATACACACCTCCCCACCGCTGAGGTAGAGAGGACGAAACCGAAAGAACAAGAACTCCCAAATGAATTGGACCTGATTCTGTCGCGGATGGATTTCGGTTGGACAACTCAGACAGGCTGATCCTACCAAAACAAACATAAAATATCCAGAGGACAACGACAAAAAAAAAAAAAAAACCAACGAAAAAGGGAACACCAGATCGGAATCTCATTTGACAAATATTTTAACAAGCGTTCTTTGTCAGTAATTTTTTTTCTCTGTTTCTCCTGTTGGTGTGTATCGATTGATCGGGTATGGACACCTTTTTTGGTGTTTCATTGATTACTTTTCATCCTCATACATGGCAGCGAGTGAAATTCGATTTTCACATTATAAGTGACACTCGCGACTGAAGTTACAAGAGAAATTTTAAAAGCTGTTGTTAACGAAATCTGTTGAATCGCCGAAGAAAGTTGACAGTATAGCGTTGGGATGAGACATCCACTGACACCAACCAACTAACCATTACAGATACAGGAGGCCTTCCTGAATGATTGGTAAACCTTGCAACTATAAGCGATACTGGATTCATCCATCTGCGGTCATGGGGTTCAACCTGAGACCCTGCGCTCAGTAGTCCGCACGACAACAGCCAAGTATTTTCAGAGGTAGTTCATAAAGAAGTCTGTCCTTGCCGTATTCTTAAGCTTCTGTTCGTCACGAGGCCACCTGACACACATCATCACCAATTCACCAATGTAATTTGCAAACAAATACCTAGTACACATGTGCGCACGACTTTACCTATGAAGTGATTTCATCCGACTTAATGAGATAAATATGGATTATCACAGTAATATTCCAGCTCCGACTCCGACTGTAAGATGTGACGAGTTATTGAAGCAATTTATTTGACCGCCTGGTGACTGGTCCGTGATTACGATATTAACGTAAATTGGTGACATATTTCTCTTTAAATTTATGACCGACTAATGAACCTGATCGCGCTAATAGCCAGATCTGTATCAATTATTCCTCAGTCTCCTACTGCTCCAAGTCACTTCTGCAGAGTGACCATGGTATGGTTATGATGCACTTGGCCACATCGAGTCAAGTGTCGAAGCCAATTAATTGTAACAAGCCGTTTGATTTTGGCGGGTTAAATGATCGCCAATACGCTGATCAGAAAAAAAGAAAGACTTTAACAGTTCCATTGTGTACTTGTATATGTAACCCGAACAGTTTCGTCATTGCATGTCGGCCCATCTGAGATAAACAACTAAATTGAATCCTTTGTACGCTTGTTGCACAAAAACACGAGAAACTAAGCTGCAACACCATGTGTCCAGTCCATATGTCTCCATATATCGGCGTGTCATTAACACCTTGAAATGGAGTCACTGTACAAGCCAAGGAAATGGTAGTCCTCCGTGTTGATGTGCTGCAAGAGCTGCCCGCAAACATGACGTTGCGAACAAACGAGTTGTTCTCGCGATTTATCTGGAAGAGGAAGTATTCCAGCTACCACTTTGCATGCAATCCATAATAATTTTGTTGTGTTTTCCTTTGCATTAATGGCATCATTGTTTAGAACTAATATCGGCAGATACCGTACTCAGTTCGAATGGGTACAGTGGCGGCGCGAAAGAGTGGCGGGTTTGTTGTAAAAAGTTGAAATCTGCTATAAGGAAGGTTCGCAAGTCGAAGGGATTTTTGGACACTTTATTCTAGGGACTTCTAAAAGATCAGGAAATTGGAAAACCATATGCAAAACAAAATACTTTTTTGAAAATAGCTCACTCTTTAGGAGCAGCTGGATTAAAAATAATCTATAGTCAACTTGTTAAGGAAAATCGGATAAGAATAACCGATTTATATTTTTCCTCCATATTTTCTCCATTATCGTTAAATCACAAACTAACTCTCCACTATTTAAGCAACTTACTTTGTCATTTTAAATTCATTTTTATTTATATCCTTAATTTAACTTATGCACTAAATCTTATTTAAAACTAACATTTATCTTATTCTAGCTTACTGGCTCTTAGCGCGCTCTCTAAACTTAACAACATCCTTAAAATCATTGCCTTTCGGCCTCAAATCTATCCATATTTAATTTTGTTTGTTTTTTATTCTTTAAGAAACTTTGAAAAACTTGAATTCTCAATTTTTTTATTTTATTTAAAACTACGTAAAACTACATAAGCTACTTCACCCGAAATACCTATAATCAGGGTGGTGAGCAATCTCATCGATACTGTTTTACTTCTACTACGGTTTTAAGTTCAATATTATTCATACTTAAAGTCTTTGTTCATATACAAGGTGGGCCAAAACAGATCACCCTATTGGAAGATGCTCTTATTTTTGCAAATGGCCGCCAATGTCAAGTCTGTTTTGACATTTGTGGACTAGACAGATGTAGAATACAAGTGAACAAGCCAGGGAGTGATACACTCCCCTAGAACGCGGAATAATCGAAGTGAACGGTTTTTCGACCCAAATCATAATTTTTGATGAGGCTCATTTCCACCTCAGCGGGTACGTGAACAACCAAAACTATTGCTTCTGGGGCACCGAAAACCCACGAGTAATGCAAGAGGAGCCATTACACCCGCTCAAAGTTTCTGTATGGTGCGCTGTTAACGCTGGAGGAGTCATCGGGCCAAATTTTTTTTCGAGAGCGCCGCTGGTCAAACGACAACAGTGGACGGTGCGCGCTATAGGGCCATGTTAACCGAGCTTTTTCTGCCGCAATTGGACGAATTAGGACTGGAGGACATGTGGTTCCAACAGGACGGAGCTACGGCACACACTGCGCGAGCCACAACCGATATTCTGAAGGCGGCGTTCCCGGGTCGTCTCATCTCTCCTTTTGGCGATTTGCACTGGCCCGCAAGATCGCCCGATTTAACCGTTCCAGACTTTTTTTGTGGGGTTTTTTGAAGCCCCGTGCTTACGTGAACAAGTCTTCGACACGAGTGCGGGAATCTGATGAAAACGAGCCCGTATGGCAATCAATTGTGACGGCGCCCATTTGGCCGATATCATCTTCTCGACTTGACCAATAAAATTCTAAAGGTTCAAATAAACATAATCAAAAAACAGAATCGAACATGATTTTCCGAAAAGCCTAACAGACTTGATGAAAATATTCATAATTTCAATTATTGGATACATTGCATTCATGAAAGTCTACATAAGCAAAGGGATCATTTTTTTATGAATTCTTTTCATTGCTTCTATGAACAAATCATGCATCTAATGAAAGTTTGATAACATTATGAAAATTTTCATACACGAATGAACGGAGGCTTATTGATTGAATGAACTCCTTCTTTAGGTCAATTTCAATGACTTTTTCATACTGTTCATACATTTTTTCATTGTTCGTTCAGTGTTCAAAGTCGGGGCGGAACACTTGTTCCCTCAGTAGTTTAGCACACTTACCCTGAGCTACTCTTGCTGAATCATTCGTCTAACCATCCCCATGAGTGGAATCAATTGTTAAGGCGACGGTTTCGAGCCTTGGTCAAGCCATGCAGAAGTCCTTAGCTATTTAGCTGCAAAGAGCTCTTCCGGTACCGTTTTTGTACCCCTTCGGTGTTAAGGAGATCCATTTCTGGTGCATTATATGACGTAAAAGACCGCAGCTGTGTACTGTTCAAGAAATATTCCCACAGCAGCCACTTAGCTTTCACCCCAGACATCATGTCCTGCAAAGCCAATCATTTCAACAACCGCACAATCAACTGTATAGTAAATATCGCTGCGAGCTAGACTCCCCAATGTTCATAAGATAAGTCCCATGAGATATTGACCTAAGCCATAGCTCTATACAGCAGTCAGCACCACTCCGAGGGGGATGAGCCGTCGCAATAAATTCCGCTCGCAAAGTACCCACTTCAAAGTGTCAATACTACATGCTCTATCTGTGGTACGACGATGCTCGATGAGCATTTGCGACTGCGCATGGAACCAGAAACCTTCTGCCGAGGCACCCGGAAAAACAACCGTCTCCTATGCAGTAGCCCCGTCACCCTACGCCTCTGACTGCATCTACTGTCAGGCATTCCCAATAAATAATAATTTTCAATTTCAGTTCCCAGTTCCCGGTTTCCAGATGCGCCCCAACCGAGGCGAAACTAAAATATAGTCCACCAGCGTTTGCAAACAAATTAAATTGCCAACTTATTAAAAGTGATATTTTGTGTTAACGGGCTGGCTACCCTCGGCTCGAACAGGGGCCATAAATAATTATTTTTTAATGAAAATTCCTATGCACAGATGCGCAGAGGAGTTGGTGAGGCTGGAGGATCTTTTGACGATCACGAAGCTAGCTGCATACTCGCCAGCGCCACATCTAATGGCCATGACAAATGGAGTGCGGGGCGTGGTACACACAGAAGTCGCATCACCGTCGTCACCCATTTAAGCCGGGCTTACATGTCGCGTCGAACAAAAGGCCACGCGGCGAGGTGGCCGCCGACCGACGAAGGCGAAAGTCAGCCGTTCTAATCAAAATGATCCATCATGAGATGTGTGGCAGCGATGATGACGTTCCGGTCTGGTTTCATTTTCGCTCCGGATAATGTGCGGTCCATTTAGACCCATTAGTGCGTCAGTGGCAGAGTTCCGCCAGCGAATTCTATCGCCGAACGATATTTCATATGCACGCGGTGAGTTTCTCGCTTCCCAGCTCAAACTGGAGCGATTGAGCCGCCTCCGAATATGTATCCTGCGTACATTATAAACGAGTGATATTTGGGAAGCGGCCTGATTAATTTGCCAACGATATTGAGCTGGCGGACATTTATTAATGTCATCATTCGGTTGGAGCATCCGTCTCCCTCTCGCTCGCATTCGGATTGTGTTTGTTTTTGACGTCGCGCAGTTGATTTGTTTTGCTGCTGCGGCCTAAAGGTTCTGTAACCAGGTTTCCGAAGCCGGGAACAAAGCCAGCGTACCGATGTGAGTTATGTTGTTCATTAGTTTGGTTGCGTAGTAGTCGAGAGTCGTGTGTGTTTGTGGCTATTTTTACCCAATCTATCTGCGGTATGTGGCGGCTTGGTTTTCTAGAGCAACTGCAAACATTCCACCAGGCGGATTGGTGAGAGGCTTTTGACCCTGTCCCACTACCAAGTAAGTCGGTTCAATGCACATGGCGATTCCAGTTTCTTGTGTCCAAAACAAATGGAGCACGTCACACAATTGGATCGGGTGCTGCGAGTGTATGCCTGGTGATCGCCTTTGGAATATCTTAATCTTTTCTAGGCAAGAGGGCACAGAACAAAAATGAGAAAACCGGGAATTTGTGTACACCAATAGAGTTGGCGCATGTGAGACTTTGGCTAATCCGTTTGTGTCGTCGAATGTGATCAGAGGTATATAACAGTGGTGACGGTTAATAATAACTTTGTGAAAATGGGTCTATATAATTAAGTGGAACGCAGGTAAAGGGTAGCGGTCCGACATGTCTCGCCTGCGGCACGCCACTGAAATTGATTTTGAAATGCACTTCGTTAGCTGACACATGTTCCAATAGGCTGAGTCTTCGCTGACGCAAAGGAGTTTGCTTGCTATGAGATTGTGGATTTTGTTGCCTGTTTTCATTTAAGGAACCATATGGAAATTGCACGCTTTGTGTTTTTCCGGATGGGGACTATCTTCGGATTGGTAAGATGTTGGTAATACCTTTCGGAGTGAGGCAATTTCTATGAAATGTCTCAATCAGTGGACCACCTTTCTGGACAAGTAACTGAGCCTAGCGCTTCAAAGAGAGTCAGGACATTGTGACGCGGTCCCGTTCGTCACAGTTTCACAGCCAGCAGCAGGCACTCCCTTGTGTGACATTGGAATTTGCATTCCTCACTTAAAAGTCACACTCTCTTATTGATGGCGAAACCATGAATACCCGAATGAAAGTGTCATTCGGGCCTCGGGGAGACTTGTCTTAGTGTGATTCGTACCAATATTCTGTACCAGATAAGGCTCCCGCTTGGAAAGTGACTTTGGTCTCTGTTTCCAATTTTTGGCGGCTGAACTCCCTTTGGGAAGTCGGCTTTAAATAAGCAGTGTCGCCACTTGTTGCTGGCTTGCTCCCCCTTCTTCATCATAGGAACCACGCTGCCGTTGGGCCTCATAACCAGAGTTTGGTGTTTCTTTGGTAAACCTTGGCTACGGCGAGCAAAACCCCGGCCTGAGAACCCCGGCACATCACACTCTTACAAAATTTCCACCAATTTTTAGCTCAATTTAACTTGAAGCCCCTTTTGTGAACTCTAGAGATGCCAATTCGATTTAAATGGCTCGTGTTTTGGGTTGGATTAATTATTTCATTAATATACACTTTCTATAAAACTCTATAAAAGGTGAGGACAATCAAAAGGCTTCCGTTATAATATTTATTCGAATTTACATAAAAGAACAACTGTTCACAATATATCTTGAATTATATTTCCAATTTACATTTGCTTCACAGATGATAAAAAGCTCTCCACAAAGTGTGGTATCTATCGCTTTGAATTGCCAATTGTACCTATTTAATTTATATTTTTAACTATTTGTTTGTATTAAATAATAATTAATTTAAATTAATTTTTGTTTCGCCTACAGACGAAATTAATTATTATTTAATACACACAAAAATACAATTTCTAAATTAAGAACGTGCTGGTGATGTTAATAAAATTAATTATTATTTAATATATACAAAAAAATAAAAATATAATCAAATATTGCGATATAGCAGACCCTCTTCTAAAAATGGGGTTGGGCTTGATAGTCGTGGACTTGATTTTGTTGATTTAATGAGCTTTTGAGCATAAGTTTCGCTGGTCCTTCATTTTAAATGGAAAGTTCTGCTTCACAGTGCTTATTATGAACTGCAGTCCCTATCAACCTCAGCTTGAAGAGCTCGGAGAATGAAGCAGTGTGTTAAGGTTGTGTGGGGTACTTTCAAACGTCTGAACTCTAAAAACCGACCAGGGCTACGAAGAACGTTTTTCATGTATAAATTCACTTCAGGGACTGTGTATGTTTCTCGAAAGCGATCGAACTTGCAAATCATCTGTTAAAGTGGTAAAAAAAAATAGAGTAAGCAGAAACTCGACGAAAAGTTGTTTGGTCAATAATCTGTTAAGAAGGTGTTATAAAAGACCATCGCCGGCCTAGAGGGATGAGATGGAATATCTTCAATTCAAAAGTGAAGCGAACTCCTTTGCGATCAGACTGATATCTCACTCAAGTCGAAGGAGAACCGTTCAGAGTTCCGCTCAATCCCGAATAGGCCAATGAGGCTTACAGATAAATCGCCTTAACGAAGAAATCAGTATGGCGATGAAGTTATCAAAGTTGTCAAATCTGCAAGAAATGATCAAGACTCTAGGAGTTAGTCTTGAACATTTCTTGCAGATGGAAGCCGGAAAAAGGCGATTGGAGCAGCCATAGGACTATATTCTTAAGTTCCGCCGGAGAAGGGCGTTGTCCAGGTCTTAGAAACGCGCTCCAGAGCTCCGTCAAAATTGGGACCTACGTTCAATCTCCTAGCTTCTCTGTCGAAGTTGGGGCGGAAGTTCAATCTTCTAAATTTTATAGCCTTGCATTTAAGCGGACTCCCATTAAAACAGGTGAACAAGCTCTTGTACCTCGGGGTCTTAGTCACTAACGATGGAAGGAGCTCAAGAGGAGGATCAAGTTTGATCGAATTTGGGACTGCTCTAAGTCAATCGGGTCGGTAAAGCCAAAATTATCGGTCTTTAAGTACGTTTTTGTCACATCTTTTCTCATCCATGGTCGTGATACATGAGATCTCGGTGTCAACTTAAATTCGGCCCTTTAAAACTCGCTTTTTGATATTCAAACCAAGCTGTTTGAAATCCCACTGCTCTCGCAAAACTTTGTCCAAAAATTACCCCCCACTCACCGTCCTAGGTATCGCCTTAGCACGGTTTGTATTGCGCTATACAGACAAACAACGAAAACGATCGCCATAGCCCATTAAAGTTGACAACGTCTCTTCCTGCCAAATGATGATCAGTCAAGATCAGACTAGATCACATCGCAACGCCATTGCCATTGATGAACCCATTAACCTGATCGGAGATAGTATGAGTGTGCCCTCCTGATCGTTATGCTACTCAAGAAATCGTTCATCTACTGATTCGATTCGTATATGCGCATCAACAGCACCGATCACCCTCACCTTGGCGGAGATCCAGGAATCGAGGCGATCACTAATAAACCAGAGGAAAGATCTAACTTCCATTTGAGTCTGACTCTGTCTGACTCTGTGTCTGAGTCAGATCTGTCGTAGCAAACACAAAACGCATCAAGAACTCCATCGTTGGCAGTGATCACCAGCGCATCCTCTGAGTCCTGAGCAACAGCAGCAGCAAAGCACAGTCCGGAGACGGAGACCAAACCTTCTTTCTATTTCCGGTCGTTTATTTCAGAATTTATCTTTATGTCGTGTAACGATTTTCTCCTTCGACTCCGCACCCTTGCCAGAGGTGCAGTATAGGGACACGAGAATAAGCCTGTATGCACAGGAGGCAGCCAATTGTATGAGTACATCCATACTAACCTGTTGGTGAGATGGAAGTCGATCATCTTCATCTCCAACTGCAGCCCCAGTGCCGAAAATTAAATTTGTATCTTTTGGCATATACGAGTATGTGTACGTACGTCCACATGAGACCTTTCCTCGGGGGATAGTCTTTCTATTTGTCTGCGGATGATTGTTTTCATTTCCATCTGATGGGTGCTGCTGTAGCTGCTTCGTCATCTTTCCACGTCTCAGCTGGTGGCTTTTGGAGAGGCGCGTGCTGTCCGGCGGAGTTGAAGTTGTTTTTGTATTCTTTTGCGTCATATATGTTACAAGGAGAACAAACAGAAAAAAAAATGTAAAGTCGTTGGCTTGTTGTTATTACATGCGTCTTTTTTTTTTGTAGACATGTCAGGCTTATTATGGAGCCATTTGGGGTTGGGCACATCCGATTTGTTCGCACCGGAGGATTGATGGGTGTGGCGTGTGTGCGGAGTTAATTCTGGATTTAGATAGACGTACATGAGAGTTTATTAAATGTTGGTCAATCATTGTAATTTGCTTTCGATTTTATTTTCGTCGGCATGGGCTCTTTGGCATGATAATTACTGGGGGTACACTGAAAGGTAAAGGAGTTTCTATTGAGTCGTTTTGGGGACTTGACATTAGCTGATACCCAGTTCGAATTGCGAATTTTTAATGTAGAAAGTCCAAGTTTCTAGGCGCTTTCTTTTTAATTTGTGCTTGTACGATGAGTGCCAGGCTGTATCCACATGCAAATTTTGCACTTTTGTAGCCTTTGGTGTCTCAAATCAGAACCAAAATATATTTTGTGAAGTCAATTATGTTGCTTCCGTGTACTTATAGTGAGACTCTTTTTAAAAAGAAATGCAGTCAGAGAGATTGAAAAGAAAAGAAAGAGTGGGGTTCCGCAAGGTTTCCTTCTTTGGCCCATATTGTTTCTACTAGTGATTTGGGATATTGCTCGCCATCTTTTTGTCAGCTAGAATGAGTTCGCTGAATAAACCTGTAACAAACTTCCAGAGTTTGGAAGTTTTTTAACGAGAATGTTGAATGATGTTGGGCTGAAGCAAAATGAGTAATGATCCGGCTCGGAACTATTTCTATCGTTCGATAAGTCATTGATCGACATTCAGAGTGGAGGGGGGTGTTTAATCAGCAAATGCTAGATTAGGTTAAACGATATAAATAAAGAAACAAGCAAGCGAGCGACAGCACCTCAGGGAAAGATCAATACACTTCCACTGGACCCTATGAAAACCTCTGAATTTATCTGTAGCTATCCAGCGACGTTTTCGAGATTATATGTCAGTCATAGGACAAACCTTTTAGCGTGTTCTGCTTAGCAATGTATGAAGTGTCACCCGGGGATCTTACATCCGAAGTGCTTGCCAGTGACAAATGAAGTACAGAACGTCCTCACGTCTTCATCATTATACCAAAGAAAAAGGTTCCTTTTTGTCTATTTTCATGAATATTTTTTCAGCACCGTTTGTTGTAGAATTTTCTAAGACACGGGATTCTATTACACTCCAACCTTCGGAGTTAGTTCAAGTGAAAATCCAGCTTTTTGATTTTTTTTTGTGCTTGCCAAGAATGAAAATGGCAAGAGACTGTCAAACTCCAGTTTTATTTCTTTGCCTAAAATTGCCACTGACTGTACTTACGGACGGGGTGCGGCAGTGCCATCATTGCAAGCTTTTCAAGAACTCAATTTGGAAAACTTTGATGCAGTCATGAAGTGAATGGAATTGTCCGAGAACTTTACGTAGCTGGGTATTGTTGATCATTGTAAATCGTTGTGAATAGTTTGTACAGACTAACATTATTCCTCGGCTCATCCGTGTTGATTTGCTTGTCATTAAGATCAAGCACCAGACACTAAGCTACACGTTGAGTAGATACATTCGGTATATGACAGTTACAGTAAAGCAGAACTTGAATGTAGGAATGAAGGAAATATTTAGTTGACTCTTGTTGCAAGTTCTTGTTAAAAAAAACAAGATGTCTCTCTTTTAGCACAGGTACTAGATTTAATTCCGCCAATGCAGGTCATTCTTTGGCCTTGCCAACTAACTGGCGCCCAATTGTTTATTCAACTCTTAAGTTTTATAAATAAATGCATTGCCTCGTACGTAGACCAGTGCAGAAGCAATTAATGCTCACTTTTTAGAATGTAGAAAAACGAAACAGTGCATTGAAACCATTGGGAACCTTCTATACACCGTTGACAAAAACGTACTCAATTGCTGAATATCCTCGTCCAATAAGTTTATTAAATTCTGCGTCTTTCCCAAGAAATCAAAATTTAACGAGTTGGGCAGCTCTTTTTACTCACTATCGTTGAGCAACGAGTTGATGAACGAGTTGATTTGCTTGTCATTTAGATCATGCATCAGACATTAAGCCACACGCTGAGTACATTCGGTATTGACAGTTGGAGTAAAGCAGAACTTGAATGTATGAACGAAGGAACTATTTAGTTGACTCTTGTTAGTTTCCCTTGTAATGTACCGGGGGAGACAATTAAAGGAGAAAAAGTATGCAGAGTGCTGGTTTCTGATGAAAATTCCGCTACGAGTGGTTTGAACGTCCGCTTACTCAACGCAGATATGTCACAAAATATAATGTTCGCTCGGGTACTTTTTTGCAAACGTAAAATTTTTAAGATTTACTAAGAAACTTGGAAAAATACGACCACGTACTGAGAAAATTGAAAAAAAAAAAATTAAGAGAGATATCCATTTCCCCTCTAAAAATGAAAAATCAAAACTGACAACTAAGTGACAGCTTAAAAGTTTGACAAGTAAAACTCTATTTATTTTCGTCTTCAACGATATCAGAGGAAGAAGTATTGAATTTTCTCCTAGAACATGTCAGCGCATTCAAAATGGTCAGCTTAGTAAGAATTTAGCTTATAAAAAATTCAATTCCAACTTATCTTGTTGAACCTTGCCAGAAATGTCAAAATGACATTTCATACACGTTTTGTAAGAAAACCGGTCATTTACTTCTTTCGAAATTGAGAGATTTCTCTCTCGATTTTTGAGATTTGACATTTTCCAATTTTCTATGCTAAAAGTAAACGAACCTATAACATCCCATCCAATTTCGCTGTCAAATTATCGGGAAAAAAATGCGACAGTCATGATTTTTTTCTTTGATTTACTCTTTACTTCAACATGTAATTGCGGTATCAATTTGAGCAACAGCAGTAGCGACAAAAAAAGAATCGTTCGCGGTCAGTATTTTCTTAGTTGATTAAAAAGAGTTTAGTTCTGAAATTGAAATTACACCTTTCAAAACCGATTTCTATCCAAATCTGCCTTCATAGAAACATTAGAGTTTGGATTAATACAAGGACATTCTTAGAGATATTTGTTTTTCTAATTTGCAGTCCTTTGACAGCTATAAACAATGTGACAGCAGGCAGATCAAGGGACCAACTCATAAAATCCGTCGCTTCCGTTGCAGCACGTATTCGACTGACATGTTGATAAAACACACAGGAGCTTGTTAAAGTTGACCATATTTTAGAATTACAAATAATGAACAATAGAAAAAGTAACAAACTCCAATTATTCAAATAGTACTTTATATTAGAAAAATGAAAACACTTAAATGGAACGCATTTTTTAGTACTAGATTACTTGCTTGCTCGTTCAGCAAGTTAGGACATGTAGAATTGAATTTTGGTTCCCTTAATATTCACAGCATTGTTTTTAAGATTTTAAATGAAATACAGAACTAATAATGAACAACAGTTACATGTTTTTGTTTAGTACAGAATGAACATCGTCTTCACTGTTCATTATTATAATGAACGGATGGTCACCGTACGAATGTTTACTTTCTACATTTTTGTCCGTTGCACGCTTTGACAGTTGGAGGAAGCGTAAGAGGAAGCACTTTCATTGGTTAAAAAAATTGAGAGAATGAGAGAAACTGTCATCGGCTGCCACCGAATGTGACGGATTCTATGGGACTATTCGTTCCGTCGAATATCACACGGAAGGATAAGGTTCGGCACCGAAGTATGACATAATTTATTTAGTACGTCTTAGCAGTTCTATTACTTCTTTTGAATGAACTTCAGTTCGATCTGTCGCAAGTAGAGGTCATGTGTAGTTTTAAGCCATTTGACATTAAGACTGAGTGCCCTTTATCAGTCGGACAGGTAGTCCTAGCTGTTATAAATGTTCTCATAGAAAATACTATGCAAAACATTAATCCTGAGAATAGAAAATCTACCATCCACTCGCTTAAATTACGATGGCTTCGCTCAAGCGCCAGCACTAATCCTTAGGGAAAGAAAACCTCTTGATCAAAGTACACCCATTAACGTCTTTATCTGAGATACCATTTTTTTTTCATTACTCTCCCATAAAGTGCGATGCCCAAAGTAGAACTCGATGTTCCCAAAACGTATTTTTATCTCTTAACCTCTAAAATATAATTATCCATCCACTATGACTCTGTCACTAATTAGATAATTAATTGCTTCACTCAAGCTTGCTGGCTTTTGGAACTCTCTATACCAATTGGCCAATAAATAAATTATTACCACACTAAAAGGTTTTTCCCCTGCAATTGACACTGCTCCCACTGCGGGGTAATGCAGGGAAAATTGTCGGCAAAGGGAATAATTTTCTTCAAGAATTCCATTAGCACGTCTTTATGATTGAAATCTGTCATTCGGCATGGTCCAAGCTGTAGATTTGGTGGAAGTCTCGTAAATTGTTGAAATAAAAAAAAAAAAAAACACAAGACATCGTCTTGGGAGGATGAAGTCGTTCAATATTCAAATGTGGCAGTTGCAGTTGCAGCGCTCAAGTCTGGCGGATCGGCCTAACGTGAAACAGTCATAAATTAAGCATTAGTTTGGTTTGGACCAATTTGTATGATTTTACGGATTCCCAAATGGATCGACATAGTGACTTATCGCAAAGTCTATAAAAGAAAATTACACCGCATTTTATGTGACAGTTTTTGATAAGCTTTTTGGCGCCACCTATATTTAGGTGGATAGATGACTGAGTTTCTGTCAAATCGGTTTACTTTTTTCTGTCTTCTTTGGAGCGAATGTATTTTTAGTCTTCAGGTGTGTTTTTGAGGAGCCAAATTTTAGTAGGTGGTCCGGATAACAGAGAAAATTGAAGTTAGGTTTAGAAAGGAAAGTGACAAGTTGGTCCGCAGGTAGTAGGTGAAGGAACTCAATCGATGAGCGGTGGCAAATGTTGCTATTTTTGTGAGAAAATATCAGACCAATATATTCGTCGTTTGTTTAAAAATGTCTGTCTAGTAAAAAGCGGATTTGATACGATTTTTGTATTATAAATATAGTTACAAGGATATTTTCAACAGACACGGTTGATTAGCACCAAGGAAACTAGATATGTTTGGGATACTAGGTTTTGTAGAACATACAATTCTAAGTTAATGCGGACAGCGCCCTCTATAGGAGAAGATGTACACGTACAGACTATTTGGTTATATTTGAATTTGATCAAATATATAGGGATCTTTTCAAGCCACTGCGATTGCTACTGATCTGCTAAAAAATCTGTTATCAAGCTCATAATGTTCTGCTAACACTCTGCTACTCCTTTTTCAATATTGCTTTTATTATCCCTTTGCTCTGCTATTGCTTTGGAACTGAACTGATACTCCTCGAATAAAACTCTTCTATTTCTCGCAATGTTCTGTTATTGCAACGCGATTTAACGCTACTGATTTTGCTCTGGTATTGCTCTGTTACTGCTCCTTTATTGAAAAACTTCTGATAGTACTCTTAATTATTGTTTGCTAACAGTCTGACACTCCGCTTTCACTACTAGTTCTCTGCAACCCGGATCTGATACTACTCTGGTAATGCTCTGCTATTGTTCTGTTATATTGTTTTCTTATTTAAATGCTACTGCTCTGCTCTTCTTTTGTACTGCTGCTACTGAACCGATAATACTCCGTGAAAGGTTTGCTACTGCTCTGTTAATGCTCTGTTACTACTCTCGTATAGGTCTGATAGAACTGTGAGAACGCTCCGCTTATACCCTGCTACTGATCTACATTTAACTGCTCTGCTACTAGTACGCTAATGATTAAATTCTAGTCTGGTGATACTCTGTTCCTGCTCTGCTATGGCTCTGTAAACGCATTTGCTCTGCTTCATTGTTGCTTCTGTTATTGATCTGGCTACTGCATGGCTAGACTCTTCAACCCAGATAGTATTAAAGAACGTTCGTTTATTAAACAATGTCGACGAGATCCATACTTCAAAAATATACAACAGCAATAATCAATATATATGCAGAAGGTCTTAGATAGGCAGCAGATGAAATTCCCGAAGTCCGTTTTTTGTGTCGTTACCGCCTAGATCTGACACATAAGTCCCCAGCTTTCCACACCCCAAAATAATTATGCATCCACGACAACCCACGTGCATGGCTAATCAACATAAAGTCAACGTTCCCGCCCAACATGTCATACTCATTAGAGGCCTTGCAATCGAATAAAGCAAACAATGCATTTGGGCTTATAGTTCCCTAGTCCATTTCCACGGACATTAGTCAAAAAATCTCCCCAGCGAAATAATTAAAAATCCAATATTTTATCAATTTTCCAATTATGTTCAGTTGGCAACGCCTTCCATTCGTTGCCATCCCTCATAACCCATTAATCAAGCTATCATCAGCTGCGGCATCTTAAAAGCTTTCTTAGTTTCGCAACCTTCCAAATGCATCCATAAATCGTCCCCAAAGTATATGCTAAGCCCACCGCTGATGACATTTTGAATTATTGCCAAGTGATGTTTCTCGAAAAATTCCAAAACTATTGACAGTCGCAACCGACTGTCATTTATTTTCGAAACGACAAATTTAGTGCGTGTGTTTTTTTTACTGTCCTTGAGAATACAATTAAGAGGGATTCTTTTTTTTTCTCGAATAGCTTATCCACCCGTTCCTGTTGGATTAACATAACAAAAGTGACAGACATAGTAAACGGTGTAATATGGTAAAGATCAAAGGTTGAGCCATAAAAGATGTTAAACACGAAACAATTGTTAATTGCCTTTTATGACGGCCACGATATGGACTACATGTCACCTGCGCGCTGTCGTTCAGAGTAGAGAGCCGCGTTTCATTTGTGAGCTACTGGGGTTTTTTCTTTCTTTTCGGCAAACACGGAATCTGGCTATCAACAGCGGCTTCTGTCATTTGAATTTTTGTATCAAACAGAAAAGTGTAAAGTGACATTCTTTCGTTGAATTGCATGTTTTGTATAATTTTTCACCATTCGGTCTTGTGATCGAAGGCAATAACAGTTAAGAACCGAATTAGTTGGACTTTTGACAGATCTAAACCGACAGACCTGACGAAAAGAAATGGAACGGTGTTGCAAGTAGAACTAATGAATATTTAATTGAGATGACTTGTTGTAGCGCTGTAGTGGATATGAGTAAACGTTTAGAGGCGTTTAAGATGCCGTCAATGGCGGGGAAAATATTTTGACTTTCTCGGAATGTCCATCACGCTGAAAGGGGGAAGGGGAACGAAATCGGTGGTTCAGTTTGAAAATGACATTTTCATTGCTCAGCGTGAACATGCACGACGCGTGTAGTTTTCTGTTCGACATTTGAATATTCAAATGGGTTGACATTTTCAATTTTGAATCTACGAGGTAGCGGCTGTTTTGGTGGGTGGAATTCGCTCACATGAATATCTTCCCATTTCCCTGTTTAGTTGCACAACTTTTAATGTCAAGTGTCAAAGTTTTTTTTATGGGAAGTTTAAAAGTTTTTTTTTTAGTTGAGTTAGAGGGGCTTTCGATGGGGAGTCGTCAAGGGATCCCTTGTGATTACCAATAGCGCTGATTTACAGAATATGGCATTTCAGAAAATGTGGGCAGGGCTAGAAGACGGGGCGTGGCACCTTCTAAGCTACGAAGTCTGTTGGAATACTATATCTTGAAAACCTTAAGTCTTGGAATCTAGTAAATGACAACTATTTCAAAGGAGCTTGCTGATTGTGGGCGAAAATGGAAAATGGGGCGTGGCACTTCCTATTAAGTTTTTTTTATCTTGATATGACAGATTTGGCTTTGAAATTTGTATAAACGGATATATAATTGTCCTTCAAAGGCAATTTAAAAGAAAAGATGTAGGCGGTATTGGATAATGGGGCGTGTCACCTCCCATTCAACAAAGTTTTTTTGGAAATATTATATCTTTAAAATTAAAAATTCTGGCAGCTTTAGGCTTGGAATTCGGTGAACAAACGCATGTTTTTAGCTTAAACTAGTTTTAGCGGAATGTGGGCGATATTCGAAAATTGGCGTGGCAGTCTTTAAAATACTACATTTTTGCATTTATGGCATATTTTTCGTGAAATTTAGTAGTCGGGCATAAATTGTGTTTAGGAAGCAATTTAATTTAAAAATGCAGGATTGGATAAATAGGCGTGGCAGCTCGTATACAATAAAAATATTTATAATTTACTGGTCAATTCCATAGGCGCTTATCGAGCCGTTTGCAGAGGACTATGCAGTCTTGGTAGCTCTTAAACTCCAAGGCGCAACAAATGATAAAGGCTAGGATATGTACAAAGCTCCTTTGGGCAAATAACATGTCCTGTCAGTCTCGAATCCACCGCTTTGAATTCCTGTCAATGTGCCTCCCGCAAGATAATCCGAAATGTACCCACAAACAAACCGCACACAATCTCTCCTCACAATCGCACGAGCGTGTGAAGTCGGCGAATTCCTTCTGTGGCCAGAGGCAGGTCCATATAACATTTTAAAATTTGGGAGTTTCTCGCATCTGATTATAATAAAACAAACATCCTCCCGATGATACGCCGCGATTGGGCTACCTCTTAAGCGCACATTACTCTCGCAAATAAAGGATGACCGTCGCAAGTTCTGTCAGACCAACACACACTCGTTGCACTCATTTCCCATATCAATCACGTACGATCCCCGGTTGTTTTGCGCGAAGCTATAACTTGTTGCACGTGCATCGTGGTGCTCCTCTTTTTTTTTTTTTTTTTTTTTCGCCTGCGTTATTCGTACTGCCACACTGTGCAACAGGTCCGCGTGTGCTCGTTAATTTTGATTTATGCTCTCGATTTTCTGAAATATGCATTCATGCAGATTCCCCCAGCTGGAGTTCAAAAACTGCACAACAGTCCCGCAGCAGAATGGATGAGAAATCGAAAGCGTGCGCCATAGAGCGCGATGTAAATGCGTATATGCGTTTGGGCAAAGGACAGGTTCATCCCTGGTGCAGTATAGTTAGTACAAACTGTTTGGTGTTGGTATCTTAATGGCTGGCAATAGCCGATAAGTGTTGGGCGAAATTAGCACCAGTTTCCGGGAAGATGAAGTGAATCCGATAGAGAGAGGCAGCAGCGCAAGATGAGGGTGGGTCCGATAGATTTGTCGCAACTTTATTGGCAACTGGACGAAGATGGGAAATCTCCGTTTATTGTCGTCGTTCCGCCGGAGTGTTGCAATGAAAACATGGATTTGGACTCTCCCATACAAAATCTTGTGATAAAGTCGTCATAAAAGCGAAATACTGCTCTGGGATGATGGTGAAGTGAAAATATTTGACCTGTGGCGCGCTGGCCAGGGTTACCGAGGACTTTTACTAGCAAAATCTTTTAGTGAAAGTCCTGAGGAGGAAACTTACTTTACAGAAATTTAGAAAGTTCAACTTGGGAGAGTCTATAAGAGAAACTCATGCAGCTTGCTTTAATATTTAACATGTACGGACGGATCAAATTGCCTAGGATCAAAGTAACCGGCCAATGTTTGGAGAGAAAAATGTAAAAATTGTTGGTCCGGCAGTGTTTATCGGTGCCTCCTCTCCCCTACCTGCCACTCATTAAAAACTCGCGATCTTGTTGTTGCTGATGTGTTAGTTGCATCTTCCTGCTATGTCAAACCTATTCGTTTTTTCGTAAATAATCTGACGAACATCCAAGTTGGTCTTGAGAAAGCACCTCAACTTAGAAATGCAT
Source organism: Cheilosia grossa (assembly GCA_963082955.1). NCBI lineage: Eukaryota > Metazoa > Arthropoda > Insecta > Diptera > Syrphidae > Cheilosia > Cheilosia grossa. The sequence goes on along the minus strand of OY720144.1, from coordinate 9,926,680 downwards.
CAAATAGAAGGTTTCCGCCATTCGATTTAAGAATTGAACTCTCAAGTGACGAACCTACGCGGAGACACAATCTAAACATTTCTTCGGATCGTTTTAAAACACCAAATTTGAAACTATTCAGATTGATACTTCTGTCGGAAAGGTCGGAGAGAAAATTTTGTTTTAAACTATCATCCAAATCCTATCTTATGGCACTGCAGCTTGGACTTCTAAGGCAGATAAAGATACCCTCGGTTGCTTTGAGAGAAATATGTTTCGTAAAATTGTCTGTCCCGTTTGAGTTGGCAGGCTGTGGGGGGGAGAGGATTCAACGACGAACTGTACGAGCTGTAAAGTGACAGCGATATGGTCAAAAACTTGGGCGTCATTCGTCTAAAGTTGCTAAGACATTTTGAGTGCTTTGGTCCGTAGATTTGAGAGAGTAGTCTAACCCGGAGGGATAACGCAGTGGAGGAAGTGCTCAACTTTGTTTGGCCGCACAATTGGAAGGGAAACTCAACTGATTTGGAGTGCGCAGCTAAAAGGCATAGCTTTTATAAGCTTTGGAACGGACTATCTGTAGAAGCTAGTTAGTGGTTCACTCCGAAGCGTGATGTCGCTTCGATGTAATAATATATGAGGTTCTTTCAGCACACTATAAACTACTAGCCCTCTCTGTGGTCCGACGTTTTTCCGGCTTACAAAAACCTTAAGTTGGTCCTATGTTGTTTGCCTACTACGATTCGGCTTTTGGGCTACTAGGCTTTGACATTGTCGGACCCTTTTCTGCTGTGGTCCGACCTTTTCACAGCCTCTATCCTTTTTCAATTCCGTCGATTTTAAGCTACTAACCACTTCAGTGATCAGACAAATAACGTATTTCGATATAGCTCAAAGGTAGTCCATACAGCTATCTTTAGCAGAAGTAGAAGTTGTTGTAAACCTAAGGTTTGGTGTTTCCTTAGGGGCATCTTTGGATCCAGTGAAATTTCCTCAACCTTTAAGAAAAACGCTACAGAAAATTCTGACAAAATAATTCATGTTTGCTCAAGGACATACTGGAAACAGGACTTCAACTCACTTACTGTAGCGATCCGCGAACTGAAAAAGTGGGGCTTTCGAAAATTGAGCTCTACGAGGCTGCTAAAATGACCGATCGCGGTGCTCCGCAAATTATTAGGGCATACCAAACCTTTTGGCTTCGAGTTACCATTTAAAAAAGTCGCCTTTGAAGCCAAAAATTCCAACTCTACTCCAAACCTCAACAACTCCCATGGGCACCTTGTTTCTCTGCCGCACGATGACAACTCTACATGCCCCCCAGTCTAAGTATGCAACACACACACACACATAAAGTGGCCGTCTTTGCGCCAATCTAAATCGATAAAACAAGATTTTATGGAAACCAATTTGTGATAGGGTCACTACAGTGTCTCATCCTCATCCCATTTAGCCATCATTATGACATCAATAATCGCGTTAATACCGACAATCTTCCAATATATGTATAAGTCGGAGATCTTCGAAGCGGCAAACGCAAATCTAATCGGTTTTTGTATTTTGTTTGTTTTTTTTTCTACTGTCTGTTCTGGTTTCTTGTTCCCCATGGGATTGAAGTGTTTTCCTGAAAACACGACATCCTCTCCGCATGATAGATACAAGTCCAGTTCTTCATTCAACCGTACTTTGTAAGACGACGAAATAACGCGTTATCCGAGGCGAAAAATCACTTCGTTTGCGCCTGTCATAACATTTGCTGCAGCAGCAGCCGCACCGCAGCAGCAGCAAACGGTTATGACCACAGTGCTGGTCCTATTCTATCCGCAGATTGCACCACTACCACCATTAACTGGTGCGGAAAATTTCCTGAATTTCTTGTTCCATAATTTTTCATTTATTATTATTATTATTATCGGCCGGCTATTGATATGGACTGGGACTGGGACTGGGACTGGGACTGGGACTGGGACTGGGACTCTCACTCACTACTGGCGGTGTGTTCCGGATTTCTACGAAAGTGCTCTCGAAAAAATCACAAAACGATGGAAACTGTATCGTGCGGCTGCTGCTGTGGCGCGTGCGGTGTTGAATTTGCATAGACCATAACGCGAGCCGCACAGTGGTTACAAATTATACTCGCAGAGCTGGCTACTCTACATAGGCGGCCAGTGCCTCTGGTTCGACTTGTTGTTATTGTTGGGTTGGCGTCTAAGTCTATCCGCGGAGCTACGTGTTGGGCATATTCTGGGCGGCTGACGATAAATGAAATATGAAGGTTTCGAGAGCATTTCATGTCGGAAGTTGGAAACCATTTGGCTGGCAACTCAAGTAGCTGTAGGGTTCCTTTGGGGAGGACCACTTGACCGTGGCCGAGTGTTAGTGTGTATGTGGTGTTTTCTTTGGCGCAATACGGTCCGGCTCAAGTCGGTGGAGGTCTGGTTAATTGGTACTTTTCCATGTCGAAATATGCAAATATTCGAGACGAGACACTGAGTAATTTATGACAATTGAACGGGCTGCAGCCATTGTGGACGGTTGAACCTTTTGAAATGGAAATTCAGCTCCACCAGAAAGAGCTATGTTTACTTTCGATCTACGTACTGTTTTTATGACGATCTGGCGTGTTCTTAAGGGCACTTGATGCAATATGCATGTGTACATCAGCCATCTGAAAGAAACCAACCGAATGCAAAGAATGTGCTCTGAAATTCTTAGTTTGCCTGCTCGGGAAGTGTATACTTGGACTTGGGCCCAGGAGTGAGTTAAATTGTGTCATCACTGAGAAGTGCAATCGGAAGTGAGTTTGGGTTGAGCCCCCAAATACGAAGACAAACCTTACAGTCGCTTAAACATACATATTCCTATATACGGTTACTCCCAGCTGATACCAAAGATTTGTCTCTTTATTGTCACTGTTTCTGGGAAACTTGCTGAAAACTGCATTCAAGCTTCTGGCATGTTTTGGAATAAAGTAGGATATTCCCCAATTGTGTAGTAGTTAAGTGTCAAAAAAGGTGACTTTGTAATGAACAAACTCACGTAAATAAATTTTGGGGCTCACATTAGTAGAAGTTGTCCAGTCTTGTGTCAAAAAAATTTTGACTTCCTCAAAGGCGGAGAAGGACCCATGTAAATGTATGTCCAAGCTCGAAGAAGTGAGCGAAATATTTTTAGTATTGATATAGAAGAGTAAGAATAGTCCAGAAAGTAGCTAGGCACAAGTGGCAGTGAAGTACATGCTAATAACGATACCCGCTTCAGAATAAAAGCGACCGGGAAAAGTATTTCCGAAACAGCCAAAGGCTCTGGCCCGTAGAGACTTAGACCTTTGATTATGATTTCTTTTCGCAAGTACTTTCAACAAAGGGAAAGTTTCTTTGGATCTGTATATCGGGTGTACTTTTATATCACCCTATCTGTAGATGGGGTAGAACAGGGTGTGAGGGTACAACCATCCGTTATAAAGACCGACGATTTGGGTTGTTTCTTCTGAACAAAGCCCTATAAAAGAGAAAACTCTGAGGAATTGTTTCAAACTTTATCAAAGTCACTGAATTTTTGCTAAAACTGAATATTACTTTTTACGATCATTATTCTGTAAGAAGAGGATCACCAAGCTTAATATATTTTATAAAAAAAAGCCATTATTTGACATATTCGTTAGAAACTGAAGATCGCATAATGTATTCCAGCAGCAACTTAAAGCAATGAATCGATCGCGAGGCAAATGATTGTGTCATTGTGCTATTCCAAACTTGTTTTAATTGCGATAGCCAAAGTGGTGATCTCTGGAAAGGAATATCTACTTAAGAAAGTTTTCCGTTTCGTACCGAATTCCTGATCCCATCAACATTTTGTGAAAGCAAGCGGCACTGAGTCTCTATTCATAATTATTGCATCAAAACCTTTCTTCTGAAGAACTAGGAAATAGCAACCAGTCAGTTTCCTACCTCTAAATTTGTCTGTCAGGGTGCTAATAGTAAAATGCGATCGCAGCTTTCAAGGGACATTCTGTTGCTGAATTGGAAAAATATAATAAATAAATAATATTTTGAAAATATATAAAATGTAAACTATAGATATTTATTACACATTTTGAAAATATAATTTTCCAATTTTGTGGGTTTTTTTTTTAAATATCATCTGGTCAGAGTCGATCAGTATGTGTTTTAAGTGCAACATTTGGCGACTATTTGGAACTGATCTTGTACCGCCAAAGAAAAAACAAATGCCCAAAAAACCATCTTAAAGATCAGCAAGACCTGTGATCGTAGTGTCATCGGAGAAGTATAGCATTTGTCAGGCATGAAATTTATTGCCACCGTACCCCAAAAGTTGTTCCTCATTTGTCGAAAATGTTAAAATTGTCAAAGAATTGCCTTTGAGAAGCGTTATTTACTAAACGATCTTGCTATGTTTAAGGCGATCTTGTCGCCACATTTGAAATCAAAACAAGTGGGCCTCTCATCTAATATACTGGCGATCGGTGATCGTTTTTCCCTTAAAATTATCGTAATTCAACTACGATCTTAGTACACGCCTTGATCTTTGAAAAATAAATACTTTCCAAACGTTAACAGGCTTGCAACCCAAATATTAAGCTGAGGTTTTCACCAACAAGGAGCAGCGTTGCCACTTTAGGACTATTTTAGATTGAATTTTTTACAATTGACTTTATTTTCCAACCAAAACTAAGAATATTACAAAAAAATAACATAAACAATACAAACATTATAAAAACGAGTACCTAAACAAAACAGAAGAGGTCATTAATTCACTATTTTTGTTGCTATGTTTTCTGCTAATAGGGATATATTTTCTCGATCTAGATGTGCACACAAACTTACTACAAAAATGTAGTAGATTTAATTTTTTATGTTGCTTTTACTGCAAAGTGTCAACCCTGAAAATGAGTAGAACCTGACAATTTCTGTTAGAAAAGTCGAATGGCGAATGATCTTTGGAAGAAAATCAGCAACAAATTGCAAATAACCACTTTTGTTGGAACAGCAACTGCAATTGTTGACTTTGCTTCGAATGTCGGTTGAAGATTCGCTAGCGAATCTCCAAAGAATAAAATGCGAACATAAAGAAGAAGTCCATGCGAATGGGGACACCATATTCACATCTTCAGGACTGCTTCTGGTGTTAAAGAAGAATGTACGGAGTATTTGTTGAAGCAATGTAAAATGTCGATTCAAAAGGTTGCTTGCTGTACTAAGATCTGTTGTTATTGTTGATCTATAAAATAGGTTTATTCAAAAATTCTAAGGAAGCCCCTGATACTACTGCCGGTAGTATCAGGGGCTTGATCCTTAAAAGTAAGATTGACGGTGTGTATACATGGGCATACGTCCAGAAATTGTAAACAGTTCCCCAAACCACCTGCTGCTTCTTTTATTGCAATTTGTCAATCCTTTGTGTCCTTAACTGTTGCACAAATTAATGTGTACCATTTCCTCTGACAGATATACCTTTACGTAGGTACCTATACAGTCCACTGGCGCACTCGTTTATCGGAAGTCCCCCAAAAATTCACGCCTATCAATTTCGACCTACAGTCCGTAGAATGCCAGAAAGTTTCCTCTTTTCCTAAATTACAGCCTCTTCCTAATGAGTATCAAGTTAACCATCATTACCGAACGAGCTACTTGTTTTCTGGCAGATGTCCGCACCCACTTAGCCCATCAGCAACAAAAGCAGAGTCCATCTGGTATCACATACAGGTAAACGTTCTTAAACATATAGTTAACCACGAAGACCTTCTTTAAAAGGCGTGCTAATGAGGCTTAATGGGCCCCAGGAATAACAACTCTTTCCGACAAAACAGTGCCACTGTTCTCTCACGCATCAGAGAATTTGAAATGCATCCAACTTCACTCTGATCACAGTCATTTGGGCTGGCAAAATGCAACGTGAATGACAAAAAATTACCGTCATTCAATTGTGAACGCGAAAAGAGGTGGGACACCGACCGCCAAATGTAATTTATACGCACAGCAAGCGGCAAGCTCCAATTGCAGGGATGCGCTCGCGCGCCAAACACCGGTAGGCTAATAATAACTCATTGACTTAAACTGATCATTAAGGACTTCTTTTTTCCTGTGTATGGGTAGAGTAGTCTATAGAGCTGAAAATTGATAGATAGCGAGATGGAGAACCAGGTGGGGACTAAGGCGCCCCTCATTTAAATGAGGTGGGCAATCCAGGGGATGCTGGATGGGACGAAGAAGAAGAAGAAGACGATTTCAAGACAGGCAGGCAAGTTACAGTTGCGAGCTCATTACACGACGACTTGATGTGGTTGTGTCCCGAACATTTATTTTGTTCCCAAGTGCTCGGTATTTTTCATTCGACGGTTAATTATTGAGGAAGATCGATTATACAGTGTGTCTGACAAGGGATTTATGTGTCTGTATAAAACAATTACGTTGTTAACGGATCGTTCCTTGACAGATTACTGGATTATTATGATTTATGGTGACATTTCAGATCGGCGATCAAAACAGCAGCAAGCTTGAGGCGACGGATTTTCTTGGAAATGCCACTTTGACAGTTAAGTGGACGATTCAAAAAAAAAAAAAAAACTGACCTGCAAATGTTTCTAAGCATTCTAAGGATACATCATTCATGCAGCCAAGCATTCGAGACCGCATAAAAAGGTGACCTCCATTCGTATAATTATAGCAAATGTGATTAATACTCCAAACTTTTTTTCTTGATCACACTGTCGCTTCTAGAATACAATTTTTTTTTAATTTTCTTCCCAGAGCTTCCTTCTGTTTTTACAATGTCAGGTAGCATTTGAATAGAGCCTCCTCTCATGGCAAGGCGTGTCAATCGGTAGCCGTTGTTGCTACATTTCAGTTGTAAATCAATATTCTGCAAGTTGGCCCGCACATGGCGACGGAGCATTGTAGATGCTACACCAGCAACAACATTCAGCATTAATTTGCACCACATCGTGTGTCATGACCACTATCCGAACATGCTCTATCCACCCCCTGTTCCCCCCAAAAACCCACCCAGCTATATATATAAATGCAGTCACAGTCATCTCGCGAGACAAACAACTGCACATCATGGCATTACAGAAGCCTCGAGAGGCGCGTCCTCAAATGACCGATTTAGCCACCTGAAAGAGAGTGAACCCCGCGTGTGTAACATTGACGGTGGTCAAGTGCAGAGTTTCGTCTATGGCTCATCTTCCTCATTGGTATCCGAAGGCATAGCCTGCGCGACTAAGTGCGCGAGACCAGCGCAGCACTAAGCAATAAATTGAAGGCTGACTAAGAAAAATGTAGAAATTAATTAATGGCTGGTTCAATTAAAATTGCAACATGGATGGACATGGAAAACAACACAGATTCGACTTGCACTTGGTCTTGGACTTGTGGTCGGTTGGTTGTTGTTGTTTCAATGTAAGCTGATGAACAACACGATGTCTGTCCAGTTGGTCGCCGATGGAGCGGAGCCCAAGAAGCCAGTCGTCTTTGGCGTGAAAATTTCCACGCGAAGACATGGGATTCCATGTGAGAGGGTTTCTTTTTTTCCTCTTAGACTGGCGCAGAGAACAGTGTTGCGCGGCGAGGGAAGCACGGATAAGAATCCAGACCAATTATTCGGTGGCAAATTTTCCGACATTTATCTGTGGCGTTTAATCGGAACAAATGTTGATTTGCAGTTGAAATGGTGAAAAATTTATGGCTCTGGGGTGGGCATTGGGCATTGCCTTGGGATGTGGATGTTAGGGGAAAGCAAATGTGGAAAAGATGTAGATTGGGAGCAGGGGGATTAGATATGGCGGTTAGAATGGAGGTTGTTGCTGTTTTGGCAGTTCGGAGCGGCTTGGGTAAATGAAGTCTGAAATCTCGGCTACGAGACCGTTTGAGGATACGCAGGGAAGTCCCAAGTTTGCAAGGCACAACCAAAGTCAAGATGCAGATCCAAGCTTTTGTATGAGCCTTCTTCTTTCCATAATTTGTCAGGTGACCCAGCCTGGGATAATATTTATAAGATGCACCCATTAATGATTTTCATTCATTTTGCGGTTCCGAATGTAAAGCTAAATAAAACAGAAACATTTTTGATGGACTTTTTTTTCATTATAAATTTTGGACTTTGCCATTAAGTGTGAAAAAAAAATATAATTCAAATTTCTTCACAATTTTGCCGGTCGCTCGATTATGACGCCCATAATCATCGCGTAATGCGCGAAAAGTGGCTACGTTTGAATCACCACTTTTGTAGTAAGTTATAAAAATTTTAACGCGTTCGCATGTTAAACGATCCATTATCGTAAATGGATAATATTCAACTAATATTATGACACTTCAAATGACAGCTGAGTTTGACAGGTGTCAAATGCCAGTGCTACCAACTTGAGACCACGAAATGAACGACCCTGTATAAGTGGTTTGGGACTTTGGGGTTCTCTGAGAAGATAGCAGAGCCAACTAATGTATTTTTGAGCCGCCAATGAAGACTGACACTGATCTGTTGTGGAGGAGACTCCTCCGTTATAGGTGAAGCCTACCTGAAAGTAGGTTTTTGACGGAAAGAAAGGAAAGGATACTCCAGCGTTTGGTTTTCCTGAGGTTACAGTGTTGCTTTCTTAATTAAAGATGCATAGAGCCATAGCATAGTTCATGAGGCAACAAGTTGTTGAAGATATTCTTGGCTTGAAGATAAATAGGACCTTTACATTTGAATTGAAGCATTATTTTTTTTCTTAACTGCATGCTCCATTTTTAGCCGACGTCTATGTATCTGTACGGTTATCAGCCCTAGAGAAGACCCCGCTGTCTATAAAGGCGTTTTCCATTGCTTCGAATTAGGACTAGTTCAGGAGGCAGACCCAGTGATATGTACCAAGACCGAATAAGTTTTTAAAAGCTTACTTGTCCCATAGTTGAAAAAAGATGTGAGTAAATTATGTCCTTGCAGATGTTAAGATTACAAATTGAGCTGATCTGTATTAACTGTCTTTGTTTTGTAGGCAGTTCGGCCCGTTTTTGAGCCTCAGAACCCTTGGCCCGCACTTTTTGAAAATATTATCAAAATGGCCGTTTAGGTAAGATTTTATTCTTTATTGAACGAAAAATAATGCAAACATATGAAAAGAAGTGTTTCGTAATGAATAAATTTGATATTTGTTAAAAATAAGTGTCTTTGTTGCTCTGTTTTCTTTTTGCTATATTAGTATTTAATGTGGAAGGCCCCTTTTTTGGTTCGGACACAGCGGCAACGCTGCTTGTAGGGCACTGTCGTTCTCCGGGGAAATACTTCCCTTGGTTGTTTGGAACGTCTGTTATGGAAGAACCTTTAGACTAAAAACCTCAGCGACTAGCCTCTTGCGGCTGTAGAAATATGTAGGTGATGGGTATCCTCTTCATCGAAGAGCTCGTCTCTATAAGCTGCCAATTTAAGTAAATATTTTCAGCCCAATCTCCACATTTCTTATATTGAATTGGAATTGTAACTGCTTCCTACAGAGGTACGACTTTACTATAATAACCCTGATCTGGCAATATTGAATAAATGGTTCTGCTTGTCTCCAATTGTATGTGACTTCAAGTGTTCGTGAGTTCCTTCGAATGGAAGGGTTGGTTGTTAATTTTAAATTGTGAAACAGTCGTTGCATTTATCCTGGAAACGATGGAGAGCTGTTTTGACAGCTTAGAGGTTAAGGACCCGAGTTCAAACTTCACACAATCATTCGTTCTGGTCAGTTTATATTTGTGGAACGGATGGAAGAGATCTAAAAATCGGATGCCGCATTCGAACGGCTGAATTGAGAAACTTTCGAGGGATAATTCTACTCTCGAATGTTAGTTTGCTTTTCCGGGGTCGAACCGGAGACTTCTCGATCACTCGGACTGCGAACTATTGTACCACTGGTACAATAATTTTCATAATTTCATAATTTCTCCGTACTTTTGAGTTCGATTATATATATATAGTTGGCATAACAGGTCCGTAGGGACCCAAGGCCTAGCTTCTCACAACCATTCGTTTTGTGTGAGTTTCATTTTTTGAACGAATGGAAGGGATCTACAATTTTATGCCGATTCCAAACGGCTAATTGAGAAGCTCTAAAGACAGTTATACTCTCGGATGTTTGTCAGACGTTCGCGAGAGGTGGCGCAGTGGAAAAAACCCTAAGTTGGAATTTGGGTTTTTGCGGGATTCGAACCTGGGACGCCTCGCTTGGTAGTCCAACACACTAACCACTAAGCCACTGCGCCCACAGTTCGATTGTCTTCTTCAAATCGGCTCGGTTTCCAAATGAAGGTTGACTTTATCTTCATCTAGTCATGCCCTTCAAGGCATTTTATCATTTTCCCCTTTTAGGTGAAGTAATGTTTGGTTAGATTTCAAGATTGTCTGCCCTTAAGACCTTTAAAACTGACTATTATACTAACATTTTTTGTTTCTTTTATATTCGCATATGAATCTTACATGGAAACACCTATACTTACCTACACCATTTTCGGACCAATTTTCAAGCTAAGACGAACCAAAAACCATTTTATTTCAGTTTAGACAATTTTTATTTAAGACAAATTGAAAAGTTTGTTTTTTTTTGTTTCTTTTTCTTATAATCATACCATCAAAATATTTCTTCCAATAAACACCGTCTTAGCTGTTACATACACAAAACCTTTTCCTTTTTCTTTGTAATATTTTGCTTAAAAATATTTTATCTAAATAACAAAATATACAGATAATATATTTAAGTATATATATTTATTTGTAATTAAAATCTTAAATTCAAAATTAATGAATTTAGAAGAAAATGAATTTAGTACACTAAACATTAAAAATGTGAGAAAGAACAAAATTGTTTTTCCTTTTATTTTCCATTTTAATACAGTCGAAAAATTACATAGCACAGATCATACAAAAGAGTACATAATAATATAATTTATTAATTTATAATTTATTCTTTGTATTTTGAAATATATTTATTCATAATAATTAATAATCCTGGAATTTATCTATGATAATTGTTTACTATATTTTTTTTTTGTATATGATTTCAAATTTGATTTGAAATTTATTCATTGAATTTAAATACTTAAAAACTCAGTCAAAGAATAGATATTCAAATGCATGTACAGTACGAGTAAGGTATTTTTTTTTATTGAATTTTATTCTTAAAGTTTTTTTGTTGCCAAAAAACATTTTACATAAATAAAATTCTACATAAATATAAATATAGTATTTAATTTAACCTAGCTACAATATTCAGCAGTTTTGTTTTTATAATATTTATTAATGTTTTGATTTTGCTATTGTTATGTAGGCATGCATTGATGGTTTGAAAAAATTTGTAACATTATTTTACTTTCTCACTCTGAAGTATGATTTAAGAAAAGAATTAAAGCAAACTAATTCTTTTATTTAATTTTACAGGCTTATTATATAAATCTTCGATTTGGTTAATTGTTTCAGAATATTCCTTTGTTTTTTTTTTTTGAATGGAATTTTAATTGTACTCAGCTTAGTGAATGATGGGGCGCTGATGACTTTGAAAGAGCATTTAAGCCTCTTCGTTATTTCCCATGGAAATCATATGAAATTTTGTACACAATTATGAATTGCTAAATATTTATCTATAGTTTAAGGGAAAAGCATTTTATTAAAAAAAAGTCTAGTTTAAGTTCACTTTATGTCCAAAATTCTACATCGATGTCCATTAAATTGGAGACGGATGTTAAAACAGCTACGACAATAAATTTTCATTTCTCTAAAATACGAATACATGTATTTTAAAACTTACAATAAATATGAGCATATATTTAAAACAAATATATTCCATATGTATATTTATAAATATATATATTATTCAAACTAGTCAACACTAGAGTGAATATTTCCAAAGGCCATTGAAAAACCTGTTTCATTTACAAAAAAAAAGGAAGAACAAAACCTCTAACATTGGTTAAGTCCTTTCCAAACTCCTCTCATGCGAAACATAAATAATGATCTCTAGTTAGAGATCGATTTTTGCCTAGACTAATTTGTGGTATTATGTGCGGCTATTAAATATAGTTCCCGTTTTTAATATTTCCTAATTTATGTCTAAAGACATAAACTATGCAATTAAAAATTGTACTATATTTATAGTTTTACTTTTTTTTTTTTTATGTATTATTCTAGAATTAAAATTTTTAATTGTTTGATTAAAAAAACTCAAGGGTAATTTACATCGCTACTCTAACTATGTAGAAGGTATCGTTTTTTTTTTTTTTCATTTTCCATCCGTCTTTTAGTGTGTAAAATTATTTATCTGCGCTTTTTATTTCGTTGAATTTCATTCGAAGATCACTTTCGTTTATAATTGTTCTACACTAACGGTACTCCTAGTACAAGAACAAAATCATATTTTCAAAATGTTTGTATCTTTTTCTCCTAACGTATTTGTCTTAAGTTTAAAAAAAAAACAAAAACATTTTTCTAGCTACTTAATTTTTTTAGTTTTTGTGATGAATTTTTAAGGCCTTTTCTTATTTGAAATCTTGTTTGTTTTCAAGCCACCATTGATGAATGACATTTTTACCATAAAACTTGAAACCACAAGTAAAGCAGAGCTAAGCTAGTGAAACACGTTCATTCTTCGCTTGTTTTCAAATTGTAACCGTTTTAATCTTGGGTCAAAATGTTGCCAATAATTGATTTTGTTTAGTTAAATGTATAACCAAATTGATATGTAAATAAAAATATATATACTTGCAACGATATGGCACATGATTTTTACTTTATTTGAGAACTATAGGTATTTGCAACTCAAGGTAGGCTGCGAAATTTGGGAGAAATAAAAAATATAATTTATGAAAGTAAAAAGCATCGTTAAAAACTCAAACTTCTAAAAGTTCCGCCATCTAATAATTTATACGTGACTTGATGTTATATTTTGTTTCATGCGGACTAATATAATATGTAAACAGAATAATAAACAGAAATTCGGAATGTTTTCTGTGTCACAAACTTGATTCTTCTACTCACGGGTAGAAGTCACTGAAAATTAATATAATTTGACTTAGAAACAACAGATGTTGCAAATTTAAGAAAATGGCAGGTCTATACAATTTTCCAACCTCACAACTATCTACCACCAAAAAAGTTGCTGTTTTTGTGATCCTTGTTTGGACGCTACAGCTTCATATAGAAGCTCTAATTATTTTATATCCGTATTCAAATACAAAACTGAGTCTTCCGCTGGACCGTTGTACCCTCCTATGCTCCCGAGACCTGAAAGATAAGCGGAAAAAGCCTCAACGTGTGGAATTTGTGTTGAACTTAAGACCCTAAATTCGGTAGCCCAGACAATTATCAACTTGCTTCTTTTACCTTCCTTTCTTCAAACTTTTTCATAGTCATCTACGCAAATTTAAAATGACTTCCGACTCAGGAACCGTGTTCAAGTCTCTCTCAAATGTCTGACGGTCATTTTGACCTTCTCCAGCATTAGGATAAAAATTCTGATGACAATCTTGCTTCATTAAATTTACTAAATCGCAAGGATTCAAACTATCTATAGAATTTAACAAACCAAATATTTGAACTCTGTAGCTACTAGTTTTTGCACTTCAAGTACTTAACCTTAAAATCAAATTTGCGGCCAAACACCAAACGCACCTTATAAATCTGTATGTGGATGTTTTTGTTTGCAGGTGCATTAAATGGCGCCCAACAATAAGTCAAAAGGTTGGACCTGAGACGCCTGGCTCAGTTGTCCGGACTATTGAGAATATGAAAGTCCTACTTCATTTGAACCGGAAAAATTTGAAGTAAATTCCTTTCAACACCAAATTTATAGCCTAACGATCTACCGCTGCAACTTCAAGTGTGAATCACAAGATTATCTTCTTTAACTTACATGCAATAGATATATTTATTACATTCCGCCACTACCTATCGCTCTGGTCTAAGTAAAACTACTTGGCACGAAATTGAAAAGGAAGTCAAAATCATTTGCAAGTATTTTGATTTGCATGCATAATGGTGAAAGGGTTGAAGAACCACTTGAGGATCTAATTGAAATGTATTTTTTATTGTCATTGAGATTTTGAGGTACTGTGCAGCAATTTAACCAAATAAAAATATTTTAACCCTCAAATATTAAAAGATAAAAAGAGAGAGACTAAATCGTAGAAAACGTACTAGAACCAACGGCTTTTATAAAAAAACTGTCGATTGAGTTACATGGACAGAAGCTTCCTCCAACTAGACGGCGAAAGCCTCTTTTACTTGCTCACCGATTTTGCTCCATAAGTTCTGTAAATAAACGTGTACACTGTCTAAGAGTAAATTGTTTCTCAATATGATTTATAAAACATTACTGGAGTTTTTTGTCCCATAAAAGAATGTGCGTCAGTCCAATACAAATAAAAAAAATTAAGGAAACCAACTGAAAATCGAACCCAGGAAAACAAAACTCAAATCAACATAAAAAATAAAACAAAATCAACTTTAGTTATTATTAAAAATAAATATTTATTTATCTCTGTTTTTGTATTCAATATTCTTTTCTTCTTCTTCATCTCATTCTATACTATTTTTAGTTGTAGTTTCAATATTTGTATGCGTCTACTTTGTAGGTTAAACTTAAAGAAAAAATAAAACTATTCCATTGAAAACAAAAAAGAATTTTCTACCATTGAATTATTGTTTAATTAAAAAAAAAAACAAATATTAATTTTTTGTTATTTTTCGAAAAATTATCGTTGATTTTAGAAATCAAATAAGGAAGTTTCTACTAGCACTCAACAATTATTGATTTGTTGTTCTTTTCTAAAAAAAAAAAATTATGTTTACATGGCTACAACGTATTTCACTTTATATTTGAACAAATATGATTAGATCATATTTTTTTACCATTTTGTTTACTCTAATGTTAATTTATTTAGAATTACATTTATATTTCAATTTCTTTTCATTGATGAAAATTAGTAAAAATAGCAGATTAAAACAAAAAAAAAAAAAATTAAAAAAAGTGTTTACTTTTTAACGATACAAAAAATTTAAATAAATTTTATATACACGAAAATTAAATAAAAAAAAAACAATTACACATGAGATCACAGTATTAGAGATATAAGTTTTGTTTTTATAAAATTTTCTTTTCTATTAATTTAAATTAAATTTAAAAACAAAAATAAAATTAATGCGTTTTTTTTTTTTTTTTAAGAAATAGGATGGTTAATAAATTACAAAGCTTATGTGTTAGTTAGTTTGCTTGATTATTTTTTCTTTCATTTTATAATTATCAGTTATTAGCACAATTTGTTGTAGTTTTTTTTGTTTTTTTTTTGTTTATAAAGTAGAATATATTTAGTTTGCTTTGTCTAGGTAAAAATGTCTTACATATTTTTTAACTTATCTTTAAGAGTTTACTTTAACAACCATTTTTTGTTTATACAATTTTAAGGTGTAGGTTTTTTTCTTATCGATTGATTCTTTGTAGGTATTGTAAAGGTTACGATTGCAGAGCAAAGCTTAAGAGTAAATTGAAATGACACAAGTTTCTGTTGCTAAAATGATTATTGGTTTTTAAGGTATTTGACGTAACGGTATAGTAGGATAGACTTTGATTGACTAAATGATTGTTGTGTACTGAGATTTATTTTTTTTAATTATTTCTTTTACGAACCTGACTAAGTACAATATAGATTTATGGCATTTTTGTCCAGTAAAATACTTGGTTTTTGGCACCCATTTGAAATTTACGTTGTTGGTGGCACAAGATGTTAACGTGGTTAGGGCATTCAAAATTTTAGCTTGAAAGTGCATCAAACACATTTAAAGAAACCGATGGCAAGTGATCGTCGACTTTACTTTCCATTCGAGTGTCATAACACTTTCGAAAATAATCAGTGTGTACGATCAGGAAATGCAATGGCATTACGCACGTAATGATTACTTTTCAATCGGCAATGAAGATCGTTCAATAGTAACGTCGACAAGTACAACATCGACGACGACAACTAGCTTGGGTGTTGTTTGCAAATTTCATGCATTTATTTTTATGGTAGGTAATTTTCTTTTTTTATTATTACGATTATTTTTATTACGCAAACAGAACTGTTTGTATAGTTGGGTGATCTCTGCGTGATACCAGTTTTGTAAAGGAAAATGATGATCGTGCAATGTTGAGTGAGATCGTCTGAGAGAAATTACGTTTGCTAGGTTAGACCAGCTGCATAACGCCTGAAGGTTGTAGTATGTATAAGGGAGTTGCTCATCGAATATTGCCTATAAAATTAGAAGTTATGTTTCATTTTGAGGATCGCTACGTTAAAAGATCATTACCACTTGTACGATCACTTTGAGCGAAACAAGATCGGGTGTATTGAATTTAATGCACCAGAAGCATTGCGCTACGAATGCAAAAAGTGTATGACAAGATCACTTGAAGGAGAATATGATCGGTGGTTTTATAGGATCCCGACAATGGATCTGAACTTGTTTGTTTGGTCAATAGAATTGCATACGACTTTCATTCATAAAATTTTAAAAGCTTTGCAATGGTAAACGATCAGTAATCATGACTCCATTACCAATTGAATCTCCCTTATTTGCAACAATATTATGAAAGATATCCGGGTGGCACGATCGGGCTTACTAATCAACTTTAGTGATCAGCGCAATTGGTTGACCTGATAGGCTAGGTATAAAATCGTTTAAAAATATTTAACTATAACGAAAGGCCGTCGCTAAGATCATCTTATGGCTAGATCGGTAGATTTTCAACTGTTTATCCCAACTACAATGGCTGGGAAGAGGATCTTGAACAAATAAGCGTCGAGTGTATGGATGGTTCACTTCAGCATCCAACACCCCCGATCGTTTTAATGGATATGTGGGGTATTGAAAATTAAAAAATGAGAGGAAATTGAGGTTTGGCAAGATCGTTGGTTTTGTTAGTACTTGTGGCAAGACTGGCTTTTGCTTTTGCAACATTTGAATATGATTGCCGAAGGGATTCCCCAGAGTTATCTTTTCTAAGGGTTTCGTGTTATCGTGTGATATTTTCTTTGGCTATGACCCGGTATAATCTTGGCAGTAAAATGAGGATCACTTTGAACAGATGTCTGTCAGACTTTCCCAAGAGTGTAAATAATCTTTACTAATCTTTAGATCACCCTAATGATCCTCACTTTCTTGCTGATCTTACTTATCACCCTTTCGATCCTCACTTTCTTACTGATCTGAAGCATTCGGTGGAAAATTGAAGTTTGTAAAAAGAAATCGATCACTAGCGCGCGGAAGTGTCTTCAAATATCTCAAGGCTTTATAGGTTCGATACTAAGACCCTTAAATAAAAGTTCTATGACAATCTTCACAGTTCTGACTGATGACCACTTGCTATCGTTGTTTTCCAACGCAAAAACTCACTTTCCCGACTTAAATTTAGCACCCTAAAGCCGTTTCATTAGTCCCCTACACTCTTGAACTAATCTACTGCATTAAAAGTAATATAAGCCAATCCTGACCACTGTTACTGTTACCAGTTAGTATAGTCAAAGGAATGCCATCATCATCGTCTTGTGAAGTTGAAGTTCCAACCGACGCTGTGGGTACTGGTTTTCTTGACACAATTTTCACCGGAACAGCTTCTTCTTCTGCCTTCGCTTGCTCCTGAATCTGAACCTCTGCCATTGCTAATATATCGTCTGCTTCATCCAAATCATCCCATAGGGATTCAATTGGATAATTCGCAATAGAATCAATCGACGATATACTCTCCTCGACCTACAAGCTGGTGGCGCTTGTTGTCACAATCGACAGATCACCAGAGTGCAACATGTGATGGTGTTGCTGATGGTGGTGTTGTTGTTGTGCCGCCGCCGCCGCTGCTGCGGCCGCTTGCTGGTGCTGTTGCTGTTGCTGCTGGCTCATTTTGCTCTCCTTCTTGATGCGTTGCTTCAGATGGACCTTGGCGTGACGCTTCTTCTCATCGGAGCGGGCGAATTTGCGTCCGCAAATGTCGCAGGAGAATGGCTTCTCGCCGGTGTGTGTTCGAATGTGCGTCGTTAGGTGGTCGGATCGGCTGAAGGATCGCATGCATATGCGACACTGGAACGGTTTCTGGCCGGTGTGGATGCGAATGTGGCGGGTGAGTTCGTCGGAGCGGGAGAAGCGTCGGTCGCAGTTTTCGACGGGGCAGGCGTACGGACGTTCGTGAACTGGCGTTTTGCTCGGCCGGTTGGGATACTTTCGCGGTTTGACCGGCACCAGCTTCAATGGCATCGTACTCTGTTGGTATACCTGAGAGAGGATCTCGTGGCCTTTGCTGGTGGATGGACTGTATTCGGCGAGTTGGACAACCGAGTAACCAGATTGTGATCCCGACGGTGTTTGCATGTGGTGATCACTGTAGGCCTCTTGCTTGGGGATGAGTCCTGAGGCGGATGAGGCGGACGAAGAGGGACCGGGCACAACTAATGACTGTTGCGGACTGCCGTACTCCGCCGGCGAGTCCAGCCACTGGTATTTGGAGGCGGTCATCTGCTGGCGGGCATACTGATTGAGTTCCTGACTGGATTGACTGGGCTGAAGATCCATGCTGGACACACAGCCACTGCTGTAGCTGGGTGGGGGTTGCTTCAGAATTATACTCGAACAGTCCATGTTCAGGCCGAGCAGTTCGACATGCTGTGGGTTGCGTTCGTCAGCGTATGCCGAATGGATGTGGTGCGCTGATGGCGATGGACTACTGGTGGGCGCATTCTGGGGGGCGTAATGGGCCTGTGCGGCGGCATTTTGAGGGCCTGGTCCCAACAGGCTGAACATTGGCGGCTGGAAGAGTGTCTTATCGGGACTTGGTAGACCCCAGCTGCTGCCGAGGCCTGCCGACGGCGGTGACATCTGACTTGGCAGCACGCTCAACTGTGGTGAGTTAAGCTGTGCGGCCGCTGAGACGGCTGATGCTGAACCGGCAAGTCCGCCCATTGATGGGTTACCTGTAGTGGTGAAAATGCCACGATATGATATTTTACCGCTACTTTGGTGTTGTTGTTGTTGTTGTTGTTGTTGGTGGTGAGTAAGGTGTTGTTGTTGCTGCTGTTGTTGTTGTTGGTGTTGTTGTTGTTGTTGTTGATGGTGTTGGTGGTGTTGCTGTTGTTGTTGGTGGTGTTGTGTATTGTGATTGTGAAGTTGTTGCTGTTGCAGATGCTGTTGATGCAACTGACTGTGATGGTGTATTTGGTTCTGTTGTTGTTGGTTCATATGTTGTTGCTGTTGTATACTGTGATGATGATGTGGTGAACTATTGCCATGCTGGCCATGCGAATGATGGTGATTCGTGTTATTGCTATTACTGGCACTTGTTGAGTTATTGTGTGTATTGCTATTTGTTGTTGTTTGACTATTTGTAAGATGTGTTGGATACATTGTACAACTATTATTACTTGTTTCTTCCTTAACTATCAGTGTGGGCGGTGTGCTGCGCTCCTCTTTCAATGCGCACAGCACCGGACTGGACACGCTCTGTGGCTCAAGCGACAGGTCTTCAGACTCAATTGAACCTGCAAAGGCGAAAGGGAAATAAAATTAATAATTTTTCGAGGATACTAAAGTAACTTATCTATGGAATTGCGACTTAAGAAGTCAATTTGAAAGAATATGGTGTATTTATGGGCATTTTTTCTACACAAATAAGTTAACCTTAGTCTTAAGATCATGAAACTGCGAAAGATAGTAACGCAAATGACCTGAGTGTTGTTATTCTGGCAAGTGGCGGCTAGAGGTAAGTGCAAACTGCTCCAACTCTTAGAAACGGTTTTTTTTTTTTTTTAAATGCTGTGATTTACATGGAACTTGAGTTCATCACTCATACCGTGGATAACCATATTTCACGACAGTTGCCCACAAATGAAACTCATCATAGGTGCAACAACATCCGATCAATCATTGCAGCAAATGACATCGCTCCTTGCACAAATGTCAAGGATAAACAAAATCAAATTTCTTATCAATATGACACTGTGAGCCATATCGAATTTGCTGTCACATTAAATCACATTACCACAGCCACCCAAAAACAAAACAAAAGAGAGAACTCCAACCGTCTGCCTTGACTTTGTTTACATTTCCAGAGAATCACACCGCACATCGGCTACCTACCACAATTCCCCAGAAAACCCCTGGGGAGTCCTTTGACTCTGCTCGCGAAAAATGCAAGCGAAGACTAATTACCTAGCATTACCAGACGCTGCATGTGATGCTGCTGGTTGCAGCTACTATACTATACCACACTCTGCCATCTCCTCTTTGCCACAGATTGTTTTAAAAGGCGAAACACCACCACATCGTGTGTATTATAAACCAAGCCAGAGATATTGGCGTCAAATCAAAAATTGCAATCTTTGAAGGGTATCGCGCGAGCTCTGCGCCGACTCTGCCGGCACATAGCAGTGGCATAGAAATTAATTCTGGAATGTTTCTTGACTTTGAATACAAATAAAAAATATCAAGACACGCTTGACTTTGGCATTTGTTTTGCTTTTTTATCGCAAGCTTTTGTTATCATTCTGTGGAATTACTTGGCGGGATGCTTACGTAGTGTATTTGACGTAACGTTGCTTGCGCGGAGATTGTCTCGGTTCACGGTGACGGCGCGTAGCAAATAATAATAACAAATCCGCAGGCTACTGCCGTTGAACCTCAGAATAAATTAAAGATAAATACTAAGATGTAGAGTGGTTCGTGTAATGAAAGTCAGCCAGCATCGCTGACGTAAGCCGAAGTACGTTCCTAATGCAATAGCTGTCAGATTTCTAGCTTTACAGTTACTGGTAGTGTTGGATACGCCACGATGCAATACTGCAGAATTTTTTTTTTTTTTTTTTAAACAGAATTATATGTTGGATTATTGTTGACATTTGAAGGGCCACCGACGATAGGATTATATCGGCTTAAGCCAGCATCAAAACTGGACGAAAACCCACCAAATATCTTTCAAATGCTTGAAGTTGTCGGTCGTAATATCTTCTGCGGTCCGGACATACAGTTTTGGAGTGATCACACGTTGGATTAAGCTGGATGACTGCCAGGCAAATTTACTATAATACTCCATTTGAACTGGCTTGAAGTTTGATGGTACACATATCACTGATAACGATGCATGGTATAACTTGAAGGCTTTTCGAAGTATCCTAGATGTAATTATTGAAGTTTAAATTTAAATTTGACAGCTGTCATTGATGGAATTTTATTCATTACCTTCTTCGTTGTCCGTTATATTTTGTATGAAACGTGATTTTTACTGAGCTTAGACAATTCCCTTTTTATATCGAGAGCAGAAAAGAAATGCCACAACTGTCAGAAGTGCAGCTTGTAGTGACAGTCTACTACCGATCAGAAGTGGCTATCAGAGACTTAAGTTGTATATGTAAGCCGAGGCTCTTAATAATATTAGAAAATATATGGCGCACTCCTGTCTTATGCTATTTAATGACAGCTGTCACTTTAGCGATTTCGGCAATTTTTTTTCGGACCATAACTGCTTTTGAGTTGAGAGTATATTTAATTTGTTCCAGCAAAGAAGTACTTAGATGTCGTGATTAGTGACTCTACCGACGTTCTCATTTATGTCATCA
Organism: Cheilosia grossa; assembly: GCA_963082955.1. Classification (NCBI taxonomy): domain Eukaryota; kingdom Metazoa; phylum Arthropoda; class Insecta; order Diptera; family Syrphidae; genus Cheilosia; species Cheilosia grossa. Next base: position 9,905,093 of record OY720144.1, on the reverse strand, counting down.
TGATTCGCTTCGACGTTCTGTAATCTGTCAAAATTAACCACATTGAAAATGGAACGTTTATTTATGTTTCCTCCTATCCTTCTCTTTTGCACACCCGGGTCATTCAGGCGTTAATTTAAACAATCAATTAAGATAGACAAACCTGGTGACGTACCGACTGTGACAGGTGTCACTCTTGTCAGTTTTTTTCATGATTATTTCAGACAGTCAATTAGTTATTGGGCCGCATTTGAAATGTGAAAGTAAACTCACATTCCTTAGACAATCAGTCAGTAGACGATTCGGCACTGACAACAGTACCAGTTGAACTCGAACACCACCAGAAAACATACGATCAATTATTTTAGAAGAAAATTTAGTTCAACACCGCGATAAATCAAATACGAGACAAAGGCAGTTGTAAACACGAACAATTACAAATCCTACGCATCTACTCGCATTGCCAAAAGTGATTGTCTTGCCCAGGCAAATACATTTCCTAAAAGACAAATGGCAGCCAATAAAACCTCCATCCGACATTCGCATAGCAAAGTCAAAATGGTATATGAATATCGCGAAACAGAAACAAAAAGGAACCCGAGTCCTTTACAATCGCCATGATAAACATCCATTTAATGACCATATTTGGCACTCGAAAGGACATCTAATTTGCCTCAGTTTGCAAATGCAAGGAAACAACCACCACGCACAAATCAAAACTTTCTTCGAAGATTTATTCGCAATAATAATTACATCCATGACAAGGACCAGTATAAGAAAAGGGTTCTTCCACGCCAATGCATAGTCAATGAGACATTGTCTCATAAATAAGCAAAGCCGAAGACAAGAGGAAGCAAATTAGAACTGTCTTCATGCAGTGCTCTGACGTTTAAACTGCTTGGTTATGGTAATTGTCAAAATATTTTATGAACTGTCAGACAAATTGAAAAAGCAATTAAAATCTAAAGAAGAACCCAAACGCCATCTATTCCTTCGATTGAGCGCAGTCCGAGGCCGCAATTATTTCCCAAACAATTGCCTATCTCAAAGGGGGCGTTTACATCTGTCAACCGTTGCCATTTGAGTTTTCCCATTCTCTCTGTCAGAGAGAAAAGAATTTATCGCACCTTTTGTTCGCGGTGTGAATAGCGTAGCAGTTTTGTTCCAATCTTGGCGTCATGTCGGTCACCTCGATCCGTGCGGGTGGTATGTCAGTCGCGGAATCTGTTTGATTAAAATGTTTCCATTTAGCATAACAATCGGGTCTTTTTATTTTCCGAACTTTTCTTCTCCACATATTGTTTGGGATCAATTCGAGAAAAGATCTTGTCTGCGTTGTGACAATTGTACACTTTGACACTTTAACAGTGGTCTCTAACATTGAGGTTACATTTTAGGCTATATGATCGTTTTGGGAATTCTCTTTTTTTTTGTTCCAATTCAGAGTGCGGTATATATTTGGACACGAAGTTTGTCCGAGAGGCCATAAAATATTCGGAGAGCCGATTAGAAATTCATTTGACACAGTTGTGTCATCGATTGGAGGCCGAGATTTACGACTGTTTGACATTTTACAGCCCGCTGTTCTTGTTAGGTGTCAATTTTTTGTTTCAGGTTTGTTCTGTTTTTTTTTCCTTCGTTTGGTATTCTTTTTTATGTTCGATTACTACACCTGTTTGTGACTCCTGTTGTGCGAATGATTTACATTAGGTGTGGTGGTTGGTTGGTTGTAGAAGATTTGGGATTTGGGAAATTTACTTAATCTTGGTTGGTAAGTGGTTAAAGTTTCTTTATTTGACAGTCGGCTGATATACTCATGGGAAAGGGGTTATCATTGGGGTTGTTAAGTAAATGCGAATAGAGAAGGAGCGGAACGATCAGCTTATCAGTGGTGCGGAGTGTTGTTAATAAATTGTGGGCTTTCGCTAATTGATTGACCACGTTTTATGTCTCGGATGCTTTTATAGCCAGTCAAAGCTAGTTGATGAATGTAGAGGTCATTGAGCTAGGTTCAGAAGATGGCGCTACTACAAAGAAGTATGCTGCGCTCGAGAGTAAAAGTCCGGGAAAATGGACGGACTAAATCGTTGTTTTGAGTCGGTAGTCGCACCGATTTCGAGGATCAGTTGTGAGCGATGATCGCGACAAGATCAGAAAGAAGAAATCTAGCTGTATGATGGGTAAAGGACATCAAGAAGAATTATAAGTTCACACGAAGCATAAATCTTTCATGATCATTGATCTTCACAACGATCGCGAAAAAAGTACCAATCTTCGCTGACTGATTGCATGAACGGCTGTGTATGGTGATCACAGTTCGCAGGGCCGGTAACAGACCACAGCGATCACTAAAGCAAATGAAGATCACTTTCTAATCTAATACACATTTTTCAAGGCATCAGAAAATCGTTTGCCAAGAATCAAGCTGCACGATCAGTAAGCTACACAAAGTGCTATTTATTATTATCAGTTTTCAATATAACGAAAAAGAAGCGAATCTTTTCCGCATTTCCCAAGGCACCATAGACACCATTTGGAGGGAGTTTTACTGAAGCAGAAAGATCACAAGATCAGTTGTACGATACATGCTTTGTCGCTCGACGGCAGTTCTGTATAGCTGCGATCGCTTCAAGAGCTGTTTTTACTTTAGAATTTAAATAGAAGAGCGAAATATTAGGTTACTTGGAGGTTACGATCACTTAAACCAAGTGGAAAACCTTTGCTTGTACTTATCAATATTCAGAGGTATCGACGAGAGTTGAATCTTAATTGTAATTATGTTAACGATAAGAGCGATCTTGTCAGAATGTTAAACGATCTTTCCATGATTTTGTTGAATAAGTGTTTAGTTATGCGATAAACGAATTACTTGGGGCTTAGGTCAAGGCAAACATTGATCTCACAGACGACACAATCTATCGTGTCTTGACATTCGCAAGGGCTGAAATTTTTGATCGAACGATCTCTTGCTGATCTTGTTGATTGGTGATTTTCCCTCCCAACGCCAGGTAAATGCGAAAAGCAGAAGTTTCTTTTCAGTCCTCAAAATTTGAAGAACAAGTTTAAGAAGGCATTTTTGATTTCGTACCGATGGAATGATCATGCCAAAATTCCATTGGAAACAGAAGCTTAAAAAAAAATTCCGTATTAAATTCAGAATGCCAACAATGCATTTGTAAAGGGAAAACTTCGAACCTCTAGCATAGGTGGTGAACACATTTAATGATCCCTTAGTGATCTTGTCATGCTATTCATCGCCAGACTCCAGGACCATCTTTAGATTATTTTAAGACGGTCTCTGTTGATGATCAAAAACGCTCTATACAGGAAAAGAGAGTAGCGCCCGAACGTTCTTAATGAAATAGATGCGCATGCCTATCAAGCAACACGATCGGCTAATATATTACATTTTCACATTCAAAACTGCTCTCAAACACCACTCTAAGTCACTTCAAAAACCATCCAATTTCCATAGGCACTGCTGGCTATAAAAAGAAGATACCTTCTAAGCAAACGAATCCTGTTCTTATCTCTCCCGATGTCGTCGGAGTGTGACCGACTGAAATATGTATATTCGTATACATGTCATGCGATATCAATATTTCCCTCTGGTAAGGTGGCCTCCAAGACATCGCCTATAGGCTAATGAAGATACCACTTTATCTCCAACTTGAATATAAATGAAGCATTTACTTCTGGGTGGGGATTCAAAAACAAAGCCCTAACGATACTTTCTATACAGTTGTTGTTGCTGTATCAATACGCATGATCGGTCACAAAAGAATAACAAACAGAAAACTCTTCGTCAAAATATTCCCTAATTCTATGTTTACACACATAAACCATGGTCCGTAAAATGCAAAGCAGATTTCACACATTGTACCGCACATTTTTCTACCGGGTGGGTTCATAAATTGGCTGTACCATCGTGTAGCGATGCTAATAAAAAACCCGAATAAGATCATAATATATTTATGATCAGGACAAGAAGTTCTGTATCTATTTATGACAACTCCATTTACAGATATAGTTTACAATCTCAGTGTCGTGTAATAACTGGCACAAATACTTTATGTAGCGAACAGCGGGGAAAAACATCAAACGGATAGTTCACCATCCCAGATCAGCTCACACATCCGAGACATCAACATCGTGTAACTACACGTGTAATGACAATGTTTTCAAGATACAAAAACATGACATTTCGCTGAGTATAGTGTGGAACTGCTGGGCTGTCTTCATTTCTTTTAAACGGAGTGCTTTACGGCCGGCTGTATTAACGAAAATTCTCTCTAAAATTTGGGCACACAGCTCACTGGAAACACGAAAACATATTCACCGAAGGTAAACAGATACAGTCCGACTATCTAGTGATGCATCTGTCAAACATACAACATCGAATCTGTCCTATCTAAATGTATATATAAAGTGGATATTTAGATAGCATTTTTTCTTTACATCTCAATCACAATAAACAAGCCGTTTGGTGCGTGGGGTCAGTTCGGATTGAATTTGGGTTTCATGTGTTTTTCTTTTATGAAATCTTAATGAGCTGCATGTTTCCAAGTGAACTCTACACTTCTTGCTCTCTAGGAGGGGAACAATAAAAAAAAATAATTAAATTCCTCAATCATCCGAAAGAAGATACATATCTATGGCACTGATGATTCCAAAAACACAATCAGAGATGTTGAAGATTTGTTTACAATGATAACACGATGTATTCGCTTAGATTGTGATTTATAAATTAATTAAAGGAGATGAATGCGCCGAGAATTTGATCTTTTAATTGCATTTAATTATAGTGATATGTTGGAGATACTTCGGGAGCGAGACAGAGAATTATAGGGAAGACACTTCCAGCGATATTTTGTCATTCAATTGATGATGATCTTCGTTTAGTGGCTTCTGGTTTCATCACATACTTAATTGCGTATCATCACAGATCGTATTGCATCTGTGTATCTTTTTACTATCTATTTTTTGCCTTTCCGTTCCGAATGATGAAGATCACCACTTAAGATGACACACGAGAACACTAGCTGAGACTAATTTAATTAAAAGATTTTTTTTTCTTTTTATTTTCCAGAGCATACAACTTGCTCTTGTTATGTGTATAGTGGTTGTTGGTTGCTGCTCTAAATTGAAAAATTAAAAAATTGCAATTATTAAAAGTAGTTAAGGCATGTCGTGTGATTGTTGTATGTTTTTTGTGATCTTGTCACATGATTGCATCGTTTTGAGGGGAGATGTTTGTCAGGCGACTTGATATGACGATCCATGTTAGAGGTGAGGATCGATTGTAGATCAGTTGGTGTATTGTTTTATTTTTTTTATCCCATGCCAACCATAAGTTTGTAGAAAAAAGATCGGTGATTGTATGATCAGTTTCTGCAGTTCACAGTCCTCACAAGTTATCTTTTGCAATTTATTACACAACTTGTCCGATATATTTAGTTGGCCTTCCTAATGAATTCCACGACTCTTATGGTACAACAAAATCTGGTCTGGCTTCGGTTTTTAGTGATTAGACATTTCTATCTTGCTCTATCAGTTTTAAGAATGATCGCTAGAGTTACCACAATTGTCTGACAAAAAACTGGTAACAGCTCCCTGCTTTAGGGAGGTATAACTTTTGCAATTGATTTGCATATCCTGAGTCATCTTGGCGATCGTGAAACACGATCGTGAATATCTTTGAATACTGCATAAGTAGGTAGATCATTCCACGTCATCTCTGAACAAGGTAAACGTTTTATGATGGAACATGGAAGTCGATTATCTGTTGACTGCTGTCATGTGGTCTAAAATTTTAAGAATAAATAATTTCGCACTGATCTTGTTCGATTGAACGTGATCGGGTTCTCATTCTTGGTAAATGGTCACAACTGATCTGTTTTAACGGCGTCATCAATACAGCACATCTTCACCTTTGAAAGTATTTTTGACCCATGTGCTATGGAGGGCCTATTCTTTATTCACCTCTCTTGTGTTCCCATACCTGCTTGCCTCAATAGATGCGTTCATATACCAGCAGCTCTAAAGGTTCCCCAAAATCTCCCTATAAATAACCTTATTATGCCAATAGATTAAAAGCACATTAATTTGGAAATCTTTTATGTATCTTTATCTCCAGAAATAAATCACAAAGCTGCGTGCATGCAAACAAAGTGAAATTTCAAATTCATGCATATTATATACCCAAACTCCACTGTTCATTTTCGAAAAAAATGCTATCCATTTAGACAAGAACAAATACAAAACTCCCTCTCCAATCGTAGACACGTGCCGAACACAGGGAGATGAACAGGAAACAAGAAAAATATCACTTTGTATCCACAGATACACAAAAGTTTACTCATAAGACGACGCCTCAATTCAATTAGTACAAAGAGTTTTATGCAAATTCTTTTGCTCAAACCAAAGATACTCCATTATACCAATTCAGATGGAAATTAAAGTGATTCTCGCTACTGTTCAAAAGAACCTATCATTTTGAATAAAGCGGAACAGAAACAACAACTGAGTTTGTTAAAAAATAAAAATAAAAAAACACAAAAACTAACCTGTAATTGGTGGCGGTTCAACGACAGTTGACGGTCCAAAGAACGACGGTATATCACTAGATGTCGTTACGGGTGTATTCAAATCGCCAGTTTGTGTATCGTCACTATCCTGGCCGTGATGTTGTTGCTGATGCGCGTGCGTTTGTTGTTGCGCGTGCGTGTGCTGATGGTGCTTACTGCCCTCGCTGGTGTTCAACAAACTCAAGTGAGTTGCTGAACTTCTACCCGAACCACCACTGCCAGGACCACTGGCCGTACTAGTGGTTGTTGTCTGTGATGATGCACCAGTGCTGCTAATAATGCCCGATGGTGTTGAATTGCGGCTAATGCTGTTATTCTGGCTGCTAACGTTAGATGTGCTGCCAGAAACGGTTGTCTGTGTATGATGATGGTGCTGCTGCTGGTGCTGATGGTGATTGTTATTATTGTTATGATGGCTGGAGTTACTACTGCTATGGGTTTGGTTTTGTTGCTGTTGTGCTGACGATGACAAACTATAATGGAGTAGAGTTTGAGCGCCCAAACCACCGCCAAAATTCGACGGATTCGACAGATACGAGGCAGCCGATGAGACTGAAACGGGTGCTGTTGACGGACTGGTCTGAGCGGTTGTCTTAAAGAGACAAGTATCGAAGCTCAGTACATTAAAGTGAGCTGCCGCTGCGGACTCGGTTAAGAGGAATGCGTGATGCGATGGCGCCACAAGGGTTTCAAGCCCTTCCATGATCATGGCCGCTGATGGGGTTCCAGGGGCTACGCCGCCTAAAAATGAACGAAAGAAAAAATTAAATTTCGGCAAGTGATTCACAAATTGCTGGAAACAAATTAATTGATTGATGGCATTTTGATTGTAATTTTATTGATTGTTTGAACTTATTTGGTTGATAATTTAACGTGCTTGTGCTAACGAAGTGAATAATTGACAGTGTGTGTCGTTTGACACGAACGGGTTGACCTACAACCGCACGATATCTGGGCGAGTGCACTTGTTGGATTTGCTGTTAGGACTGTTGTAAGATTGGTGATCTTCAGATCTGCCGCGTTGAATGAATACTTAGAGACAAAATTGTCTTTACCTAATCTCGTGGCCACTAAGCTCTGCCGATATGCACAAACGCGATCACTGCTTTGTAAGCGTGATCCATATTTTTGATGTTTTCAAATGTTTTTCTAAACTGATCTACTCAGTGGAACTTTAACTAAGAGGGAAAGTAAAACATGCTCAATACTAGGAACATCAAGGGCTACTGAAAGATGTGCGCACGATCGCTATGTTATACTGGGTACTGCGGTAAGCTGATTTACTATATTGATCTTAAAATGGGTAAATCTATGTGATATGTGATATTAAAGTAAAAAATCTGACAGAAATAGTTGAACCTGATCTTAACTTTACATTTTTTTTAATGTTTTGTCTGATTGATCTACCACCTGGAAGTCTAACTTAGAGAATAAATGAAATATGTCCCATACTAAGCACATTAAGTCGAACTGAAATTAATGTGCAAGATCAGATGTCCTTATCATGGAGCATATTATTCGTTGACTTGGAAAACATAATACATCTACGATACTGACCTGGAATCAATATTTGGCCTTATAGTCTCTCCTAATGTCCTGTTTAACTGATCTGCCACCTGGAAATCTAACTCAGAGAAAAAGTCAAATATTCTCCAAACTGAGTTGATCAAGCGCTTCTAAAGTAAGTCCGAGAAATCGGTCTGTCGTATTTTTTTGGTTGTCTTACAAACATATTACTCTGCGACCGCGAAAATAAATAAAATAAATAAAAAATACTGATATGAGGTCCCTAAATACTTGCAAAATATTTCTTACCTAAGATCCTGTTTGACTGATCTACCAGTTTGTTAACTGAGTTGCAAGATAATCGTAAAAACAGATGTGTTTCACTTCTTCAGGCTCAGTTAAATGCCAATAGCCGAACGGTATTTTAGATGCATTTTGCTGTTTAAACAATATTTTGTGTATTGACGTCACAGAAAATTGCAAAAAACTATTTCGCTAGATCGATCTGCCACGCAGTTGACTGAAGAAAAACATCAAATATTGCTAAATCGATATGAGCAGCCGATTAAAAAGGATAAGCACCACTTCCGATCATATGAGTCATTACAATTCTGTATTTTGCCTACATCCCATCTTGAAGTGACCCGATTTCACCGATCGACTTTCACAACTCTCCCTCAACGAAGGTACAAGCAGACGGATAATTATGTCACTATTTCTCAATTCGAAAAGCAATTTCCAAATATGGAAAATTGCACTGGTACTCGACAACAAAGTAAACTACATCAAAAAAAAAAAAACATATGTGTCTGACAACAATGTTTTCATTTTATTTAAGCTTAGCTTTCTCTTGAAACCACCAAAAAATGTTCGATCATATCGCTGAGCAGCCAGCAGTTAGCCAAAGAGCACCCCGGCCAATTGCGAAGCCCACCTAATTCCTCATCACAGTCGGTTCTCTCAATACCGCATGAGGCATGAATGAAGCGCGCAATGAGACATCCATCCGTATACAAACAAGATCCACGCCGCGCACACACAATTGAGACAAAGTGGAAATTAATGAAGTTTTGAGTGTGATGATGTGTTTTTCTTTCAATATTTTTGTAGTTTTATTTTCTTTCTCAATCGATCTTCGAACCATTCAAACATCTGTCAAGAGGTGAGACTCTTAGGAACATATTATAGTTATGTAGATACGCGCGTATCTTCCCGCGTCGCGGCCACTCTCTGACACTATGTTTAAGTGAAATTCAATTAAGATACTTAACATCCAGCGCGCTACGGCAGTTGTGGTTTGAACAATTGATGTCAGATCAGTACACCATACATACGATTCAAATATATTCGTGCTGTAGTGAATATTATGAATGAGGTTGAGCGAATGGCATTTGGGGTTTACATATATACTCTGATTTACAAGCCAAGGGACATATAGGCAAAGCATGATTTCGCTGAGAGTTTATCTAGTAATTACAATTTGTTTTGCATTTCTTTTTTTATTCTTCATTGTTGTTTTTTGCTGAAGGCATAAAACATGGAGTGAAAAAATAAAACGAATCTTGATAAAGGAGCGCTTTTAAAAAATAAAATACTATAATTGCTGGACGCTTGCGAAACTAACAGTATCTGTTGAAAGTTTAATGCGATCTAAAATTGTAGTAATGGAATAATATCGACCGTGAGAGGTCTGTTCGTATGAGGATCCTTAGTTTAACTCAAAGAAATCTACCCAAACTTGAAGACAGCATATGCAACTTTCATTAGCAGAGATGTGAGTTTTCCAGGTGCATTGCTGTAAAGTCCTCTGGGATTTGAATAAAACCTACAAAATCATTAATTTTAACCAGCCCTGCCCTTCAAATAAACAAACCAAAAAAAAAAAAATGTTTCTACCAGCAGCTGTATGTCGAATTTCTGGATAACAATGACTTTGGGATCATGAAATTATTAAATATGACTCGAAGTCATTAATCAAATTATTCATCTTTTATGTAATTGAAATGTTTCGAGCTAAGTTTTTAGGAAAAACTGTACGCAGATGTGTTTTAATAGGCTGATCTGCCAGCTGTACACGCAACCAGGATCGTAACTGATTCGTTGTCTTCAAGTAGCTCTATCTGCCTAAACTGGCACCGTATTTGGTAACATACAAGACCGCTGCAATCGTTGAAAATGTGATCATAATGAAGAGATATTCTTTGCTGATCTACCATATCGGAACAGTATTTGGAATGGAAGAGGAAACAGTATTGCAAAGTAAGACTGATGCAGGTATTAAGTAAGTTATGGGGACCGTTCAATCCATAGACTTATTTTGGTGTTTGGGCTTCCGAATACTTGCTTATTGATCGGTCACATAAAACCAGGCCCTCTGGACATTGCTGCGTAAAATACCATTTTCTCTAACAAAATACAAAGTGAATTCCTGTCTACGATCGCAGTTAAGTTCTTCATTCCTGGCGGTCATTCATATTAAGGAACTAACTCTACTTTGACGACTAGCCGGACAATCTATTGATAAATTAGATACGCAGTTTAGCTGTCCGATCTGCCACTAAGAAACTTTACTTCCACACAGAGCAACGTTTTCCATCTTTTTCTGTTAGAAAACGCAAGGGGAATTCCTGTGTACGATCGCGATTAAGTACGAAATCCAAACTATATTCGCGTCAATGGTACTTATTCATTTTTGTGTTTACTATCTACAACCATTTCATACGAAAAACAGCACTTTTAGTCAGATGGCCTTAGTCAGTGATCTACCACGCGAATACCCACCTCAGAGAAAATTTAATTTACGACCCACATTAAGGTGCATATACTGCACTTGAATCCCTACTGACGATCACTCTAAATACCACCCGAAAGATACAAACAAAGCTTCCATCCCGATCATTACTTTTGCCCTTCCCTGTCGCGTGGCCTCTTCTCAGCCACCACACAGTCACTATACTAACCCGACTTGACATTGGTTAATTGTCATTTTTATGGCATTTAATTTGATAAGTGATCGTAAATGTATAAGTCTCTGCACACAGTGTGTGGGGGTACCCATTGATGGCGATCTGGGTTACTGGAGTAAGTTCTCGTCTTCACACACAGACCTTATATAACAACTGCATGAGATACAATTTCATCGATCAATTCCATTCCTTCATTCAATTTAAAAATTAACCATTCTCAGATAGGGGAAAAAACGCAAGCACATTGTGTCAACTGTCCTATTTGACCGTTTTGTTTTTCTCTTCTAATTTTTAATCGATTCCGTGTGCGCGGGAAATGTTTAATACAACTCCCCATTTGAAATGGTTAATTGAAAAGCGATTGTGTCATTGTAAATTGATAGATAAATAATGAAATGACGACCACCAGTTGGACAGATGGCCAAAGTAGTTATATGTGTTATAGCAACGATCTATTGATCAGCAACAACACACTAGTTGAGAACATATGTCATTTAGTTTGTTTAAGTGCACGACGGACGCGGTGGTTCAAAATGACACATGACATAAGCCCGACAGAGAATATTTAATCATTATTCAAGAGCCACAGAGGTCAGGCTCGAACACACAATAACCACCTAATCAAATGCTATCCTAGTGGTGTGTCAACACTACAATATCTCAGACGGTATCCTATATCTCCTTCGGCTCTAGAAGGATGCATTTAAATTATGTCTGACTCTGGACTGTGTCTGCGTGCATTTGCATGCAGTTAACTGAGTGTGTGACACTCCCACAAAATTGAGTTAAACATTAAAAAGCGATTTTTTTTTTCGTTTTGTATTTATTTTGTATTCCATTCTTTGGAATGCGACCGGTTTATCTTGAAGCTCTCTGGCTGCTGATGGACCTTTGCCGATGTTGTTTTTTTTAGTGTTAAAAGTATCTCAACACATAAAAATCTGCATAGAAATTGGGTGCAAAAAAAAATCACAATTCAATTTCAATGCCAGTTAACAAAAAAAAAGAGAACAAAAAGGTATACCAGAGACATTTAGATAGAGAAAAAATTAGAGTAGTCTTTGGGCTTCAAATTGAAATTATCTGAAATTTATTTGAAATTTATTGTGATCAGCAGAATGGGGATTGGTCGGTGAGGTTTTCCCCAGATTAAGTGCTAACATGCTTATGCAAGAGACAGAATGTTTTATTCAAGATAAGGAGTGATCAAATGGAGATTTATTTGATCAAGAGATTGATTTTTATACAAAATGGTGGCAGCTGCGAAATAGATTAGATGGTAATAAGAGGCATTTGTTGATGGATGAGGTTGTGTACGAATATTCGGCAAGTTGAATGAGGCAGACGCTTCAGAAGTATGAGCTATGGCGTATTCGTCGGCCGAAAAACAAAATACCTCGGGTAAAGTGATCTTGCATACTTACAGCGGTTGATCTTATGTTCCGACAAATTCTGAGACATGAATTTAATCCACAGGTATAACACCCGCCTGGTAGATCACTTTAAAAGTCGAAAAGCTCAAGCACTTTATCACATATGTTTTACAGTTTATCTTAAACGATTTACTAGTGATCCAGTTAGATAAAAAAAAATATATTTAAGGAATCTAAGCGCTCATTCTGACTCTACCGGAATGTGTGCAAATGTTAGGAAATTTAAATGAACCGTCCCATAAAATGCGATCGTGCCTGGAATTTTCAACTGACCCCCTTGATTCTAAAGTTAAAACACGAGCTGTTGTACCCCTAGATCAAGAACTCATATGGCAGATCATCAAAGAAACTAGAAGACCTACAAATTCAAGCGGGATCGCACAATATATATTGGCATCATGAAATAAACTGATTTTCCATGGAGTATTGCGAGGCGGCATTCCTATCCTCAATCTTGAGAGTTCACATTTTGGACAAGATGGAGTTAGAGATAACTTTTATAAAAAATATCTATTATATACGGCGATCGTGCATTGACGTTTTCAGTATCCAGGTCGTCACTGATACAAAAAATACAACATATTTGCTAAACATCAACTGAGCACTTGGCAGATCAGTTAAGATAAATATGAAGATTTAAAAAAAATCGCAATTTCATAGAATTTTTACATTCGGAAAATATTATCAGCTCTGGAGACGAAACCCGGAAAGCATTTAACCACGAGTTATGACCCAAGCTTTAAGCTACTGTTCAAAGATATAGCTTATTAAAATATTGCGCATAAAAATTCAAACACTGTCGGCTATCTCATACACTTGCATTGTCCAGTCGCATTCAATAAAGATGCTATAAAAATGAGAATTTATAACCATGCGGACATCTATTCACCATAGTGACAATCCGCTGCGGTGTTATGATCTTTGTAATACAAACAAAAGCTTATTTTTATGGGTACTCCTCAAGTCCATCGACTAATAAAATCTGAAAAAGGAGTGTTTCACTGATTTTACGCGCATTAACCCCAAACAACCTCTAGATCATAAAAGAAAGACGAAAAAAGACGCATCCACTCGATGACAAGAGGCGCACCTGTTGCAATAAAAACTCTAACGCAGAGAAGCAGTTACAAAAAAACAAAAAAACTGCATCCCATCCGAAAGCAAAATTTCTATTTTCTTTTTACACAAATAATTAAATTTTATAAAACACAAAGTATAAATATACTTTGCACAGCGAAAAACACATAAATTAATTTAACGCATAATAAAAATTTCTTCACCGGATTATCTGGCTAAAATCAACATCTGAGATATGTATATGCATTTTTGTGGAAAGCACTTTGCTGCTGAGGTATGCATGAACGATGTACCATTACCTGTAATTGTTTCATTAACTTTTAGTGTGGAACACAAATAATGCTGAAAATATCGAATGTATTCTTTTTCTGTTGTAAGTATGAGGGTAGCGATGTAATATCTCAACCGTAGTGCGGGTGGCTGTCTTTACGAGAGACAAATAATTCATATTTATATTAGCAATTAGCTTGTAAACAAGCGGTACGCGTACACAAGAGTAGACGTGCACTGGCGAGGTCTTTTGCAGTGTGTTTGTTCGGATTGTTTTCGATGCACATCGCTGGCGATGTGAGAGAAAGATCTCAGAAGATACTTTGAGGGAGTTAGGGAAGAGCTTGTTGTTTCAACAAAATTTTGGAGACCTTTCTTAGTCGGGGGAGGACTACTTTTGTGTGTGCTTAGCTGATTGGTGTAGCTGTGATTAAGTACACAATAAGTGTGTTAAGTAATGAGACAACCTATTACACGAAGCAAGTGATAATTGAGCTGGTTTTAGTGCATCTTCTTAGAACCTAAGAGAATGGCCATCGGGTATTAAGTGTACTGCCACGTGAGGGTTTGTATTACAGTAAAATGTATCCACCGTGTATTTGTTCATTGTACCGTGGATAAGTTGAATTAAATCCACATGTACGATCGGAAACTAATTTCACCGATCTGTCAAGTCAGGGTTTGTATTAGAGTAAAATGTATCTACTGGCTGCTTGGTGCCCTGACTAATTTGACTTAAATCCATATGCACGATCGGTTAAAAGCCTTGTATCGAACTGTCCTTAAAGCGCTTTTACACTTGATTAATTGGACTTAAAATCCCAAACAGAAGCATTTTCCAAGAGCACCGAGAGGGCTGAGCGGGTGATCTGCCAACGTATGCCCCAGTAAAAAATAGTAGCAGTGATAATTTGTAGCTTTGGAAAAAGAACTCGAATTTGTATTGACGATCACCACAAAAAAAAAAAACAGTGATTAGTTCTTTGCTGATCTGCCACTTGAGTTTTCCAGCTAGAGCTTCAGTACTTTGTTGTAGCAAGATCAATTGGATTGAGTTGTATATGGCTGATTGCTGAATAAAGTCCCAGACAAGTGATCTACATCGCAGGTAATTGCACCATTGAAAAGGGCATGTGGTTCCTATCTACCCATTGACAAATCAATCTCAAATCTTTGATCTATATTTTGGAATAAGTGACCTACCTCCAAAGCATGTAACTTAGGTAAGAGATTGTGCGACTAGGTTTCGACTTTTCGATTGAAAATAGACTTTTCTTGCAATTAATCTCCAATACAGCCATGAAAAGTATCTAATGGAAGGTATGTGCGTATTAGAGTTTTCCGATTAGGACTTCAAGGAACCAGATTATTTAGCTAAAACAAACTGGTATTTACGAGGAACAACAAACTTGATTGTGTCACACAAACGCAAATAGACATAACTGACAGGATGGCCTTCTTCGCCAATGGTTGTCCGGACAAGACGTCACATCCAAGCTAAATATTTCCCCTTTCACATTTGATGGATAAAAAAAATTGCACAAGATCAACAAGTAACGACACAAATTTGCCAAAGATCCTCAGTTCAACTTAGAGGCCATCAAATAAACAAAATTCCCAAAGAAATAATTTGTTTTTTTTTTTTATTTTTTTTCAAAAAAACATTTAATAAATGTTAACAAAAAGAGAGGACTTAATATTTACCTATCCATGTTTCATTTTATTTTTATTTTCTCACAGAAGAAAATAAAACAAAAAATAATCGTGAAAATTACACCGTAAAATTAAAAATAGATTCCGGAGTTTGTAGCGTGCGCCTCGAGCAAAATTGTACGGAAAACACAAACATTCAATTCGTACGAGATTGTGCACACA
The DNA here is from genome assembly GCA_963082955.1 of Cheilosia grossa. Taxonomy (NCBI): domain Eukaryota; kingdom Metazoa; phylum Arthropoda; class Insecta; order Diptera; family Syrphidae; genus Cheilosia; species Cheilosia grossa. The sequence goes on along the minus strand of OY720144.1, from coordinate 9,889,400 downwards.
GGGGAACGGATTCTTTTTATTTAGTTTTGCCTATATTACGTATCTTTTTATAGTTGTTGTAAAGTTATTTAGAACGTCACTGGTCTACTAAAAAAAATATACTTAAAATTGTTTGGTCGTTTTGTTGTATTTTTTTTCTTTAACCATTTTCGTTTTAAATCCATTGTGTTTTATTTTGGGGCTCTTCTTATACACATCACGTAGTACGTGCTTCGGTGTACATACTCTAAGTGAACTTAGTAAGTATTTGCGCAAGATAATCTGTATCTCTGGAGCATGAGTGTTGATGTTGAATATAAAAGATGGGCTGTTTTGCTGTTTTTTTGGGGTACAAATATGTCGATGATTGTTAGTGATCGTCGGTGATTTAGACTAATGACTAAATATTTTCAGATGAGATATATGATGGGTATATGTTTTGGGATGCAATAGAAATTGGCAGATCAGTGGGGGGTTTGAGTGAAGAGGAAGAAGTCGATTGCTACCTAAGGAGGAAGTGATTTTTTTTTCTTCCTGAGAATGGGGCAGTACATATATCTTTCAATAATGCTGGCTTTATTAGGAGACATCTAATACTAGATCACAAATAAATTTTTAGAACAAGTTTGAAAAAATGTTTCAATTTATGAAGGTCTCTATAACAAAACGCGGTACCCCATATGAAATTTAATGAAATTAATAACACACAGTCTCCCATTCTGTGTACGACATGTTCCGCGTCTCTTAAATAGGATCCTCTTATCCTACAGACCAGCCTCTATGGAAGATGATCTAAGAGGAACCAAGAAAAGTGCGCAGATGTAGAATGACTGCGAATGTATGTTGCCATATTGTTTCTGTTTGTTTACAAAGAAATGCGAATATGTGAACATGGTTTAGGTAAATAATAAAACAAAAATCGTTAAAATCGCACCATAAATACAGCGGTTATAAACAAATATGTTTTTAGCACAGACTCGAACCACAATAGTGCAAATTTCATTTGCCGTTTAGGCAAACTTGCCCTTATTGGATTTTCATGATTTATATGTACAATTGTTAGGGACTGGATGCAGTTCTGTGTGCACTATAGAAATGTTGTTGTTTTTTTTAACCGCATGGTATTTTGCATCACATTTGTGAATAAGGAAAATAACCACAAATCACTCTTGATCAACCGTAGAAGGCGGGCTGTACTATGACCTGGACTTGAATTAAACGGTCGGTATTATATAATAAGATCTTTTTTATAAAACTTCACAACTTCACAGATATGTAAGAATTATTTCGTAATTTCGCGCTAAAGGTACCATGAAGGTAAGCAGAATTTCCTTGATCATCCAAATCGTTATTTCCCTATCTATCTACAGAGAGTGTAGCTTATCCCATGACAAGGTCGCTATTACCGACAAACCATAAGTCGCCTTACTGAACTCAATAATGTGAATGATGCAAAATGTGATTCGCGAACAGAAAACGCTTACTAAACAGAACACTATCTGCCCATACACAATCTCGTCCAGAATTTCTAAAAAGAGCTTCACTGTCCTTCCTCGGTTTGTTCACTTAAAAAAAAAAAAAAATAATAATTTCCAGCTCGAAACAGACATTGACTAACGACTAATATGATCAAGTTTACCATCAAATACGTCACCATTCAAAGCGAATGGCACCCAATGCGATTTCCCTAAAGGCAACACCGATGCACCGCAAATGTCAATCAAATCTATTTCCACACACTATCTGCGTTACGAAAATTCCTCACATTCTTCAAATATAAAATCAACAACAGCAACAAATTTGCTGATAAAATATTTATACAAAACTCCGAAAGACAGAAAGACGAAAGATATGTGCAACTTTTTTCTAACGTCAAACAAAGTCACAGAGTAAAATTTAGGAAACAACAAAAATCCACAAGCACGATAAATAATCAAACAAAACAAAAAAAAAAAAATCAACCGTGTATCTAAAAATATCACCGTGAAACATTGAAATACACATCACACCGAATATTCGAAAAAAAAAAAAATAATAATAATAATAATATATTTGTACCTGGATATAAATGGCACGTTGAGATATAAAGAGGAATTCAACAATTCAATGTACAAAAACCACCTTGCGGCGGTTTTTCTCTTTTCTTTTCGTCGTTCAAAACTCGAAATCACTGCACGAAAATTCACTCGAAATACAATTTCTGAAATTGAATTTCTTACACTCCAATATGGCACTGGAAGAATTTCCGTATCCTTCTTCTTTTTTTTTGTTTTACATTAAGGAAATATTTAATTTTTATTCTCAACACAGAACAGTTACAAGTGTATGTATGGATATCTATCGAGAGAGAGCGATTTATGTATCTATTGGACTGTATCTTTTACATTTGGGTACACAAAACTTCATGTACGAAATCCTTGAATGGTTAATGATTGCTGCGGGCAAGGAGCACGAAAGGGGGGTTCGCTTTCATTTGATGAATGAAACAATAAGAAATCGAATACCCGTGTGTGTGGTTTGCTGACAGGGCGTGTATGCAGTAATGTAGGTATCTATCACTCGCGCACAGTTCACGTACAAATAACAAAATTTCTGGCTTGAGATTAAGATACTTCTTTTTTGACACTTTATCTGACACTTGTTCTGAATTTGATTTCAAAATAAATCCTTTTCTTATTTTTATTTTTTTTTATTTTTTTCTGTTTGCACGTTGAGAGCTTTTGCGTGTAATTTCACAAAAATTCACGGTATTCCACGGGAAGATACTATTTATATCCACTGTCACTAAAATATTTAGCTGTGTGTTCTCGGGCTAGAGTATTCTTTTTCTATTTGCTTGGTTGATTTTTCTTTTTTGTATTTTTTGTATTCTGTCGGTTTGGGAAAGCTCGGCTATTTTCTGTTACACTTTTTGAGAGAGAACCAACCGGCGCGATTGTTCGAACACAACTGAAGCACGAGATGAGCATACAATTGGTTTTTATGAATGAAACTGATGATATTTCCATTTGGATACATTCCGGTGTGCACACGCAAGCAGACCACTACACCGGCAGGTATATACCAATGTAGCTGCGTCAGAAAATTCGAAAACACAAATAAAAAACCACCATGCTAACCGAACCGAATGGTACATGTCATAGATAGGTGGTGGTATGGGATGAATGAAAACCACTTGTGCCTGTGGTGAACACACACTTGCATCGATGGCATAGGAGCTGAGCGGGGAATCGTGCCAATGGGACTGCACGAAACCTCCTCGGTTTGCAGCCATTTTCGAGTATCTGTCGGATGTAGGGGCCGGCGCAAGCGCATTCGCACCAATCACGGTGTTGTTTTCCCCTCCAAAATGGCTCGACTCTGGGTGGGGGAATAGATCTTCGAATCTCTGACGTAGGCAACTTCGAAAACTGAATACACGCAGCATGAGCTTGTATCAATTTCCTTGGCGGAGCTAAGTGTGTTTGCACTTTTGTTTGTGTTCGTAAGCGGCCGGCTTTTGGTATTTGTTTTGCTGGCCGCACCGCAACCACTGGGTAAGCGCAATCTAAGTCTCTCAAACTCGACCATTCAAGTCCACGTAAGCGCTAAGCTAACGTTGTGTGGATACTTTGAAGACTGAACTCTGAGACATGGAAGTGGAAGCTAAAGCTATTCCCAAGCAAGTGTGGGGAGTTTTACTCTTTTGCTTGGAGATTTTTCTACGCGTAGGCTGTGGTGAGATGACTCGTATGACAGACGGCACGCGCCTTGGGGCTTTGCAGTTCCTATAGCTACGTTCGTACCTACTTTGTTTGCTGTTTGTTTTCCCCCCTATTTCTGTTCGATTGATGTTGGGTTTTGTTTCTTTTGTTTTTCCCTTTATTCGATATTTATAAAAGACTTGTTGACTGAGGGGCTTAACATCGCAACGTCACTTGAAGTTCCCTCCCATTGAGTGTATAGAAACAAAGCAGCGAAAAAAATGTAGGTACCTACCGCTCTAAAGTTGATTTAATGAACTGACAGCGAGATAAAAAAAAAGTATCTTTTTCGCTCCAATCGCAATTGAATTGGAATAAATCTGTGCGCCTTTGTCAATCCCAATTCCAGGTGTGCTGTTGTTTATTTGTCTCTCAGACTAGGTAGGCAGGTATGTCTCTCTCTGTCTTCTAGGTTGGATGGATTTTTTCGGTGGGCGGGTTGTTTTTTCTTTGGGGTCTGTCTAATTGATAGCTTTAGGTAGGTATTTGGATTTTTTTCGCTGTTTAAGCAAATCGAGAAAAAAAAAATTAACTATATATTGGTTATTTGCAGAAAATAATTTGTTTTCCTTGGGGTGTCGTTTCTTTTTTGTTTTAATTAAAAACACTTTTCGCCTACGGATCGACGGTGTGTTGCGGACTAATTTGGACAAAATTACAAGTTAATAGATGGAGTTGGGCATATACCTGTGTACAGATGTGAAGATTGAATGTTTTAAATGCTTTTTTGCATGCTAATTGGTGCATATGTTTCTAGCTTTATGAATTTTAATTTCTGCTAATTAAGGCGCAGTCTTCTTGTATGTGGAAGTATGGAATTAGACGCCTGGTTTGGTTGTTGACGAAACAATGAAGACGGATTGCAGTTTGAGGGGTAAGGTGCCTACGTAGGTGCAGATGCGTACGTGTCTCTGTTTGGGATCCACTTTTGTTGACAGTTGCTGGTGCAGTGGTAGGCTGTATGAGAAATTCTACGGTACGAACTGACCTTTGGCCTGGAACCGAATTAAGCGCAATTTAGGTTTCAGGCTTAGAAACAAAGGAAAATAAAGTTAGCGAAATAGGCGCAACTCCTTATACGACCTTCCGTTTGGGTGCTTAATTTTTTGTGACGTTTGGAAGGGAACTACAATTTTATCCCAAATACGAACGCATTGAGGAGCTTTTTTAGGACGGTAAATGTTGTTGCTGTTTGTCAGACTTAGGTGCATATTTATAGCGACGAGTTGAAGGCAAAGGGTTTTCTAATGAGAGGTGTTACTGTGAATGACCCGCTATTTCGGCAGCTGTCACTTTTGAAGCTTTTATTCTTTGACATGTGACAAGTAGAAACTATGCCATTACTAAAAATGGAACAATACCTATGTACATGCTTCAACAACGCATTGAAATTATTAAAATTCACTACAAAAATGGTGAAAATCTTGCAGTCACAGTTCGCAAAACTAAAGCATTTTTTGGTCGTCGTGAAGCTGAGAATATTGCTGGTGTAGCCCAAAGTGTTGAAGAAAACCCAGGTTTGTCCATTCCTCGTCGTTCTTTGTAATTGGGCATTCCACAAACGTCATTACACCGTATTTTATGGTCGGAGTTGGATGGTATTGATCTGGACAACGTTTACTTTCAACAAGACGGCGCTACGTGCCACACAAGCAACGAAATCATTGATCTTTTACAGGAAAAGTTTCCGGACCGTGTTATCTCTCGAAGAGGTGATCACAATTGGCCACCGAGATCTTGTGATTTAACACTTTGCGACTTCTTCCTTTGGGGCCACGTGAAAGATAAGGTCTACGCCAACAGCCCAGCGTCGATTCAAGACCTCCAAGATAAAATTCGTGAGACTATCAAGGACATAGGGCAGCCACTTTGCGATTTGGCTATGGAAAATTTCATGAAAAGGATATGGTCCTGTATGCGTGCTCGTGGTGGCCATTTAGCTGATGTTGCTTTTCATTATTAACGGCATACCTTCCTCTTTATCGCTATTCAAGTTGGTTGAGTTCTATTTCCACTTGCCCTCACCACCTAAGACCAACTATAGGTAGAAGTTCTCGCGGGCTAGTCAAAGTGCTCGCCAAATGAAGTAGGGCTGCATATTTGTGTTGTCAGAACCTAGCTTCTCATACACATAATGTACAAAATTAAGACTGAAAATATTTTGTTCCTTCCTTGAATTCCCCCATCATATGAGTTCGTGGCACAACTCTTTTCTGTTAGGCAACCAGTACCCAACTCCAGTTCGCGATTGAGCTCTTTTATTTGAAGCATTACTTTGCGCAGCTTATTTAAAATTTTGGTTAGCATTTGAGGAATGAAATAGAAATATGGTGTGGAAGTGATGCAATCACAAAATTTTGTTATTCTATTTGCGATCGAATTAGTTGGGCTTTTTAAAGCTCAGTGGTAAGTGCGTGCTAAACTACTGATTGGGACGGATCAGTAGTTCGGACCATGTTGAAAAGACAAATTACGTCTTACACCTGGGACTATAGCTGCCCAGAACAGACATTCCAGGACATATCCAACCCTTACCTGTGGCATACGACTGTTGATCAGTCATATCGGGCCAAAATTGATCTTCTGCGCATCCTGACAAGGATACCTGTAAAGATGTATTTCAAAAATTAACTTAAAAAAATCAAGAACCTTCCGATAGACATATGAGCGCATGGGAAACTATCCGAGTCAAAAATCGACTGGGATAAAAACATAAATACATGGCGCAACAGGTCCGTAGGGAGCCTAGGCCTAGCTGCTTCTCGCAACCATTCGTTTTGTGCGAGTTTTTCATATTTGGGACATAAGGAAGGGACTTACTATTGGATGCCGACCCTTCCGACCGGGTCGGGGCGGAAGGGCTTGTAGTAAGTCAACGAGACATGAGTGCCTAGACCGAAACCTTTGCATTTATAAGGTGCCGGGAGTAAGCCCCAGTTAAAATCCCACTTTAAGCCAAGACGTCAAGGTACCGTGTCAAGGGTTGCATGGCCAGTAAGTGGTTAAACCAACTAGGCCGTAAACGGTCCCCTCCGATGCCCGGGCAAGGTCGGTTGTATCAGTGCCCCGTCTTGGTAAGACGGCTCTGCCAGGATAGATTACCCCTTCCGGTCCCACTCGTGGGATTCAAATTATACAAATCTAAACGGTCAACCACTTACACTATCCTCCAGCGCTAAGTATTTGGGCATTATGCTTGACACAAAACTTAACTGGAAACAAAAGATTGAACACAGGGTAAGGAAGCGGCGCATTGCCTTCTACTCCTGCAGCGAAACCTTTGGAAAGAAGTGGGGACTTCAACCAAAGATGACCTTGTGGATGTACACGGCCGTAGTGCTGCCAATTCTCACCTATGGTTGACTCGTATGGTGGCCTACGTTGGGTAAACGCTACAAACTGACAAAATTAAAACGACTGCAGAGAACAGCCAATATAGGCACCACGGGTGCAATGAGGTCAGCCCCAACGGATGCCCTTACTGTGCTCTTGTATCTCTTACCTCTCGATCTACACACCAAAGATACTGCACTATGCAGCGCTATAAGACTCAGGGAGTCTGGGTGCTGGAATGCAAGGCCGTATGGCCATTACCAAACGGTAATGAGTCCAGGGACAAATTCATTCACTTTTTCGGCAGAAAGCCAATCTCCAATGGAAGGGGCTGACAAACTGCGTCATATCAAGGAAGATATGGCCAACATACGATCAAAATAGAACAAGAAACCTGCTAAACAGAACCCGCCCAGATATTGCCAGAGTTTCGGCAATAATCACGGGGCATTGGGATCCCACATAACCCTCACTGCCGCAGTTGCGGCAATACAAATGAGAAGGAAACTCCCTTCCATTTCCTCTGCAAATGTCCGGCACTAGCAAGAGCCAGATTGCGCACACTGAACCAACCTTTTTTCGACGACCTTAGCGACATTTCGAGTAAAGGGATATTAGATATAATCCGTTTCCTCAACTCCACAGGTTGGATATAAGTACAGAACGCATCACACCCTTAACAATCATTACAAATCAGGTAACACGAGTCGTTGTAACAAAAAGGCACATCATAGTGCTACTTGGGTTCAAAGATGAACCGCCACTCCTACCTACTACCTACCATTGGATGCCGAGTCCAAAATTCTAATTGAGAAGCTCCTTCATGACAGTTAAACTCTTGAATGTATGTCAGACGTTCGTGGGAGGTGGCGCAGTTTTTGTTATTTAATCTTGCATTCGGCACAACTTCTCATAAGGATATTTGCAGTATATAAATTTAGTTAAGGTTATCTAAGAATAAGAGCGTTCACTTCAAAAATGCCATCTCGTTTGAGTTGTGTAGCGTTTTTTTTTTTCAAGAAGGAACTGACCTCAATCATGTGGCAACGAGGAGACCAACGTAGCCACCTCAGCAGTCCAAATGTCAACCTTTATTATTACACAGCAGAACGTCGTCGTAATAAATTGATGATTATTGTCAATATAAAACCCTGTATTCGCAATCAAATTTGAATATTATGCTACTTATATATTGCTTTATTATTTAAACATTTTGAAATATTCAAATGGTTGAAACCAATTTTACTGCCAACTTCCATTCAACTTGGTTGACATTTAAAGGTCGCACGCAACAATAGTGAAAAGTTACCCGATGTGTATGAGTAGTCACGTTACTTTGCAGCGCCTGGTGTGTTGTGTTTGCTACCCGGGTTTGGTGTTTTTTTCACAGTAAATAAGGTTTTGCTACTGAGATGGATTTGGCATGTTTTATAAACGATTTCTTGTGAAATTCAAATTAAAAGTCCGACGGCGAATTTCGATTTCCGTCTGTTAATTGACATGGTGACATATTGAACGCAGGGATATATGTACAAATGATCTAAATATATGGCACGGGTAGTTACTCTGGGAGAAGAAGATACTCATTGGAGGTTGGCTTTTGGTTTTTTGTAACAGAAAACGTTCGAGCCCTTGTGGGGGACGGATAAAAACTGCCTGTGATCAGAAAAAAATCCCTACTTCCGTCAGTGGAGGAGAGGGAATTCATGGAAATTTCACCCAACTCTATCAGGAGCAAACGAACAATTTCTAGTGCTTGCAATGAAAGGAACCTACATTTCAATTCAGCACTTGCAATCACGTGAAACTGAGGCAGAGCTATCCAAAACGACTTCAGCTTGGCAATCAGATATCTGCTTAGTATGTGCGCTTGTAGCATACGTGCTTGTTCCAAACGAACATGATCTCCTTGACTGCAAGTACACGTACAGTCTGCCAACTCAATTTAGCCATCAGCAACTGTCCTTTTTGCATGATTTTTAGCAAAAAAAATTGATCTAAATCGCGCAAAAGAAAAAATCTACGCACTCAATCTTTTCCACTTTAAAATTTGACTAATGACCACATTCAGTGGAAAGCAAATCCCTCCAATTTGTAATACTTTATCTTTTGCGACCAGCAAAATATGGAGCACAACTTTTAGCCCACGAACACTCTCAATCAGCCTCGCGTTTCAGCTTGCAAATTACATTCAATTAATTTTTATTTTCATCGAAAATCATTTTTAAATTTGGTCCACATCAGATCTGCCTCCTGGCCGGCTCGGATCTCGAAACAGCGACTGTCAGACCAACAAGCAGCCGCTAAATTTAGACCAGCGCAAGTGGTGGGATTTACTCTAAAAATGTATATCGGCATCGGGGCAGCAGTGCGCATACGTCAGTGTAGTTCTGGCGTCACACATCACCTGTGTGTGTACGTTATATTATTGGTTTGTGTGTAGGTATGTGCTCCTCGACGGGCATCAGGGATATTTATGAAGATCAACTAGCGGTATGATTTAGACAAGATAATTCACTGCGTGATCACCACAGGTACACACGGGGTAATTAAAAACTCGAGCCATGGCTGCGGCCAGCGCACGGGTTGTTATACTCGCACAGAATTCTTCAATTATTTCGTGTGCCGGTATTTTTAGCCAGATGTCTAATTGTAGGTGGGTGGCTGGCTAGAGAGGGAGCCAACAAAAAAAAAAAGCTGTTTTGCGTGTGCCAGTGTTTAGTGTGTGCAACTATTTTCGGGTTCAATGTTTCATTGAAATTAATTTTTGTTTGTTCTACATCTACACACGCTCAAGGGTGGGTATAACTGCAAGAGATGATGTTCTGTAATGTATGCCAAGTGATGGCCTTGTCCTTAAACTTCATCCGATTGGCTTGCATGGAGTTCATTGTGAGACGAAGTGATCTTGAAATTGGGATTGGTGCCCGATCAGATCGAATGTGTTTACATGAACGGTTTATGCTGGGGAAGTATACAACTATTTCCGCAGAGGTGCATACTGAGGACTGAGGTGGGCTTTGGAAGGACGAATGTGCGAATTTTGAAATGAAACAGAGAATATTGCCAAGGAATTCATTTCAGTAAAATTTGTACTCTAAAACTTACTTACTCTTTTCAACAAACTTTCTAACCCACTCTTTACTTGAGAACATTTAAGAAAATCGTCTAATATGACAAGATTCAGTTTTTCTTGCCAGCAGGTATATATTCGAAAGTGATCAGTAGAGTGTTAGATTGTGTTTCCTGTTAGTGGCGCATCTACATCGAACACTGAACGATCGTGAGGCAGATCTCCACGGTGATCATGCAATTTCTATATCGTGATCACAGTATTATCCACAATTGGGTGTATAATACCTATTGGGATTACTATACGCGGTTGGTTGTCGCTAACCAAACGTAAACTGAGGTCGAATTGCCGCATCCGCGAGCGAGCAATAAGTGGCTCTATTCTGCGAACTTACATGAAAAACAGTGATAAATTCCACCACGTAGTAATCGATCATGCATGTTTTAATTCGGACCCTGCTTTCAACTGATCTTCAAATAGCTGGATTTGAATTTGCCCCCGCGAACATTTTAATTTTATCGGAATGATCTTTGTCAGAACTATCCGCCCCCTATTTATCTCGATCAGTATCCTTAAACTCATGCTCTTGATAGAAATTATCTGAAATTATGTGTTCCAAATTTGTATTTATCCGCATCACCACTACCAAAGTTGACTAAGTGATCTTCAAATATCGATCGCCTCCCATAGAAATATCTAACTTTAAAATTGTTGAGCCACAAGATCAGTGATCGCTGGTATTGTGGAATGTGGATCCCTCACAGTCACTTAAACAAATCCTGATCACCATTGACATGATCATCCGGGAAGGAAAGCACATAAACTTTTTATAGCTTTAGGTAAATTGATCATTCCGATCAAGCGTGAAAACGAATTTCTCACGATCGATAGAAATCAACGTTTAGATATACCTGCAATTTAAATGGATCGTGAAGTGATCTTCAAGTGACTCAAATTTGGATAAAGAAACCATTTCAGATGTTCAGACCAAACAAACTTACATTTACAGTCGATCGCACTGATCAGTATGATCGTCGCCGATCGAAAGAGGTACTCTCTGATAAAAAAGATAATAAGTTTAGGCATTTAAGAGTCGAATTCTTATTTGAGGCGGTACATTTGCATCGATCTCACTGATGAATGGTTATACCTACAAATTATTTATGAGCTGACGTGATTGAGCTGATCGCACTGATCGCAACCTATCAGCGATCGCAATTAGCCATTATCATCCAATGAAAGGAATTCAAAAGGCATCTGTGCTCACGAGATCTCTTGATCTGAACCAAAGCCGCTTTGTCAGCAAAAGACCAAGTCGTACGGCCTTACATTAGTCATGCACACATATTATACAATTCCATTCTTTTTGTTCACAAACAAAATTTACTAAATTAGGTTTAGGTGAAAACCCAATGCGAACATTATTTTCTAGCGTGGTTTTTGTGATAGATACTTATTTTTTAAGGTCTATACTCTTTTTAAAAACCTTAAATGCCATCTTGTTGTGGGTTTATCAGTAGTGGTTGGTCTAAATTTTCAGAAATTTTAGTACAGCCGCTTAAGCGTTATAAATTCTGCTGTTCCTCTTGCAATTCATATACCCATGTCACATATTCCCACCTACAGATATGGCCTTGTGAAAGACTCAACCCACCCATTTGTCTGGTGACTTTTCTACAGCATTATATATGCGATCGGAAGATATCTTTAAGATATTGCAATTTTTAAAGATTATATTCATAGTTCCTTTAACGAAAGTAAACGCTGTTTTTTTTCCAGACAATTACGAAGATGAAAACCCGGTTGGATAAGGAATTCTCGCTTCAAATAGCAGAAAACAAATTTGAAGTATTAAGCCCACGTTTAACGATAGTTCATGTCGCCAAACGCAGTATTTTCAGCCATGGCCTAGGATGGGGCACTCCTCACTGTGGTTTGAACAGAACCCCTATACATATCAGGAGGGTCGAAAAGGGATTGCAATACTAAATAAATACGTTTCAGTCCGAAAAACGTATAAATCGTATCCAATTCGATGTCGCACTTCCCAGACCATAACTGCCCCCAAAGCATCCATACCACAGTCTCCTACACCCATCCACTCGTAATACGTAATCGCCAGCCCAAACAATAACACAAAGCTCGCAGCGGCCATGACCATTTTTAGTCACTTTTGCCAATAGAACACGGCGAACACACAGAGTCGAACATCGACCAGAGAAACAACACACTCGTACGCCCACCACCACCACCAAGACGACACAGCGCCCGATCTGGGAGCATGAATAGTTCGCCTAAAATTAAAGTTCACTCAAAGCGCGCACAGAAATGAAATATTTTTGTTTACAAATAACCCAAGCGCACGTTAGTACGTATTGGGGGGAGATTTTCTAAAAAAAAATATTCGCGCGCTCATCGTCCCACTAATAGAACGCGTTGTACGGTCAATATCCTCCTGCAGACGACGTCACTGCATTAGTGTTGTGACTTATTCACGCCCTCTACGAGCCGTACATGATCATCGCTGTAATTGTAGCGATCGAAACAGCTGCTGGCACTACCTCAACGAGCCCCAAAATTGCCCAACTGATTAACCATCGAACAATTCACATATCGGAAGACGGCCAAAATAACAACCTACTGCTGCTGCTGTTGGGGTAGTGACGTAACAAGAGCATATTTTTCTGTGGGGGCCGATTACACTTCTAAACAACCACCCACCCTTTTTTGGGGTAGGCTGTTCGGCCCGAGATCACATGGCGCAATCTAATAAAAGCCCACCGAATAGAGTGAATTGGTCGAGATAAAATTAGATTTGCGATGCCAATACGACGGATGATGTTGTGTTCTGTTTTTGGCCAAACTGGCGTTTTTGTACGCGATCTAATTTTGGAAACGTCAGGCCGCGAATCGCCACCGAAATAGAGCACAATATCGGTAAAATGCAATGAATGCCAATGTCATGGTTGTGCGAACTGCTGGGACGATGTATATAGGGTTGGGCCTTGGGTTCGGTGGGACTACCCCTCGGCGTGTGTTTACAAACGGTTTGCTCTGAGATATTTTCGGACTTGCGAATGGTGATGCTAATCATTAGCCGCAGATAATCAGATGCTTTCTTGGTCTTTCGGTGATGCGGCATCGGACTTAGTCAGACTATTTGAAATACCACTTGAGTAAGATGTTTTTGTTTACCGGCGATTCGACCATAGCGGGTGTATCGCTCGTTGTCTGTATGTAAACAGTGCAAACGCTTCGTAATTAGTTGGTCTATTGTGTATACTTACGTGCATGGTGTGCGGTGTATCTTGTTTGATTTCAATTATGGTATAGGATGGTTTTTGGGGTGTGAAGATGAGTCACTTGTATAGTGCAGGTGGCTGTTACCTGAGATTTCTAGAAAAGTCGGCCATAGGTTTTGACGTATTGAGATCATGTAGACAGATGCACCTATTGATTACTTGAATCGGCTCTAAATTTAAATAAATAAACAGCACTTCTGAAAGATTTAGCAGCGGGAATGAGGAAGTAACTAAGCGATCGCAGTAAGTACGATTACACTTTGGAAAACTGTGAGATTGGATAAATTTTGAAGAGGAATTTGAGTTTGTTCCCGTAGTTATTTATGATCGTGCCTCTTTCAGATGATTGGGCTGTTAAAGATCATATTTTTATTTCGCGATCAGTAAACCGATTTATGATCAGGTCAGTTGAAGATTGCACTGGAATATGCGTGGGACATCCAAACGATATATATCAGATAATTAGTTACTGAGCGAGGATCGGTCTATTTCGAACTTTGTTCGCGATCACTTTAGGAATGGGTTGTGGAAAACAGTTAAAAATAAATGCGAAACCATTTGCGATCGTGTATAGTTCAGTAAATACTTGTCAGTATGATCACTTTGTCCATTTGCGATCACTTCAGTAACCGTTTGACTCTGCGCCTACACTGGGACAAAATAACTAAACGACAAACGGTATGATAAGTTTCCGCAATCTGATGGAAAAAAAGGACTAAATACCTGCTAAGAATTGAAGCGCATTTATTGGTGACGATCACTTTAGAGCAAGTATATTGAATATTTAAATATTTTAAAAAATTGCCAAAAGATATGCGATCGGTTCAGTAGATGATGTGCATCTGCATTGAGACAGGATCACTAATTGATGATCAGCAAGAGAACACTCTGGGTAAGTTCATTTATTCAGTATGCGATTGCTTCAGTGGACGATCGTAATTGAACTAAGATAAATGAGTGATGATCAGTCGACGAACTAGTGATTTTGTTTCTTTGACTGGAAACAGGATCCATTGCAATTTAGGAGTTGTTCACGATCTTTTTTCTTTCAAGAACGTCCAAAATTAGTTAATTTGAGGCCGATTCGTGGTGCTTTCGAGAAGATATACCACTGGAGATGCGTGAAGTATTATCAAACTTTTAGATCTTCAGCAACGTAAACATATAGATGGTGACCACAGGTGGTGATCAGTGCTCGCATCAGTTGCAGTTCGGAATTGCTAAGCTAGAGATCAGTGCATTAAGTAAATCACTCTCTGGAGCTGTTTTAGTAAATGATGACCACAAAACGGTCAGCTCAGTAATGGTGTTAGATAGATTAGCGATCGTAGCTCTCTTTTTATTTGCAGACATTATTACTTCTTTTAGTACTACTTATGTAAAAAAAAATGCTGTTTCACTTAAGTAACCGATCGTCGTCTGTATTCTGATAACAGAGTGACCATAGATAGTGATCGTTAGTGAGAGTTTTCCAGTCTTTTTCTATCGCTTTTCTTTTATGTTCAATAATTGTCTGTAAATTATTGATATGATCGATCAACAAGTAGTTTATTTACCGCTGGTCTACATCAATTGTGTAGATTACTGCATTCAAATTTATTAAAAGAAATCCAATCTTGGTTTAATGCAGCTGAATTTGCAGGAACAATCTCCTTTTTTTTTCTTGTGATCATAAGAATAATGCTTTAAATAAAATGTTCACACCGCAACACTTTCGGTCTGCCAAGATCTGCACGTATTCATTCAATCAAATTGAGTTTGCTTCATACAAGATCAACAAATATATTATGGTGTGAATTTGGTTATCTTCGGCCTGGTTTTAATTGCAAATCAATATCTTTTGAAGTAGATATTCACCCCATAGGATTCCTTGCACATGCCTTTATTTGTTAAAGGAGAAAAAAAAAACTGCAAATGTAGCTATTGCTAAAATCGATCACCGATCACCGATCGTTGAGTAGCGATCGCTAGAAAAATTCACCACGATATGTAATATATAGTACTGTGTATTTTTAAGGGCTCCGCATTTAATTACATATAAATATTTCTAACTTGGGAACTGATATCCTGGCTGTGTCCAGGAATTCGACCCGCGATCGCTTTCAAAACCTTTCTGTATCATTAAAGACCACTTATGAATTTGGCTGATCTTTAAAACTATTCGAAGCTGCACCATATCCATATGCAACTTCGGGTAGTTTTAAAGACCATTTGGCCTGATTGACAGTTAACTTTAGATCTTTGATGATCGGCAATATCAGTTCCTCGGGTGTCAGAACCGGCCATTACAATTTTTCCATAGGTATCGTAGGAGAGAGAAGGTGTTTCTTAAATTTTTACTCTCGGACGTATTTTATCATCTCCTATAAAAAAG
Organism: Cheilosia grossa; assembly: GCA_963082955.1. NCBI lineage: Eukaryota > Metazoa > Arthropoda > Insecta > Diptera > Syrphidae > Cheilosia > Cheilosia grossa. The sequence goes on along the minus strand of OY720144.1, from coordinate 9,873,596 downwards.
ATTCGCAGCCTAACTTTCTAATATCGAAAAGCAAACACACTCCCAAAGTTTTAGAGGATCACCGACCAACAAACATTTTTTCTTTACTGTGTTGTCGTCCAACTCAAAGTTTCTTCTTCCACTTCTTCTGACGCTTTTTCCCAAAGACTCTCGCAAGTCACAGCCCACCTAAAAATACCATTCGTTCGCTTGCCCAGAATACCCCGATCAGATAAATCATCCACCAAAGCGGTGGCACACTTTTCAAGTTTCTTCCATATAATCATCATTTGAATCCGTTACGGTGTGTCATCCTTTCCCCGGGGCTATCTAACAAATTAGTGAAGATGACATCTAGTACATAGTAAACACGTTGTGATTCGGAGATAGCAGCTGATCTGACGATCAGATTGAATGCAATCGTATACGAAGATACTTCCTACCCGCTGGCATCGCCATCCGTTTGTTGTCTTTGTCAGAACCAGCAACATTTGACACAAGCTCCTAATGATGCTTTCAACACGACGCATTCTTCTTAAGCATAATGAATCATAATGGATTCGATCGGGAATGATGCCTATGACTATCACATTCAAAGTTGCATTCGTATCTATCTAAATATTTGTATCTCCAACAAAATGTCGGTGAATTAAAAGTGATTGCATTTATTACGCAACGCTAACGAGGTGTAAATTTGAAAGTCTCTGCTTGCGATGAGGAGGATCACTCGACCAAAACAGATAGATACGTGCGATATAAAATTCGGTTTCCTCTCGAATATGACCTAAAAACAAACGGCCCACGCGATTTCGGTTGCGGTCTTACGTATACGAATATCGGCTGGAATTAAACAAATTTGCAAAACGTCACACAATAGCGGCTACGTAGGTAATGTACGTTTTTTATTACTCCTCCTGGATGGTAAACAAATTACTGTACTAGATAAATATAGTCCTGAGGTACATAGTAGTGAGTACACCCACCCACTATCAGGTGGGTACCGAAAGTCGATGCCATCCGTGATCGTGCAAACAATGGTACTAGTTTTGTGTGTCTATAAAACGAGTACATACCGACGTCATTTAACAGGGCAATTGTCTATACTCAACCGCGTGACGTCGATGGATAATATTTAAATTAGAAAATTTGAAAATAAATGCAGAGGTACGAGTGTGATACCTATTAGACGAGCGGAAGAAAATAAAAATGAACGAAGTTTTCCTGGACTATAAAAATAGTCAAATTGGATTTCTGTTTTTAAATTTTTTCTTTTCGCTCTTTTATATTGTTTTTTTTTTTTTGTTTATATCAAGATATTGCGTAAGGGACACACACTTAATTTGAGTGATTTGTCACTCATGTCGTGTTGGTACACGGTATGAATTATGATGGATGTGTTTTATTCATATGGTTTTCGACAGACTTTATTCGAATTAGTGACGGACGAGTCTGTTTATTTTTATTTTTTAATATTTTTGTATTTGACTGGGGCGCCAATTTCAGGACGTTCTACTTTCGTGTGAGTTGTGTGGGGCTTGGATTTTGTAATGGAAGGTGAATGATGCTTTTAATATCATGAAAATTGTGCGTATCTTTATGGGGGTCCAGTTAAGGCAGTAACTTTAATTTGGAGTTCTTGAGGAGTTGTGTAGGTCTTTGGTTGAAAACCTAAGCAAAGGCAAGTCGCTTTTCAAGGCGAATAACTCCTAACGTCTACGGATTATATGTCTACAGTTTTCTCTCAGCGATGGCATATGGCGGGACCTATGATTGTGTGTGAAAATGAAACTACTTTGGATCCAGCGATGGACAGCTCAGGCCTATTTGCATGGTTAAAGTACGATATTTGGTTGACGTACATACAGGGTCCGCCAAATAACTTTTTGTTTTTGAAAATATTATAAAAAAAAAACTACTGAATATTTTCTCAAATCTATTTTTTTATTTGAAAGTACAATCCTTCCGGTTAATAATGGAAAATACTTTCATTCAAATGGCTGCCTCGGCTGGCCATGCAGTAGCCTAACACGATCGGTCCAATTTTTAAGCACATTATGCCTCTGGACCAAATTCCGCACCTAACAGTGACTCGTTTTGGGTATATCGGCTTTTTAATGTATGCGTGCGGGTTTTCTCTGCCCCCCCAAATTTTGCTTGTTTGAGCTTCATCTGAAAAGATGATTTTTTTGGCACACATTCTGCAACATTACCATGATTTTCAAAGTAATGTCGCAATATTTCCCAGCGTTGTTAAAGCGTATACACAACCATATTCGTTCAGCGAAAGGATAAAACTAATTATCTGTCAAATCAGACATGAGCTAAGTGTTACCATTCGCGAAATAAGCGCTAGTTGAAAAAAAAAAAAGTTAGATGGCGGACCCTTTATGGACAAACGGATTTTTCAAGGTTTGATTGGTGAAAAGAACTTTTATCGTTTGAATTTACATTAAACTTTGATAGATTTTTTTGTATACAGGTCCATTTTGACTAAAATATGGGAAACACGACAGAGTTAAATATGGAAGATCGAGTAGCTTTTGGATCGAAATACGATTCCGGTCTTTCTTTTAAAAAATAGGAGAAGAATTTAATTAGTCGAAGCAAATTGAAAATATCCAAATAAAAGATAGTAAAAGAACGACCCCTGGTGCAAAATTTAACTCCCTCGGGTTAGAAATGAAAAAGTTATAACGAAAAAGGTTGAAGGATGCAAGACATATATAATTAAGCTTGGGGGTTATTAAGAAGCTGTATGCAAGTGATTGCTCTGATCCTTATGTTATGAAAATTCTTTATCTCTCATTTGTTAGATCCATTTAAGAATATGCATCTATTGTTTGGTGTCCCTTTTATAATATTAAAAGACTTGAATCTATTCAAAAAAAACATTTCTTAGATTCGCACTAAGAGGACTTCCTTGGGTTGATCTTAGTAACATACTCTCCTGTCAATCTAGACTACAATTGATCAGCCTTGAATCTCTTGAGAATAGGAGAACAGTAGCAAGAGTTATATAGAATTCTTTTTGGTGAGATTGACTCCCCAGTCATATAAATATACCTCATCCTTAGCATAGCACACTCGCGTACAAATTACGGACGCTCCTCCTCTGTTAATGGTCTAATGATAGACTACAATAATAATACTAATTTAATAGATTTTAACACATTGATTGCCACCATAAAGAATAAACTGCGGGATAGTATTCGGTCATAATCGTTTTTTTTCCCCAATCACATTGTCTTTTGTTTTCCTTTTATTATATTTTTTTAATAATTTGTACATAATGTCTAAGAAAATCTCTGTATTTTGATGGCAAATAAATAAAAATATAGGAGTTGGATTCGTAATAAACTTGTCCAAAATTCTCCACCATAAAATGGAAAAAATCTGATGTAAAAACGATTATCCAAACAACTCAGAGGCGCCTTGTTGAACTCGATTTGGATACATATTCTGTAAGAAAAGTACCGTATATAACTACGAAAAGAAAACAAAGATACTACAATTCGCTCGAGAGTTTAAAAATCAGCCCATAAAGTATAGAACCGAGTTTTATGAACGGAAAAGGGTTCATTTGAGCATCTCTTATTATAATTTAATAGCAAGCCTATAAAACTAAGCAATCTATTAAACTTCAAACTAAACACAAATAAAAATAATGATTTATTAAATATAACAATTCTTTAGCTAGAAGGAAATGAGATATTTATGGTAAAGGAATTTTGTGAAGCGCATTTTGAAATTTTTAAGACTTGCTTTGGTGCAATTTAGGTAAAGTCATTGTGGATCACCGTAAAGAAGATTTGTTCGGATGCCGAAATTATCTCGTGAAAAACACGCACCAGTCGTTTAGACCTGTCACAAAAGCCCAATGGTGAGGCGCAACTTTTACTACGTGATATTGAACTAGAAACACACAAGTGGCCACCACGAGGCTCAGATTTAATATGTATTCCGCGAGACTTGTAATCATTTTTAGTGTCCAGGCGAAATTTTCCATACAAAATGCACGTTGTGACCTACGAAATAAGTAAGGTGAAGGTTAAAAACGATTATTATTAAACTGTTTCTCTGTTAAACCGGCACGAAACAGAAAGCAGATCGTTTTTGTAGTAACAAAGCTCTGGGATGACGTTCCTGCAAAAATGCTGGAAACACTCGCCGAAGCGGTTCCAAGACAATTACAGAAATTTATTGAGGCTAATTTTGCTAATTTTTAAATTCCAAATTATATTTCTTAAAAATTAACTGTCAAAATAATTATGCCAAAGTAAAAAGTCAATTTTATTCATTTGAATTTAATTTATGCATTTAAAAATAAAAATTGTACATTTTCACCTGCTAACTGCGTATTCTTTTTTTTGTACTTCTTCCTAGAATTCATAAAATGTAACTTTTAGTTTTGTCAAAATACTTTTGTGTGTCTTCTAGCTTTTCCGTACGAAAATCTTTTTCCGATCAAGGGAAAATTAGTAAAATATTTTTCTAGAAAATTTATTGCTTATTTTTTTTTTAATAAACTAACTTTTTAATTCATAAGCAACATTTTAAGACCAAGATTGAGTTCATACATTTAGATTGAGTGGTTTAAAAAAAAGCTTTATTTGTTCTTGGCCTAAAAAGCTTTGCCAATATATGCGACGGTAAATATCTTGTTGAATAATTCCTTCTTAAACCAGCTTGAAGGTCAGATAGAATATTTTTCGTTTCGACTCACTTTTCCAGTTTCTCTTCAAGAACGAATACTTTTGCTGTGACATTCATGAAAGAAATTCCTCTGTAATTTTCCACAACGTCTAATAGACCTTTTTTGTGTAAAGGTAAAAATTACCGACTCTCGAAAAGAGGAGTGGATGTCCTTAGCTAAGAAAACTTTGTTGAACAGAATTTGCAGATTTTCAATACATTTCGTCTTAAAACTTAAAATGACAGCTTGTATTTCCTCATTTGATATACCAAAATCAAATGTTTCCTCAACAGCTGACAGATCACTCAACACTTTTGACAGCTCTGTTGATGGCAGTAATACGGTGGCTTTCAAATCCACTTAACCTACTTCAATGTTCCGAAGACTCTACAAACCACGTGCTGTCCATCTTGAAATATATTGGTACCAGACAAAAATATCGCCGTCAATCTTTTATTTCCTACCCAACCGTTCACAAAAGATCTTCACTAAAAAGACAAAAAAAAAAAAAAACAATTCTTAATCATCCGCAGGTACAGTTACCACAGTGCAAATGAGCCGCTCCCGGCATACGCGATACACGCCATTAACTCTAACCACGAACTAATTATTGCGGATTATGAAAAGTTTATGTATATAAACAAAACAAGGGAAAAAATCGTCAAACCTGCCTAACGAGAAGCTGAAAAAAAAACTACAATCCGACAGCGAAAAGTATATCATTTGCGGTTTCACAGGCCGACTACCAGTCGCCGATCGAAGACGCCTCCGCAGTTAATTCAATTTTTTTTTCTCACTCTTTGCTAACAGTTTCTTAATAAATTTTGTTAATTTATTTATTTTTCTTGTTTATTTGTGGTTACATTTATTTATCCACGAAAGAAGGACTATAAAAAAAAAATACTATTTTAGCGGCTACATGTTTTTGTGGTTAGTATAAGGATAGCTCTTCTTCTTGACCAAATTTGGCGCTGGGGAGTCTGTTTTTGTATTTTTTTTTTAAAGTGATACAAAACCGCAAGCTTAATTTGGTGTGCATTGCCAAGTTTGGTAAGACGGCGGTATAATTGTGGAGAACTGTCGCCAGTCTGGGCAGCGGATGGCGTTGCGTGTGCCACTAAAATTGGGAAATGATGAAATTCTCTGTCTGTCGTTGAAATTTTTTTAGATCAAGTCTGGTGAAATGGTTGTTATTGTGTCTTACGGTTAAGTGGTTAGTAACTAATTAACATAGCGAAATGACTTCACAGTTTGTGAAATATGGACATGGGTATGATGGTTGCTGACTTCTGTACAGAGGGTTACTCACCTTCAGGTTTTCTGGAAGGCTAGCAAAAATGATTGGTGTCTTAATTGAGCTGAGTTGTGTAGCATAGACATTGGGGGCCAATTTATTGGGCGAAGGAATGGAAAAGTGATACTTTTTCAAGTACCTATTGCCCTCAAAAAATAAATAAATAGTTGGCGCAACATGTCCGTAGGGACCCTAGGCTTAGCCTCGGGTGCAACCATTCATTTTGTGGGAATTCTTAATTTTTGGGACGAATGGAAGGGATATAAAATTTAAGGCGAGTCCGAACGACTAATTGAAGAGCTCTTTCATGACAGATTTACTATCGGATGTTTGTCAGACGTTCGGCAAATGTGCCGCAGTGGAAAAATACCTTTAGTTGGAATTTGGGAATTTTTCCGGGATCGAACTAGAGAGCCCTTGCACACTAACCAGTAGTGATGGTCGTAAATAATTACTGTACCATTTTGGCGGACGTGGTCAGTGGGCTAGTGGTTGATGTGGTACAAAAAATCTCATCTTAATATCCTTGACTTGGGTATTAATTCCACAGCTAGTTTGTACAGAGGGTTCCGGTCCAGACTATTGACTCAGTTGGATACTACAAGTTGACTGTGAAATTTTGAGGATTATTTCTATAGCTTGTGGCAAAACTGACACATTTCATTGCCTGTTGGAAGTTCGAAAAGATCTACTGAATGTGTTTTGGCGGTCTTTTTGTTACATGCTGTCGGTACGACGGTACTATTTGCATAACAGTCGGCACACCGTCGATCATATTGTAACGAAGTCACCAAACTAACTATGTTCCCCATTAACAGATCAATCCCTGGCAGCATTTTAAGGCGCTTCAGAGTGCGCGAATCGATCAAATTCGATGCAATGATGTATTTAGAATCGCCAGCATTAAATATCTTAACGGGTGAATGCTCGATTTACACGTTCTCAACACCATTATGCTGAAAATCCTTAGCGAACCAAGCCGCATCATTACAGGAAACAGAAATGATCCCAACACCCCTTTCAAGTTGATAGGAGCTTTCCCCTCCTTATTCCTTGTACAGATAACAACTACCATCCCTCGACGGCTTTCAACTGAAATCACCACTCACACGAAAGGCTTGCAGCGCTAATCCTGCACCCGGCTGACTCTTCGTGCCACCTAATTCGATTGGCCGTCTCCTAAGCTTGATTAATAACCGTGGCGCCTCTCTCATAAAAGTGCGGATTACAGTGGAACAGAGAAACATTCATCATCCACAGCAAATACCGTCTAACCAGAGACTTTTCTAATTGCACACGCGTAATCTCACTTAATCGCGAGTGTTCTTGCGTCGCAAATAGAACCGCCGCTCACCCCCCTCTCCCCCCTCATCCATGTGACAAATGACAAAAATGCGGCATTAATCTCGACAAAACTCTGCACGATCTGAGGTGAACGAAAGTAAACAACACAAACAAAATAAAAACAATTAAAAAAGAAAAAGCAAAAAAAAAAAAAACAGACACACACTTTTCTTGAACAATTTTCCCCGTCGGAACATGGAAATGCAGCATCCCGGCCCCATTGGCAGTGATTTAGTGGAGCATTTCTGCGATGCCGTTTAGGTAGTCCATCATTTGATTGCAGTGACGGCGACGGATACAACGACGTAGGCGTCGCGTGCATATATATCTGCTCGTACGCATCCCATGGAAATGATAAACTGGCGAATTATGATGTCATGAAAACATTTCGTTCGCCGCATGGGGTCCCTATAGCCGAGCCGGGGAGCTAGACCACGGCGGCCATAAGACATGATGAAGCGGAATTGTACTATGTGCATGGTCTAGCAACGACGGACCACAAAGATGCGATGATTATGAGGTGATTGCTCATGCGACACATCCACAAAGAATACGAACAAGAATCGCCTGAGATACGCTGAGTCTGTGTGCGGCAATAGATGCAGCATGCAGAATCCGTGCAATAGATTCACCCCAAAAGCGACTCGCAACACTTGTCCGGCAGCACACATGCGGTGGGGTCATCAACTGCAGTGTGTGCACACACGAAACGCGAGAGTAATGCGCAGATTCCCAGACGAAGACGAGCGATGTTCTATGTATAGTAGGCTTCATGCCCCCTCCCCCCACCCTGTCCGAAAGTGATGTTCGACCGTTTTGACTTATGTCCGCCGTGTTAGGAGCACTTGTTCCTGCACGAGGATTACACACCAGCCAAGCCGCATCTTCCCAGGGTGAGCAAGGTGAGCGTTTTAACTCGACTCCGGCTAATAGCCTGCCTAGATTAGTTTCAGTTTCAGATTCGCGTTGTGCGTTATTAAAAGCGATTTCGGAACATGCGCTGATCGCACGCGGACCGGTGCGACTATACAAGAAGCCCATGTTGTCGGGGAACTGTCCTGCAGTCATTTCGCTTTGGTATGCGTCCATTATAACCCGGACAGGGAGATCTCTCTCTCTCCCTGTGACATGGAATTTCTCGACAGTGTCACATGGCAGCGGGACGATGCGTATATTTATGGTATCGCTGCACCGGAGGGTGGAGAATTCACAGCGAAATTATCTTGTAACACGCGGCAGGTTGATGAAGTATTTGTTGGTTGACTGTCGGGGTCTTAATTAAGATGCGATCACGAGCTGCATGCGACTGCGGTGAAATGTTTTGAACACGAAAAGTGCATTATTTAGGGGAGCGCGCCATGTTTGCTTAATGGGAGTTCAGTGGATGTCAACTGTGTCAGATGCGAGCTGCCAGTGACAGGTTGAATATTCTCCATTTGTCTGGATCGGTCGTTGCTTGCAGTGGAAAATGAATACGAATCCGGATAAAGAGTTTCAGACAAGCCACGTAGGCTTGCAGGAAAATTATTGTAAATTTTTAAGGAGTTTGAGCAAAATCAAATTCAAAAAATTCAAAGCGGTAATATCCATTTGGAACTGATACGAAGCTCCTTCTGCAGGAGCACATAGTCTGCTTACAGGGGATAGGAGAAGGTGAAAAGGTCGTTCTGAAGTCGGATCGCCATCTGCTCCGGTGCCACAATTCTGCGCGACTTTCAAGCCGACATCGAGGGTTAGTCCTCTCTTTGCTTTTACTGTTGGAAATGCAGCCTAAAGGACAGGGAAGTGAACTGTCGGCCGAAAGGTAACCACCGCTATGACACATGGCTTTTTAATCAACCAGAAAGCATTATTCATGTTGCCTGAACTTGGAAAATAGATGCTATAGACTCGGACTGGAGTTTGGTAGTATAGCACGGCGTATCGCGTCCCAGCACCAATTACTTACTGTAAGAAAATGTTGCAACAAGATGTGCTATCAGAAAATATTCCCGGTGGTAGGGTTGGCAACCATGTCTTCACTAAACCGTGGAGATATCTTAACGCCAGCATCAATTGCACACGACTATATAAGCATCACTGGCAAAGTGCCAACAGAAGTGTCTTCATCGATGGAGCCTACCAAAGTTTGGCAGTTTAATGCAGGAAACCTGGACGAAAGCTTCCGCGAGCTCTACGGCCGAAGATAAGACCGCCTTCTCAGAAGAAAACAAGAAGAAACTTGGCAATCTAGAAGCCTGTTGAGGGCTGCCTCAGCAAAGGTAATTTCTGTGAAGATAAAATGTTGTATCCGAATATATAACCCTGAAGATAAAGGCTCCAGATATGTGAAATGGAGCTGAGGGATTAAGTCTGGCAACTATTCGCTGAAAATGATGCCCAAAACTATCCACCATCGAATCAATCATTTGTTGAATATTACAACTTCCTAGGTTAGGTTAGGTGGATGAGACAAACTCGGTACCAGATAAGTAGGTCCTTTGTGCTGATCTGATAACTGATAACTAATTAAGAAGTAATTAATCTTTGCCCTAACCTCTTTCTACAAACCCTGTCCAGGTACTAAATGATGTAAGCAACGTAGTCCTATAAAAGCCATGAGCCTTTTTTCCTACCGGCTACATGTAGAAGCAAAAACAAAAAACTGGCGGTCCACAAGGCTGTCATCTAGGTCCACTTGTCTTTGACCGAACATTTTCCCACTTTTAGCTAACAAAAACATGCATTTCTTTAACGCACGACTTCTGTCTTCAACACGAAGACCCAAACTGCTTTTGGACATGGTGCGTCAGAAATTGCTTAAAGATAAAATCTATTACTTTGTTAAGCAAGTGAAATACAAGTCCCCTTTAAGGCCAAAAACACAGTAGACCACAAGGTCGCAGGGCACAAGACCCTCTGAAATATTAATATAAACGTCAATCTGTTTCTCTTTTTGAATCTTTTCGAGGCCTTGGGAAAACAAATTAAAGCCCATACGATTTTACATCTTCGACGCTTCGAGGTCTATCCTGCAAACATCTTTTCAACTAAAACAATTGAGAAGCCTCTGGGTAGTAAACAAATTAGAATTAAAAAGTAATGGACCTAAACGGATCCCTTCTGCACTGCCAGAAATAGGTTAAATAAGGAAAAGAGTTATGGCTCTGCGAAGTTGTTGGTAAGGTACGCAACTTATTTCAAGTTTTGAGTAAAGCTGTCCTCAGCCGCTATCCGAAGCTATCGAGGACATGTGCTGTCATGCAAAGTGGCATTCCTGAAGAATTACTCAGTGGAAGAATCCCTGCAGCTTCTAACCTTTCAGGCGAGTTTTCAATGATGCTGTTAGTTATTTACTACCTCGGCGAGTACTTGGTTTGAAGGATTTTCGGTTCTTTGGCCTTTTAATATCAGTTGCGTTCCACACGTGATCTACAACCAGAATTTGGTTCCACTATTCCTTCATGAAACTAGATCAATGAAGCAGTACTGAAAGCGTGTAGACAATACTTTTCTTTCCGCTAGTACCATGCCAGAGCTTCATCTCATGTCCAAGTACCTAAACAAAGCAGTTCCTAGTGAAGGATGTATTCATCTGCGAGACGGTGGGACCGTGTCCATACTCAGTGTTTCTGAGATGTCTCCTTCTACCTTCTTTGTTCTTTGCCTTTTGCAAAGATCAAGATTGGCATACCTCTTAAAAACAAAAAGAGATAAAATCCTGTCCCGCATTTATAAAGCCTTAAAAGGTTTTGTCAAAATTATATCTTGGTTTCTCAAAGACCATGAGTCAGTTACATAAGTCCGCTCTGTTTGAAGGTGTCAAGTTTAAGTATGAGTGTACTCTAAAGAATTGGGCTTCCAAAATTTGTGCTCTTTTAGCCTTAAGTTAGGTTAGGTAAACGGGTAGGTGGAGTAGGGTGAGCCCTGCAATACCTCACTTGGGTCCTCGTGGACCCATGCTCTTTTTTGGGGCTAACCGTTGGTGTTACATCGGTAGTCTCCATCCTCCTCCTTTCGTGGTTACCTGACGCTGTCCAGCCATCCCGATGTCCTCAGAAACTTGTAAAGATCAGGCAGAGAGGCATAAGAAGGTTCATGTACGTCAAGGAAGTAATAACTTCCAAGTGTTCTGTTCCTCAAGTGACAGAGACTCGGGCAATGACAAAGGAAGTGAGGTATGTCCTCGTGTACCTTCTCGTCTTCTCAGCCTCTACATATGTCGTCATCTTTTCATTTTCAGAAGTGACAATGATAACGTATTTACCTAATATCTTTACATGCGCAAAAATGCAAGGGTTCCAAGTGTTAGTTTGGCTGATTCTTCCATGTATAGGTCTAGAGGTGAATGATTAAGAATTGCCTAGTCCCGCTGGAGGTGTGGTTCTCATAGCGCTGGTTGTCCCTATTCATGCTATTCTTTGTATTTTAGTCATCGACTTAAGATTGCGTTCGCTTTGCTGACGGCTTGCCACCAGACTACACTGCCATATGTCAGTATTGGTCGCTGGATCGCTGTATACATCTAGATGGACAGTTTGCGGTTTGGTCCCCAACTCATACCAAAGATGCGGTTGCAAGCGTACGAAGCATTCGCTACTTTCTTGACTCTTTCATTGAAATTCGGCTTCCAATTAAGTTTCAATGATAATTCCCAAATATCTCGCACTATCTGCTACCCTTAGGGGTATTCCCTCCAGAGTTGGTGGCTCTAATTGCGATATTATTCTTTTATTCGTGACCAAGATAAGCTCGGTTTTCTGCGGATTGACATTGTTTTGTCCATATACTTTACTCCCTAAGTGAGTTTTCTAACAGGTCGCTTATGGTCGGTAAATATGGTCGGTAAAAACTTTCCTTACTCCTTTAGCCTTAGAACACCTTTTTCTGTCACGTTCTTCGAAACTAACGCGATGGGGCCGTACATTCAGTAGAGTTTCCAGCTCAGTTGTGGTGTCAATTTGTGCAAACGGCCCAACTGAAGCCAGTGGGCGTTTAATCAGACCTTTCTAAGTGACTGAGTCAAATTTTACTGTCCACAGTTTAAAACTAGCAATATGAATTCACATATTTCGGTCAATGTAGGTATAGTTCCATCTTTCGGTGAAGCATACATTGGAACTCAATTCTTTGAGACATATATCCATGTGCAGAACTTGAAACCTTTCTGAGTGGTCTACTTTTCGCCCAAGAGCTATTTTTAAACACAGAAAAAACTGGAACCGCCAGCCCTTCTCAGTCAGTTTGTAACAGTTACCCATCAGTCAAACACAAACTGGCCCCACTTCTGTTTACGGTCTAAGACAAACACTGACTTGAATCCTATGCCTCCTTGACATACAAACACAACACACAACGCAACGCAATAGCCTACAATTCCACCCACGCGAATTTCACCACATGGACAGATATAGGAACTTCCTAATATGTCACTTCCTGTTGGAATTACCTCATCCATTGGCAATCACAACCTCGAATCGTGCTCATCCATCATATCAGCAAAACAAAAATTAAAGTTTCGATCATAAAAACAAGAACAGCACTCACTACTCGCACGTCGGACAGTTCCGATTTGACGCAAAAATCGATGGTTTTTCGTCATGTGCGAAATGTTCCTCTAAACGACACGCACCCAACAACATTATAGCCCAGACGACCCCTCAATAAATTAGAATCAACTCAGGCGTCTCACTAATATCTATTACATTGTTTCATTGCGATAACGCAAGACAAACGCGTCAATCGGCACTGCATTTGCGTCGAAATAACGCCGCGCTATCGTCAATGTGGCCCGTATAAGCTCGCCAAACAGGATTACGTTTGTAAATGTGCATATCTTCGACAAAACAAAACACCTGACACGACATCCACTCTGGGTGCGGTTCACCTTATCGCACAATTTCGATAGCGATTTACGCACATCTGTCTGTCGGAGAGATTCGCAGAAAATCACGGAAAAGATGGAAAAAAAAAAAAAAAATTAAATAGTATGTCCGCACGCCGATGACGTGTGTCCTGTGGCATCGTTTTGTATGTCTGACTGGTATTGCTCGCAATTGTGACACAATTAGCGGAAAATTGCCGACAAGCTATTTTTGGAAATCCATCCTCAGCTGGCACCCCTACCGTTGCAGCAACAGATAAGAAGAGTGTCGAACGCACCGCACGACGGACTTGCTAACCACCAGTTCGATGGTATCTAAACTCAACCACCAGATACTTACGTCACTCGCACCCGATACTGGTGTACTGAGTGTAGTTGCTATACGAGCGAAAAAGGGGTGGTGAAACCCGCCCTCCCTCTGACGGTATAGCAACCGAGGAGGTTGAGTGTAGCGTCGGGTGCTCGATTTTTGAACCGACCGGCCGGCGTAATGTATAACACAAGTCTATTTGCCCCCCCACCCCTCGGGCTCCATCAAAAACCAGGCGAAAGCGAACAAAAACAGAAACACAGAAAAAGGTTACGTATACGACCCCTCGTCCTGACGTAATCCCATTCACATATAAATAGCCGCTACGACTTTATCCCGCGGCGGGGTTGCGTGAACGAGATAGCATCTCAGTAAGTATCTCTCTATCGGGCATTCAACACTGCTATCCAACGGATATCAGCATTTTCACAGGAAGCACACCACTGAACAGATAGCCATGAATGGAAAGCAGCACAAAAACCCATCCACCTGTTGTACGATTATAGAGCGAGCACCCTTACTACCAGTGCCACCATGATTGGTTGCTTTGTCTTTGTCTTGTCGGTGCGGGTGGCGGCGGCGGGTGCGGGTTCCTTTTCATTCATAAATTGTCAACTCTTACGCTGGTTGTATTTACCATGCGTCGCCCCTAGCTGGGGATAATGTGGTTTTATGAATGAAATTCTGAGAACCAACCCCTAGTTTCGAAAGTGTGCTTAGGTCCGCCGAAGGGGAACACGGCCAGAGCTCGATCGATTTTTCGTGCAGACTTCGGAAGGTGTTGGGGACGGGAGTGCTCGCTCCGAAGGTCCACATGTAAACTTGACTTTGATGGGTGGAGGTGGGCCACTTCGCAATGGCATGGTCGTGAACTTGATTTCGTACAGCCGCTGTTGTTGGGGTAGTTTTCCTGAACAGAAAAAAAAAGAAATCCTTATGCAGTTATGTCAGGCGTGGAAAATAGAGAGAGAGTGTCTGTTTTTGTTTTGCCTTTGCATGCGCTCAAGGGAAGCCATGCATTTGGAGGGCTTTATCTGGGTCAGGATAGTCGGTAGTTGGAATTGTTTTGAAGTACTTACTTGGTGGTGACGGAGGGGGGTGTGGAGGTGGAGGTATTTATTTACAGTTTAGAAGAAAGTTTGATGATTTACCTGCAAGTAAAATGAAAGTATGAGGTTGAGTGAGTGTGGCTTTAATTTTATTGATTTTTTTTTTTTTATATATTTAAAGCTGCGTTATATAAGAGGGCTATGGGGGAGAGCAAAATGTTTGATTTTAAGGGTTGTAATTACCTACAGCTGCTTATATTGGGTGCGCCGTTGATGGAGTATTGAACGATTTTATAAAGTAGTCACTGGGAGAACTATGTCTTGCTCTTTTTTACGGGTACAAAAAAACATTCTTCTACTTTAAGGATTAGTAAGCAAAGTTGTCATAGCTCCTTCTACACCTGTTTAAGCTTTCAAGCGGTGTTGATGTAAGGCGTTCGTTCTCTAACTTGCAAGAAAGGGCCTCTTCAGATGAGTGCCCCCCTCTATGTCAAGTAGCAGGGGTGGTTGAAAAGGATCCAAATTGGTTGAACTACGAACCATCGTATTTTGATAGAAGCCTCTTGAACTCGTTCTCGTGACTGTTACGTGTTAAGGCGAGGCTATACCAAGCAGGTCGTCGTCTGAGTCGGATATCCTCCGAAAGATTGTATACAAGGAGATGGATTCTACAAACCATGACCATAAAAATTTAAAGCTTCATCGGACAGCATGTACAGCACGATGGGTTAAGATTATTATAACACAAAAATGGTATAGCTGTGTACAAGACTTCTATTCAGCTCGGACCTACTGTACTCGTAAAAGGTAGAAGACTTTGTCTAAAACTGATGAAAACCTATTGGAAAGTGTTAAGAGATCAAATCTTTGGGTGGATTTAGGTACAATTTGTATCGACAGAGTTTGTTGATGGAAAGGCTCGATGTCTAACTCTGAGGGCTTTACCAGTGACATAAGGAAAAGACTAAAAAGACAATGGATGCGGTGAGTGGTGAGTACTGTGTGTAAAGTTTTTAGTAAAACTCTGAGGACGCGCACAATTGGAGAGTAATTTGAACACAACCTCCTGTGTATAGCTGGAGGCAGATAGCTGAGGGGGAACTAACTGGCTGTAAGGGCTTGTGCTTCACCTTGGACAGTAATAGTAGAGATTTTTAGTGGCTTATTGGTTATTCAGCGAGGGGTCCCAGGTTTCGTTTAACGAAAAAACCCAAATTCCATCTTAAGGCCTGTTTTTCCACTGCGCCACATCTTGCGAACGTCTGAGAGTGTCACTGTCATGAAAGAGCTTATCAATTAGCCGTATGGACTCGGCGTAAGATCGTAGATCCCTTCCATTCGTCCCAAAAATGAAAAACTCACACTAAGCAAATATTTGTGAGAAGCTAGGACCGAGGGATTCATATTTTTCTTTTTAAGATTCAGGCAGATGCATGCGTCTTGAATGAAACTTCACCATTCTGTTTGAAACCCTTTTAACTAAACCAAATATTGAAGGGCATCTGTCTTCTTCACACGAGATGTAAGTTTCTTTCTTCTTCTTTGGGATTGTCTAAAACCGTTTCGCAAAGTACCGAGTGGTCGTAGGCCCGAACAGCTTGAATATTTACACCTCGTCTGATTCT
The DNA here is from genome assembly GCA_963082955.1 of Cheilosia grossa. Classification (NCBI taxonomy): domain Eukaryota; kingdom Metazoa; phylum Arthropoda; class Insecta; order Diptera; family Syrphidae; genus Cheilosia; species Cheilosia grossa. Next base: position 9,857,439 of record OY720144.1, on the reverse strand, counting down.
TCAGAAAACCTGGGAAGTCCAGATCGATACCCATCATCTTTTTTACGACTTTAGGTCCGCATACACAAATATCACAAATATCAAAATATTTATAAAAACAAGCAATATATAACCATGTCTAGTTTTGGCATCAGTTCCAAACTCACAAAGATTGGGCAGAAAGAAACGCTCGTTGCTCCACTAAAGTTGGAAACAATCTCTCACAAGACTACGATATCTAAAAAACCCTAGAAAAACCCGACAAGCTGTCATAAGGCTTTCCTGATATCGTACTTGAAAGAGCTGTCAGAAGACTTACGCGCCAAAGACATAAGGTGCGCTCTTCCAAAAGGTCTGTTAAGCTTCGTAGCATCTGCCAGACGAAATAATCGGCGTCAAATTTAAACCTTTCACGATGGGTGGCTTCGGTGAGTTTGTCTCGCTTATCCTTTTGGTTTTTTATGAACTGAATGTTCAAGTGCAGCGCTAAACCGTTTGAATTGATTTGCTCTTCGTCGATGAATTAATAATTTTTCGGTCGCTCGACTTAGGTAGCCATCTGTGCTGAAGCTGATAAGGTTTAACTTGAGCATGTCCTATGTGATGGTCGTCTCCAGAATTTCTATTCAAATTACTTCGCATGCTTATGGACTTCAATTGACACTTTGGGAAGTTTAAGTGGTTCGGTGTCTTAATGGTGATGGAAGGAGCAATGTTGAGTGTTGCTGTAGGATTGGACCGACTTTTGTCACAACTGGGAGCCACTACCCTGAGGAAGTCAACCTTGTCACTTTGATAACAAATAACTCTTCTAATGCCTTGAGCTTATAAGGGAACTTGGTTGTAAGACGCTTTCCTAAAGTACGCCTGTGACTGAAGTGTAAAAGATCTTACGATCTAATTTATACGGATCTGAGACATGGGAACTTTCAAAAGGGCACCAAAAAATTCTTTACAAGAAAATAAATACTTTAAATGAAAAATATTATAAAAATAATGGCATCACTTACAATAAAGTAATATCTCGCTCCGTTTAGACGGCAGGGGGAATTTATAAGAAGTACCTACTTAAGATTTCAAAAATTTAAAAACAATGGCAACACTTTCATTAAAGTAGTATAGCATTTTTTAAAGCCAGAAAGCTGTTCTTTTAAGTCAAATTACTGCTGTTAATAGTTTTTGAAAAAAATACTTTCATACTTCAAATTTATTGAAAAAGAATTGAAAAAAAAAAAATTTTTGAATGCTGATTTTTCAAAAATTGTTTCCAGTATTTACTGCCCCTAGTAATTCTTAATCAAACACTAAAAGTGGTTAAAAAATTATTAGAAAGAACGGGTTCCTGGCTTAAAAAAACGCTATAGTACTTTATTGTAAGTGTTGCCATTGTTTTTAATTTAAGGTACTTTTTTAAAATTCTAAATGCAAAAATGCTTGTATTGAACCCGTCTACCCGTCTGACCGTTACCATATTTTGGCGCCTTAGTTATCGTACTCGACTCTTCAAAAGCAAAGCAAGTTGCCCTTTCTCCTATCGATAGGAGAGTTCTTTCGAAGATATTTCAGCGACAAACTATACGAGTTCTACAGTGGAGAAAAGTTGTGCTTTCCCCATTTGATGGATGGGATATAAAGAGCGAATTGACATCGACAATCCGACAATAAGAGTGTTTGAATTTAAAAACTCAACGTAGAAGGGGAAAACCTTGCGTTAAGTGGCCCGCACTAATAGAAGCCGGCGAACTTGGAGTTAGACTTGACAAGGCGGCTTGCCAGTTATTAGGCCCTAGTCTAAGTATATTTTAAGATGCAGGCTAAGTACCTATGCTGAATACCTGGTCTTGGAAAGAGTGACTTGGCTATATGTGTAACCTTCCCTCATATGACAAAGTGGAAGCTACTGATATTTAGTGCATTCCTCAAGAGAAATGCGGACTGCAATAGTCGCCCCATAAAAAACATCTGCACTGGCGCTAGAGCCACATTCTATAGCTCGAGCTCTGGGGAAAGTTTTGCGGATCTTGTGAAAAACGCTGCGATTGCGTATGATTGGGTGTCCACAACACAGAGCACGGAAATTCAGAGTATTTCCAAGAAGAAGCCTTTTAAACCGTTGAAGAGGTAATAAACCTACGGGCATACAAAGACCGCAGCTAAATGGACGAAAGATGAAGGCTACCCAGCAAAGGATACTCAGAGACAGCACCAAATTAGGGAGCGCACTCAAAACCTCCATTAGGCTACCTGCAACTATGGAAACCAAATTATACCCTCCAAGAGATTACAACAACCTGCTGGCCTAGCTTGACTGTCACTTTCCCAAAAGATACAATCACTTTAGTGCTGCAAAACAAAAAAATAAAAATAAATATATATTAAAACTTATCCAACCGACAACCACATGGCCAACGACAAACGACAAATTTATTCGACATAATTTATGTTCGCAAGTAGGCCGCATAACTAAATTGCCTGTTGCACTGCGCACTGCAATGAGGCTATATACTAGCACTCAGCCGCAAGTCGGGTGGACGTGGCGTCGCTAAACGCCAACACAAAACCCAATTCGCCTCAGATGCAGCAACAACGAAAAAAAGTGTCAAATAATCAAAATAAACCGACAGAAAAAAAAGTATCGAAAATTAAACTCAAACCACCGATCTGACAGCAGCACGGAGGCATGAAACCGTAAAAAGTGACGCGAAAAACAAATAAATTCCCTGCCCGGCACACACAAGAGTCGAACAAAATCAAAAGAAAAAAAAAAATACCCATTCCAATCCGGTGTGGAAATCCCGAAAACCCAGCCGAGGAAATATTGAAAAAATCAATTTTTGAGGAGGCGCACCGCGCACCGCTCCGACAGACTGTACGCCAAGATCAACGCTTGAAGTGCGATCTTTGCGGAGGACGTACTGCCACGCGACCTACACTCTATGCATACAAACAGTAACAGACACACATGTAGAGGTACCGCGATCGGAAAAGATTCTTTCTGTCCCGATGACGTGCCTCTGACATCTGGGGGATGGATGCCACGCGACACTTGATCGCTCGCGATACAAAATTTAAGGGGGCGCCATCCATTCACCGCCCAGTGGTTTCGGTCGCACTTTGCACCCACCCACGGTGCGGTCCAGTGGCGCACGCCACCGCCTTGGTCATAGACCCACTGACCATGACCTTGTGCATACGCCAACGAGAGCGAGACAGGTGTCTTCTTCTGGTGTGCCAATTCCCATGGCTCTGGTGCGGTTATATGCGGGGGTTGTAGGTTGCTGCCACGAAACCAGCAAACAGCAAGCAAAACAAAAACAAAAATTGTTCGGAGGAGCGCGTGGAAACACTCACACAAGAAGCACACCGAAAAACAAAACAGAACGCCCCCGATCGCATTTGCGATCACCACCAGCGCGGTATGATCTTGCTGCTGCGATGAGCGGATGTGTCTAGAGAGCACACGGTTCGATATGCATCTGCTTTGCATCCGCAGAACGTAACGCTACGGATTCCCGGCCAATTAGCCAAGATCATGGGTGATCGTGATCGCTGTGGAGTGGACGACTCGCATATGGGGGTGTGGGAAATTTGTTTGCGACCATCTGTGTAGTGGTTACCAGACCTGGGGTCTCGCCTACCCTTAATTGAATTACACTTCTCTTGCTGTGGCTGGTGTCTCGTCTGGCAGTGCGATCGTGAGGGGGCGTTGGCTCATTCTTTTGGGCGATCATGTGAAGTGGTGGACATGCAAATATACAGGAAACTGCGGAAAGTGGATTAACCTTGTTCGATGGTGTGATGACAGAGATGATTCAGTGAGCACCCTTGAGTTGGCTGAGGTAGACGGCCGGCGTGAAGTGGGCGTCAATTGAAATTTGGTCATCTGCCGAGTTCTCGTGCGTGGATAGATTGATAGGTAGTCGGAGGGGGTACTGGAGGGCATTCCGAGGCAACCCAGGCACAATTTATTGGGAATCAAATTTCGGGATAGTTCCCATAGGAAAAGGCATTTTGGAAATGATCGTGCTGATCATGACGGTGGTGAAAATATTCCCTAGAGAATCGTTTGGCAAATGGGGTGGTTGTCATGGAGAGGGGTATCTTTCATCAATATCTTTAGTCCTTTGGGTGCGAATTTTAAGGAATTGCCGATCATGTGGCTGCCAACAGTCGATCAAAGACCTTGAATGCAGATCAGAGGACTGAACATGTCCATGACTGAAGATGAAAGCAGTGATCACAATAACTCTTACTGATCACACTTTGTGGATGGATCGGACTTGAAGTCTGATTTCATCTGAGGTATAAAAATGTTGGTGAGCCATGCGATCGCTCGTCAAGTGGGAAATGAACTGATTTCGAACGAGGATCGTACTGAATAACGAGCGCAAGTTGTAAGTAAAGCACATATGATGTCGCTTGTAAGAAAATCAATTCCTTTTTGTGTCCGCCTTTGATTTTTGTTTTGTCCCACGAAGGAAACTGCCGATCATAGGGCCATTGTCATAATGTAGCTTTGGATTTCATATCAGTTCAGTTCAAGGATTAAGATGGCAAAAGCTGTCTAAAAACTGTCCAATACAATATTGTCCAACTTTGGACTGCAACAATATCCCGATAGTGATAAGACTGGTAACTGTGATCGTAGATAAAACCGTTTGAGATGCAAAGTTTTAGCCAAGATCTGCTACAACGGTTGGGTTTCCAACAAAGAACTCTATATACGGTTTCGAGGCTCGTTGCGAACGATCAGTATGACCCATTCGGGATGGTTTGAACCTCTATTCTTTCTTTCAGTTTTTCTATAGTAGCCAACTGCTTTGGAGGTTGTGTGCTTGCATGTGATCCGTATGCCCGGCATAAGAGGGCAATTTGCTAACGTGGAGCTTCTTAATAAAATGAAGGTTTTTGCTTAGTACTAAAGATGAATTCAAATCTGAGTGGCTCCAGGGTCTTGAAAAAAAAATATCATTTGGCATAATCGGCTGCCCTACAACGAAAGTACACCTCAAAAACGTTGGTCTTCCCTCAAAAGGTACAAGAACGATTTTGTGGATTCGTCTTGGAATACATATCTTAAGTTCACAAATGATCGCATGACATTCAAGGCAAAGATAAAGCTTCTAAACATACGTCCAACAAATCAATCAAGAAGACTATCGATAAAGAAGTCTTTTCTGATGAAGCTTTGTCCAACGACCTAAATACAAATCTCGGAAAGGTTAATTAGCAAGCACAGCCCCCAAAAATTAACAAAATATTATGGCTATTCAATAAACTGTCCATCAGAATGGAAAACAGTGATGGGGCTCTAAAGCTGAAAGGATCCCGACACAGCCTAGGGGAATTATCGAAAAAGGAAGCACAGCCACCTTAGAGAATAAACCCCTGGGTATGACCTCGAATGTGTTTTATAATTAATTAATTAGTTGGCGCAACAGGTCCGAGGGACCCAAGGCCTAGCTTCTCACAACCATTCGTTTTGTGTGAGTTTCATTTTTGGAACGAATGGAAGGGATCTACAATTTTATGCCGATTCCAAACGGCTAATTGAGAAGCTCTTAAGACAGTTATACTCTCGGATGTTTGTCAGACGTTCGCGAGAGGCGGCGCAGTGGAAAATACCCTAAGTTGGAATTCGGGTTTTTGCGGGATTCGAACCTGAGCCCCTCGCTTAGTAGTCCAACACACTAACCACAAAGCCACTGCGCCTGCTGTTTAATGATTGAAAATAACTGGAGATGAACACGCTAGGATATCGTAGAGTAAATCAAAAAGGGCAGCAACGCAGGGGCATCAAGCCTGCCGAGAAGGCTCTATGCCCTCACTTAGCTTATGGAGATAACTTTTGCGATAGCCTTTTCCGCAGGTTTTCTGACAGCATCAGGCAACTGTCTGCTGGCTTTTAGACCAAAACGCAAGCTGTTCAAAACAGCTATAGAAACCTTGTCAGAGAGTAAACGCTCAAGCAGAATTTCTGCTAAATATAAATCGTATATATAGGGTGATAAGGCACAAAGAGAACTCAGAGTTTCACGGTTCATTGTATGTAGAAGAGGCTGGTCTTGTCACAATAGAAGGTTCAAAAGCCGAACTCTTCAAATAAATATTTAGCGCATGCACCAAACAACCAACCAAATATGGTCGGTAAGAAAATGGATAAAGCCCGGACTATCAGCTCTAGGTACATGTCACATCTAAATTAAAACCGTCGGTCTTCACAAAATTATCGTGACAAATCTCTGTTTGATGTCGCTTATCGCACGAATCAGCGTGCCTTAAGAGTAATAAGGTCGATCTTCTTCGTAAAGAACAACATTTTTTCACTAGGTCTGGAAATACTACCCGTTTTCAAGTTAGGACTTATCCCCTTTTCATCGATTTTGAAGAGATAGCTTTTAAGGCTACTGGCAGACTCGGAATCCTCACACAATTTATCCAACTGCATCGCCTGACGTTCCAAATCACACGGTGCTATGGAAGCCGCTCCTGCAGGCAGACGTACTGTCATGAGGCTTTATAGAGCAGATTGTGGGCAAAGAAGGTATCAAGAGGGCATTATCACAAACAGCTGCCGAGGTATGCGGACGATAAAGACATCTTTGGTCACTCCATTCGGTCTGTTATAGAGGCTTTTAGAGTGAAGAGCAAGCGAAGGTGCCTAATCTTGAAGTAAACTCAGACAAGACTGAATAAATGGTTTCAATAAACACGCAAATGTCTGAACAACTTCTAGGACCAACTTCAACTTTTGATAGCAGTAGCTGTGAGGTAGTTATGAGCCTTATTTATCCCGGTGTGGACATCAACTCCGAAAAGAAAGTCTATCGAACCACTGCCCTTTTCTACCGTCAAAAAGATTAGTCCACAACTCCTTGTGCCTTGTGATAATATATAGCTGCATAGCAAGCTTTTAGAAGCAAATCAATTGAAGAATGATTTCGAGTCTTGCTGAGTGTTTTTAGGCCCAGTAGATTTCAACTGCATCACCCTAGAAATGTGCCTGCATTTTCAACTCCATCACTTTTTCGCGGACCTATTCCCGTCCAAGAGTCTTGCAGACACCTTGTCTGCGCTCTTATGACGATTACCCTACCTTACGTGCATTATTTAGTGCCACTCGTTAAATTCAATGATTCACAACCTCGTTTGTCAAGAGTAGGTATCCATTTGTCGATATAATACACTTGAGCAATTCTCTGGCATCGTATTGTCCTTCGAGCGGTTTATATGACTGTGCGCCAACCTTTTTTAGCTGGGTAAAACCATCTCAATGGCAAACTTGCGACTACCCAAACCAAAGCGAATAAATACCTCCACCAACCTGAAGTCATAAAACTTTCCCCATTGATGCACTCGCTCATTCATTATTTCATTAGATCCCATCCCCGTCGTCAACCCAAGGACCAAAAAATGCCAGCGCGCGCGTGTTTCTCTTTATGAACGAAAAGACAACCAAATGTTGTCTTTATCTTGTGCTTTCGTTGTTTAAAAACAAAAACTTTGCGTAGGCCAACCAAAGAGCAAGCCAAGATAAAGAGTGCATCCTCCACCATGGCAGCAATCAACGGAAAGTGTTTTCCCGAAGAGTCCCTCCCCGTATTTGGCTAAGAAATATAAAGAGGAACAAACGGAACACAGTTTCGAAGAATTATTTTTTTTTTTAATTTTTCATTTCTCATCCAATTGGCATTATGCCTTCGAAGGGTATTTTCTTTTCGGAAAATCAGAATGGCGATATTGTCATCGACATTGGCCAAAAAATAGGATACTAGAAGCAAACTGATTGGTTTGCCCTTTCTCATACTCTGTACGAGGATGATAATTATAATATTCTAATACATTTGCATATAAATTGGGTTTGGTATTGCTCTTTGAACTTTGGCATTTGTAAATTGATACACAGAAGACTGTGAGGGAAATTGTGCCGGAACTCGTTTGAGGGGGGCAAATCAGGAACAAAAAAATAAATAAAAATAACAGTGCCTAAGCGATGAACGTTCTCAGGGTCTGAGGTGGAGCTGCCGGCATTCGCCCACGCATGACATTTAACGGAAGATGCTAAGCTTTTGTGTGCTCCCAGTGTATGATTAGAATTTTTGGCCTACAAATGCCATCTTTAAAGTTGAATATCAACAGGTTTCTGGCAAAATCCGTGCACCCCAAGGGATGGTATCTTTTAAAGGGGAGAGTTTCCTTTCTGTAGGTGGGTGTGGCGGTCTTGTGAAACCTTAGTTGGACTATTGTATATGTGGATCATTTGATTTGGCTGCTGATGCTTATAGAGGTGAGTCTAGATCCCACTAGTGTTATGTCGATATGCGTAAAGAATAAGACTATTTGGAAGTTGAGCTGCCTACCTATATACATATAAGGCTCCTTGGTGTTACCCTTTCTTCGCATCGCAATAGACACACCGCAAAGGGTTTGGGATCAAGATTTTTGAAGGTTTTTCCACTTTTAAGCGGTTTTTATAGTAAAGAACTACGAGTCCCTGTGAAAAGCAGTGAAAACCACGATATTTTAGCCAAAGATTTGGAACTACGGAGTGTTAACCTGGGAACGTGCTGAAAACCGCGTGTGTGGAGAGGAGAAAGGATTGAGGACGAAATGGAATCGGGGCATTCAGTTGGTGATAATCAAGGCGAACGGTATTACATAAATCAAATTAAATTTAAAAATCGCACTGAAACTATTGAACTATCGAAAAGTTGCGACCGGTTCGACCACCAATATGGTTCGTGAGGGTCTTAAAGGTTCGTAAGCATTAAAACTGTCAGAATATAATGGCTTCATACAAAGTGTCTAAGTGAAGAAAACAAATTTTCAATTTGTCCTGAATTTTTTTCAATAAAATCGCACTGAAACTATTGAACTATCGAAAAGTTGCGACCGGTTCGACCACCAATATGGTTCGTGAGGGTCTTAAGGTTTGTAAGCATTAAAACTGTCAGAATATAATGGCTTCATACAAAGTGTCTAAGTGAAGAAAACAAATTTTCAATTTGTCCTGAATTTTTTTCAATAAAACCGCACTGAAACTATTGAACTATCGAAAAGTTGCGACCGGTTCGACCACCAATATGGTTCGTGAGGGTCTTAAAGGTTCGTAAGCATTAAAACTGTCAGAATATAATGGCGGATAGTATAAGTGATATGCGCCTTTGCCCTGTGGTTAGTTTCTTAAGCTATTGACTTGGAGTTTCCCGGCTTAACCCCCAAAAAAACACAAACTGCATCCGAGAGTGTGACTGTGTTGGAAAGTCATTTTAATTCTGTCCTTCGCATTCGGGATACAAGTTGTTGGTCACATTCATTCGCCTCAAAAATAGAAACTCACCTTAAAGGATGTTTGAGAGGAGCAAGACTTAGGGTCGTTTATGGACCCATTGCACCAACTATTTACCTACTTATTTTACAACATAATTAAGCCGCGTGTTGGCTCCAAACGTCTTTCGGACACATAATGGGTTAAAAATGGCAGTTCCCAAAATAGTTCAGTAGAAAACATAAGAAACAACCATCAGTAAGAGTTCGTCGCGCTCGCCCCAAGGGCTGCCAATCTCCAACAAAAAAAACTGATTCCAAACGCCTATATCCATCGTGATGGAACAAGAATTCCATCAGAAAAATTCCCAAACCAAATTTCATATCAATCTGGTCGTGTAGTCGTCCTATGACGCAATGTATCCCTTTTTCCATTTAAGCCTCCCACCTGCGTTTGTCGTGTGTGTACAACCGCAACAACATGTAGTTTCTGAACACGTTCGCATGAATGAAAATCAATCGTCGTCATCGTCGGTCGTCAGTACCACGAGATTTACCTGAGCATATTCTGCCAGCGGGCAGTCTTACGAATTCTGCCTGACTTTTTCAGCCCGACATATACTCGTCGTCCGTGTATATCCCTCTTCAAGTCAAAGTCATTCCCATGCTCAGGCTGAGGCTCAGGCTCACATGCCCATGATGTGGTTATGGCATAAAGGAGTACAGTTTTAATGGATATGGAAATTCAGTCATGAGTGCCACCCGCACGCTTTTTCTACTCACAAATAAATATAACCCAGTCCGTCGTCATTCGTTGTGGAGCTGCCAGTACGTAAGAGGACATGCTTATCTTTGGGGGAAGGTACCTTTTTTGTTTTTTTTTTTTTTTTTTTTTTTTTCTGTTTTGGTCTGCAAACGGAGCAGGAGGAGTTGGAATCCCTTCGGGGCATCATCGCTAAGACTCTAATTGAATGGATAAACTTTGGTTTTTCTAATAAATTTCCAGATTCGGGAACGACTGAAATAAATTACCAAGGAGAGCTGTTGTTAGGAGTGTGCTTGGGAAAGTGTGTTGTGGTCGGGTTGGTGTACGCCGAAGCCGTGTGCTAGTCGAAATGGCATGTTTTTAGGTTAATGTGAAAGTACACAGCGGAAACGATTTGGATGAGCAACAAATCAATTTAAAGCGAGGGAATATCGTAATCGTTGACGATTAGCGTAAATTGTGAAGTTTTCTGTTCTTCGGATTGATTGAGAATGTGAGGGAGGACACTCTGATTTATGTAGAAAAACAAGCGTGCACCTGGGGTTGTCGGAAATGCTATTTAGTGAAGAATGAACCGGGGAGATACTAGGCTTCAGCTTGTGCTCAGAACTATTCAGACTTGTTAGGTATTTAAACGAGCCTTTAATTTTATTTACAGGTTTTGTTTCTCAAATTTTTGCTACACCTTTCGCACACGTTGCAAAACTAAGGGAACAAAGCACGTTGCTAATATTGGTCTTATACATGTCTGTGACAAAGGATCCGTTTAAGGTGAAACACAAATTTAGGACTCTTCAACATTTTCTTTTTTTAAATTACGGTGAACTGTACCACAGTGGCTCCCGTCCCACAGTGAATCTTTTCAATTTACCGCGTTTCGGTCCTTTATGAATTTACCTAGGAGTTAAACATAAACTAAGTATTAATTAGACCGTCGGCTCTGCCAACTTAAGAGAGTTTGCCTACAAGCTGTTTTCCGTGTTTCTATGTGCGAAAGTATGTGTGCCATGTTAAAGTAAATTAGACGCACGCATACACTTGCACATGGCAACCTGACAGATGACTGACAGCTCAATCTGTGGTGACATTGGAAAAAATTCAAATAATTCAAATAATTGACCGTTTTCGGGGCGTGTAAAGAAAACTGTGGGTATGGTGGGGTGAATTCAGTACCAATTTATATTTCATTAAAACGAATATTATAAGGACTTCTTTTATTTTACCTAGGTAATCCATTAAGTACAGGATGCTTACATTGTGGTCGTAAGCAATGGATATCGATGAACTATCTATAAAGATTATTGCTCAAAAATATTACCCACTGAGAAATGTTTATGTCTCTCCCCTGAATCCAAAAATTTTTTAAGTTCTAATATTCCTTATCAATTCATCTATTTGAATTCGTTGCCATTTTCCTGTCGACATTCGCCGGCGAAATAATTTCACGCAAAAAAAAAAAAAAAACAAACACAATAATTGTCGTATTTTATTTGCTCTTATAAATATTTCTCAGTTTATTCCTTTATTTATATTATATTGATTACATTAGTTAGTAACCATTTTGCAAAATAAATGTTTTCGTGGTGAAATAAAACAATATTAATGTTTGAAAAATTAAAATGAAAAATTGTTTGCATTGAATTTTTGTCCATATCAAATTTATATTTCAATCAAGAGCTTACAACTAAATGATTATATTTTAATACGAACTTATTTCAACACATATATTTGGTTTTAATACAAAATCTGAACAGAAGTGATTACATTTAAATCAATCGGTATTACTTTTGAACATTTGAACCCAAATTTGTTGCTATTAACCATGAAATCATTTTTTAAATGATGTACCTACCCGTTTCAAGTGTATTATTTTTTTAAAAGTTGTTTTATTTTTATAAAAAGCCGCACTGATAAGGGTCAGTCGATGATTTGGATATGGTTTACAAAAAAAAATCACAATCAAATGAAAGTCATGCGGGAAAGGAGCTACTGTATCCAATGAGGATATTCTTCTTACAAGTAAGCATTTTTAAGTTTAAAGTATTGTTGTAAGCTTTTACATTTATTTAATTCGTTCTTTTATTTTGTGAAGCACATTGGATTTTGCTTAGTAGATCCGAGCGGTCTTGAGGTTCCCATTCACTGCCGCGGAAATTTAAAAAGTAAGTAGCTGACTGAATTATTAAGAAGATAATTCAGACGTACAAGAGTTCTCCTTCATTTAAAGGTATAGAAGAATGTACCTACTAAAGGGAGGACAGCGGCACAGTGATTACGGGAATTAGCCTATGCTTGACAATTTTCAATATATGTATTGCTATATTTAAAACCAATAAAAATTGTCCCATGTATTTTTAAATCAAAGCTTGATAAATTTTAAAACAAGATAAGATTGTGTTACATCTCAATATGCCATGGGCTTAAAAAAAGCACAAGAAGTACTGAATTTGAGGTGAAAGTATTATATTTAATATTTATTTAATTCGAATATAAATGTATTAAAATTAAGATATAATTAATGATTTCGCATTGAAACGTAACTCCATCTATATTAAAATTTTATATTTCAGACACATTTTGTTGTAGCAGAAACTATTTAAATTCATTTAATCTATTATTAGTTTTTTTTTTTTTTTTTTAATTTTAGTACACGCAAAATATTAAATTTTAATAATTTTTCGGCGGTGTTTAATAAACAGTGTGGTGCAAAATTAATTATCCAATTTTGTTTTTGAATTACGTTTTTTACTAAACAAAAAAAAAAAAAAAAAAAACCATGAATGATGGAAATCTTTATCTGACCCTTAAAATTTGTTCTGTTAGGTGGAAAAGCTGATATACGTCAAGTTGATACACATTTGTGCCCGTTTTATCGCATTTTCCACAGTAACTTTCCGAAAAGATTTCCGGTGATAACAGTTTGCATTTCAGTCGACTATTCTCAAAAGAAAAAAGTCTGGAATGGTTAAACCGGGCGATCTTGCTGGCAATACCAAATCGGTAAGATCCTGTAGCGTTCGCCAGTAATTGTGACCGTATTGCCGATGGCATCCTCAAAAAAATACGGCCCAATAACTCCCCCCGCGTGAAGGCCGCACCACACAGTGGTTTTGAGTGGATGTAATAGCTTTTCGTGCATCACATGCGTATTTTCAGTGCCCCAGACACGAACCGCTTAAGTGGAAATGTACCTCTTCGATCATGATGATTTGCGACACAAAATCGTAATTTTGTGCTAACCCAATGAAGCGCTGAAGATTTATTTATGTCGAAGTCCGAGCAAGCTCTGAAGTCTCAAATGTATAGAAAGGGTTCTATTTAGAGGTTTGATCTATCCCAAAGCTTTTCTAGTGCGTCTCAAAATAACCGAAAATCTCTGCACATGCTAAGGTAGTTATGGAACGATTCAAAAACAAAAGGTTAAACTTTAAAGCCAGCTATATTAGAAAAATAAGACGGGTTACGATGGTCCGTCATGTTCACTCGGAGATAAAAAAGGTGCATTGTGAGTCCCTGTTAAGGGTGACACTGCAATAAAATGGAGCAAACCAAAACCCATAAAGTTACTGGCCGACTTATGGCAGCCATCAGTTCGTGCTCGTAGAAAAGTGGTTGGGGACCCGAAAAGTCGTAGAGGTAGATTCCGTGTGACGATGATCGTTTTGACGTTACCGATTTTGAATATTGGTTGACCAAAGTAAGAAATTTGTAATCATCGTCAGTTTTCATTACATTTGGGTAGAAAGAACTGGATGAAGCTTTCGTAATTTTCCCACTAGTAGTGAGTTTTGAAGGTATGTATAAGTATATCGTTTCGACGACTGAAGCTACGTGATCACCGCCCTGATTACTCCGTGGAGCTCAAAGTAGACCTAAGGAGGGTGTATTTAGTGCCAGAAGGGATAAGTCTTCTTTCCACCATAACTCATAGATAGCCCTCCACAGATAACCAGAGCGGGTTGCCCTCTTTCTCTTATACGCACGGTTATTCTGTAAAAATTTCCAGCGCTCGAAGTATGCATACAATCTTCACAAGGTGCTGCATACGATACCTGCTACTCAGCAGCTATTTGCATGGAAGACTCAACTTGGTCTCTGAAAAACTACACTTAAACCCCGCCAGAAATATCCCCGATTAAATGGAGCGAGCTGAACCTCTCCTGGTCATCTAAAAATGTCTTCAACTTCCTTTGGGTCACAGTACTCTAGTAGGGAAATGACTGTAAGTCGTAAAAGTCAACAACAGCCTTCAGAAGACTCTCCACTGAAGGTGTGTCTTTCACAGAGAATTCATCTATTCCTTCGCATAAAGCTCAGCCCCACGCATCCTAGTCTAGTCTCGGTGTCATTTGATGGCCCAACCCACCCCCCAATTTGGTGCTGTCATAAATTTATTTAACTTTAAACAAGCTTGCCAAACCCATCAGAAGCTAGATGCAATATGAACGAAGCACACCGCATCTACCTTCAAACGCGACAGGAAGTTGTTATGCAGATTTGGTTTTTCTCCACACATAAAAATCTATATATATGCGTGCGGATCGCAATCTTAATCGTGTGGGTTAGACGAACAAATATGGCAAGAGGTGAGAAAAGTCACGGCACCCGGGGTATGTGGTTTTATGATCTAGTAGGTGGCTTTTGATAGATCACCGGACCGGTTGCGCATAAAACGCAGATCCATTGCAACAGCAATCCAAACTTATGAATGAATGAAAAATGTTCGTATCGTAAAGTGGCAAAAGTCCAGCAGCTGGCAACTTAAAGTTTTAAGGTCACACTTGGTAGGTGACACAGTCAACTCGGCGTCAGAGACGTGCCACGACTTTGTAAATCAGATTCAGATCGTCAAGTCGGTGTTGGCGTATTGTTGTGGATTTCTAAATCGCTTTGACAATGAACATTGAACGCATCCGATCGCAGTGCGTGTAGGTTTGCCCAATAAAAGCCTACTGCCTGCGATGCTCGCTGCCAACTCTATAGATGTGACGCAACGCAGCGGAAACGTATATACCCATAGCGACCCCGGCAGGGGCTTGTGTGTCGAATCGAATCTATGAATGAATTGAAACAGATACAATCGACAACAACTTTGAATTGAGCATTGAGATACATTTGCAATAGTCGTCGCCGTCGTCGTCGTTGTCGTTACTGTTGTAGTCTTCACTTTCATTCATGGAAAACTTTCCGGCCAAATGCTGTGTCAATGGATACAGATAGTAAATTGTGCGTCCTCCCCCCGCCCCTGTATGATGACGACAATCGGTTTGGTTCAAGGTACTCTGTTTGCTGCTGCTGCCTCCACCTCGGAGCGGTGTTCGCGAGTCAGTTGCAAGTTTCCACATCTTCCTACACAAAGGCGAGTTCAATCCACTCGCCGGCCGTCTGGATAGATGCATCATGCAGAGATTTCGGTTGAAATACGAGACGCTCTTGTGTGTGGAAAACTGCGGCGTGTGTATGGTGAAACGCGGCTCGGCTATTAGAATAATTTGTTAACCTCTAGCATTTTGGGAGAGAGTGCGTCTAGCTGGCGGCAGATTTCACTTACGTTTTCGAGTGGCAGCGCATCATTAATTAGAATTACCAGCCGATATGTGCCTGGTGAATGACATTTGTGGTGGAACTAATATGAGGGTAGGGGCAAAAGGACACGTTATCGTCGTCGCCGTCGTCGTTCGGCACAGGTAAATCCTGAAAGATGATTAATGAAAAAACGAAACTAACAGTAAAAACTGTTGAGAAAGGGACTTGTGGGAACGGATCTTCAGCTAGACAGAGGCGAGGGATATACGAAACAAATCCGTTAACATGAAAACGATTGTTAAGAAGGATGCCGAGTTCAACATAAATCAAAATTATGTATGACGGCCACCGATTTTGAGCAGCAGAATGTCAAAAACTCTCCTCCGAAGGTGAAGTGTGACAAAAATGATCGGGAGCCCTAATATACATGTTACAGAGTGACAGATGTGCATAATTGGGTAGAGTGCCGAAGGGCTGAGTATCGGGGCCGATGCTTTTTTTTTATGATTTTGGCAAAATTCGAAGGAAGGCAACTGGTTTGTTGTTTGAGAAGGCTTGACACCTTCTTTGAACTGAAGAATCCAGATCCTTCTTTATATTCAGTGGAAGACATCTGGGGAAGTAAATTAATAGAGGTCTTACTAAATACTTTTCCTACAGAAATACTAAATAACTATTGTTCGATATATGGAGAAAATAGGCTCGAAACCCAGGTGTTTTTTCACCGGTAGTATCCAAGAAGTATGTGCCAAAGGTTGAGTACTATTTTCGAGTGAGAAATAAATTGTAGCTCAATTTAAAAAAAGAGGTATTCCCACAACAAGATATAGGTAAATGTACTTGACCGTCTCCAGATAACAAACCGTCAATTAAATTGAACCAGACCAGGCATTCCGAGAGTATAACTGTCTTTAGAGCTTCTCAATTAGCCGTTTGGAATTGGCATAAAATTGTAGATCCCTTCCATTCGTTTCAAAAATGAAACTCACACAAAAAGAATGGTTGTGAGAAGCTAGGCCTTGGGTCCCGACGATCCCAACTGCGATCGCACCACTGCTCTGTATAGATCCAAGAGGATTTAGGATAGCCATCAAGGCGGTACTGATTCTTTTAGCTGGCTTACTGCTTTCATAAAAGACTGCCAGCATTTTTATTTATAGCACGTTAGTAAGAACACCGCCACAATGAATACCATAGAGGGCCAGCCTCCCGACAATCAAACGTTGAAATACACTAGGCGATCTGAACTCCAAAGATAAGCCCCTTGTTCGATGAGAAGTAATGGTAGGAATATGTAGCCAAGAACGAGGCCTATATCAGTCAAGGCCTCGGACCGAAATTAGAGCATCTGCAGAAGCTCGCAGGTAGCACGTCGGATGCAAGAGCAACGTTCGAAAGTTCTACAACTCCGCAATTTTTCAGACGATTATCGTCGAAGCGAAAGATCTCCAAAACTAGCAACTAAGTGCAAAAATACAACTTTGACAGCTTAATCTAGCTCATTTTCCACAAATGCAATGAAAGCGGGTTGACAACAGTCAACAAGAATCGGACAGATAGTAGCTTATTAGTGTTAAAAAAGTTCAAAAGTCGATATCGTCCAGACGATCATCGTCATATGTGATCTAACACCAGATTACCATCAGAATTTTCCTAATCTTGCAAGGTACGAAGAGTAAACTGCAATAGGATCATGGTAGAACTGTAGTAGGTGCTAAGAATTTGATAAAAACAAACCTGCGCTTACACTGCGAACTTGGTCGACAATCCGCTGCCAGACAAAACAGTCCATTCGACATATTTTTGGCGCAGATCTTGAAGAAGTTGTAGCTTTTTCCTTGCAATTCCGTTGCTCGAAATCTTCGAATTGCTTCGCGAGGGCAAGATCGTTTTGTGTCAAAACTTCCTGAGTTCGACTCTTTGACGAGAACCTCTTTAGATAAAATGCTGTCTACCTTTGCAGCTACTTTGAAAGATGACAGATCGAGTTTCAGGTTTTCTTCATGCGCTCTATATGACAACGACAAATTGTGGAATTTTTTCCAAACGATTTCTTTAAGCTACAACCGCCTGCTGCCAGTCATCAAACCCATAGATTTATAGATTTATAAGAAGAGAAAAATATTTTTCTAAATCAGAAACAACAACTAAAGCTCTCAAAACAGTTTGCCCTTCAATACGGCCTTACCAATGTCACTCAACTGCCTGCATAAACTACCCAAAAGAAAAAAGAAAACACATCTTTGACACTTTTGACCGCTCGTTTCATAATAATCTCGCCAAAGCATCGAGACCAATAAATCTTCCACGCAAGCAAATCATCTCCCCCCCCCCTCCCAAAATGCCCAACCCCAAGTGGCGACACATCTGTCAAAGTAACGAAATTCTTGTTTCATGTTCACATTAATTCGAAAGCCCTCCCGTATCTAAATCAATAACAAGTCGCGTTGGGTAATCCGCTGGCGAAAAAATAAAAACAAAATGTCACCTAGTGGAAAATTTTAAATTTCTGACACTTTCAGAAAAAAAAAAACGTCTAGAAAAACAAAAATCTTCCAAATTAATTAAGCAATCGGATTTTATTTAGCATTCCGCGGAAAGGAGCGCTCAACCAATTAAAAAAAAAAAATGTATTTTTGGTACAGTTTTCGACTTAAAAATAACACAAAATCGAAAGCAGTGGCTCATCTTGACACACATTTTCGACTCGCACTAAGTGGGAATTTTCTGAGGGTGTCACTGTGCGTCTGGAACGAGGCGCAGTACTCCATAAGTGTTTTGAATGATTGGGAAATGCTGAAAGTCACATTCAAAAATAGATCTTGACAGGGAAGCGATTTTCGAAATGCATGCGACACTATATGGAGTGGTGTTTGTCACCTTTGTGCTACTTTGCGCACATCCACTAATTGGGTTTTGGGTGTACATATTGCGTGCGAGTGTATTATAGTGTTATGCTTTTAAAGCGTCAAATCGCTGCTGCTCTTTTGGGACTGCGTTTGACGTTCAAAGACGATTTGAAAATGTTTTCACTGAAAGAGAGAGAGATGGAGTTGTTTACAGGGCTGTTGACCATTTAAATGTAAAGTCTGCCCAGGCAGCTGGCTACTGTCAATTGGGACTAGTACGAGTATTTTCAGTTCTTTTCATCTGTCAGAAGGAATGAATATTAGAGGAGGATGTTTTCGTAAATGGAATAGGTAAAGGTGAAAGTTGTGTACGAATGGAAAGGGTTTGGTTCATCTGTGATGGCGGAATGAATTTAGATGGCAGTCAGTTCATGGAAGGGATTGCGTTTCTTCATCTAGCTAAAAGTGGGGCATAGCTCTATTAAGAAGGTATTGTGGAAAAAGTTGCCAAGACTCGTGGTTTCGATCAAGACATCGAAATAAGGGATAACGTAGAAATAAGGCGACTTTTAGTCGATTAGCGTAGCAAAATGCCAGGAATTTGAGTTTCAGACCAAGAACTTGGCTGACTGAAGACTCGAAGAGAGATTCTATAAGCGCAGTTCGTTGAGTTGGATATGATCCCTTGTTAACAATTTCATTCTCAATTTGCTGGATACGGCCAAAGTGTCGACGTATTTATGATATTCGGACCACACCCACAGATTGGTAAACTTAAAGCTTTGGGAGCTCGCGATTGTAGCTTGACTTTTGTCTTAAGCTGGGGTATAAATCGAATGGTCGAATGTCTACCCAAAGCCCTACTAACTTCTGGTAAAAGGTGTAATATATATTCCATAAACCCTCTCACTTACAAACGGCTTCAGTCCGTCTTAGAAGGTTGCTAAGCCTGCCTCATTAATGTTTGTTAGAAAACAGTTCGAATACAGAAACTAACGCGGTGAAGCGTCGTGCTTTTTTCAAAGAACAGCGCATGGCCATAGCGACCTCTGGAGTCAAAGAAGTCAGAAAGTATCTCAACGAGAAACGTGGTTCCAGCTGAGTCAGAAAGTGGCCCAATAACGATCATCGTTAAGAATGGATCAAATGGCGTAGCGTAGTTCCTCAACAAGCAAAGTCAAATAGTGGCCTTTTGACGAACGTGCCCAATGGCAAAGCGTCTTTCTTAGGTACGGTACCGAGGAATCGGAAAGGGGCGCTATGACGATTGTGGTTCCAAACAAATCCAAAGGCAAAGATTGGTTTAGGGTCAGGTGGGCTGGACAGTAGCTAAACGACGAACGTGGTTCCAACCGCGTCCAACGACAGTCAGGAAAGAGTAGGTTAAATCAACCAGCGGGACTGCCACAACTGACCAAGTCGGGTATAAAATCAGCTGAAATGACATTTCCCCATCGTGTTGACAAGAGAAGCTGCTTTTCAAACAGAGCGGTCCAATGTCCGATGGTTCTCTTAACCTTAGCCATGAAATTTTCCAAAACTTTGAAAATCGTCACCCGGTTGAGCCTCCACTTTCCAATTGAGGGAATGAAATGGAAATTTGGAAATGTCTTCTCAAAACAAAAGATTTAATCAGAAAATAAGTCGCAAAATCAAAGTGTAGCAGACTATAAGCTGTTGAAAACTTTTTTTAAAAAGGCGATAAAAACGCGACCATTGTGGCTACTTTAAAACTCAACCACCCGAGTCTTGTAGCCAAGGCTGATGTTAAGCAGAGATGCATTTAAATAAATGTCTCACTCGTCCTGACGCCCATATAGGGGCTACTATTTCACACTACGGTGGAGGTCCAATGACCTAAGAGATAACCTCTTCAGACGTCAAAACTTGCTGTCAAAAGAAACTGAGCAAATCCCAGTTCAATCCTTTTGTGCAAAGTCTATACTTGTTCCCACCTAATCCTTCGTCTAATCACCAGACACCTCTGCCAATCGCCCTGGCCGATCCCGCCATTAGCTGCGGACCGATAAAATTCCAAACAATCAATTAGCAACCATAATCGATTACAAGTCCACTCCATCTCCCTGCGGAATGCACAACAACATGGACACACGTCTCGTACAACATGCGCTCACTGAAATATACGATCTGACCACATGTTCTCCCGGATCCATTCGCGCACACAAATTTGAAAAATAATGGTTTGTCGTTCACCCACCTCTAGTTTGCCTTCTGGTCACACTTCTCTGCTGGCTACAGGCCGCCCAGTACCCAGTACCCACCCACACCAGGAGCGAAAAACCGCACTCCGGCCGACACTGCACTGCTGCTGCTCACTGCTCACTGCTCAGTCACACGTCAAAGTGATTTTCGATTTCAGAACAAATGCCGCCATTACCGCTGTGCGTGCGAATTAAGTAGTCGCATGCTTGCACCCACCCCCATACATTGGCCCACATCGCGAGGCACACCGTCGCGTCGTCGTCGTCAGACTGTGTGTGCAGAAGCCGTTACAGCTGCAACGTGACACACAAAATTTCGCATCCCATCGATCGTTTTCACCTACGAAAAGTTCGGACCAGCGAGAGCAACCAGCAAAAAATGACTGAATGGGTCTGCCCACGCTCGCTTGACGAGCAGCGCACCGAATTCGCTTCCATTCGCCGCCATTCATAAAGCGAGAACACGCCGCCCCGGGCGCTGTACAGAAACACAATTCGCTCCCCGCTCCCGCGTGTCTACGGTGATCGGTGAGTTCGGCCAGGTGGCAGAAACTAATCTTTGTCACTGCGGTCGTGGTGCTGCCAACTGTCAGCCATTTCCAGCTGAGTTTCAGCTGTCAACCGCGTTGTGCGAAGACTCTCAGTCGCAACTGTTATTTTTGCTCAGGACGTGATCTGCCATCACAAAGCTGCGCTCCATAACCGATTTCCAGTTGAGGTAATCGTTATGATGATCTTGACAAGAACTCGTTTGTGTACCACAATACTGTGGCCCAATCAAACGCTCGAGACGAATGAATTGGCGCGCATGCGCCAAAGCGAGACCTCCGAGGAAGTGTTGTGCAACAGTTTTCCGCACCGAGGGTTGCTTTCAACATATAAAGAGCCCACCTATGTATAGCTGTAGTGCGGGGGCGCGTTGATGAGATTCTAGTTCTCGAGGCAGACGACAGTGATATCGTTCTGCATTCGTTTTCGCCTAGATTTATGGGCCCGCAATGTTGGTCGCCCGCAATGTCCCTCTGATGTATGATGATGGTCGACGCGGTGGACAGAGAACGGTTCTGATAAGTTTATCATATGTGCCTCGGCGAAAGGAGCTGCTGACCTTCTTGAACGCACCTTTGGCTGCTGGTATTCCCGGTGGAGGCGGACACACATTTCCGATTAGATTTCGAAATTGGAAAATGCACGGTGCCGGCTGCCTGCGCTGTAGAATATTCCAGCCGAAGAATGATGACGACGTGCGATGACATGTTGTGGCCATGAATGAGAGTCGTTTTGTTGTGGTCGCTTAACGCGTGCGCCAGCGTAGCGCATCTCCATGGAAGTGGAATAGCTCGGAGGAGCAGACCTATCTCCATCGATTGGATAATAAATTGTTTGTGCGTCAAATTCAATTACCGATTCGATTGGTGGCAACACAGCCATCAGTGATGAATGGATTGGTGATGGGTTGGAGCGCGCTTTGCACTTTGGCTTGTCAGTGAAATGGGAAAACGTTTTGTGTTCGCGGATAAGGGAACAACCAACTACGAACGTTATATATGGTGTGAGGGAATGCCCTGATATTTGTCCTTACCAGTTTGGGCAGATAGGTTGGTTGCAACCGCTTTAAGACTTTGGGGACGGAGTACGGTCAAAATATCCCACTGGCTTTTATTAGAGGTTCCTTACCCAGAAGGGTGTTCATCAGACGAGTTCTTTACACTTTGGGGGACTCTTAGTCAAATCCAGTACTGTATTTTGTACCCTGGACGTCTAGTTTCATCTACTAGCAGAAACATTGAGCGAATCAAGTTAACCATCGTAAGTTGGAAATCCTAATTTTCGATAGTCAGGCATCGACGACTTCAGTTAATACTAAGGCAAACCCCAAGAAGAAGCTTGTACGAAAACTACGAACATTTAAAAAGATCAGACAAATTACCTTCCTAAAAGGAGGTCATTGAACGTTTTAAAACATTAAGGCTCTAGGAATTGTTACTTTGCCTGCTGAACTTGCAACCGGCAGTCCCTTTCTTCTTAGGTTGCTCTGAGTTTCGCGGATGAACCTAACTCCGATTATCTTCTCCACTTGGCCCAGTTCTTATTTAACTGCCTCTCAAGTTGGCTCAAGTTTTCTTCTACTTCTGTGCGCCAGACCTAAGGTAGGTCTGCTGCTAATGCCTAGTTCCTCTGGGTATCCCACGAGCTGGAGAATTTGTGTTCATCCGCTCTTAGGCATTTTATTCCTTAAATCTTCTCCCAAAAAGAATGAGCTTTTTAAGAAGAATCTTTCTGTCGAAGCGGGCTTAAGCTGGACTCACTTTGTATATTGAGAAAGCTATTGGAGACCGTCAATATGGCTTCCGGACAAACTGATCTTGGTATTCACTTAACTGTTTTAGCTGTTTCAGCCAGCTGCCGTAGAAGAAGAAAGAATTAAAATTGTCTACCCACATGTGGACCGTACATGAGTGGGCCCTCCATTATACTTTCGATCTTCTGGCACTGACTCGCAACCATCAAGGGCAGTCCCCGTACAACTACAGACGAAATATTGAACTTGCACTTGCAGATATCGAACGAACAAATTTAACCGGAAACTGGTGTATCGCAGGGTTGTGTTCTTAGACCTACTCTTTTTCGCTCAATCATTGGTAATAATTGTATGTTTTACTTGGTATCAAACATTCGCCAAGTATTTAGAATTTAAAAAGTCGTAGCATACTGACGCTATTGGCGGCCGTTCTGGTTATATGGCGAATATTACAGGTTTTTGATCTGAAATGGGGCCCAAAAAGAATGAGCTTTTTAAGAAGAATCTTTCTGTCGAAGCGGGCTTAAGCTGGACTCACTTTGTATATTGAGAAAGCTATTGGAGACCGTCAATATGGCTTCCGGACAAACTGATCTTGGTATTCACTTAACTGTTTTAGCTGTTTCAGCCAGCTGCCGTAGAAGAAGAAAGAATTAAAATTGTCTACCCACATGTGGACCGTACATGAGTGGGCCCTCCATTATACTTTCGATCTTCTGGCACTGACTCGCAACCATCAAGGGCAGTCCCCGTACAACTACAGACGAAATATTGAACTTGCACTTGCAGATATCGAACGAACAAATTTAACCGGAAACTGGTGTATCGCAGGGTTGTGTTCTTAGACCTACTCTTTTTCGCTCAATCATTGGTAATAATTGTATGTTTTATTTGGTATCAAACATTCGCCAAGTATTTAGAATTTAAAAAGTCGTAGCATACTGACGCCATTGGCGGCCGTTCTGGTTATATGGCGAATATTACAGGTTTTTGATCGGGTCTGAAATGGAGCCCTTTTAAGCAAATAGGTCTCTTTCGAATCGCCACAAAATCGCTTCGGATTGATGCAAATCCTTCTTTGCAATTCTAGTATAGTGTAGTTACTAGTGTATCGCCAGATACTTCTGTTATAATCGAAGAAGTACCCCAAGGGTCCATATACTCTCCCTAACTCTATTTCTTCTTCATATCAATAAACAAAGTATTTGTAGGTTTGCTGATGACACCACATTTTTATACAGGGGACCCTTGTGACTTCTAGTATTCACAGAGAATTCTGGAATATGATGGCAAGATCACCCACTCAATGTCGAAAAATCAATGCTGATTTGCTTATTTAGAGCAAAGAGATACCTACTTTATGCCGAAGAAGCTGCTCATTCTCTGTAAATTGGAGGTTGGAGTAGGCTTGGAATATTGCTACCATATGTAGACCTCTGGAAAACATTTCAAAACTGAGAAGAGCTAGAAGATCCTACACTAATATCAATTCTACAGCCACTGGCTCCTAAAAGTCGCAGATCTTTTCTCTTGACATATGCTGTTGAAGCTTAAAAGTTCAGTTCGAGTAAAAATCATCAGAAGAGTTCCTCATATAGTGCAGAGGAAAAATGGCGATGAGATGTTCTCGGACATTTTCCTTTCAGATGACAGTACATACCAATTGTCAAGAATATAAAATGGTTCCAAGAGTAGCGGACGTAACCGACTCTGCTTGTTGTATCACAATGGACCTATCTTGGTCTAAGTGCATTGTTGCGGATGTATCGGACAATTGCCGCCCAACCTAACCTAACCAAAAAAGTTATTAAATCTCAGTAAGTTCGTGGTGTTTGCATGGTGTATGTTTAAAAAAAGAGCAGAAGAGGAAACAAGTTGCTTGAATAAAGTTTTGCGTAGCTGTTATTGTATTTTTTATTGGAAGTGAGGCGTTGTGTTTAGTAAAAATAAACTAAAGTTTAAAGAAAGAAGTAGACCGAAGTACAGGATCTTATTTAGAATTCTTTCATTATCACAAAATTGTACTTCGAGCGAAATAGTTTGAGTGGTAAAATTATGCAGACAGAAAGTAACAAATAGTGAAATGTTTAGTTCGAAAAGTACAAGAAACTGTGTATTATAAGTTATTGTTTATTATGTTAGGTTTTAAAAGCTTCCTCAAACTATAAAATTGGGTTTTCGAGACATGAACAGTTTCTAAAATCAGCGTTTTTAGTGATTTGAGTCGAGAATTAAGAACGCAATAATTTTGAAAATATGAACTTTAATCTAAGAATGCATTTTGGTCCAAATCGTTAGGTTCATTTTTAGGTTAACTAAAGAAAACCAAACTTAAAACATTTTTTTTCGAGATAAGTCCCATTTTCAAAAGT
Source organism: Cheilosia grossa (assembly GCA_963082955.1). NCBI lineage: Eukaryota > Metazoa > Arthropoda > Insecta > Diptera > Syrphidae > Cheilosia > Cheilosia grossa. The sequence goes on along the minus strand of OY720144.1, from coordinate 9,832,156 downwards.
AGCGGTATTAAATTTGTTTGCCGGAAAACTGAGTATGCAGTCATTTTTACCTTAACTAGAGTCGCTCAAACATCAATTTTGGTTCAAATCGTTAGACCTGTTTTCAGGTAGACTATAAAAAAACATTTTTTTTTCAAATATCCATTGTGCCAAAATATAGAGAAAAATTGAGTTTGATATAAACTTAGAAATGACTATATTATTATCTTATAGGTATACGGATTCTTCAAAATCATATGGGCCGTTTTCGAGTTAGTGCCAATCTTCAAAAGTGCCTACAGTTATTAGATTTTTTAGCGAAAAACTGGGATGCAGCTATATGAACCTCAACTAGAGTAGCTCAATATCAATTTTTGCTTGAAATTGTTAGAACTGTTTTCTTGTAAAATATGCACAGCTTAAAAAAATATACATGCAAAACAAAAAGTGTCTGGAACTTATAATCAAATCTATCGAGTCTCTTAGGGAGTAGACCTCAGAATCCGACGAACGGAAGGACAGAATTTTGAGACTCACTTTTTAAAATTCTCGATTACGTAGTAAGATAAGAATATTGTATTCGTACAGAATTTCGAACTCGAGATGTCAGTCAATTCTGACATTACGATGAAAGAGGAACTCAAAAAAGTGGGTCGCGAAATTCTGTCTGTCTGTCTATCTGTCTGTCCGTACGCTCCCGAGGCCTACAGCCTAAACGGCTGCCATAATTTTGTTCAAACTTCGGATTTAGAGTTTGTGGGCCTACAGTTCGGGGCCGTTTCTTTTTTTTAGCAAGGTAACCTCGAAATGTTCATACCAGTTTGACTTGTTCGAAAACGGTTTCAACGATTTAAACTAAAATTTATATTTGAGCATAAGTAGGTGAGAAGGTGAGATTAGCACGACTTTATACTCACTTTTTCGATATGAACCCAACTTCCAATCATAGACACCTTAAAGGAGTTACTAATATTCTAGTCAAAAATAAAAACATGCCGTAACAGATCAGAGAACAGAAACTCCTTTCTACACTTTGCTTTGTACTCAAAAATCTTGTAAAGTGTAAGAGTTTTAAAATAGTACAGTAGGCGCTTATAACTCTCTAACCAGAATGAAAATAGCTTGAGAGATTCATCTTTTCAAAATTCACATTGCCATATCAGATGAACAACCCAAAAGCGAATTGTATTTAACACTATTTTTTTTTTTTCTATATGTTATGAACCGTTTCCGTTTTATGAACCACTTCAGATTTTGTAGGTAGGTAACTTAATAAAGTAAGAAAACAGCCAATCAATCTTTTGATCAACGAGAAAGTTTCGTTCGACCCAGTCGTGCACATTTTTTAATTTCCTCTATTACCCTCAAGTCAGGATTGTTTAAAATTTCGAGTTCGAATTTTTGTGCGAATACAAACTTACTATACTTAATCGAGAAAGTTAACATTTTTAAATGCAATGAAAATTTCCCGACGCGGACAGCGACACGCTGACACAGTGTTTTGTTTATCCACCCAAGAGAGTGGCTTAGCAGTAAGTGTGTTGGACTACTGAGCGAGGGGTCTTATGTTCGATCGCCGCAAAAAGACAAAATGTATCTGAAGGCTTTTCCACCTCTCTCGAACGTCCGACAATCATTCGAGAGTATTATTGTCAAGAAAAGAGCTTCTCAATTAGTCGCTTGGGTAATAAAGGCATAACATTGTAGAACCCTTCCATTCGATCTAAATATTAAAAACTCACACAAAAAGATGGTTGCGAGTAGCTAATTGTCATGTCGGTCCTGTTGCACCAACTCGTTTATTTTTTTTGTTTTTTTTTTAGAACGTTTTCCTTCCTAGGGGAAAAAACACGTTTCTTGTTTCCAAGTCATCAAAGGACTTTGAAGGATCAAGCTGTCAAGCAGCGCAGGGAATTAAAAATAACTAAAAGTCTGCCTCTTTTTGCGGCACACTTAGACCAATTTGAGTTGATTCTAAAATGCACCCCGTTGTTCAACTCTCACAGTTCTTAACCATTCAAGCCACACAGTCATATCTACAGTCATTCGCTCATTCATTCATAAATTGTCCATTTAATGGCGAGTGCAAGTGGTTGGGTAATTAAATTCAACTGCATAAACATCAAAACAACCGCAAACGTAGGTGTTGTTGCGCACTCCCTACATGGCACAAAATCAAACCGTACCTTGATCTAACTAAATACTCGCGCACTAGCGGAAATCCATTTGACACCAAGATTGATGTAAGAACAACACCCAATGAATGAGAAATTAATTTTCATTCATAGACCACCTACGTGAAAGCGAGTAATGGCGCGAGCGCGCAACCGCACAATTGACATATTAATCACCCGCCCCGAACTCATTCACCGAACTGGCTTAGAAGACGACCTCAATCCGTCGCGATTCTAATGGCGTACATAGGCACACTTCAGCCAAGGCTGTGGTCTGCCCACTGAACCCTTTCCCAATTATCGTTTCATTTAGAATCGATTTCACCAACAACACCAGCACGACTAGGTCATATGGCGGCGCCAAAATCCACGTAGGCCGACGCACTTCCACACTTCCAGTGCGATTGCATCACTGATCTGAAAATACACATTTTCTGTCAAAATTTACCTGTTCCGATCAATCGATGACGGTCGGCCGTGCGGCGGCGGAGTGTGTCCAACCTACGCGATACTGCGGCGACTTGCCAACCGCAAAATTATCATTTCTTTGCCACAAGACTGTATCTCAAAGTGTATCTAAGCCGTGTACAAGCGATATTCGTCGCGATTGCAGTCCATTAGCATGTACGGTGCGATCGGTCAGTTTTCATTCATAAAAAAATCGAAAGTGGCTTCGAATGCCGTTTGAAGCCGGCATCAGCGCTGCTACCAACGTGCAGGTGGTGAACCACTAGAAGACAGTCGCGTGCTTCGCTCAACTCTCTGGGGGCGGCGACAACGAGTACAGCGGATCGGTGTATCTAGTGTTGGAACGGCAGGCGACCCCTTTCAACTTTACTCTCGTCGACTGAACTGGCACAGATCAAAAGGACTCGTTTGCCCGTCCCCGGGAATCCGACAACAGTCCCGATAACAGATCTACAGATCGATAAGTATCTAGATACATGATAGAGATAAATCTGTTTGTGGCGCATTTCACTACCAAAAAAGGGTCGTTCGGGCTTGTGAATTCTGCGCGAGTGGGCATACCGTATCGCCTCCTCAAAGCAGTCGAGTAGTTCTAGCGAGATCTACGAGTATCTTTATCTGTGATTAAACTCGGATTTCATCTTAAGTATCTCGGCTGTATCTATGGGGGAAAACATTCTCTTCTACATCGTTGGATGCAATTATTATTGCTTTTTTCCAGCTACCCACATTTCCACTCCCAGTGTTACTTGGGCACAAACAAACTACAAAACAAGAAGTATCTGTTTGTGAGATATTTTTCATTCACTGCATGAGGTGTCGCATTGTTTGGTTGTAAAGCGATACTGGTTTGAGCTTGTGCCATTGTGAACAGAAATTATTTATTTTCCAGTTGTTTTCGTGGCATAAATCATGCAACGTCAATTGAGTTATTTTATTGGAGCAGCGTTTAGTTTGCTGACGCCCACTTGTGTTTCTTTTCTTTTTTTGGTTCCGGAGCTTTCATTTTACTGCTTAGGCTTGGGTACCTATTGTCAAGTTGTCGTCTTTGGATGTGTCAAAAAGAACATCACGACAATGGGGACAAGAGTTGTGAAGTGTTTTTTTGTTCATGCGGCATCATGCGGGCTCTCCAACGGTGCATGCAAGGGCTTCGGATGTTGCGATTGAATTTGTTTTCAAATCAAACTTAGGGCAGAGATCCGCCAACAAATGGAGCGAGAAAGTCAGCGTAGCATGGGGCATGCTGCTGCATGGAGATCAACAACTTTTTGACCTAAGCGCGCTGATTTTGCAAGGAAAAATGGACAAACAAGTATCCTACATGAAGCAAGGACTATGAAATATGAAAGGAATACAACGGAATGACTTAAAAAAGCCAAAAATTTGGTTAGGTCGGCAAACGAAACCAAAGTATGGCACGCATTCGAAAAAGGTTTTCTTTTCTAAGGTCAAACAATAGGTGAATTGCCCAGAGCAAATACTGCTTGAATGTCAAGCAAAGGACCAACGGAACATCGATTTACGAGGCTGGGCCACGAAATTCTACATGTCCTAGAAGCAGAGAGTTTGAACCGTTTTTAATATATGAAACGTCACTGTTAGCTGAAAGAATACTTTGGAGAGAGAGATAACTATTTTAGTAGAACGGAACAAAAGTAATAGATTACTGTTTGAAGAATAACACCATTCTTGCAAACATCGGAACTCGGAACTACTTCCCATCCACTTGTCGCTTTTCCGTTTATTCGGATTTAGTAACTTCTTCCCAACGATTTGTTGCTTTTTCCGGAGTTGGGAACTACTTCCCAACGAGCAGAGCCCGGAACTACTGCCCATCTACTTGTCGCTTTTTCTTTTCATCGGAGTTAGGAACTACTTCCCAGTTACTTGTCGCGTTTTGGTTTCACAGGAGCTAGGAACTTCTTTCCAACGATTTGTCGCTTTTTTGTTTCACCGGAGTGAGGAACTACTTCCCAACGAACAGAGCACGGAACTACTGCCCATCCACTTGTTGCTTTTTCGTTTCATCGGAGTTAGAAACTTCTTCCCAACGATTTGTCGCTTTTTCCTTTCACCGGAGCTAAGAACTACTTCCCAACGAGCAGAGCCCGGAACTACTGCCCATCTACTTGTCGCTTTTTCTTTTCATCGGAGTTAGGAACTACATCCCAGTTACTTGTCGCTTTTTGGTTTCACAGGAGTTAGGAACTTCTTTCCAACGATTTGTCGCTTTTTTGTTTCACCGGAGTGAGGAACTACTTCCCAACGAACAGAGCCCGGAACTACTGCCAAGTTACTCGTCGCTTTTTCGTTTCACAGGAGTTAGAAACTTCTTCCCAACGATTTGTCGCTTTTTCCTTTCACCGGAGCTAAGAACTACTTCCCAACGAGCAGAGCCCGGAACTACTGCCCATCTACTTGTCGCTTTTTCGTTTCATCGGAGTTAGGAACTACTTCCCAGTTACTTGTCGCGTTTTGGTTTCACAGGAGCTAGGAACTTCTTTCCAACGATTTGTCGCTTTTTTGTTTCACCGGAGTGAGGAACTACTTCCCAACGAACAGAGCACGGAACTACTGCCCATCCACTTGTTGCTTTTTCGTTTCATCGGAGTTAGAAACTTCTTCCCAACGATTTGTCGCTTTTTCCTTTCACCGGAGCTAAGAACTACTTCCCAACGAGCAGAGCCCGGAACTACTGCCCATCTACTTGTCGCTTTTTCGTTTCATCGGAGTTAGGAACTACTTCCCAGTTACTTGTCGCGTTTTGGTTTCACAGGAGCTAGGAACTTCTTTCCAACGATTTGTCGCTTTTTTGTTTCACCGGAGTGAGGAACTACTTCCCAACGAACAGAGCACGGAACTACTGCCCATCCACTTGTTGCTTTTTCGTTTCATCGGAGTTAGGAACTACTTCCCAGTTACTTGTCGCTTTTTCCTTTCACAGGAGTTAGGAACTTCTTTCCAACGATTTGTCGCTTTTTTGTTTCACCGGAGTGAGGAACTACTTCCCAACGAACAGAGCCCGGAACTACTGCCAAGTTACTTGCGCTTTTTCGTTTCGCAGGAGTTAGGAACTTTTTCCCAACGATTTGTCGCTTTATTATTTTACCGGAGCTAAGAACTACTTCCCAACGAGCAGAGCCCGGAACTACTGCCCATCCACTTGTTGCTTTTTCGTTTCATCGGAGTTAGGAACTACATCCCAGTTACTTGTCGCTTTTTCGTTTCACAGGAGTTAGGAACTTCTTCCCAACGATTTGTCGCTTTTTCCTTTCACCGGAGCTAAGAACTACTTCCCAACGAGCAGAGCCCGGAACTACTGCCCATCCACTTGTTGCTTTTTCGTTTCATCGGAGTTAGGAACTACTTCCCAGTTACTTGTCGCTTTTTCGTTTCACAGGAGTTAGGAACTTCTTCCCAACGATTTATCGCTGGTTCCTTTCACCGAAGTCGGGAACTACTTCCCAACGATTTGTCGCTTTTTCGCTTAATCAGAGTCCAGAATTTGATCTCAACAAACAATACAGGTTTTCACTTTATTTAATATATGTCAGCTAATCGAGGACCGTGTCCTGTACTCACCTCTAAAGTTTGACACCCTGAGAGCCAAATGCCCTCGTCATAAGAAGCGAGTATTATAGGAGAATCGTATTCAAATTTTGAATGTCGAGAGTTGGTAATCTACGAACTCCTGTAAAAGCATCAATGGGGTCAACCAGTAGTCGACCCGGAGGTGGTGATCAGTGGCACATTATTGAAATCGATTGTTTCAACTGTCATACTGCGCGGAAAAATCCGGAAGCCGACAGTGCTGATGTTGTGTGGTAACTTGCATCTCTATGTCATTGACATCTCCAGTCCAGTCTTTTGTCTTCAGGGAAAAATTTTATGTTCTAAGACAGTAATAGTCCAACGCAATGCTCATTTGTCAATTCATACATAACGCACATCAACCTGCAACGAATAAAATATCATTTCCCCCTAACCTTGACTGTCCGTTCATATTGAACGTGGTGCAGCCGAACCTGGTTATCTCAACCCCAGTGACAGCGATTAACTAGAACAAGCGCCAACTTCTCCGCGCCCCAACGTAGATATCTCATTCTCGTCCTGACACTATCGCGCCACACCATACACGCCACGATGTCAGAGCAAGAGCACCGACCGCACCACACACAAGCGAACACACCCTATCAGTGCGACACATTCATACCACATTGTTGTCACACACATTTTGCAATTTTTAATGCGATTGCCATTTGACAGGTAACACAATTCGCAAGTTGTCCGTTCAGTCCTTATAGTCTATCTCACTCTGGTGTGCCGTTTGTTTGTGGTGCGATATCACACGAAAAACCCTCAAACTCACCGGATAAAGAAAACTCACAAACACAAGAGAGGTGGGAATTTATCACATTTACGCTGTCGAATCGTGTCCGATACGGGCAGCGGCAAACTGCCAACATTGTTTTCGATCCTCGGGTTTGTTGCTTTTGTTTTTTTTTTTTGTTTTTCTTGAAATTCCCTTGACAGCATTTTACCGCGACGCAGAATGAGAACAAGAGCGAAAAGAAAACTGTAATGCGGATCGCGGATCATGTCTTAACAACAGAGCTACACAAATATTTGCGCTGACATTGTCCCGTAGGGGTGACACACTCTGAACCGAGCAGCAAGCTGTCAGAGTGATGCTCCACCTGTTGCTGTAGCTGTCAGTGTCAGAATTGCGAGCATTTTTCATTTTGCCCTAAGTTTGGTCGGTGGTACAAACACATTTGGGGGGAACATTCATCATGCTCCGCAATTATAACGCCAACTCATTTCGTTGGCACTATACGGACGACGCTAAAAACATTGACGACGATGAGGACGACGGAAGAAACTATTTCTGCTTGTGAACCGAAATAGATTTTTCGGTGATTTAAATATAACCAGAGAGAGAGAGAGAGAGAGAGCGAGATGGAGAGAGATGGTTTCCAGTGACGTCACTGTTTTGTGTCCGAGGAAGAGTCATAGATACACAATTGGACTGAGCACAATACTGACTGAACGCACACTGTCAACGTCAATCGGTTTGTTTTGGCACGAAGATCTGTGCCCGTGGTCGCCTGTGCGGAGTCTAAATATAGAAGAGATGATGTGTAAATCGAAGGAGCATCATTCAGATACTCTTCCTCTCCAAGTAGGGTAGTAAAGCGATGGGAGAAAGCTGTGCGCTCTATACGATCGGTTGCGTCATGCGATGTTGTTCAAGGAATTGACGCGCGGAGTGGGAGTGGAGAGACTCGATGACGTCGGAATGAGAATTTTTTCAGAGGAGCATTTTGTTTGGCTGAATTTGAATTCAGAAAGACGCTTTATTCGCGATAGATGGCGCTACGAATATCTAGCAGGCATGTCACATTTCGTTTGTGTGACAGAGCGAATAGTGATACATAATATCGACACAAACTGTTTTATAAATGTGCCTTTTACTGCCGAAAACAGCAGCCGTGTTCAAGGGTGGTCGTGAGTCGAGGGGAACATGTTCAAATCCCCCTGCGTCTCGGGAACACAATGAGCTTATAATTCTGGGAGAATTGCGAATATAAATTCAATAACTTGGTCTTTATAAGTTCGCAGGCTTGCACTCTAAGATAAATATATTGGATTTCCGGAGGTGAATAAAAACAATCACTATACCTAACCACACGTATGTCCTTCTTCGTCTACGGATTCAATACAACTCACTGAGCCTACAGCCCCTTGGCGGAAAACTTGGTAGTCTAGGCTGCTCTTTAGCTAAGAGAGCATAAAAGCTCTCTCTTTGGACACACGCGCATACCGAACGCTTTAGAATTCTTATACCCTGCGAAGAAGACTGCGCTTTCCTAAGTACAAGCACCTCTGCAGATGGATCTACGATGGAAAGTATAGAAAGACCTTTTCGAAATATTAGCAATCATATTCTTACTGCTTGTCAAAGCTTACCAAAGTCAGATTGGAAGGCAATGCGAAAGCGGAGTAAATTGTGTCTCCGAATTCGACATGATATTAGCTGACAGTGAGCTTATTACTGCCAATAATAATCATCATCTGCCGTTATGCCAAGCTCGTAAGTCACAGCTCGTAACTTCTGGCCCACAATCCACACTTTAAGACCTAAGACACCAACATCGCTTTAAATCTAGATGGCTCGTGAGAGTATCATTCGGAGACTGCACTTTTCGAAATTAGAAATTTTAAAATACCGACTTCTGCTGGCTTTTATTACAATGGAGAACGATTGCCACTTTCGATCTTGCAAAGTTAATTCAACCATTTCTATAAAAGGAAAGCCATATTTACTACAATGTGGACTTAAAGAAAAGAAGAAAGAAACACACTATGGGAAAGACTTCCAAATGATGAATATCATGTACCTAGAGCATTTAGAAACAAAAACAGAGAATATTAATATTAACCTTAACCACTTTTTTGAATCCTAAAAAGAAAGTCTTCAATGGGGTTGCAGAAAAGTTAGAAAAGAGAAATAAAATTTTCAAACTCTCATTTAAAAGCCCGCTTTGCCTAAACTATCGAATTGAGGAACTCGTTACTTTTGCACTCGTTACTTTAATGCCCGTTAGTTGGGTACTCGTATTTGATAATCAAAACATTTAACCTCGTTACTTTGGTACTCGTTACTTTTTTAATCACAACTTTGATACTTGTTACTTTGTTACACATTACTTTGGTATTCTTTACTTTGGCACTCGTAACTTTAATGCCCTTTACATTATTACTAGTTACTTTGACTATCACAACTTTGATACTTGTTACCTTGGTAATCGTTACTTTGTTTATCACAACTGTTATACTCGGTACTTTCGCACTCGTTACTTTAATGCCCATTAGTTTGGTACTCGTATTTGATAATAACAACATTTAACCTCGTTACTTTGGTACTCGTTACTTTGACAATTGCTACTTTAGTGCCCGTTACCTTGGTACTCGTTAGATTGTTTATCACAACTTTGATACTCGTTACTTTCGCACTCGTTACTTTGATGCCCCTGACTTTGGTACTCGTATTTGATAATTACAACATTTAACCTTGCTACTTTAACACTCGTTACTTTTGTAATCACAGCTTTGATACTTGTTACTTAGCTACACATTACTTAGGTATTCGTTACGTTGGCACTCGTTACTTTAATGCCCGTTACCTTGGTACTCGTTACTTTGACTATCACAACTTCAATCCTTGTAACTTTGGTGCTCGTTACTTTAACAATCGCTACTTCAATGCCCGTTGCTTTGGTACTCCTGTTTTTGACTATCACAACTCGTTACTTTGGTACTTATTACTTAGGTACTTATTACTTTGGTACTTATTACTTTGGTATTTCTTACTTTGGTGTTTATTACTTTGATACCGGTTACTTTGGTACTCGTTACTTTCTGAATACGAAGTTTGTTTTCAAAAAAGGTGGTTAATATGTACAAGAAAAAACACGGCTGTACCTATACTTGAAAATAATTTACCTTGAAAATGTACCTATAAGTAAGTCCAACCTAAGCAATAGGTTGCAAATTTAGTAAACTCTAATAATTTTTAATACGAAGCATATACAAACCTTGAATGCAGACACTCATCACTATCATCGAAATGAATCTTTAAAAAAAACATTAATACTGATCTCTTCCTTCTTTCCAGTTACGAATTGAAAACGCCCCCACTTATGTGCCACAAAAACCCTCTTAAGTCGACCTTCTACACCAGTACACGCAGGTCTATATCTAGATTCAAGCCTCCTTTTTCTTGACCTCCCCCATGAACTGTTCAATGACATCGTCCGACTTCGGAATTCCATGTCATTGCAAGTCAAAACCTCTACGACCTTGTCTAAGGCCATCAAGCTTCAGCCTGTAAGTCGAGTTATCAGATGCGCCTCAAAAGAGTTTAACGACCTTCTCCTTCCTTATATGTCTCCGCAATAGAGATCATCTATGACAAGATATATACCTCAGCCAACGATCCCGTCGCACCCCCAAGGTCACACCGCACACTCACAACCGCTGATTGGCACTGCCAATGACTCCTCATCAAAAGTTCATCAAAATTCACCTGTCCAACAAGCCGCACGGCTGCTTCCACTATATAAGATACCACCCGCGTGTCTTGTTCATTCCAAATGCGAAATGATTTCCGTGGTAGCCCTTATATGATCATAACCACTCTACGCACTAATAACCCCTTCAACTTGAATGCCAAACTGACCTGTTTCTGCCTCCAAAGATGGCAAGCCCGAAATGTTTGTCCAACAGAAAACAAAATAATCTCCACGAGACTCCACTCCAAATGAAGTCGACCATCTGAAGAGCGAACAAAACAACGCAAATCACACAAAGGAACACAACCACTAACCACAAATCCAATGTCTTCGGCATGGTCTTGGTCAAGTATAATACCTTGTGATACTTTTCGCATGCAAATGGATTTGGCAAAGCGGTCTAACTTGACGGCTGCCAGGTGAATCTGCGAATCTGGATGCTCTTTCTCTAATCCGTTTCGTGAAAACGGTCAATACGACCAAAAATGGCAACCCAAGCGAGCGCACACAATTTGAATTTGTTTTGAGGTTCACGGCTACCAAAAGTAGCGTCGCGGACACAAAGATAGCCCAGCATAACATCGGTCGCCAGAACCATATCGCAGAACGTGAAGCGAACAAGCAAAATGTTGAATTTCCTTCCGTGGAGAGTTGTTGGCCGAAAGCTGTTCCACGCCGCATTTGGTTAGAGCGAATTTGTGACGATGTCAGCCGCACATACAGTTGTTCGAGATACTTTCTGGCGGCACATGCTCGTATGAGTGGGAAGATGGTGCGCGTGGCGCGACTCTAAGGACACTGACATTTGGCGCAATTGTGCGTGATTATCCAAAATCACATAACTGACAGCTAAACTGTCAGCGGTTCGGAAACAATTAGCGATCGCTGATCTGTCAGTGGATCAACTGAATTAAATCCAATTCCAATCTACTCACCGGAGTGCACCAACCGTCACTTACCGTGCCTCACTTCAGTTCGTTCAATCAGTCGGCCGACTGTCATCGACACGACATTGCTGCTAATTATCGTCCGCCGCGCGACAGTATTTATTTTCAAATCGTTCTAATTGAATTGAAGTACAGCGCGACATAATATGATTAAGTGCACGAGTCGTGCAGCACAGCACGCACACACACACACACACACAGAGACTTGGTATGAATATCCTTTTGATGTCATTGTGGGCAACCCGAAATAGATACTGGAAAAGTTAAAAATACAGCGTCTTGGTTTTTTTTTTTTTTTTCATTTTTTTGGGCGCCAATTCGAATATGAATATCGAGAAACAGAGGACGCGACGACAACGTCAAAAGTGGGCTGAACTTGATCCGCTTGTAATCGTGTGTCACATCCATTATCTCGTTGTGGCGCGACAATTATTTCGTTTCGTTTTGTCTTACATTAACATCAGCGGAGCAGTGGTAGGTATTTATAGGCCCACGGAGTTTTCATTTGGATTTTTTTTGGGTGATTCGGTGATGATGGGGCCCATAAAACAGGATAAACTGCCACATAGGGTCCTAATGATTGTGGCAATGCACATGTGGAAACAAAATGGTCGACAAATTGATTTATTGTGTGCACGCACACAAACCCCATACCGGTTGTGAGGACTTTGTCCTCGACAACTCGAAAGGGAATGCGGTTCCAGTGTGGAATGGGGGTAGGCTGACGAAGACGGCACTGGACGTTCGTAGTTCAGAGAGGCGTTTCTTTGGGGATCGGTTCAGTATTCGAATGGTATGATTTTTGTTGTATAGGACGGCCCACGAAATTTGTGACAGTTTGTGGCAAGATTTATTACATCGATTGTCGACTGAATTTTTTCTTTTGTTTTGCGGATAATTTGAGGCAGATTTATATTTACAAGGATCTCTCCTCTGTCCCTATGGAGGGTTTGACTAGTTTGTGTCTTAAATAGGGAAGCTGGTTAGCTTCGGCTATTTTCGGACTCATTGATACGCATTAGTATGCATGACAAACTGCAACCCAACAGCTCAGCGCGGAGAGCTGTGAAAAACTCAAATTTAGTCTCAAGCCCCACCAAAAAATATTCTGCTTAAAAGGCACAAGTTATCCGACTGCATGCACACGGACGGACGAAATCTTCGGTCGTAGCCATATAAGCTCACAATAATCACCGAATGCATAAAGAAATAAGGCCTTGTGGAGAAACATTAGGGAGACTCTATAAATAAGACCCTCAATATCGGAGCCTAGCTCAAAGGCGCAAAGTCAGATAAAGATCTTCTTGGATTTTCGGTCCCATTGTCGATGGCAGCCTTTGGAGGAGGACATTTAACAGCGCACCCTACGAGCCGTAATTTGACATCGATCTGGTTAGAAATTTAGGCATCAGTTACATAAGATTACTGAAGACACGTTGAGCGAATGAGCACCAAAACTCCGACCCTAAGAGTCTTCGATGACAACCAACTGAGAGGGATGACGCATTAGAGGAAGAACTTTCCTTGGGTGAAGAGAAGAGAACCTCTATCAGTAAGGAGTGCACAACTGGAGGTAGTTAGTCATTGATTGCGCTATAACTGGAGTTTGGAGAAGCTGATTATGGCAGAGGCCCAGCTCAACCCCGAACTGTGCACCACCAAAGTGACTAAGTACGAAGTTCGTGTGTAACGATATTTCTCTTCTATAGGGGTTGAGACGATCATATAACTGACCTCCTTCTGATGGTGGTGAAGGTATAGTTGGTGGTAGAAAGAAAATGAAATAGTTGACATAAATATTAGGAACATGAAAAAGGACCTCAACTTCAGACAACCTTCTCTTTCTTCAACCGGTCAACCCCATAGAACCCTCTCACATCTATATCCACCCTTAAGACCAAAGGATACAGGACAATCAGTCCATCCGGGCAGAGACATGAAAGGGGTGTCCATATTTCTATGCAGCGGTTGGCCTGCTAGCATAATCCTGGTTCTAGCTCGTCGGATTGGGGGGGGGATCTTGCTACTAGAAAATGGACGGTGTTACGTTATTTCAGGCCAAAAATAATGAATAACGAGAAAAAAAAAAGGTATCGGAGATGTTATCCGAACTGAATATAAAATTTAGTTTAGGGCCCGATAATGTTCGATTACATTGTTTTCTGAGCTGCGCGGTGGAGAGCATAGATGGTAGTGCCTCCTGAGTATGTCTCAACCCTCCCAAAGTACTCTGCAGAGAAGATCGACTTCCGACAGAAGTACACCATTGTTACTACCTTACTCCATTTTTTTGTAGTAACCCCAGATTGAAAATAGCGGTCAAACGACCCCTCTATCCATACCTACCGTAGGTCACATCCGGTCACATCACATCCAAGCGAAAAAAATTAGCAGTGCATAATTACCATGCGTATTACCAGACAAGCAAGAAGTTGACTGCGGATACCATCTTCCTTACTGGAAAAGCAGAAAACCAAACAAAACTTCCCAAAAAAAAATCGTCGCGTCAATAAGTGGTGAAATGCGATTGGTAAAGTTTATGCAGCATTGTAATATTTATTTAAAGTTATAAAAAAAAATAGGGAAAATAAAAGGTACTAAAATAAAATACAAAGTGAAAAAAAAATATAGTTGAAAAGTCAAGACAAATTATTAATATAAACCGAATAATGATGACAATTATTTTCCTTTTTTATTCGTTTTTTTTTGTAATTCAATCAAAAAAAAATTAAATCTAACGATCTAACTGAAATTTAATATTCGAGCCACCAAAAAAAAACGAGGAGGGAAAGAAAAAATTTAATCTAAAACAATCTATCTCCTTATTTCAAATCTTGCAGGTACCAACTATCGCATTCATTAGCTAAATTCATAGCAATATCTCTCTTTTTTTTTTGTTTTGTTTTTCTTTGTCCGTTCAAATCAAAATAAAAAAAAAGTGTAATCTCACTTACCCAAACTCAATTGTACGAATGAAGTATCGTACCAATACAATTGAAGGTCCCTGTTGATCCTGTGCACAGCATCCTTTGGGTCGCTTACTTGGTACCTGTTTTATAGTTATTAAGTTTTATGTCGATGTATTTTAATTTGAACTAAACCCTGAATAACAATTTCACTTTTTTTTTTTTTTCACTGAACCAACAATAGGGAAAATTGGATTTTTATTACCTATTTTTTTTTTTTTTCAATCTTAGTTGGTGCCTGCAATTACAACCACAAGAAAATTGAGAATACTAGGTACTACACAATTAGCAGATGAAAATTATAATATCGCGAAAGGTGGGCTCTACAATGTTGCGAAGCACAAAAAAAAATGTAACAATGTTGCCATGGAGGTGAAATTTTGTTGCTGAGAGCATGGATTTTCACTATTGGTTGCTCTTGGTGGTGAATACCCTGTAGAGATCGAAATTCATGGTACGATCAGGGGCTCTGTTGGGCGGAAGGGTCAGGTGTGTGGATGATGACAATTATTCTGGTGCAGTGGGTGGCCAAACGAAACGGAGACGTGCGGGGTAGTTCGGGCGTTGAAGCGTTCTCATTTGTTCTCGTTTTTATTTTTGAGGAGGTTACTTGGAGTTTATCTTTTCGAGCACTGCCCCGAGACAGGTGAATGGTGAGTTTATGGCTTGGCAAGGGGAACAGACAACACGTTGGAACATTTGAATTTCATATAATAGACTGATTATTTCTATTTCTTTTGTATCACACCGCGCGCTTTTGAAGATTCCGCGGTTATTTCCATCTGCCAGGTGGTAGTAGGGGGGGCAGGCAAATTCCACTTTGTTAAATAAAATTTAAAAAAAAACTGTGTTATATTTTTTTTTTTTTGTTCTCAATGGTCGTGGTTTACGTGTATTACTGTTCACTTTGCTTACATGTATGCCACGTATGCATTTAAGAAAAGTACTGGGATTCTTATTTTTATTTTCTTTAATGTTTCACCGATTTAAAAAAAAAAACGAAAAAAAAACTCGTTATCTACTCTGTTCCCGAACCGATGCCTTGCGAGGTACACAACTCAAATCCGACTGACTCTCGATCTTGGCTTAGATTTCCTTTGCAGCTCGGAACACCATACCGCATCATTTGTTGTTTTTCTCCGGTCTCACGCCACTCTTTCAAAACCGTTTATCCCGTATTTTGATGTACCGATCATGACTCTATGTACCAGGATAGTGGTGTGATTTTTGGTCTAGAGTTTTCTATTTTGGGACTATGCAAAAAGGTACAACAAAAAATTTGAATCTCTCACCGCAACACGGTTTCTCATTGGTTGGCCACACCTCCACACTGTACACATTCAGCAACTATTAAAAATGGTGTGGATCTGGAATAATTGGTTTGGTGTCTAGGATATTATAGCTGATTGGTGGTAGAAAAGGTGTGGGATATGTTCTTTTTTTGTTCCTTCCGAACTATAAAAATGCAGACTGAGGCGATTTTCCTACAAAGCTTATCATATTTACAAGGGCAACCGAGGAAATAGGATAAGAAAAAAAAATCGAACTATGTAGATATGCTCTGTAAACAAATTGATGGAGAGCGCATGACAACTATCGTTTTAAATCTTTCGAATGGGTTACTGTTTTGTTACCTTTCGCATCCACCACTTGATATAGATTGTTACCGATTATCTTACTGACCTTGACTTTAATGAACTTTGGGCAAAGTTTGGCATTTAGATGCTTAGAAGCGTCGCTTAGTATGAAGTTTCGTTTGTAGATGTCTTCCCCTACCTGAAATGAAATGTGTCTACTTCTGGTGTTATATACCTTTTCATATGTGTCGTGCGCCTGCGCCAATGACGTTTTCAGATATGAGTGCAGGATATTCATTTTTGCTGCTTTAGGAATCCAATCTAGTTCCGAGTTATTCAAACTGTTGAGTTCCTTCAAAACCTTATAGTCGTCTCCATGCTCAATCATTCTTTGCCCAAAAAGAGCTTCATAGGGCGATAAGCCGATGGCTGAGTGAACCGTTGTTCGCAAAGCGCAAGCAATCGAAGGAAGGTTTGAATCCCAATTAGTTTGCTTGGGGTTTATATACGATCGTATTGCAGCCAATATAGATCTGTTTACGCGCTCACTGGCGTTGGCCTGCGGCGAGTATACTGCGGTTCGATAGTGTTTTATTCCAAAGACTTCGACCATATTTGTAAAATCACGACTAACAAACTGTGTTCCGTTGTCGGAGAGTATACTTTCAGGAACTCCAAATACAAAAAAGATTTCATCACGAAGGAATTTTAAAATAGTCTCTGAAGTAGCTCTTCTGAGGGGCTTTACAAAAACAAATTTTGTTAATTGATCAAGAACAATAGCAATCTGAGTATTTCCGGTCTTAGAACGAGGATATGGTCCTAGGAAATCTATATACAGGTGTTGAAACGGACGGTCAACAATAAAGGCTTTACCCATTTCAGTCCTTAGGACGGTATTAGGGGCTTTCGTTGTCTTACACACGTCGCAGTTGCTTATAAAGTCCTTCACCTGAGCGGCCATATTGGGCCAAAAACATTGATTACGAAGCCTATAAAGAGTTTTTGTAATACCGCCGTGCGAAGCTCTAGGTGGACAATGAGCCAAAGCGATCAGTCGGCCGGTCAGCGCGTTTGGTATCCACAATTTCCAAGTCAAGTCATCTTGAATCGGGTTTCCTGTACTGTGTTTGACCTTCTTATACACGAAATCATCCGAGATTCGAAGGTCAGGTAGCTGATTTTTATTCTTTCCGACGTGCTCAACGATCTTTAGGTACTCCTCCGACTTAAAGCTCGGATCACCCAGATCAATATGAAGTACGTCGGTGGGATCTTTCGATGTCGAACATTCCAGGCTCAAAGCATCTACCTCATGCACTCGCGAAAGAGCATCCGGTACAACATTAAGTGCTCCTTTACGATGTTCGACGTCGAAAGTGAATCCCTGCAGTTTCAAACTCCAACGCGCTAATCTGCCTGTAGGGTCCCTCAAACTCATCAACCACTTCAAGCTGGCGTGGTCGGTAATTACTTTAAATTTGTGACCCTCGATATATGGCCGAAATTTCTGTATTCCTTTAACAGCAGCTAGGCACTCACGCTCAGTAACAGTGTAGTTTTGTTGAGCTGCATTGAGTTTCTGGGAATAAAAGTAGATTGGGTGTTCGACTCCGCTCTCGTCTTCCTGACAAAGAACACAACCGATGCCTGTTGCGGACGCATCACAGAGAATTTTGAATTCTTTGTTGAAGTCAGGGTTTACGAGAATTGGTGCGGAGGTCAACTTCGCTTTTATAACATTAAAGGACTCAATAGCTTCCTTGTTAAAAGTGAATTTCACCCCTTTTTTTAAAGTGTTCGATATGGGAGTAGCGAGGGATGAAAAGTCTTGAACAAATCTCCTGTACCAACCAGCCATTCCCAAAAATCTTCTCACTTGGCGTGGAGTTTTCGGTACTGGAAATTTGTCAATAGCAGCTATTTTTGCCGGATCTGCCTTTAGGCATCCTTCCCCTACAATAAATCCTAAATACTGGAGTTCTTTATAACAAAATTTAGATTTTTCGACATTGATTGTTAATCCAGCATCTGACAACCGTTTAGCGACAATATTTAGGATTCGAATGTGCTCTTCGAACGTCCGTGATATGATCAGCAGATCGTCAAGGTAGACAAAAACTTGGTCCTTCAACTCATGGGGTACCACCTTATCCATCAGCCTGCACATGCGTTGTGGCGCATTGCACAGGCCGAATGGCATTACCCTAAACTGGTACAATGGTCTACCGGGGACGGTGAAAGCTGTCTTCTCCCTAGATCTTTGCTCCAGCGGTATCTGCCAGAAGGCGTCTTTCAAATCCACACCGGAAATATAGTGTGTATCTGAAAGTCGCCCAAGCAGCCCCTCTATATGCGGAAGCGGATAAGCATCTTTCTTGGTGACTTGGTTCACTTTCCGAGAGTCTAGGCATAGGCGATTTTTCCCTGGTTTTCGCACAAGTACAACTGGCGAGCTCCATGCACTAGAACTCTCTTCGATGATCCCCATACCGAGCATGCGGTCCAATTCCGCATACATGAGAGTTTGTACCGCCGGAGATACGGGATAATGACGCTGTTTTATCGGCGCAGCGTCCCCAGTGTCGATGGTATGTTCCTCTAAGCCTGTACTTCCAAGTCCCATGGTAGAAAACGAAGGAAACCGACCTATCGTCTCTTTGAGTTTCTTGGACTCGTCCACTGACAACACCCGGGCATTCGATAGAATATCAGATTTCGAAGATTCTGGTATATAACTAATATCGGCTATTATTTCTGGAGCTATTCGGAATTTCTTCCAGAAATCTACGCCTAAGTACAACTGCTGTGTTAGGGATGGTACTAAGAAGAAATCTATACTCTCGGTTTGATTTTTGAACGATACTTTGGCCGTGATCATTCCAACTACGGATTGATTTTCACCACCAGCTGTTGTAACTGTAGATGAAAAAGGCTTAAATGAAATATTATTGTCTCGCAGGAATTCGATAGATCCATTTCCAAGGCAGCTTATGCAAGCGCCGCTGTCGAGTAAGCCGAGCCAAGTTCTCTCAAAAATGTTGACAGATACGTAAGGACGAGGGTCATCTGACGCATCCACCAAGGTTGTTGCCGCAATTGCCCGAAAGCGAGTTTTCTTTTCTTTAAATTTTTTTCGAAGTTGAATTATCTTTACCGATGGCGGGCGACATGCAAAAATCCTCTTCCTGGCATTGTAATATTCAATCTGACGCTGGTGTAAGGATTTTCTTGGTTGAACTTGCATAGTGTTAGGGGGATTTGGATCTGGAATTGATAAATCTGGGGGTCGTTTTAGCAGGGTAATTTGTGGTATTTGTTGTTTGATAACGTTTAAATTGTCTACATGTCCGGGTTCACTCATTCTGAACAATTCTCCCCGGTTTGAGGACTGTTCCGTGAGAAGTTTCCCGAACAGTTTACGCAATTGGGTGTTGTCGTATTTTCCCGTCCACATTTAAAACAAAATAATAGACGTCGGGGATCTGGACAATCGTAAAAGGTATGACCAGTAACCTTGCAATTCCAGCATACTAGTCTGGTAGCTTCACGGCGCCGAAACGCCACTGCCTCAACCTGAGCCTGCATGGAAGATGAGGGCTGTTCTTCCGGAGTTTCTATCTCACTAACATTTCTATAAAATGATGGATGAGGTGCTGGTTGAAATCTAGCTCGAGGTTGCTCATGATCATTAAGATATTTTTCTATTGTTCTGCACACATATACCATTTCGGGAATACTGTGAGTATTAAATGTTATAAGCAGCTCTCCGATCCTTCGTCGAACATTCTGCTTTATAAGTTCGATTAGTTCTCTATTCGGTTTAGGGACCCGTAATTTTGAATTCAACTGAATTAAGTCGGAGTAAAAGTCATCAAAACTTTCGTTTGGCAATTGCCTACGGTCTGACATTTTCCTGGAGAGTTCAGTGTCCGTTTCAAGGCTTCGATATTGTTCAATCAGCGCAAGGCGAAGTGTGAACCAGGTTGCTGATGGGTTGCTTTTTAGGAACATCCAGAACCATGCTTCTACTGGGCCGCTGACAAAGTGGTGAAAGTTGAGTACAATATCGTCCCAAGTAACGTTATAACTTGCTTTTACTCTTTCCAGTCGGAACAAGAAATCATCGACAGACATTTTTTTGTTGTCGAATTGTATTCCCCATTTATGATAGTTCGGAAACCTGCCTGATGAATTCGATGAGGAGGGGGAGTGCATACTATTAACCTGCTGTCGAGGGGGTGGATCATTCAGGTTCATATTTCCCAATTGGGACAGAAAATTATCCACATTCGAGCTACGTGCCATGTTCACTGGATGAACCCTTGGTTCAATACTTGCATTCTCGATAAGCGGAGGAATCGCAGCCGCTGAGTTACCAACTTGCTCTGACTGCCTGTTATTGACATATTCAACATGGGGAGTTGGTTGATTTGCTAATCCTAACCCCACTGCGGCTTGTGTCGGAGGGGTTGTTACTCTGCTACACAGTGTTTCTCTTACTATGGCCGTGACTTCCTGCTGTAGAGCAACGCGATGTTTGTCGAGCTCTTCGCGGAAAAATCGCAAGTCATCGGTCCGCCGTAATCCAACGGAAGCCGTTACCACTTCGTTAACATATTGTTCGAATTGTTCTCCGTCGCTGGAACCTGTATTCGAAACGTTTAAATTTCTGCCACTAGTATTGGCTGGTGGTTCCTCAGGAACCTGCGACACATTAAGGTCTGGTGCAATCACATTGTCGGCTATGTCGTTGATAGCAGAAGGTCTACCAATATTATTGCGAACGGAAGGTTCTACCATACTGCGAGTACCGGATGGTCCTGCTGTATCATTAGAACCGGATGCTTCAGCATTAGAAATAGAAATATCAGCTTCAGCTGAGCTACGGGGATTAACTGACATATTGCTAGTTAATGAATATCGTCTACTTTGATTATTATTCGAACGTAGATTGTACGAACTGAATTTTCTTACTGGACGACCTCGTCCTGTCATGGTAAATGACGTTAACGGATTGCAAACAAAAATGTAATATGAAAGAAAATAAAAAAAAATTTTTAATTGTATATCTTACAATTCAATATCTTCTACAACTCTTCAAACCTTCAAGATAAGTCTTAGTTAACTTCTAATGTTTTCAAAAAAAAACAAAAACGTATAGGTAGGTATCTTGGATGTGTTACAGTGACCTTAGGAATTGTAACCTACAGTAGGTTAGACAAGAAAAAAAATAAAAACGCGATAACTTTGTAAGAAAAAGAACCGCAAAAATAAATGTTGTAAAACAAAACACGCGTTTGCTGTAAGTATCATAGGGGTACATGGTACATCACTTGACAGATATCTCCGTTTATAGCAGGACTGCTAAGAATGGGAACGAAGGCCACTCTGCAACAGACATAAGTTAGATAAACATGCTTAACTTACTAGTCAAAGCGGTCCCATTTACTTACCTAGATACTTTTAACTCACTCATAAATGGATTCCACCTTTTCTAATTTTCTAATATAATTTTTATAGACTTATAAAAATTGTGATTTAAATCAATAGCCATAAGAATATTCAGCAAACAGGCGTAGAACAGGTCAAATACAACAGATCTACCGGACTGAAGTTCTTACCAACTATTCCATCTAAATCGGAATGTCTTACAAAATTTCTAAGTAGAGCATGCTTAGGCAGCAGTCGAATCTGAAAAAAAAAATGTACTCAGATTCCGGTCCTATATGCATGACAAAAGAAACTTTGGAATCACATCTTGTTATCTCTAATCGAAGCAACAGGCGTACGCATGGACACTGAGTCCTGATTTACCGGACAGCGATAACGAGACTTAAGAAACTGGTGTTATCTCAGAAAAGGGAAAAAGTTAGTAGATTTTAATGATTCTGACTCAAATTTAGATATGCTTTAAGATGGTCGCTGATAAATGAATCCTATGAGTGAAACAATGTATATTGTATATGCTTGGTTTAGATCAGATAAAATAGAACAAATCGGGCCCCACGTTGGGCGCCACCTGTAACGATATTTCTCTTCTATAGGGGTTGAGACGATCATATAACTGACCTCCTTCTGATGGTGGTGAAGGTATAGTTGGTGGTAGAAAGAAAATGAAATAGTTGACATAAATATTAGGAACATGAAAAAGGACCTCAACTTCAGACAACCTTCTCTTTCTTCAACCGGTCAACCCCATAGAACCCTCTCACATCTATATCCACCCTTAAGACCAAAGGATACAGGACAATCAGTCCATCCGGGCAGAGACATGAAAGGGGTGTCCATATTTCTATGCAGCGGTTGGCCTGCTAGCATAATCCTGGTTCTAGCTCGTCGGATTGGGGGGGGGGATCTTGCTACTAGAAAATGGACGGTGTTACGTTATTTCAGGCCAAAAATAATGAATAACGAGAAAAAAAAAAGGTATCGGAGATGTTATCCGAACTGAATATAAAATTTAGTTTAGGGCCCGATAATGTTCGATTACATTGTTTTCTGAGCTGCGCGGTGGAGAGCATAGATGGTAGTGCCTCCTGAGTATGTCTCAACCCTCCCAAAGTACTCTGCAGAGAAGATCGACTTCCGACAGAAGTACACCATTGTTACTACCTTACTCCATTTTTTTGTAGTAACCCCAGATTGAAAATAGCGGTCAAACGACCCCTCTATCCATACCTACCGTAGGTCACATCCGGTCACATCACATCCAAGCGAAAAAAATTAGCAGTGCATAATTACCATGCGTATTACCAGACAAGCAAGAAGTTGACTGCGGATACCATCTTCCTTACTGGAAAAGCAGAAAACCAAACAAAACTTCCCAAAAAAAAATCGTCGCGTCAATAAGTGGTGAAATGCGATTGGTAAAGTTTATGCAGCATTGTAATATTTATTTAAAGTTATAAAAAAAAATAGGGAAAATAAAAGGTACTAAAATAAAATACAAAGTGAAAAAAAAATATAGTTGAAAAGTCAAGACAAATTATTAATATAAACCGAATAATGATGACAATTATTTTCCTTTTTTATTCGTTTTTTTTTGTAATTCAATCAAAAAAAAATTAAATCTAACGATCTAACTGAAATTTAATATTCGAGCCACCAAAAAAAAACGAGGAGGGAAAGAAAAAATTTAATCTAAAACAATCTATCTCCTTATTTCAAATCTTGCAGGTACCAACTATCGCATTCATTAGCTAAATTCATAGCAATATCTCTCTTTTTTTTTTGTTTTGTTTTTCTTTGTCCGTTCAAATCAAAATAAAAAAAAAGTGTAATCTCACTTACCCAAACTCAATTGTACGAATGAAGTATCGTACCAATACAATTGAAGGTCCCTGTTGATCCTGTGCACAGCATCCTTTGGGTCGCTTACTTGGTACCTGTTTTATAGTTATTAAGTTTTATGTCGATGTATTTTAATTTGAACTAAACCCTGAATAACAATTTCACTTTTTTTTTTTTTTTCACTGAACCAACAATAGGGAAAATTGGATTTTTATTACCTATTTTTTTTTTTTTTCAATCTTAGTTGGTGCCTGCAATTACAACCACAAGAAAATTGAGAATACTAGGTACTACACAATTAGCAGATGAAAATTATAATATCGCGAAAGGTGGGCTCTACAATGTTGCGAAGCACAAAAAAAAATGTAACAATGTTGCCATGGAGGTGAAATTTTGTTGCTGAGAGCATGGATTTTCACTATTGGTTGCTCTTGGTGGTGAATACCCTGTAGAGATCGAAATTCATGGTACGATCAGGGGCTCTGTTGGGCGGAAGGGTCAGGTGTGTGGATGATGACAATTATTCTGGTGCAGTGGGTGGCCAAACGAAACGGAGACGTGCGGGGTAGTTCGGGCGTTGAAGCGTTCTCATTTGTTCTCGTTTTTATTTTTGAGGAGGTTACTTGGAGTTTATCTTTTCGAGCACTGCCCCGAGACAGGTGAATGGTGAGTTTATGGCTTGGCAAGGGGAACAGACAACACGTTGGAACATTTGAATTTCATATAATAGACTGATTATTTCTATTTCTTTTGTATCACACCGCGCGCTTTTGAAGATTCCGCGGTTATTTCCATCTGCCAGGTGGTAGTAGGGGGGGCAGGCAAATTCCACTTTGTTAAATAAAATTTAAAAAAAAACTGTGTTATATTTTTTTTTTTTTGTTCTCAATGGTCGTGGTTTACGTGTATTACTGTTCACTTTGCTTACATGTATGCCACGTATGCATTTAAGAAAAGTACTGGGATTCTTATTTTTATTTTCTTTAATGTTTCACCGATTTAAAAAAAAAAACGAAAAAAAAACTCGTTATCTACTCTGTTCCCGAACCGATGCCTTGCGAGGTACACAACTCAAATCCGACTGACTCTCGATCTTGGCTTAGATTTCCTTTGCAGCTCGGAACACCATACCGCATCATTTGTTGTTTTTCTCCGGTCTCACGCCACTCTTTCAAAACCGTTTATCCCGTATTTTGATGTACCGATCATGACTCTATGTACCAGGATAGTGGTGTGATTTTTGGTCTAGAGTTTTCTATTTTGGGACTATGCAAAAAGGTACAACAAAAAATTTGAATCTCTCACCGCAACACGGTTTCTCATTGGTTGGCCACACCTCCACACTGTACACATTCAGCAACTATTAAAAATGGTGTGGATCTGGAATAATTGGTTTGGTGTCTAGGATATTATAGCTGATTGGTGGTAGAAAAGGTGTGGGATATGTTCTTTTTTTGTTCCTTCCGAACTATAAAAATGCAGACTGAGGCGATTTTCCTACACGTGTGAGACGTCTCATGCCGTAATTGCTTGCGATCGTTTCTTGGAGTTTTTTTGGTGCCTTACTTTGTATTGGGATATTAGTCTAAAATCGGTTCGGCCGGCAGGGTCAGTAT
The DNA here is from genome assembly GCA_963082955.1 of Cheilosia grossa. Classification (NCBI taxonomy): domain Eukaryota; kingdom Metazoa; phylum Arthropoda; class Insecta; order Diptera; family Syrphidae; genus Cheilosia; species Cheilosia grossa. The sequence continues at coordinate 9,807,058 of OY720144.1, read as the reverse complement.
CGAGTTTTTTTTTTGACTCCCCGTCCTTATTTCACTCTTCTGGTCAAACTGCCTCCGGTCTACTCTCTCTTTTCGAAGATCGATTTTGTATACCCTACTCTTACCCATCACTATGCTTGCTGATGGTGGCCAAAAATTCCTGTTATTTGTCCACGCTTTCCCATTTACCACATTCGGACCCATTTTTATCATAGGCGTTTCATAGAATATATGACTTTCTTAGAGAGTATGATTTAGCATTTGTTACGGTTGCCTTCTGTCATAGCTTTAGTGGACAAATATAGCCGAAACCAGACGCCAAAATTACAAGAAGATTTCCCTGTTTAAAGTGAAACAAAATTAGCTCTGTTGTGAGCGTGGGAAACTGTCTGAGGTAGACGCATGCCAGCAGAACAAGTGTCTCTTAAACTATGTCTGTGGGAGCTGTCGGACCCTTGCGACTTTGTTCAAACCTACCTTAGCAGATTCATTCTTTGAAGACCTAACCTGTCTCAAACTGATATTTGCCGTTTCAGTACAGTCGAATTAGACTCACTTAACTCAGACTCGTGACTTTCTAATGATCGACTATTTTTTTCGGTACAAGCAGTAGAATAGATTACTTCAATACCCGCCGGATGACTATTCCTTCTTTTTCAATTTCACAAAATAAAGGAAAGCATTCAATCTAGAAAAGTCACCTTCCTAGCGCTGGGCTTAAAGCTGTCAGAAAGAGAAGGCACTGACTGTTTTGATCACCCGTCGTCTTTTCAAAGAAAAACTGTCAGCAGGAGGTGGAATCTGCTTCACTTACCTCCACCTTGAGTCTAGTTCCAAAAATATTTGTTAATAGTTTTTAATACCCCTTACATCACACTTAACGAGGCTTTTTAGCTGCAACTTCTCAATTTTACCACGTATATACATTATAGCAATATGAGGCTGTTTTTCACTTGAATGTACGTCGTAGAATCTGCCTCCCCACACACACACATGTTGATACCAATGAACCTTTCCCATCTAATCCATCCGTCTGACATAATCTAACCTTGCCTCAAGTGGTTTATGGAAGAGCTAGACCTCTACCTTAGATAACAAAAACCCATCAACAAGTGCGCGCAGCGACTCCCTACTTCCAAGCACAAGCATCTTAAAACCTTCCGCGTAAAAATAATCTTGTCGGAGTTCAGGTTAATTGGACCTGACTGCTTGTTTACCCTTTTTGCTACCTACAAGTCGTACAAGTCTTGCAAGAGCGCTGCACAGCGCTTATGTCCCACATTGCCACATTCAAAAATATTGACTTAAATATATTGATGAAGTTTTTAATGCTAGCTAATGAAGGCTGCTTAGGTAAGAAAGCAACAAAGCAGCGAAAATCTACATAGGGCCTAAACTATTCAGCGGAACACTGAATGCACCTTATAAAAAATTTAAGACGATTGGGAAAGGAAACTTTTAAGAGTCTTCAAGGCTCAAGACAAACTTTCAAACTTTAAGGGAAGAACCTAAAGCGATTTAAAGGATATACCTATCACTCTACGAAAGGACAATCCAAGAAGTCCCAAAAGGACACTGTACCCTCAGGGAAAGCTTGAGGAAAATGGGTTGGGTAGGTCAGGCGAAGGTGCCTGCAGATTCTGCGACGAGGGCGCTTAAACTCTAGATCATATTTAAAAAAAAACCCTGTGGGTCATTCACATATAAGGTTAAGATACATCAACCATGGACTCTCCATTCAACCTGAGACACATAAAGCGGACTGGATGAAACTTTTCTGAAGCTTGACTTGCCAATGACAATAAGACAGGGCAAATACTCTCAAAAGCAGTTCTTAAAGGGAAAATAAAGCGACAGGGCATTGAACGGGGAAATAAACCTCTCCAAGGTGTAAGCAGGGTGCACAACAGATCAAAAGGCTGCATTGGACTATGCCAAAGATGGAGCCCCTCCAGAGAAATACGTTAGCTGGAAAATGACTACAAAAGATGGACTATGGTTCGAAACGCATCATCCGGGAACGAGCAATACGTGGGAACTTGTTTCTGATTGTAAAATCGTCTTGAATTTGTGAACTTAGAGCTCCAAATTCCAGATCACAGAGGACCGTTGAGGTCAAGGTAGGAGGCCTAGGTAACCATTGGCGCGTTGCTGGGTTGCGATCAGCGGAAAAACACAAATTGCATCTTAAAGCAACGATTCCTTTGCGAGCAGCTACGAGCACACCTGCTGCGATTTATTTTTCACTTAACAACCGAATACTTAGCCCCAGCTCTGTGCTATTTGTAAGCAGATCGTTGTGACGTCCAACGAGCATGCGCCAAAGCATTTCTCACTGTACCCTCGATTGCAAATGCAGCACCGACAACATTGCGATGACATCCATCCCCCATTCTCGGCTTACATGCATAGTACCATGGCTATAATGAAATCAGCAATTATAAACAATTTGCCAATCTCTATCGCTCAATTCTCGTCCATCTCCCCATGTTGATCATCGCGCTTAATTGACCAATTCTCCATTGCATCTGTGTCCGGCGCGCAATACACCATTTACGCGATCTCCGCATTTGTTTCTTTGTTTGAACTTTAATTACTAGAACACAACATTGCACACACTGGCGCAGTCATGAATACCGTCATCATCATCATCGTCGTGATCGTTGGTCACCAAACAATTAACAAATGTAAAACAGGAAGCCTCTGCGGCGCACTCCGCGTGCAGTGTGTGCGGCGACCCTAATCGACCGGAAACCGCATCAATCTCATAAGACTCGCAGCTCCACACTCTCTCATTAATGGAACTTGGGTATCATTTAATTAGTGTTGGTGTGTGTGTGTGGCGATGCAGGGAGCTGATCGTGAGTCCCCGTGACACTGTCACCCGAATGCAAATGCGACATTTGTCGCCCCATTCGGCATGGGGAATGCGGCCCAGAGTGACGTCTCCCTCTACACAGGGCTAGCTGAGTATCCTTGGGAAACTAGTTGAGGTGGTCCAAACCTCCTGCGCACTAATGACCACTGTGCGCACCATATGGACTCTCGGGACGGGACGACTCCACTAATTGCTCCACACTCGCTGTGTGTGTCTAGTGTGCTGCCTGTCCATCAGCGGTTTGTAGTGCTATGCGCCTGTGACTGATGGTGACCTATGAGCGCACAACTATTGACTTATTAAGTAATTAAGCCGCACAAAGACGACTGGCTTCGTCGTGGTCTTTGCGGGAACAACTGCATCAATTTCGCGATCCCTCTGGTGTGTGGTTGAGATACTCTTTCTTTGGCCAAGCCCTCTAATGAAGGACGTACAGAGTACAGACAACATCACGGACGGAGGTCCGCCAAATGATCGTGCCTTGTCCGATTGCCATTCACGGCGCATAGGGAGGGATGCGGCTGCGAGGATTCTAGGTCTACTCGCTGTCGCGCGCAATTAATCTTCATTAAAAGCCCGACTGTCCCGTTCGTACACTGTGTATATACGGTTCATATGTGATTGCGCAAAATCCTGTTGGGTCATCTCCGGATTTTCCACGCCGAGATTCAGATTTGATTTCGGCTTCGAACTTAATTATAATTGACTGGAAGCGGCCTTAATTACCCGAGGGCACTGGCCTTCCGGTGCCCGCGCGCAGACTCTGCATGTGCACAGATTGTGACACATTCGCTTCTGCACAGGTTTGACCTTCTTGGGTGATCGTCGTCAGCCATCAGCCAGCCAGCATCGTGCCGAACGGAAATGCTACACTGACTGTAGTCAGCGGTGGACGAGGAGCCACGAATGGTTTGCTCGTTCTCATTGATTGTTAATTAACTCGATGGCGCTGGCACAGCACCGAAGTAGGAGTCGCTGAACGGAACGGAGACGCGATGACTGGATGACTCGATGACTGACTTTGACAAGTGGTGTTAGTGCTGCTGCTGCTGCAGATACTCAGGTGTGAACGGAACGTTTAGCACGGAGTGCTGCCTGGGAAATCCTCATATGGTTGTGTAGAGTTAATTATTTGAAGAGATCATGACGATGTGACTTATGATGATGATGGGAATGGCCATATTATGCTGGCATGGAGATTGATGATTTTTTGCACGCTAATCAAGATGTTCGACTGGGTCACGGGGGTTGACAACTCTGTTATGAGAATTAGTTGATTGCCTTTACGGCGAAATCCGATCATCTTTTTGTGTGGCAGCAAAGAGGTGAGAGATTAATTGCTTCATTTAGTGTACGGAGACAAATCGGCGAGTTTTTGCCAACGGGGATCTTGGGGTTTGCAGTTGTTCGAACTGCTCCCTGACTGAGGATCGATAGTGGATACTTGGATAGTCTGGAGAAGACTTGTGACGCAAATTGATCGAAGAGAGAGTGGCCTTCAAAGTTTGACATAAGGAGACCAGTCAAGGCAAATAACAAAAGAATGTGAAACAGCTAAACTGTCATTGGGAGAGTTTATCGAGAAAACTTCTTCAAACGTCTACGAAATAGCAAAAGCTGGTCCAGGTCAGTCATGCATCTCATCTACAGCAATAATACTACGCGAAAGGTTCGAAACAAACGGTTGAAGGCAACTTCCGCGGAAGAGCAAGGTGGTTTCTAGGCTAGACGACAATATTTCCCGACTTCATTTGTCTAAAGAATACCAAAAAGAAGGTATAAGGAGCCTTTTAAGGGGCATATCGTTATGGTTTTTATGGGCCTTTGCAAGAGCACCGTAGAATCCTTTCATATGGTTGCAACTCATCTCCGATTTCTCCGCGAGGGTGAGCACAAAATTTTGGCAAAACTGCCTGTCCAAATAAAGAAATTTTGGACGAGCGATCATTTTGGATTCAGCGATCACCTCACGCTATAGATCAACTACTGAGAATAAAAGATGGATGGATGGAAGGAAATTCTCCACGATACTCCCCCGCAAATATCGAGGCGAATGCGTTCTTCTAGGGGAATACATCGCGAACGTTGTTATATCTTATTTGAATGACATGACAAAGCTGCTCCTACGAGAGTTGATCCTCAATCTGATCCCAAAATGATTGCGATACCTTGAAACATTACAGAGATGTATAGTAATATAGTACTATATACATCATACGCCATCTCTTTCTAACTGGACGTATGTGATACCTGACAGGCGAAAAAATTCATGCAGAAAGGTGATACTGAGTAATAAAAGTTCGTTACTGTAATGTTTACATATTTGCCCTATTCGCCTAGCCTACTTCGAAATGTTCCCATTTTGTTCTTTAGTGTGGATTTTGGCGACATTAACAATTTTATATAAATATGTAATTAATCTTTAGCGAACATTTCGCTTTTTTTCTCATCAAAATCACTCCCGTTAATTTTGCCTTCCATCGAAGTTCTTTATTAAATTTGCCTAACCTTCTTCGAAATATTCGCATTTTGTTCTTTAGCGGGGATTTTGGCGAATCGCCGGCGATTCTTCCATCGAAGTTCTTCGCGACTTAGCTCTTATTATTTTGCACGAAACATTTATCGCCTAGGATTCCCAGATAAATTCCCGCCGAATGAAATCTTCTTCCGAGGAACTTAAGGCGAAAGAATTGCGAATCGCGAACTTTGCTGAGTCACAAAATATGGGAAATTTGATCGCGGACCTGTTAGAAAATTGTTATTCCGGAGTGGTGTTCAAAAGGCATACTCTGGATCTATACATATCATTGTCATCAAACTTTGTTGAACCGAATCCTTTCCAATATTAGCATTTTTTTTTACAAATATATAATATTGATCTTTAACGAGCATTTCGCATTTTTTCTCTCCATAATCACTCTCGTTAACTCTGCTTACATCCTTATTAAATTTGCCTAACCTTCTTCGAAATGTTCGCATTTTGTTCTTTAGCGTGGATTTTGGCGAACCGCCGGCGATTCTTCCACCGATATTCATTACAACGCAACTTTAACTATTTAAAACGAAACATTTAACGCCTAACAATCGGCTAGGACTCCCAAATGAACTCCCCGACGTGTAAAATCTTCTTCTGAAGAACTTGAAGCGAACGGAATGTGAATCGCCTCGCGTTAGCTGGGTCGCAATACCCGAGAAATTAGACCTGTGATAGGCTAGAAAATTGGAACTCCATAGAGGTACCCTCGATGAACATTTTCTCGAGATTGTAATCAAATTTTGTTGACTTTAAGAATTCCACTCCTCATAAAAATAAACATCTAGAGGTATAATCCAAAGCAAACCGAGAAGCCCACTTTCAAGAACTGTTGTTTTCTTCTCTTACCAATACATGCTAGACAAAATTTATTCCCAACACTATTCCAACAGAAATTTTAAATCGAGAATCAAAGTCACACTCCACTAAAAACCGTCCAAGTTTTGACCTTAATTACACAAAACTGCTCCATAAACAAACCCTCACGATCACACAATTCCCACCACTCAATCCGTCACAATCAACAGGTCCTTGGTAATTCTATCCGTCATTCTGTTGACATACACTCGTACAGATAACAAATAGCTTTCAACTAAGTTTCGCAACCCAAATTTGGTTCCATTAATTTCGCAAACGACCGAATGGAAAAAAAAATAAGAAGGACAGCTAGATCTTTGCGACACTTGCTAATAAAAATGTCCGCTCTGAATCTAAAACGTCCATTGGTCAATTGCAAAATTGAATTATGTCACCATTCGCGGTACTTTGGGTGGTTTCGCAACGCGTCTTAGTCTATCGGCGATAATAAATCCATCGTCTGAAAAAATAAAATAAAAATAAAAATAAAAATAAAAATAAAAATACGGGGCCATTACACTTCAGGTCTCCTCGCCCCACACACCGCTTATCTTATACTCCGAAATTCCCATCATCTCGGGAGACATACATTTATACGAATCTGTGTAACGCTGAACCAATCACAAAGTTGCCCCCAAAAGCGATACAGGAAAATAAAAGTCTGTCGTAGGTACCCCAAGATTGAACTAAATTATTTTTATTAATTGAAAAAAATATTCACTAAAGCAGCAGGGAAAAAAAATTCAAAAAAAAAGATCGGGGACACCAATGAAGATAAAATATCTGCAAAGAGATACTCGTACTTCACCATGCGTCCGCCAACGGAAGGCTCAGTTGGATTCATTCGATTTTTTTCCCCCATTTCTGAATATAAGGGGTTTGGTCTCGTACAATCAAACAGACAGCTTAGTAACCAACTTCAATGAACAACAAATAAATTCCACAAAATCACAAAGGCAACAAGTGAGTAAGATTACTTGTGATTGTTGTTGTTGATCGCGTGTTGTTTTGTATCGCGGTGCCTGTTTAGGTGATTGCTATGAAAATAAATTAATTCATTTGACGCTGCTTGTTGGCCGAGTGGACAAATAAGGCCGAGTGCCGGTCCAAAAAGTACGCCTCTTTAAAAATAATAAAATCAGACAAACTAAAGAAAAAAGAAAAGAAACGCTGTGTACGGATACTGATGAACAAAAATGGTGAACTTGTATGTGAGATATAAAAGATTAAGCTTTTGAAAAGACCGGGCGACGTCGATGAAAGAGAGTGAGTCGAAGATACATTTTGATCCAGTAAATTGCGACAGATCAGCTCTTAATGAATAAAAATTCGACACAGAATTGCACAACAAGTAGCAGAGTCCTCTGTGGATGCTGGACATCTTTTCTAGTCTTCTACTGACTCGTTGGTTGCAAGTCGTTTCAGCTTTAAGCGTACTAATCTGGAAATCTCAAGATCATCATTTTTAGTGTATGTACTTTGCCTTCAAGAGCTTGGAAGGTATAATAGCCCAAAGTTCCATATACCATAAGACCACAGAGACTTTAGCATTTGTTTATATTTATAATAATCGAGCTAATGGGCTTCAACTTTTCGGACCGCAGAGTCTTCGGTTTTATACCTATAAAAAGGTCTTAGGGCGCGTGGAAAAAGACCTAAATCGACTTGGATCGCGCATCGAGAGAGGTGCCTAGCTGATAACCGGAATAAATGGATCAGCTTGTATTGTATTTGTGGAAAAGGTGGAGACGTATCTTATACCACTATAATTTAAACATCAGACACCCTATAATAATTCTTGAAATACGCTTTTTCGGTGACTTGGAAGACCTCTCTGAGAAGTCAATAAAAGACTTACAAAGATTTGTATTATTGTTGCATAAGCCTAGGAATAACTTCCACCAACAGAATTCAAGGGCATCACAACGGATCTACATTGATCTAAGAGTGGCGGGGTCGCCCTGTCTCGCCAACGCGCTTACCCATATATCTATACCTAACCTCTGTAAGAGCAAGCGCAATGCACTGTCACATGCAAAATAACCAGGAACGTAAGGCAATAAGAAAAAGCTAAAATAGGTAGATTTTACAGAGAATGGGTTCAAGAACATGTTTTGAGCTCTCGATCTTGTAACCTCGAATACCTCTTATGAAAGCTTGCGGCATACAACAAATTTCCTTACTTTAAACTGAAAGTGTTGAATAATTTATGATTTTAGCTCCCTAGCTATGCAGGCTGTTCGGCTAGGTCTTATTATAAAGCTTGTTTTCGAGGTTATACTTGGAATAGTCTCCAATCCTTTGGAATTGTAGGCTTAGGCTTCAGAGACTTTATTTAGGTGTAAATACATTGTCCTCTTCTTTCTGAATTTCTAGTCGAATTAATTCATTTCTGTAAAGGCAAATTCAGAAGCACGAACTTCCCTTACCTTCTAATAACCAGAATACTGCAGAGGAACTCAACTTAACTGTCAGAATTTTCAACAAGGGTATTTCTCCATTAACCATGAGAGCAAGAAACGACTGCGGCGGAACTCATCCTTGGGATATTCTCTAGGCAAGTCTCTAACTTGATGACGGAAAAATGAGGTATATCCAAGATCTGTAGGCTTCTGAAAGTCTTATATAAAAATATTTTACTTTAACTTAAAAGACTACTGAACTTCGATTAGAGTTAAGGGCCTGCTTTCGTGCTAGCTGTGACTTACAAATCCGGCCTCACAATGCCAGAATCGTACCAACTTTGGAGACTTTTCAGTCCCCACGACCAGATGGCGTGATACCAGCCGAGATTAAACATTTTTTGGTTACTTTTAAGTACTATTTGAATCTTTTAAGTACACCACAAGAATGGTTTGGAGTTGAAGGAATTTGTTTGTGCAATAGGCGAGTAAGTGCTCAACTCATTAATCCTAGCGATGGAAATAGGAAAAGGCGACTTATACAATTTTGCTAAAAATGTATAAATATTTTAGGTGGAATAACCTCAGTGGAAGACCTCAGTCCTTACTTCACAGCGTAATTTTTTATGCCAATTTTTATTATTAGGACGAATGGGATTTATTAAATATCCTATCGCATGTTGAGAACAATATCTTCATTACTCAAAAAAGGCGATTTTTCAAGAAAAGCAACAGAACAAATAAAAAATCAAATTGGATCCTCAAGTTGGCACACCAATGAAAATTGAAGAACATTTCTCGTTGCTAAGACCCTCCCTGCCCTATACCTTACAGAATCCTTAAAAAAAATTGTTTTTTAATTGGAAAAGTCGCCGAAAAAACCTAAAAGTTTAAGCTGCGAGTTTGCGAGGGTTGAGCCTGAGAACTAAGTCGTCAATAAAGCTGACTTCTGAGTCACAGCTGCTGAGTCACGTTCCCTCAGTAAATAGTTAAACTCTCGTTTTTTCCTGACAAAGTTAAACAAATCTCTGACACCAAATAAGGCCGGCTAAACTTATTTAAAAAAAATTGATTGAAGGCAACTCATCATATTGCATGACACATTTCTTGAAACTTAACTACTTTGACAATTTGTGCAGCTTATAGACCGTTTTCGACTACGAAGGTCATATTATACAACAAGATTACATTTCTAAGCTAAACACCAAAACTAACTTCGAAAACATGATGACTTTCGAATGTTGTCATTGACTGAGAATGTTTTATAATATTTATTGCAGATTTTACCAATTAAGGACGTAGAAGTATAGGTTGGGAATCTCATACAATACCAGGCCTCATAGTGGGCTTATTGCAATTGAAACCGTAGCCTAAGAAGAAGTTACTTACTTGAGAAGTTTTTCAGGAATCCAGTTGTAACGAAGAGCTTTCGCCGACTTTATAGGGCGCCTTTCATTCAATTTCATTCGATTTAGCCCTTTAAATAATTTTTTACACTTGGTGGTGTAAGGAGTTGGTGAGAAGACTAATGTTCTGCCTAAAAATATGTACTTTTGCAGAATGTTTAAGCATAGTTCTTACTCCTATTTGATATGGATGCGCACCTGAGTCGAGCTCTTTTTCAGTACGTAAGACTGGAAGCCTTGGCATTGATATCTCACAACTTGCGTAGATTTCCGACTAAATTACTACACAGCTCGTTTAAGCACGGATCAATAACCTGACGAAGATTTTATTTTTTAAATCTTCATCGGATTTTGAAAGAGTCCATGAAGTTCGTGATTTTGGAGATTGAAAGGAGTTTAAAGTGACAGTATCACTGTACCTTTTGAGCCGCCGTAGGTTAAGACCTTGTGAACTACATTAGCTGGACCGTTTTTCAAAACTAATAGCGACGCGTATAGTGTCGAAATTAAGCTCAAAAGTTGTATCAATCTAGAGCTGTTTTCAACATAAAGATCATATATCAGGGCGGTGCGGTTTTATATGTTTATTGATTTTAGGCCTTTTACTCTTGTTAGCTCGGGATGGGTTTGAAAGCCTCTTAAAGATAGAAAGTGTTATCCAAACTTACCATCTATTGTAAAAAGTCCTAAACTATTAGATTAGGTTTTAATCAGATTCTTAAAAGATTTTTAATCCAAAGACGGTTATTTTCGCTACTAAATTCCAAGTAAAAAGGAAAATGATCCTTTTATTGATAAAAACAGTAACTGACGGACCAACGAAAAGGGCTTAAAACATACGCCAATCAGGGAACTTAGTCTTCGGGTATAGAATTTTTTAAACAGCTCTCTCGAAAGTATAGATGTGTCCGTGTTTAACATGGGACGTTCTCAATCATGCGTAGATCTAGACATTTACTCTACAAAGATTCAACTTTAGAACTGGACCTAAACCTTATTAACAATCATTCTCAATCTGTTCTTTAGTTTCATCGAAATATCTTCAAAGCTTGTGAGTTATTACAAAAATGGTGGACGTTAGAAAGAGTTGGGTAGATAGGTATCTACGTTTGAGTGGGGTCCCAAAACATGTTTTGAAAGGGCTGAAGTACAAAAGACCGTAAAAAAACCCTGCAAAACAAAAGTCTGGATTGGTGAAACTTTGGAAAAGTGAAACGCTTCGTTCGCGGCTAAGACTGTACTATTTTTGGATACGAAATTCTATTTCAAAATACGGACTTTCTTTCGGTCTTTTCCCTTGGAAAAGTTTGTAATTGCATTTTCAGTCTTTAAAGAAACCAATTTTCCTACAGCTGCCCAACACTTTGAAAAAGTTGAAGACCTAAAACTGCAGGGGTTACAAAAAAATTGAGCTCTTTCTAAGGCGTGTTAGTAAATTCCACTTAAACCAATGTTAGTCGAATAAAAGTGATCTTTCAACGCACCTGATCCATTGCTGCCAAGCCAAAGGGCAACCAGATCTTCATTTGGCGAGCTATGATAGTGATTCCCATACAAATACGGGCTGGGGTAGTCTAGCAATACTCGACGCGATGAAGGTGACTCAGCTAGATCGAGACGAACGGATGGCAAATGTTTAAAACTCAACCAAAGGGCACAATGGAGTGCGGGTACTCACCTTGGATTTGTGCAGCGTACTCCGACGCCTTCTGTAGGTTGAGTCTTGGTCTGGGGAGCGGCTTCGGAAGCGACTGTGAGCTGGATATCCCACTGGACGATGTCGCTGTGGCACCGCCCGTTGACGATGAATCGAGTAAGAGTTGCTGCACCTGAAGGATGTCCACGTACTCGTCGAGACCACTGCCCGACCGGCTGCCACCAGCTAGTGGTTGCGGTGGCGGCGGCGGTGGTGGCAGATGTGGATGATGCAGATGCGAATGGAGGTAGCTCCCACCCGAGCTGGGATTGCTGTAGAAACCGTACGGCGGGGCACTCGACGTTGTGGACGGCAGAGGTGTTGCAGTGCCCGGCGCGGGATTCGGTGTCGAGGACGATGGAGATTCAGAGGACGACTGCTCGTGTTGTTGCAATTGATTTGGATGATGAAGTGCAGCACTGGGGTGTTTACTTTCACGACGCATTGCTAACAACATTTTCTCCCGTGCTAAAGCGATTTTGAGGTAATTGACGTTCCGAAGCTAAAACGAGTGCGGCCCTGCTCACGGACGATGGCCACTCCATTGATATACTCGTTAGAGATACTGTCTTGTGAAACGTATCACCACCCGATTGGTAGTTTCGTTTAGGATCCGCCTTGACCGAGAGTCCGACCGCTTGTGTGATGTTCGCTCTGAAACGGAACAAGAAACACCCAAAAAGGAGTCATTCGATTATTTCCGGCTACAAAAGGTCACTGCGAGGCTATTTCCAGCCACAATTGCTGGCCGAAAATAGCTCTCCTTACAGCTATTCTTAAAGTGTGCGATAATTATCAGGTACGGCACGCTATCGTGACAGAAACAATCAATTGAAATACCAAAAAAGTATCAAACCGATACAACATACAACACCTCAACCCGGAGTTCATTAGACAATATTTCTGACGGCGCTGATGCGATGATGAGGAAGGTGACGGTGACGCTTGGAAGGCAAATGGTAATCGTGGTGATTGCCGGTCGTTGCTGATGCATGATAATTATGAATCGTTTTCCACTTGTTTCACTTACTGTGGAGTGGAATTATTTCCATAAATGGTTGGCCGCGACATGGATTTCGTTTTCCAAAGGGGAAGTGGCAGGAGATACGGCGATTAAATCGAAATGATGTAATTTATGACGCTTGGTACTGTTGTTGGGGTGCTGTAGTCTTGTGATCGCTCCTGAGGTATTTGTCTTTGGCTGTCGCTTGTCTGACAGCTGTCGGTATTGAGTTCAAGCCTATAGTGTGGTTTGAGATACTTTGTGTCTAATACGGGTGAGTATAGAAATGAGACAGGAGATGTGGAAAGTATCGACTCCCAGACGTGTTGCATTATTCAAAGAAGGTTGCACTAAGTCTACGACGAACAACCGTTGTTATACGGTTAATATTGTCGAAAGGAGAGGAGAGAATTTCTTCCTAACAGCAAAAGTTAGAGCAAGCTTGTCCGCCCAAGGGAATAACTACCTAAAATCAAAATCAAAGTAAAATGGAGTGGGTAAATAAAACTTGAGATGATGCATGTATTGTCAGTATTTTGGAGCTGTCACTCTGAGATAACTGTCCTGAGGGAAGATTTAACAGGAAAAATAATCTACCTAGTTCGTTGATCAGCTACTGGGAACCCATTTGGTTTATGTTCTCTCAGCTTATCTGCGATGATGCAGTGATCGATTGTGTCTGAGCTGAGGTCCGTTTTTGTTGTGGTAATTGTCATGCAAAATGCTAAAATATGCTCGAAGAAGAGGTGGACCAAAAGTTGAGTCGCGCGTTCCTTAAACGAGCTACATATCCACTGCATATTTAGATGATCTTTCATACGAAAGAAAAATCAGACTCCATTAGCTCTGATGGATGGATTGTTTTACTGTTTTTTTTTTTGCCACAAGCGACCAAAAGCCACAACCATCTATGCAAGGTTCTGGAACGGCCGATCGCCTCCAAAGCCGTTTCTTCACAGGATACACAAGCTGCCTGCATTTATTTGGTTTCACACAAGCAGATCTTTAAGACAGTTATTTAGGATCAACTACGTTATTTTGTTGATATTAATGAAAACAAAAAAGAAAACACTCTTGTTACTCAGCAGTGAGCACAGGTAGAAATATCGCACTTCAAAGGTTGAACAGATTTACTAATTTTGAGCAAAATGAAAGATTAACTTGCTTGAGGAACATTTAGTTTTAACAGTTTGCCTTACTCAAAGCTCATACATGCTCAAATCGAAATAATTGGTTTGTGTATTTGCTAATCTTATGTATAAATAGGCGAAGGAAAATAGTTAAGAACCATTTTCACTGCCTTAAAGACAACATTCTCGCTTGATTTTTTTCTGTTGAGAAGATTGTGCAGAGATGCAATGATTTGTGTAATTTATTTTCCAAAATTTTGTGTATAAGCCAGGTCACTTAAATGGTAGTACAATTTATTTGATGCATGCAGCGACTATGCAGTTTGGAATTTAGTTGAGCTTTGTACCAGGCGGATATTGGCCTTTTTGTAAAAAAAAAAATCAAACAAGGAACGCCTTCGTGGTCATAGAGTAGCCAATGCAACCTCAGCGAGTTATTTGCAAGTCCCTCAGATTGGTGGTACTATTGTCCAATTTTCATTGAAAGACAAACCTGACTTAAGGGTCACAGTCAACGGAAAGCTTTAAAGAAGCATGACTATATACGGATTTTTTTTTGTTGATCAGAAACTGAAGGAACCAACTTGCACAACCGTCCAACAATCGATCTTTCTGTAAAAAAAGAAACAATTCGCCCCTCTAAGCCGGATTTTATTTTTGCTACGAACTCCATCGACGCTATGCTAACAGCTTTTTAGCAGAACATTGATTGAGCTATTTACGAAATTGAGCATCAAGTCATCGAAAATACTGGCCCTTAGCGGAGAGGGCTACTGCTATATATTTACTTATAATCCGGTTCTAGTTTTATTGACTTTGAAGTACATAAAACCCTGTTTTTAAATGTAGAAATAAATAGGTGCCACAACTAGTAAGACAGTTGACAAACCCGCGCAGAGACAAGGGTACATAAGTCAACGAGACATAAGTTCAATATTTGATCGTGGAATTATTTCATACCCAAGTGGGATACAGGTCCATAATTTATTTTTCAAATATTGGACACAATTTCAACATTTTGTCAACAGAAGAAGAACAAAGTCCAAACCCCACGTTTCAGACATATTTTTTTACAAAGTAACCATGGAAATAAAACCCACATTCTGCACTCATTAATGTCGTATATAACAATTTAACGTTTATTTTAATTGTTTTAATGAAAAGGGGGGGAAAAAGTAAAAAAAAAATAAAAATTAAATTACGTTATTAAGTTAAAAAGTAAAAATCTTCAACGATAAAATTGGCACGATTTTTTTTTTTAATTTTCTGAAGCCAGAAGTCAATTTATTTTGTAAAAGAAAATTGTGTCTTAGGTTCAGAATATTGAAGAAAATAAAAGATACAAATTCGCGATCGCCCAAAATAATATTTTGGTCCTATTTGTGAATTACAATTTAACTAGGTATTCAATAATCAGATTTCACAGAATATATTTAACTTCAAAACAAGTTAAAATGGACATATGTAACTGTCCCGAAGTGGGACATAAGGTCCATACAAAAATGTTGAACTTATGTCCCACTTCAGTGGATCTATGTCGCGTGGACTTATGTCCCGACAAACGCACCCTACACGGCACGATCTCTATAGTACCTAGCGGTCTTGGGCTTGACTTTGCGAAATGTGGTGAAATATTATACAGGAAGTGTTGGAGCAGAATTCAAATCTGGCGCCCAAAAATTGTATGCGCCCGCTCATTCGATTATATTTTTAAAAAATGCTGTTTGAATACCGAATTAATTATTTGACGTTTTAATAATTGTGTACAAGAAATACTTTACCAAACATTAAAATTGTAGCCGACAAAAGAAAAAATTTCCTTTCAGATGATCAAACGTTGTGGGGATAGCCAGACTGAAGTACTAAGATCTAAAATGAATTAAGGCCCAAATTTGAAGATGATATCGTGAACTAAAAAGGAGTATAAACATGGCCAAAATTTAAATGTTTGCTACCAAAGAAACCACCTAGGTTGGAGTAATATCTACGCTGTTTTAGGTACTTCTTTTAGACAGTTTTTGAGTAAACTATAAGTGGAATGGGTGCAAATATGCGACAGCATGTATGTAGATTTAGTTAATAACACTAAATAAGCTTTTATAAGTGGCTAGGTGGCTTTGAAGACTTAATGAAACTACTGCGCAAAGGGCTGTGGGCTGAGCGAACCTCTTTAAAACAGAGCTGATCTTTTGCCGGTTCAATAACCCAAATCTATTTCAGCATTCTTAATTATTTCCCTTACATTGAGGTTCCAGCTTAGTTTTCTATCCACAACCATTCGTTTTATGTGGGTTTTTCATTTTTGGAACGAATGGAAGGGATCTACAATTTTATGCCGATTCCAAACTTAAACTTAAAATCCTCTAAAGTGATCTGACAGTGATGAAGATCGGCTTTATTCAATTATACTGAAACCTGAAAACTGAAACAAAATAGTACTGAAACATAAAAAGATGTCCTTAATTTTTTCAAATGTATGACCAGTACCGTCTTTACCATTAGGGCACGTGGAGCCCGTGGCCAGGGCCCCAATCCTCACGGGGATGACCGATATATATTCACTAGCACAATATACATTTTTTTATTGCCAAACCTCCTGAAAAAAAATTAATTTTTGAGCCCCAGAACCTACTTACTGAATTTATTTTAGCCGCTGAACATACTGACAAAAATTATTTTAGCCTCTAAACCTGTTGAAAAAATTTAAGTGTTCAATATCATATGAGGCACAACTAATTAACTCGTATTTTTGCTATTACAGTTTTTATTTAAGTCATCTTAATCTTAAACTTAAGCTTCATGAACACTAGTTATCATTTAAGACTAAATTATTTTTATTCAGTTTTATTATAGTTGCTAGCTGACCCGTGAGCGCATAGCTTATCAAAGTTTTTAGAAAACTTTTGTCGGCTTTTCTATAATAAGATTACAGCATAAAAATATTTTTGCTATTCTCTTTTTTTACTTTCCAATAGGGCCCCAAATGCTTGCGTGCCCAGGGGCCCTGTGTATGACACCAAACGTAAACTTTAAAAATAAATATTTAATTCGGTACATTTCATTGAAATAAGTTCATATCGACGCCCGAGAATTCGATTGACGCATACGAAATTTTTAAGTTTTTGGAAAATCGTATTTTAAAGTTTACGATTCACTAGAAAAAAACGAGTCGCTGGGATATTTTAATTTCTTAATTTTAAATGGTACTTGAAATGTATACTTTCTAGTGATTGATAGTTTGTTTTAATTTTCCTCAATTGTTTTGCCACATAGATCACGTCAAAAAAAGAAAGCGAATTAAGTAAGGATATTAAATAAAAAGCTTCAATGATGAAAATTTAAAATAAAAAAGGATTTGCATGGAAGTATTGAAGTTCCTTTTTTTTGTACAAAAAAAAGAGGTGGGTTATCTTCGTTCCTGACCAATTTATAAAAGGCAACCCTATAGAAATATGGAAAATTTGACGTTCATCCACAAAAATGAAGCTTTCGTCAAAGCAATAATAGAACTTGGTGGATATACGTCAAAAGTGACACCAGATATTCAATTTTAATAGATGGAATGCCCATCTTGGTCAAATTCAAGTTCGTCATCCGTATGATTTATTATATCCACAAAAGGAAGAGTGGCAAAGAAATGTCATTACCAGGGTTTAATAAACCTCAATCTGAACAGATAGTTCAGGAAGCAACGTCTTCGGGCATATTTTTCGTAGATCTGCACCTGATGAGGTGATAGAGGTTGTATATAAGACTCCCCAAAAATTAGCACTGTCTTTTGGTTTATCTTAGAGCTGCATAGCTTTTGCTACCCAGGCCCAGACTGCGGCGAATATGGATATATTTATTTAGACCAACAACTCGAAAAGGACATGACACCCATAAAAGGCCGGCCGAATGTGGGGGAGTTTTGTGAAATCACAGACAAAATTTCTGGGAAATCAAATATTTTTAAGAATTTGGATGAAATTTGGGATAAAACAGGCTACCTATTTGATCTACAGGGTGGCTTTTTAAATTCTAGTGGGAAAAAAATAGTTCTCCGAGGGAATGCATTTTGTTTCACAATTTCGCCTTTTCATCTGTGGTGTCCCAGTGTAACCTTACTTAAGTAGGACCAAAAAGCCTCATGTTTTAGCAGTTTAGTAACTTACAGGAGCTGGAATAAAGGTCATGCTCCAAGGTTTTTCTAAGATTTTCTCAGATGAATGCTGTAGATCTCTAAAGATGAATGGTTTTTCAGCATCATTTGTTTGTTCCCGAAAGAAGTCACCGTCAATTTCACTTAACTTTAAAAGCATCGTGTACAAGATCCTGTGAGATTTTTTAGACAAGAGCAGTGCGCCATCAATCGAATTTAAGCACTTGGACGGTTTCTGCGAAGTCGACACTCAGCACCTAGGTATTGATTGATTTAAAAGCCGTTGGGGTCGGAATTCTGGATGGGTCAAAATTCTCTTTAAAATTCAGCTTTACGAAATTTTACGCTTTTTAACATTTTCCAAACCTTTTTTTATTGTTTTGCAGAATTTTGTAAAGCAGAGATGGAGGGAACGTTTTCTTTCTTTAATTTGTTTTTTCTTTTTTTTTTAATTTAAGCTCCTCTTTTCTTAATTTTTATTTGTGTCCTTATAAATGTTCTCTCCATTTCTGCTTTTCTAAAATTCTGGAAAACAATACAAAAAATGAGGAAAATAAAAGATGTCGTGGGTATTTTTTAGAAATACGATTTTATTTTATTTGTATTAGAGAAATACGGAAGTAAACAAAAGAAGCTACACTGTTATTAATGTTCTTTAGGAAGACTGAGGAAAAGTGCTTGTCTGTCCCCCAAACCATCAATCGCAGCGTAACAGTAATTACAACGAACCTTCAAGAAAAATGGTCTCAGAGTATTCGAAGATCCTACCGAGTCGCTTGTGGAAGGAATTTTGACCAAACAACATTTCAGCTGTCCTTTTATGCTGCCGAAGTGAAGCTTTTACATTGGTTTAAAAAAAAAACTTTTATATGTTGTTTGAGTTTTGCTAAAAACGTTTGTATTTAAATTTTGTCATATTCAAAGTGATAAGGAATTTCAAAAAGTAATAATTTTCAAACATTAAGAGTCTGACATCTGAAATGGAAATGGACCTCATCTTAGGTGGCACAAGTAGAGGTGGACTTGGTGTGGACCCGAACAACTGAATACAGTTGACGTAGGAACGAGCTATAGCACCGCCTCCCTGCAAAAGGGTTAATCAATCAAATAATTCGCTTGCCAGACGCCTCGAAGACCGACTCCTTCATGTGCCTAGTCTGCGAAATTGATTTTTAAATAAGATTTAATTTTTAACCTTGTCGCTAAATATGTTTTAGGTGATAATCGACAGTAAATATGATTTAAAAGTCGCTTCTATACCCCTCGCTATAATCAGTTCTTGCCACATCCGCTTCCGCATTGAATATACACTTTCAAATTTATTTCTGTTGCCAAAATATCTCTCCGGCTCACCTGTTTAGTTTTTCCACAAGTTTTCAATACCAGCGCCCACCAAAGGCCTCCGCAGCACCATCTTCGGTTGGATTTTCAAGATTTTCCACACAAAATTCAGGCAGGTACTAGATTTCTTCGCTTCGCAAACATTTTCCGGCGAAAATGCCTCTTAAACACACTATACTACGAAAATATTTTGAGCTACCCTACGTCAAAATATCACATTATAACCACACAAGTGAAAAAAAAACACTTAACGTCAAAACTACAAGACACCAATTGACATAAGACTGCAAAGAAACTATCTACTTTCCATCTAAGAGCACTTAACAACAGAAAAGCGCGCGGTCTATTGACGCAAGATTGCCGCCGGCGAACGGAATATTACACGGCACGCTATAAAATTATTTTCCATCAGAATATGAAATATTTATTTAGCGCTACAGGCGAGAAGTATAAACCAAACCGAACCGAGCCGACGAGGACCGCACGGTTGTGATAAAGTATCACTTTTGATTTTGTTTTGATATCGGTTGCGAAATTTATGCTCTTCTTCCTCTAGCTGTCCGCGTGTACGAAGAGGAAATTCGCCACTGATCGGAAGAAGAAAAGTTCAAGAAAAAAGCGCTTTTCCGCCGGCAGCGGCGGAACAGTCCCCCTGAGTGTATGTGAGCAGTCGGCTTTTCCGACTACAATGGTGGAATGCGGTGTGCCGGCAAAAATTCTCAACTCGTTGCGTGGTGCTGTTTACGTGTCGCGCCGGGAAAAACACACACCACGACGACGACGGCAACCCGCAATCAGTCAGACTCGTGAAAAGTGAAAATATACAAAAATATTTCACTGAATCAGAAGCAAACAACCACCAAAAGCCCCAACCCCTTCACTGGCGTAGGGCTGTTTGAGAACGAACAAGAGAGTGATTCTCTCAGTAAAGAGTGCAGTGGCGACGCACGTTCCACCCTCTACCTTCCACCCCCAAAGCAGGAGTTTCCACTACTGCATGCTCATCCTCCACCCACCCGCATTATAAGTTCTCTTGAGGAAAACTTTTCGAGAGAGAACTCCCCCATCAGCCTAATTAATGATCAATATCAATATGCCAAACGCAAAGCTTAATGTTCACTCTGTTGTTGGGGACTTTTCCTGGAACAGAATACCCCACCCCCTAACACATCGCACCCGGTGTGGGTGGTTTGAAGTTTGAAAGTGGACCTCGGAAAGGGCAGACAAAAACAGACAAAACCTGTTGCGCTACCACAGTAAGTACTGTTTCATAGTGAAACACGATTAATATGCCACCCCACGGAGTGAATGAATATTCAACCAACCAACCTGTGCGTAGGTGCGCAAGCTTGATATGAAAACCCATATAGCCAGCAGCCGTAAAATGATTGTGAATGAAATTACATAAATACGTGTAGGGGTGGCGATTGGTATTTTTATTTTATTTTATTCCCCACAGGTGATGGCGGAATAAATTTGCGGTAAATAGATTTAAGAAAACATAAGGTGAATATGCGATAATTTAATACGACACACGAATATCTTCTTAAGAGAGAAACACTCGAAAGAAGAGAAGCGAAAGCTTTTCCTCGATTGGCCACCTGTTTGAATGGGGGTATGAGCTTTCGACTTGTTGCTTCGGGGAACTCGACGAAATTCATCCCTGTTTGGGTGGGACATCGAAAACCTTCAACCAAAAGTTCAAAGTCAAAGTTTAAGGCTATTTAACTTCTGCCATACCCTAACACAGCCTCCCTCACTGATGGGAGCTAATTTAATTCTGCTTTGAATCGGCGAACTGTTGGCAATTATTAAAATGCTGTAAATATCCTTACGGGGGCTGAGCATCTGTACGGATTTGTGGGTGGCAATTTGGAGGTCAACTTTGTGATGC
Organism: Cheilosia grossa; assembly: GCA_963082955.1. Taxonomy (NCBI): domain Eukaryota; kingdom Metazoa; phylum Arthropoda; class Insecta; order Diptera; family Syrphidae; genus Cheilosia; species Cheilosia grossa. Next base: position 9,785,797 of record OY720144.1, on the reverse strand, counting down.
TAATGATTTGGATGAACATGGCGTGTGGGGCACATAACAATAACAATAGTAATGAGTGCGGATTCCATCCTTAAGCTATCCGATGTGGGAAGTTGAAGGATAATTCGCAAAGAAAACAGACGCCTTAGTCAGAAGGTGGATCGGAAATAGCATATTTAGGTTGGGCCTTCTGTCAGTAAGAGGAGGTATGAGCGGCTAAGTTGTGCCGACACACCTTCATATTAAGAAAAGTCTACTAAGTGACAGACAAATGTACCCAATTCGGCGACACTGTATGCTACGTTCAAATACGAAAAAATGACTCGGGAGCGCGTCGAAATGTTGCTTTCAAAATTCTGTCTTCTCAAAAGTTCGACCCTTCAAAATTCAGCTTTTCAAATTTAAAGCAATTCAGCTGTTCGGTTTTTTTTTCAACTAACAAATGTAAAAAACAACAAAAGAAAATAAATAAAAAAGGTAGATATTGAAAAACTGGTTTAAATTTATAAAATAATTAAAAACTATAAGTTAAAAAATATTAAATTGGAATTAGAAAAAAAAACAATATCTATTGGAAAAAAAATAATAAAAAAAAACCCAAAATATAATTGACAAAATAACAAAAATTAAGAAAAAAAATACAAATAAAAAACGGAAATATTCTGTACACATCTGCTTTAAAAAATTCATCATTTAGGTTTAGAAACGAGAGAGCTTTTGAACTTGGAAAACATTCAAAAACTTTTTTTATCATTTGCAGAAATTTGCAAATTTTTGTAAAAATAACTTTGACCCCAATCCCAGGGGCTCACCTAAAAAAGAAGATCTGAAAATGAAAAGAAGTCGTTGGCGAAAATCTTTGACCTCATTTGCTTTGCACCTAAAAGCTCCACAAAACTACACTTATTTATGTTTGGTAACTCAGAGGGACAATGTAGTGGCGGAAGACCTCGCTTAAGGGGGCGAGCACCCCACTGGTGAGGGACATGAACTAACTTAGACTGGGCTAATAATATCAATAGGTTGATCTTATGAACAATGTTCATCTCGGCTATGTCGCTTTATTTCCCCTTTTCGCCTGCCTTAGAAGTAGTTAAAGAAGTTGGTACCGACTTCAGCAAGCCTTTGGATGAAATCTCCCACCAATTTATTGCCTACTTTAATTTTCAAATGCCTGCCTGTTAACCCGGGCTTATCTTTTAAAAATCACAACAATAATACTTGGTAACGAGTTCTGGTAGATCTTGTCTCTCTGAACTAACTTGGCGTCCCCCAAGGTAGCCATCTCGGGCCAGTGATCTTTATACTTAAGAAATAGCGATAAAAAAATATCATGCAACTCTGGAACTTGAGCGAGTCATAAGTCACTGAATTTTGTGGATTTAACAACATAAAACAATAACAAATTCGGTCACGTATTACTCGATCACGGATGCAGTAATTCAACCCCAGATGTTTGTTTTCCCTTATAATGACACCAAATTCACTCAATAACAACTCGAAAAGTCCTTCTCAACACGCCAACGTATAATTTACTGTACCTTCATCATATCCTGTTATTTTTTCTAAATTTTATTTAGTTTTAAATGTCCTTAAGTTATTTTTTCTTCTTATAAGCTTAATAAGCCAGTTTAAGGTAGGAACCCCGCCTGGGCCAAGAATTATAGAAATAAAATAAAACCCAGCTTCGTTTATAAAGTAATTATTAAAAATATAAAATATAAAAAAAACAAATTTGTATTAAACGGAAAGATTTGTGGAAAATATGTATCTAATTTTAGAAACAATGAAGACGAAGACCCAAAGTGATGTTTGTCACAACCGATTTTCATCTTTAAACATATTTGATTGGAATTTTAAAAATAAATATATATTAGCTCTCTGAATGTCGCCTTGACATGCCAAACTAGAGCTGCGGTTCTATATAAATACCCATTGCGCCATCTATTGAGTTTTTATTTCCACACAATCATCCGCATGAAAGTCATGATCAGAGAAACAAGTAAATTTTACATGAGCACAGAAAAGAGAAGACAATCCATTTGCAATCGACTTTTCACATAAAACATGGGTTAAAATGAACTAAGTCTCTGTTGAAGAAAAACGAGTATCATTCATTGTTAAAAACTACCTAGATAAAAAGGTTAAATGCAGACTGGTAAAAAAAACACAGATAATCACTTGTTATCAACTAAATTTCTTGATTAATATCAACCAGTTGGTTAAATTCTACAGAGTTTGTTTGTTATTCACGACAGAGGAAATTTTGAGAAACACCAGTTTCCTTAAGCAGGTTGCCTCGGTTATACGTAATCCAGTAGTTTTTAACCCAAAGATTGTTGATTTCATGTAAATAAAATGTTTTCGGTGCGAGAACTACTTTTGTTTTAACTTACTCGCACTTACTCAAAATAGATGTGTCTTGTTGTTAGCGTTGGCAGATTTTTTTTCGGGCAAATCGAGGTTTTTAAACTTTTTGAGTAAGAAAGCGGAATTCTTACGCCGAAAGCGGAACATACAAAAAAATAGATAGTAACAGTAGTTATCAATTATCTATCTCTTTTATTTAAATTAAGTTTACAATCAGGATAGATAGACTTTGAAATTTTTATTTAAATTAAGTTTAAAATCAAGATAGAACAACATGTTAATTTTGTGTTAAAATCGGGACGTCTGGCAACGCTGCTGGCTGTAAATGTAGTTTATTGAAATTATAAGGTAACCAGACTCATTGAGAAATGCTTGATACCTCTACACGATATTCGACAGAATTCTTAGAATACTTTGAGTCGTCTCTAGTAGATGCGGCATATTTCAGAGCGAGTCTAAAGAGTCCACCCTAATCTGCAAATTTAAAGACAGCCAGCAAGTGTTAAATGTAACTCTTAAAAAAATTACCACCTAACCGCTAAGAGGAAGACCAAATAAATCGTTGCAAGACATGGTGAAATCTTTCACCTCTAAGTCGGTCTGAAAAAAATTGCATTGGCTTTAACGATGACTCAGGTTGAACCCAACTTGAAAAATTAATCTTGACACTTATTCTTAAACAGGTTAGGCCCAGCTGTACAACAAAAGTGTACACCCATAATTACCCACAAAAAGGTAGGTACAGGTACAGCACTTACCACAATTTCAATTATTTGAATTAGCGGCGGAAAAATGTCCAGTGCCGATTATAATCCTTTTGCCAAAATCTCCCGCTCCCCGATCACATAGAATATTCACTAAGTTTACCTTTTATCCGGTCTTGAAAATAGAGTAAGTCCGAAATTTGTATGACTCATGGAATGTCCGAATTTTAAACGCGACACTAATTATTTCATTTAATTAGTTTGACGTCTCCTTTCGATTCAGCAAAGAAAAACTAAACACCGCAACCGACTTTAAAATTAATTTTTTTTTTAATTTAATTTAAGTACAATTCTGAACTGTCCACTTTTCACTTAACAGCTGTTGAACACGGCGGCGGTTCCCTTTCGATTTTCAAATTTAAAAGCCTACCACTTGCTGCGTACCGTTCCAATAAAAGGGAAACACTTCACCCTTGACTTATGTTTCACTCATGCAAAAGCTTCGAAATCACCCCGAAAAATCACTCGTTAAAAAGCTTTTTCACATCCTTTTCCTTTCAAATGCAAATGCTTCGTTTATAATTTAATTAACCAGCAGACAGCACAGCCCTCTGAGCCCACGTATTGGCTAATTATCGCCCATCATACTGTGTACGCTCGTTTATTTTATTTGATGTTGTTGTTGTTGTAGTTGTTGTTGTATCTACCGCTCTTACGCGCACTCCTCGAACACGACACTAAACAAGAAAAATTCGCGAAAAACGATTCCGATCTTTCACAGCGAAAAAAAGTCCTCCGAATGCGACGACGATCGGTGGTGTACATTTGCCGGTATACACGGCTTAGACAGTGCCACACAAACAAAACAACGAACAAACAAACAACAACAAAAAAAAGAAGAAAAAATGCCGTCAAGTGCAAAAGGAGGGAGAATGAAGCTTCAAAGCCCACACAGTCAGTCATTCATTCGCGCAAAACACACACGGATGGGCTTAGAGTTTAGAGTGGTTTAGAGTTTTGTCTGCCTGTATACTGATCGCGCGAAAAATGAAAGCCTTCAAACGAGACGCGGACGCGGCCAACATGAGCGATGTGGAAAGTTTGACAGACACAAACGCGAACGCATTTCGAATTCGAACGCACTCCGAGCGGAACTGATGGGCCACCATTTTGTGGAAATTCGTCGCGCAGTTCGTATTCGCCTTGTATCCATACGTGTGTGTTGTTGTTCCTTTTAGAGTTTTATTATTATTATTTTTTTCATTTTGATTCGCTTTTGCCTTTTTCAGAGCATTCTCGGATGATAGTAGGTCGATGCCGATGTGGATATCCCCCGCAATTTTTCTCTTCGAGTGTGCTGGTGATGCTGTTGTTGGTGGTGGTTGCGATGAGTGGGCATGTGGGTCGGGATGGTTTGGTGTTTATGAAATTTTTGCCACATGTCTACTGCGAGGCATATTGCGACTTCACTGGTGAAATGCTGTACATACAGCAGAAAAGAGTGACTGAAAGTAAAAAAAAATAAAACAATCATTTTTATTGGAAATAAATTGGGAAATTTTGAATGGAAGTCAACTTTGTTCAACGTATCTATCACATACGCTATACACAGAATCGGGCAAATTTCCTTGCGACTGCCAGAGGCCCTGAACTCAAAAAAAAAAGCACCTAAGTTTGAACCTAGAATGACTTGACTGTAAATGGGCACCGTCGACGTAAAGAATACATCGAAACTTAAATGGTCGCATTCTGGAAGCTCATATTTGACTGCAAGTTGGGAGGATATTGACTCATTGACTAGAAACCACCCCGATCCAGATCAATAATTGTTCTGTTCGAAATTGATCTGGATCTGGAAATAAAACACCTATTAATCAAAGGCGAAGCACGACCCATGGTCTTTGGTTTTTCCTGTGCATATGTCGGAAGGTTTGATAGAAAGTTAACCTGGAAGCCCAGCATCCAAGAAAGAGTTAAAAAAGCCACTGTGACACTTTTCTCTCGCAAAAAAGCCATAGGGAACAAATGGGGTGTATAATTACGACGACACTTACACTTTACTTTCTTGAATTTTCGTTAGCAAAAGCAAAACCGCACCTCACGTTTTAAATCGCTCTTTTAATAATAATAAATTGATTTCACACATTTTGACAGTTCTATGATTTTTGACATTTTAACGAGGAATACATAAAAACAATGATACCAAACAATGAACTCTTAAAGAAGGTAACAGAGCTGAACAAACGTACTAGAATGAAATAAGGTATGCTAATCAACATGGGGCTTACAGCCTCGTATCACTCACTGGCTATACGTCTTTGTCATAAGACCGATACTGACGTATGGTAGAGTTGTTTGGTGGACTGCTTTGGACAAAACGATCAATCGTGATAAGCTAAGCAAAGTCCAAAGAACAGCTTGCTTGTGCATCGGCGGGGCTCTTCGCACTACCCCCTATGCTGCACTTGACATCCTGTGTCATCTGGCACCCATTGACATCTTCAGCAAAAATACTGGCCATGCTGCTATCCTGAACGATCTTCAGAACCTTCCAGGAAGCATCGACTACACCACACCAGAACTAAAGTTCGATAAATCTTCCAGATCTCCATTCCCACCAGTTTATTCGGGGAGGAGGACGCATTCCTGGGTGATGAATCGATCCACTTCTTCACGGATGGTTCGAAAACTGAGGATGGTGTTGGTGGTGGTGTCTTCTCCGACAGACTAAATCTTAGTCTGTCCTTCCGTCTTCCTGATCACTGTAGCGTTTTTCAGGCGGAAATTATGGCGAAAAAAGAAGTCTTATCTTTGCTGAAAGAAAACGTGATATCTGCTAAAGATATCCGTATCTTCTCGGATAGTCAAGCTGCTATCAAGTGCCTGGAATCAGTCTCTACAAATTCTATAACAGCCCAAGACTGTCGTTCGTCTCTCATAGAGATGGCGGAGCAGTTCAATATTCACCTCTGTTGGGTGCCGGGGCATAGGGACATCGCAGGTAATTGCAAAGCTGATGAACTCGCCAAACACGGAACCACACTACCTATACTTCCAGGTAAGGATTCGTTAGGTATTCCAATCGCTACTTGTTAACTCATAATAAAGCAGGATGCTATCAATAGAGCAAATCTTAGATGGACAGTCGGCTCGACATGTCTGGCGACAAAACGGATTTGGCCAAAGCTGGATCTAAAACGTTCTACATACTTGATATCCTTTGATAGGAAGCATATCAATGCTACAATAGGTGTCATCACAGGACACTGTCTCATAGGCAGGCATGCAGCAAGGCTTGGCGTATTTGCAAACGATTTTTGCAGAAGCTGTCTTGACGAGGAGGAAGAAGAAACTATTCTCCATCTCCTCTGTACTTGTCCGGCCCTCTCACAAAGACGAAAACTCCATTTGGGAGCGTTCTACTATAATGATCTGAACGATATAAAAAACACAGACATTCGGAATCTCCTACGCTTCATCAGAAGCTCCAATTGGTTCAACGAGTAGGAAGAATTGCATTTTAGATTCATGTGGTATCACAAGCGACTTTCCAATGGTCTAAGTGTGTCGGTTAGCCGACAGCCACTTCAACCTAACCTCACCTATGTCGAAAGGTCACACTTTAGGTAATAAGTGCCTACAGTACCAGCACATTTCCCAAACGCCAGAGTGGGATAGTCCCGGTAAGGGGAGAACGTATGCACTTGTATAACAAGAGCAGAAAAAAACATCTTTGACCCAGTTTTGCCATTTTGTCGGCAGACTTATAAATGTATTGAGAGACTGCAAGATCAGAGTCCGTGTCAACTAAGTGGTAGCAATTTAAAAAAAAAACGAATGCACCGCCAAACATAGTTTAGGTATTCAGCTTCACAGGTACTTAGTAGCACCTCTGTACAAGTGACGTGAACTTTGGCAGCTCAATGAACAATCCATTTTTTTAAGTTCTGAACGTAAGCACAAGAATTCTAAAGTTGCTGCTATAATTTTTTTACAGTTTTACCGAGGTGGTACTATAAACTTGAAATTAAATTTAGAGCTTTAAACTCACGGTTGGCAAAATCGTTGATTTTGCTTCAAGTTCATAGAATCAACTTAGACCTGAAGCTTTTAACGTTTTATTTAATACACGTAGCTGGTCCAGCACCTTTCGGAACTATGATCAGAATGGCTGTTAAGATATCCTGAGCACGACCAAATGACGTTTAAATTGTTGTCAATTTTTTTGGAATTTGGTCTTGGGAGGGTTGCTTCATAGGATTTTTTTTTAGCGCCTCCTACTGAAAATTTGTTCGGAAGCTAAATTTTATTTTTCTCTCGGGTTCTTTTTTCTTTGGCTCATGAATTTTCATTTCAACTTGCATCTGAAGATCCGAACGACTTCTCAAATTTTGGTTTGGTTGCAGAAGATTTCATAAGGGATTTTCAGACTCTAATAAGAAATTTAGTGAAAAGGTCTTAAATTTCTGGCTCGTGTCTGTTTCTTCACTTATGTGTGTATTGTGATTGTTTTGATTTCCTAAAACACATTCAAGAAGTTAAATAACAGCTTATAGAGCTAAATCTACCTCGGATCGTACTGCTGCCGAGGTAGGCAACAGTAACTACAACATATGGCAGTTTAGACCTATTTTCGACTAATAGAATATTAATGAATCTGTGGTCGAATCAAGTTTTCATAAATCAGATCTAAGGCAGAGTGGTTAAAAGTGGAAGTACATTTCGAAAAGGCATCACTTGCATGGTTAACATTTCAGTGCAATGGGACCTATACCCATTATCCCAAGACCGAAGATATTCCGATTTTACATTTGTTGATCATCTTAATGTCAACCCTTAACAAAACCGCAGCGAAAAACACTTCAAAAAATGTATGTTCCCAAGGGCTGACTTCTATTATTTTATCGGACGACTTTTGACAGTTTTCTCAGTCCGATTTTTCAATTGTTTTTATGGAGGCACCTACGTATTTTTCAAATGTCATTTAGTGAAGCATTTAAGCCTTTCGATACTTTTTGTCTTGAACGGTTCAACATTTAATTTGTTTTTTTTGTTGAGGCTTCTACTAACAACATTGTTTTTTAAGTATTTGTTCTAAATATGGCAAAGTAAATGGCAAAATTAATATTATTTTTCAATTACCTGTTCATGCAAAATGCATAGGTCTAAAAGGGAAAGATGTAGATAAAATCTTTTCAACTTCTGGTCTGTGTTTTTATTGTGAAAAACATCGCAATATCTCACCTGATGTCCTTCACTGGAAACTAGTTAAGGCGCAAAAATTTATTAAAAATATTGCATCGATATTTACCGAACTACAGAAGACTTTGGATTTTAATTCTGCAAATGTTGATAGGATGTAGCATGGTTTTGCCAACAATTTCCACAATCTAAGGATCTTATTGTTAATTAGCTGGTTCTTTATCACTTCATGAGCCTTTACAAATTTTTCCAACAGACTGTACCAAGGAATCTGATTATATCATTCACCAGCAGCTGCGCAATGATCTCTCAGTATGTCCAAGCACTGAGGCCCAACTTCTCAAACCAAAAAGGATTCTGCGGTCTAACTCAACCACTTCAGTTGCCATTCTTAGTGTGGAAGTCTCATTGGAAAAATCGGCTACATTTTTTCACCCTGTACCATCTACATCATCCTCAGCGTTCATTGTTAGAAACCAGCTTACAAATAATGAAGCTGGCAAACCGCCTGCTGCCAGTGATACTCTTTTGGTCGTTCCATCATCAGTGATCAGCAATGGTCACACCTCTTTGAGAGTTGTGCCTCGACCTTTTGCCGTGTTTTTAGCACGCTTACAATATAGTTCTAAGCCTGTAGACATTATCAACTTTATAGGCAGCAACGGCTTTGGCACCGATGCTATCAGATGTCATAGCCTTACACCTGAAAACCCGCCGGACCGATTATCAGCCTCATTTAAGTTGCTCGCTCCCTCAGATATTGGAAAGGTTGTATTAAACCCTAACTTTTGGCCGAAAGATATGACTATGAAGGAGTTTACACACCGCCCTAACAACTCTAACAGGAAGCCAAAAAAACCTACCAAAGAACCTTTAGCAATTTTTTATACCTAATTTGCCGGAATCATATTCAGCCCCTAAAATTGATGTTCGCCAACTAGCACTAGAGATTCAGGATATTGAGTCCGCTGTCTTCAGCCTAAAACCAAATCCTAAGCCTGGCTTTATTTTCTCAAAACGAAAATGATCAGCAACCGTTGTTCTTGATCGGTGTTCTGCTTCGGTGGGCTGGCGCCCATCGCAGAAGCATATTCATTTAAACAAAAATGAAACGAAAGAGAAATATGCGAGGTGAATGTGGATGAGTAATCTATATAACTAATATTAAAGAGAATGATGTCCGTGTGTGCGCATAGCTCGAGAACGGATTTTTCGATTTTAACGATTTTAGGCTTGACGGTTTCGTTTTGGACCAAGGAAGGACATTGTCGCGAAAGAGGGGATGCAATTTTGTATAGAGAATTGCACTTTGAAAAAAATAAACTTTATACAAATCGAGGGTGACACTACAAATATTATCCTTGCTATAATAAAACTGTAGGTAACTTTTTTTCCGGCTGTAAGGTGTTTGTTCGGAATAGGTTAAACAAATACTGCACGAAATTGATTCCAGTTTTCACAGTTGCATAGAAAATTGCCGAGACTAAGCGATAGGATATTTTTCCCCAGTATCCGTGGATCTCTGGCGAAGCAAGGCGAGCACGGGTCAGCTAGTATGCCCGCAAATATACTCTCTGATGGTTGCATTGATAGATTTGTATTTGTGTTTGTATTTATTTATATTGCAACGCTATACATTGAGTTTAGCTCATAAAAGTATAGGAAATAAGCTAAAATGAAGTTATATAATGTGCAAGGATGTGCAAGGTAAACTACAATAATTTAAATAAAATCATTATATAAACGAAAAACATTTTTAAGCTACAAATTATATTAAAGCGCAAGGAAAGAGAGACTAAAAAGAATATAAAGCTAAATCAATTCAAATTGGAAAAGTGTTTAAGGCAGACTGTGTCAAATGTTTTGTGTTCGATTTTGGACCTCACATAAGTGGCTTGACAGCTTGACAGAGCTTGACAGCATAAATGAAAAATTGCCTGCGTGAAGTTAAACAGGTATATGTAGCAGGTCGTAACATAGGGTTTTCCAATTAGAGGTGTTATTTTGGTATTCAAAGAAAAATTAAATTTTTTGAGATAAATGATCGGATTTCTATTTCATAATAAAGAAGAAGGTATGCCGTTAATAATGAAGAACAACATCAGCCAAATGGCCACCACGAGCACGTAAACAGGACCATATCCTTTTCATGAAATTTTCCATAACCAAATCGCAAGGTGGCTGCCCTATGTCCTCGATAGCCACACGAATTTTATCTTTGAGGTCTTGAATCGACGCTGGGCTGTTGGCGTAGACCTTATCTTTCACGTGGCCCCAAAGGAAGAATTCGCAAGAAATCACAAGATCTCGGTGACCAATTGTGATCACCTCTTCGAGAGATAACACGGTCCGGAAACTTTTCCCGTAAAAGATCAATGCTTTCGTTGCTTGTGTGGCACGTAGCGCCGTCTTGTTGAAAGTAAACGTTGTCCAGATCAATACCATCCAACTCCGACCATAAAATACGATGTAATGACGTTTGTGGAATGCCCAATTCCAAAGAACGACGAGGAATGGACAAACCTGGGTTTTCTTCAACACTTTGGGCTACAGCAGCAATATTCCCAGCTGTTCTTGAGCGACGTGCACGGGTTTTATTCTTCACATCACTAACTTGTCCCAACAGCTCGAATTTGTCCACCAATTTCTGTATTGCGGTCCGACAAGGTGCTTCACGACGACCAAAAAATGCTTTAGTTTTGCGAATTGTAACTGCAAGATTTTCACCATTTTTGTAGTGAATTTTAATAATTTCAAACCGTTGATGAAGCATGTATCGTTCCACTTTTAGTAATGGCGTAGTTTCTACTTGTCAAATGTCAAAGAATAAAAGCTTCAAAAGTGACAGCTACCGAAATAGCGGGTCATTCAAAATAACACCTCTAGTTGGAAAACCCTTTATAATATAGCGATTAGAGGAACAGACATTTACATTCGTAAAAAGGTAGTATAGGTCTTTCTTGTGAATAATTTTAAAAAGTTAAGCACAACAAATTATTCCTCCAAATTTCACCCAAAAAGTTGACGAGCGATGAGATGTGATCAAACCAACGGCGGTTGAATACAAACCTGGCAATTGAATTGAAAGCAACGCGAAGTTTATCAAGTGAGAGGGAATCCAGATCAGCATACAGCTCACATCCAAATGAACTTATGGGGGTTATTAAAGCTTTTACTATGGTTTTAGCTTAACTTGTGTGGGTAAAATGTTTTTTTGCTATTGATAATCCACGTAACGATGCGTAAACTTTATTTAGTACAGAATTAATGTGATTATCCCACGTTAAGTCTAAGTCCCAGATTAAGTCTAAAGGAAGCTTCGCATTTTATAAAACCATTCCTGTCCTACCCCTATATCCCTACGAAGTAGCATCACTCTCTGACATAACCACTGTTTTATATTGGGTTAGGTTAGTTAAAAACGGGTACGCACCATAAGGCCCAACTATTAAGATCCAACTATTTCATATCAGAACAGCTAAAAAATTAACAATCTCCACCTCTGATGCGATCTTACCATCCCCGTCTTCATTCAAACCCTAACCCAACCGAAAATGTGATCTCCTCTTGGCTCCGCTGTCCGCGCGCTCGCATAGACATCACTTTGTCGTTGTCGTCATCTTTGCACGACGCACGACAATTCTTCACCTTCAGTCAGTCACGTGGGCACACGCTTATCTGCTTCGCCACGCCGTTGCAACCCACGGCCAAAATCAAATGGCGCGAGCCACAACATCTTACATCTCATAGATCTGCACGCTAGAAGTTGTGCATTTTTCCCCTCATTTTCTTGTTTTTCCCTCAAAACAGACACACATACTCGTGCACATTGGGACAAAAATAAACGCATTTGCCTATACGAGTACCTTATGGCTGTGTAGTGTGTATTGTGAAAAGTCTAAACCAAACCTAAGAACTTAACGCGTAGGTGACGTATATCCGTCCTGATACTTTGTGTCGTTGTCAGCACTTTCAGTGCCCCAGTGTATGAAATCGGTGCTTAGATATATACAAATCCACGCACAGAAGCAAATGACCATGTCGCTAAGGTGTATGGAATTTTCCACCTGAGACCAGCTCTATGAAAGCTTTTCCGTTGTCGTCGCTTGCTCTCGAAATGTAACTGTGTCTCTCTGGGATACCGATGCCGATGCCGCTGTAGTGGGTGGATTCATTGATGAATTCTAGTATAGTACCACACGGATGGTGTATATATTGGTGTTGGATGTTGGTGCGCTGTAGCGGACGGCGAGCGGCGGGAGACGAACTTTGTTGTCAACGAAGGATGTGTGGGTGGATCGGTGTGTTGTTTTGCCTCTCATGTGTGCGAAATCAGGTTCAGAGATAGGTTTTGTATCTTTATAAGGAGAATACACTATCGCCCCCACAATAAGCTCCCATTTGAAATACCGTTCATGGTAGTGGTAGGGGTTTGTCATTTTCTAGAAACGCAACGATAGTTGAAAGGCAATTAGAGTGCGCCATCAATGACCTGACCACCCGAAGTAAGGTTATTGCTACAGGTGAATGGGAGTCTCATACATGAATGAAAGGAAGTCCCTTTCCCCCAGGTCCTGCCCGGTCCGGTCGTTTTGATAACAATTTATGTTTTATGAATGAAAATTACCCGTTGATGTGTTTTTGTTTTCACCCGTCCGGGGGTGGATTGTGTTGGTATACATTTCTAGGAAATAAAACACTTAAGGATAATTAGGATCGAACTGAAGACTTTTCTAAGGACCTCAAGAGTTTCTCGGAGATGTGGGCATTTCCAGGAAATCCATCGATGAGGAAAAATAAGTGTTGTTCCAGAAGAGACGGTTATTTTATTTTTCGTCCTGGTGCTATTTACCTACTCAAACACAAATTGCGTTGTTCAGATTCATCAATGAATGTCTGGGAAGGACGGATTAAATATTATTAAAGACGAGTCTGAAAAGGGTGGAGGCTGGAGGGGCCTCTTTGAATATTTGCATTTATTTACCGAATTGTTACATTTTGGGTGCCAGAGAGAGAGAGAGAGACGGAGAGAGAGAGAGGGGGGGGGGGGGGGGGGGCGGGGAGTGTGGGAGGGCTATCTTCATATAATAAACTGTTGTGCAATTTATTGCGTAAGAGTGCAGGGGTTGCGGGTTTTGTGTTCCGATGAAATTGAATAAAACCCACATCAAAATGAAAGTGAGTTCGTTTGCGGATTACGTTTAATCCATTGCTGTCCTTGAAGGCTTAAATTTTGGCTATTGATTTTAGATATATGCTTCTCATCTCCTCAAAGGCAACGAAGTGGCGGGAGGCGATGGGGTATCCGGCGACAGAATTCAAAATGGTGGAAGTTCACGTCACAAATTCAACTTTATGGTGGTGCGGATTTTGAAAAGGGTTCTGTCGAATTGAAATTATTTGGCTTAGTCAAGACGTCACTTTCCAACAACAGATCAGCTTTTGCGGGCTTAAAAAAGGAAAGGTCTGCTAAGCTCAATCCATCAAGATGAATCCAGTCGGCAGTTAGAAGCGTGCTGGTCGGAATGTGTTTAGACAGCGAGTTATACACTAGAGCTAGGTGAGTAGCAATCGCTATATAAACGACCTTTCTACATGGGAAGTTGCTGACCATATCTAACCCGGACAGCTCGACAAAAGTTGCTTTGTGGTTCAAAAAAGAGTTTAGACAAATAAAAAGAGAGGGAACTGAAAGCAAATTTAAAACATCATCATTCAACATTCACGGATGCATTTTCGTCGTGAAAATCTGACAAGTTCTTGAGAACCATACATCGCAAAAACTTATGATTTTTTCAAAATTTGAGCTTAAAATTACATAAGAAAAAGCATCGTAACCAAATTTGAAGGCAGAGTTAATTTACTGGCATGGTGCTATCTACATATCGCCACTTCTAAGGCTTGTTTGGTTCATTGGATTGACCTAATGCCGGTTGTACACTTCGAACGCGACATATAATTGAACACAACATCCAATTGTTTACTTAACCTCTAAATCGGAAATCAGTTCTATACCCAACCGTATCAGATGGTAACTACCGAATCTACATTGCAACGCAAATCGACAAAAGTTTGATATATTAGTTCGAAGTTCATCGTGAGTCCCGGACGACGTATAGTTGATCAACTAATTCAATTGTTGAACAGTCTCATAACAGTAAGCAAAAGTAGACAACTTTTGCAAAATTTGCACCAAAATTTTGTAGCTCGACGAAAGAACGGACGTTGAGCAATGCGTTGATCACGCTTGGCCGCTGATAGCCACACAACACATCTTTAATGGAATAGTTGACTGATGAATATCAGAGAGAGAGCGACCAATATATGATGCGGCGACCAAATATGTAGCGAGAACCCAGCAGCAGCAATATCACGCTGCATTATTTCGAACCTGTTCGCATATTTGTCACACCAAGCACAACCTACACGAAGAAGAAAATAAATAAAAATTAATCATAGTACATTATTTTACAATCAATGCCCGAATCTATGTACTACTAGCCATGTCCAACTAGCAAAAATTAATTCAACCCCTAAAATTATTCTTGAGCAACATGGCGGGCAACGATCTCCAATCGACGTCATCGCATTGGTTGCATGGAGTTGAAAGCTTCGTACATTGGTGCTGACTGTGTTCATCTACGATTGTAATAAATGCAACGATCTCCGTTTCCAACGAACTGGTTGTACAGACTTGACAACCTTTTGGCTTCTACAGTGGACAGCGAAAATCGAAATAGATGCAGTGCGCACGTAGTGTACGACCGGCATTAGCTTTCGGTAGCATTTATGCCCAAAATCTGCGCTGGTTGTTGTTTTATGCTTCTTTTCTGTTTGAATTCATTTGTTTATGTGAAACGACAAATGGGAAAGATGTTAAAATATCGATCTGATGGGTTGAGAAACGCATCTCGGTTAATTTTACAAAATTCTTAGTTTGACCGAATGCTTTATTTTTGCAACTTGTTATAGTTTGGTATTAGATGTAGTCCGTGACATTTTTGCTATAGCCTTGGCGTTGCTTACGAATACCTATAAAGTGACTACATCTTCGTAGAAAGTGTAACCACTTCGCTAATTGACAGATGTCAGACTTTCAAAATTTATATTTCTCGGTGACTTAAATATGAACCAATTCGGTATATAAAATTTATTTACCAACATCTTGTTACTGTTACATCGCCCGCACAAATATGGTAAAGCTCAAGTGATCAATTCGAGAGAATGTTTTCAAAACAAACTTACAAACGGTACGAAAGTGTATAAGAAATAAACTAAAAACTCGATAATGAAGATGACCAAAAAAGGATGACAAACAACCGCCCAAATTTGGCACGGAACACCGTCGACTCAGACCGACCGAATAATCTTCACAGAAATATCGTTTAGAAAGAAAAGCAACAACTTCAAAGTCCAACATTCATTTAAACTGACAGCCGTAAATTTGACGCAGTGTGCCAACCCACATCTCTTTTTTTTTCGTCTCTCTTTGTCATATTTATTTCATTTTCCTTCCTCAATGCGCAATTTGGGAGAAAATGAATTATGGTGAACCAAATTTGCAAGTGTATTTGTCCGAATTATGTTGCCGTCAATCGATTTATTCGGCATTGACACAAATAAACTGTCATTTGAGTAAATTGTGACATTCATGTGTCAAATTGAAATCGGACATTGCTGGGATGAATTCGAGACTATAGAAAGTCTGTGCGGTTGCGGGACTTTCATAAGTGAATCGGGATTGATATTTGTGGTATTTGAAGGATGTGAGCCCATCATTTAGGATTTACATTTACAAGACTTGTAACGGTGTTGGGAAAGTTTTTCCTTTTACGTCCAAAGAACAGATCAATGTGCAGAATATGAGTTTGGATAAATGTATCCCTGCATATCTTCTGTAAGCTTAAACTAATCATTTAGAAGGAGGAAGTCAGTGGCATTCCCAGGATCCTCCATGTTCGAATTTACCGAACTCCATCAGGAAGAAATATGCGGGTGTTTTATCTCCGTTCGGGTATTTTACTCCGTTTGCAGGTGACCTCAGTATTTGGGTATGTCGTGCCGGTGCTCGCGTTTAGCTTTTAAAGATCCACCAAGCTAGGTTAGGCTGAGCAGCTATCATCTGAAAAAAGTCCTCTGATCTATTCACTTAAACTGAAGTAGGTACCAGTAGAAAATAAGCTTTACTCGGAAAAACACAGTCAGCCATTTTGGGACTCGTCGGGGTCCTTAAGATATTACAGTATTTGAAACTGCCAGTGGTTCAGTCAAAGTTTTTGAATAAATTTATGTAGGCTTAGAAAAGTTAGGTCAAAGGTTTCAGCGCCCAACCCTTGTTTGTCATTTTCATTAAGTTCGAAACGGAGAGGAAAATCGTCATTCCTCCTATAGAACTCGGATACAAAACCATTGCCCAGGATTATAACTGAGCTTCACGAGTGCCGTGAGCATAAAAAGTTGGACCTAGCCAGAAGCTTTGATGCTCATTAAATCATCTCACTTTCTGGGGCAGGAGCAAGAACAAGATGAGAGTAAACCATTCTCAGACACCGTCTGCTGATCATAGAATTTAAAATGTTTGTTGCAAAGCTAAATTGGTTACGATAGCATAAACGGAGATTGTTGACCTAGCTCTATCGTACAAATGTCTTAGGTCGGTCCGGAACTTAAAAGAACGACTGTATGTGTGCTCGTGAGATATCATAGGTAGCATTGAGTTTAGTAGCAAATTTGAGGTGCAGTTCACTTTGCTAGTCACCGAAATATTGACTGAGAAAAGATAGGTAAATGTGTCGAATTCAACACCTACCAATATACGGAAGATGGAGCCTTGATGTAACTATATTTATTCCCTTAATAAAGAATATTCCCTTAATTTGTAGGGACTTATCCAGTACGAAAACTAATTTCCGAAGCTATATGCAGACTTTGTAAAACCTTAAAATAGGTTTCTCAAGACCAGTTTTGAAGCCGACTGAGACCAATAAAGATCGAAACGAAAATGTACGTTGCTGATATGGAGGTCGAAGAATCCATCCCATATGGACTTTTGTTACACGATCGAGTCTTGAATAAAACCAGAAACAACGTTAGCGTCTGTAAGAAGACTAAGCAATCAAAATCGAAGCTGGTTGGAAAAATCTATGATTCATATGACATAATAGAAATCGCTAAATGTATCTTCGTCGACATGGGTTGAAAGAGCTCATTCAAAACCATTTTTGGCACATATTTCAGCTGAGGTAGGATACAATAACTTCAGGCGTATCCCAAGAAAAAGCACTCAATTAAAATCAACCAACTTTCGGTTAAAAACTACCAAGTAAATCTGTAAATAAAGCTCTGAGTTAGTGGATTCAAAATTACCGATTCAACTTGCGTAGGGTTAAAAATAACCGATTTATAAATGACTAACTATTTCTGTGGAATTTAACTACCTGTTTGAAATTAATCTAGAAACTTGGTTGAAAGAAACTGATCGAGTGCGTTATTTTTTTTTTTATCAGTATGCATGCATGTATCCTTTTGATCTCTGTAGCATTCTTACGACGAATAGGGGAAGACGGAGTTAAAAGTAACAGGGGTAACTTAACATTTAAAAACTTGAGGGTTCCGCTGAAAATTAAAAGTCTTTGGAAAGCAAACGACGTGCCTACTCAAGTTTTGTGTTCATCGCCCTACTATACGAGGTCCTGAAAATCAGTGTGTTTGTATTTTAGGTGTTGCTCCTCACGCTCAACAAATACAGTGCCGGATGTTTTTTTGTAGCTATGCGTTCCAATTTTGTTAAATTTTGTGTATATAAGAGCTTTGTACAGATTACAATTTTTATTTTTTAGTGTTCTTTGTGTTAAATTTCATGGCGGAACTAGTTGTAACATGGAGTCCAGAATGCATCATTTGTCCCAGAGGACCTACTGAGAGGCAGGTCCGCAAGAAAGTCCGTCATTTAATCGATACTCGAGGGAAACGAGCGTTTCTTGAGGGACAATATAAGAGCATAGCCAGAAATGTTGCCAAGACTAAATCAAAAAGCAGGTGAAACAAAAGATGTTAGGTTTTTTTGGTTTTATTTTTTTTTCAGCAAGTGAAACGCAATTTGGTTTTTTTATGAGGTTGTTTTTAACAACTTTTTTTAAAAACAGATGACACAAGTTTTCTTAATCTTTTTCCTTATTTTTAAATGCAACATTTTACATCTTCTGAACAGACTTTATTCTAGTCTTTGGGTGAATTTTGGATCTTAAATATTGCTGTTTGTCTTAAAATAGGTATGGCTCCCTCATTTGCAAAATCGTAGGAGTTGAAGAAGCAACCATTCTTTTCGAAAATGTTACTTCCAGCCCCGCTTTCCCCTACTAAGATTTTTCAACAGAACCTTAGTTAATTTGAACCCATGTTTTTTTAACCGAGCAAAAACCGCACTCGGTTAGAGCCAATTTGTAAACGTGCGTGCTAGGTCCCCTAGCCTAGAATTAAATTTATGCCACCAAGCCCGTATTCAGGGCGTTATTGGGAAGATGCAAAGTGAGCCTTTCAACAAACCGCTTTCAAAATTTCAGATCAAGAAATCTATATCATCCTTTTATTTCATAATTTCATAATTTATTTATTTATTATATTATTTAACTACCAGAAGTTTTCACCATATCGGACTATCGAACTAGCAGTCTTCATGA
The DNA here is from genome assembly GCA_963082955.1 of Cheilosia grossa. Classification (NCBI taxonomy): domain Eukaryota; kingdom Metazoa; phylum Arthropoda; class Insecta; order Diptera; family Syrphidae; genus Cheilosia; species Cheilosia grossa. Next base: position 9,766,863 of record OY720144.1, on the reverse strand, counting down.
GTTCAAATTATTTTCATTGGGATCTATGTATGAGTAAATTAGTGCAACCAAGTTATTCCCAAACAAAATAGAGTTTCCACAAGCCCCAGAGACGAGATCTATTTTTACTGTCCACAGAGTGCACGCGGTGACCGACCATACCGCATACCGCGTGAACTTCTCGTATACATATCTGCAACATGGTGATGCAATTATCCCCATTCTACTAGTGTGATGACATTCCATGCGAATTCCAAATAAAATACCGAAAATAAGTCTGATTGCGAGCGGTATGCGGAAACTCGACAAATGAAATCCCTCTGCCTGCGATGCTGTCAGCTTTTACATGGAACTACACTCTACGCGTCTTCGCCTATCTCTCATTAAGTAGGAAATGTCAACTTTTCTCTCACTCTCGGTCTCGGTGTGGTGTTGCACGTAAACGAGTTAGATGACATGATCGCACATGCACGCGCCATGTCGCACATTATTTTCGAAAAAATCCTGAATGACCAGCAACAAGAACGCGCGCGCACCCCTATGGGGGCTGCCACGCTGTTCTAAAACGAAAACACTCACTTAACGATGTAAATGAGATATACTTACGCGGCCGGGGCAAGGGGGTGCCAGTGACAGTCCCAGTGCCACCACCACCAGTCCGGCTGACAATTGTTGTGACGGTAATTTTGTTTTGTCACTTCCGAATGCAACAAATCATTCAGCGTCAATTTAGCCACACGACACGATATACCACGATACACCACCAGAGATGGGATGTAAGCCATTATCACTGTGCTATCAGAAGCTCTCCGGGGCTCACTTAAGCCAAAAGGGCTAACGAGCTCTATGACAGCGAGAAGTGTGCCCAAAAAAATAAAATATATCCAAAGAAAATGCATCCCATTTGTTTTGTTGTGCAGTGCGCCACGATCTCACTCGCGCTGCGCTGATCAGCGTGAATTGCGTAATTGGATTTGTCGTTAAGTGGAGAGGACATTGCTGGCTGCTGTATATGACAGTTGGCCCCAAAATGCATTTAGTTATGCCCCATCCGCCGCGCCGCACCGCGCCGTCCGCCGTCGGCTGGCACGAGTCAATGTGCCCGTGCCCGGCGCGCTTGATTAAATATAAAAATTGCTTGTCCGTCCGTGTGATCTCTTCATTGCGCTCTCCTCTCGGTCCTCGTTGGACTCGTTTCTGTACTGTAGCTCTCTTTCCAGTGCAACTGCATCCGCTAAGAAAATGATTTTCATTTTGTTGGATATGAGATGGAAAAATCAAGCCAATCTTGAGCGCAAAGTTGATTTATGGGCGACATTTTTATTGCTGTTTTTCAGTTTTTATTTTTGCCTATAAATGAATTCCACTCAGGCAATCGTAAAGCGTATTAGGCGCATGCAAAGCGAGTGGAGCGGCAGCAGGGTGAAACTTAACGAATTGTAGTTCAGTTTTGGATATAAGAGGGAAATTTAAATTTTATCGGCTACTTAGCCGCAGTGAACAAAAACAGCACGTTTAATTGTCCCTTTCACTTTGCGAAATGTTTACCTAAGAGGGTACACACAATAAGGAAGTCTGCTTAAGGCGCGCTCTGAGTTTTAGTGGCTTTTGGAATCGGTTTGGACTAGTTGAAATTGAAAAATAAATTATTATAGCCCAAAGGATCAGGTAAAACATTCTTGAACTAGTTTTTCTCAAACAAACGAGCGCAGGTGGAGAAACATGGAGTTAAATTTGTGTAGACTGTGAAGTACCAGAAGGTAGTGAAAGTTGACCCATACTTTTTTTTTGCGGCTGGCTTGAATAAATGTCTTAATTGAGCGTCCATTCGTGTCTAGAGACAGAAGTTTCGGTGTGCATTTGAGGAGGAAAGGATATTCTTCAGCTGCGACTAGGAACAACAGCTGCTAAAACTTGACCCTAATCTGGGATAAAGTTAACTATATTTACTGGTCTTTTGGTAGGTATGTGACAACATTCAGTGGAGGAACCCAAACGCTGTTTCTTTCTCCGCATTTGTCCCCCTGGTAGATATTTTAGAGTATAGAAAACCGTGAGTTCTTTGGACACTTCTATTCCGGTTCGAAATAGAACAACATTCTTGTTTTGTGGTTGGTTGTCACTGCTGAGGTACCTTTCTGAAATACACATTTTTAAACCAGATGCAAGTGAAAAATCAAGTCCTCTAACTTTGTTGAATTAACAAACCATCGATCAAGAATGTTTTGCACGACTGGGTCGAACGAAACTTTCTCGTTAGTTAAAAGTTTGGTTGGTTGTTTCTTATTTTATTAGATAGGTAGGTAAAGATCCGAGAACCGATGAATAAAATCAACTTTTGGGATATTCATCTGATACGGCAGTATGTCAAATAACAATGTGAGTTTTTAAGAGTTGAAGCTATAGAAACGGGCATTTGTCGCATCTTCTGATAGAGTTTGAAGCACCTACTGCACTATTTTATAAGTCTTATACGTTTAAAGATTTTTAGGTTATGATTTTTGATTGGAATATCTATATTAGTAACCGTTATATATAAGTCAAAGGTGATGATCTTTAAAAAGTGTAGTGGAAGAATGTGCTACAGCGAGAAATGGTTTTTGAACGGCCAACAGATCGAAGTCCTTAAAAAGTACAACTACCTTGGCATGCTGTTCACACAAAACCTAAGCATGGAAGAACACCTGAAATGCAAGCTTCAAAAGGCCAGAACCGTGATAAATACAACTTGGAGAAAATGTTTTGCTAACAAGTATTTAGCTCATAGCAGCAAGTTTCGTGTTTTTGAGGCGGTTGCAGAATCAATTATGCTGTACGCAGCGCAGGTATGGGGCGGAAGCCGGTTTGGGGAAGTGGAAAACTACTGAAGTCTTACATCAAAAGGATATTCCAATTGGCACTCTGCACCCCAAACTATTTCATAATGCTGGAGACTGGTCTTTCTCCACTGGCTACAAAGACACTTAAACTGCAAGTGAACTACATTTTGAAAGTCTTCAATATGCCTTTGGAAAGATTACCAAGGCAAGTGGCCTTGGAAGCACAACGATGCTACAGCTACAGCTGGTACAGGAAATGGAATGACCTTGCGCATACGTGTGGATTAAGCCTGGACCTGGATGAAGCAAACCTGGGATCACGGAAGCCAAAGCTGTATGCGTTGATTGAAGCGGCAGATCTTAACTTCAAACACCAATCGGCAAGAGAAGCATCGGAATCACTACATCGATTTATCTTTAGTCAGCTAAATTATCACCCCCATAGAGAGGATCTACCGACATTGTGTAATATATGTAACATGCCGGAGAGGGAGGAAGTGTTTCATTTTATGGGAAGAACTCCTACGCTCAGGGAAACAAGGCGGCGTTAGAACTGTTTTTGTAAAATTTGTCAGACAAAACAGAAACAAATATTGCAAGGCTTAGTTTGAAAAATACTATTGCTTCACTATTTAGCTGAAAACTGAGTATTATATATTATTCGGGATGTAAGTTTTACTTTTTTTTTAAGTTTTATCGAAATCGAAAGTGGGGTTTTCGAGATATGAGCAGTTTTTAAAATTATCGTTTTAAAAAAAAAAAATTTTTCAAAATTCCATTGTACAATGATATCGAACAAATCTGAGCATGCTACTAAGTTAGAAATGACCATATTACCTTAGGAATCAATTTTTGTTGCAATCGAATGGCACGTTTTCGAGATATGTCCAAATTTTAAAAGTACCGTTATTCGATATTTTAGCCAAAAAACTGTGTGCAAAGTCATGTTAACCTCACCTATAAGCTTTCATCAAACTGGAATGGATATTTTGAATGGGAGGTACCAACAAAATTGAGGATACTTTGCACAAAAAAGAAACGGTCCCGAACTGTAGGCCCGCAAACTCCAAATCCGTAATGTCAGTATTGACTAACATCTCGAGTTCGAGATTTTTCACGATAACAATATCTTTCTATTGCCACGTAATCGAGAAAGTTAAGCAGTAAGCTGATTTAGGGCTCAAAATATTTATGGGACTGTCGGCTTCTTTAAGAGTACTTATCCTATTTTTGGAAATGATTACAATTTATTTGAGTACTAACAAGTTAAAGGCAATGGAGTCAGAAAACAGTATATTTGTATCGAAAAAGCTCCCAGAGCCAGGAAAGTAGGCGTGGCAATAAATGAATCCAAAAACAGTTTCATCAGAATCTGGACAGTAGTTTTTACAACCGGTAAAAGACATAACATGGGCGCGGTGGCTTAGTGTGTTGGACCATTAAGCGAGGGGTCCAGGTTCGAATCCCGAGAAAACCAAAATTCGAACTTAGGATTTTTTTCCACTGCGCCACCTTTCGCGAACGTCTGACAAACATCCGAGAGTTCAACTGTCTTAAAAGAGCTTCTCAATTAGCTAAAATTGTAGATCCCTTCTATTCGTTCCCAAAAATTAAAAAAAAATCATACAAAACGAATTGTTGTGAGAAGCTAGGCCGAGGATCCCTACGGACCTGTTCCGGCAACTATTTATTTTTTATTATTAACAGACATAACAAACCCTGCAGTTTTATACACATTTGTTTGAAATAAAACATTAATTTAAACAATGAATCATGGTCAGAGACACAATGTATTTGAATCTAGCTCTAGGCTTAGAAACAGCTTCTCCTTTTCACCACGTCATTGGAAATAATTTTCCTAATCTAATTTCTGTTGAGGACCACTGCCTCCACATGTGACTTGATGCATTCGACCGGGACCCAACAAATCCTCCAAACGACATTTGATTGATCTTTATATAAGTCCATCTACCTATTCCCACTACGAGATAGTCACATTGGGAAAATAGGAAATATTTTTACACACATTTGCCCTGATGCGATGAACAACAGCAGAAGTCCAGAGATCCACAAAAACAAACCCATATAAGCTTGGAGTGGGAATCCTAGCTACAACCCTTATGAGTACCAGACTTGACTATTTAAAACACTATTCGGAACTTGCGTTTACAATACAAATCAATCAGAAACTAAACCAACACATTCTCACCTTGTTTTAGTAACATAAGTTCCAGAGTCACCTCGATGAACAACTTTAATGCCACCCACCATAGGTCTGCTAATAAGTTTCATAACTTTCCGTGGCGAAATTTCCCACATAATGATTTATAACCTAGCCAACGGGACGAGAAAAACAAATGACCACTTTGCGGAATCATGAAATTTACAGCCTTTGTCTCATGTCCTTACGATTGTCCACCCCCGGCGCTTTCATGGCGCGGATATAGCTTCGAGTAGCAATAGCTCATTCATACAATTTTTCATTCATAAATTCAGCCACAGAGCCGATCCCACCGAAAAGTTCCCACAGTGTACGGCCGGCGATAGGGCGCTACGGCGCTACTCTCCATCGGATATATTGGCACACTTGAGTATCGAATACAACGGAACTGTGCATACTACTCTCTGTATGAATTTCTTGAATAATTGAGAATCAAAACTCAAGCACTTGTTGTTGGCAATCCGCCCACATACAGCTCCCTCCGGCAGCCATCAAAGTATCTGCAAGGTTAAAACCTCCTCTGCAGTCGTCGGCATCAGCAGCAGCAGCTGCTGGCTTGATGTCGAAAGCAAGCATAAAACACAGAACACTTAAACTTTGCCATAGCAAGCGCACACACATATGAATGGAATTGATTCATAAAAATGCGCAACATGCTGGAAAAGCGGTTTTCCTGATTCGTACTCGTATACACATATCTCAGTCAACGACGACCGACGCTCCCCCAAAATCGTAGGTGGTGGTCTCTCTCTCCCTGTCGATCTGTGTATCTGTATCTATCGTATGCAACCCACGATTCCCCACATCACCATTAACAGATATGACAATCATCAATTGAAGAAAATTGAATTGGACAAGTACAGCTCTGTCTCGGGCGCACATTCATTCATCAAAATCAAAACGCGATACTGGACGGGTGGGGGTGAGACGCTGAAAGCCGCACTGACGAGATCTAAGAGCGATCTCATTCTCTTGAGGCTTTTGTAAGCGATACCACATCTTGTCAGTGCCACTTTTGTGACATAACTTTGCAAAATTGCAATTCAACTATTTATAGTTTTATGCCTCCCTTAAGGGCTTGTAAATCTGCAGCACGCCAGTGAGATTGGACAGAGAACTAATGTTCAGCGTGGTTTTTAGATGGCATGTCCATCAGCAACAACAACTATCCGCTCGATGAACAATTCAACAAATTAAATGGTTCTGCGGATAATTTATGGCCAACAGGTGAAGACCGCCGTGTCGAGTCGGGCGGACCCCAGACTTGTCGGTATACACAATCAACTGCTTCATTAATTGTCTTCACGTTGTAGTGGAAGATGGGCGAAAGGAATTTCCTCTATGCAGTTACCAAAGCCAGCGGGATTTAATTGAAATTATCAAATTTGGTTTCCTATGCCATTGTTGGCGTATTCGAATTGAAAGTTGAGACTGTGTTCCCAACGAACTACTGATTGGAAAGAAAAAAATTCATTGAAAGAGCAAAAAAAGTTAAATGCAGTCCAGTGTTATTATGTCGGGGAAAATGAGACTGTCTACTTAAGAAACTACTTATTTGAGTACATCATTGAAAGAATAAATTAAGCTTGATGAAGACTTGTTTGAGTAGTGGCGAGTAAAAGGCATTAAAGTCAGAAAAAAAAAAACACACATTTTGGTCAAAAACATTCCCAAAAAATATGCATGGAAATGAAAGGAATATAGCTTGTCCTTTTCAGAATCTTAAGGAACATTGCAAAAGAAGGTTCATCGAAATCTGTGCAGTAGTTTTCACGCCAACCGTTGACATAATTATGAAAACGCCTACAATTTTTTTTTATATATATAAAGGGTGATTTTTTAAGAGGCTTAGAACTTTTTTTAAAAAAAAAACACAAAAAATTCGAAAAAATGAATGAAATATTTATTTGAATCGATAGTTTGAACCTTGCAATTTAATGTTTAAAGATAATTTCATGCAAATGTTGACCGCGGCTGCGTCTCAGGTAGCCCATCCGCTGAGTCCAATTTTGGCATACTCTTTCACACATATCGGCCGGTATCTCACGAATGAATGCATGGATGTTGGCTTCCAGTGCGTCAATCGAAGCGGGCTTGTCCCTATACACATTAGCCTTGGCATACCCCCACAAAAAATAATCTAATGGTGTCAAATCGCACGATCTAGGCGGCCAATTGACCGGTCCATTTCTCGAGATAACACGTTCACCGAATTGAGTCTTCAATAACTGGATTTTTGCGCCCGTTGTGTGGCTTGTTTGAAACTTGAATTATTTGTAAACGTTGTTCCTTCTATGACGAACATTTTGATTTTACTAAATATTTTGACATTGACAGTTCGGTAATCGGTTTAAAGTTGCGACTGAAAGTTTGAAGTTTAAGTCGCTAATGAAAGACCCTTTGTATATAAAACTGAATGGCAAAGTTATCTCATCAAAACTACTTACGAACTATTGGAACAATTTAGAAATTTATTTTTTTAAAATGCATGAAACACCATGTGTGCAGGTTTTAGGTTACTTTTGCTATAAAATACAGCATTTTTCATTCAAAAAAATTCTATTTGTTCTGCAGTTAAACGCCTAGCAAAGGAGGCGGGGGTCTCATAGTAGTACTATAAATAAATACTAACTAACCTGCTTTGTTCAATTTCTTAATTCCTTTAATAATTAAATACATTTTTTTCAATACGCCACCCCTCGCGAACCTTTGATCAACATCCGAGAGTTGTTGAGAGAGAGAGTGTTTTCGGCATAAAATTGTATATCTCTTCCATTCGTCCCAAAAAAAATCTTGAAAAAAAAAAAAAAAAAACTCACGCAAAGCGAATGGTTGTGAAAAGCTTGGCGCCAACCACAACCACATTCGCGAATTTCCTTCTTTTCTCACGGGTTTTTTTATTTTACATCTAATATAATTTCTTTAGGAAAAATTAGAAAGTAAAAGTTCAGTCATAGTTTGATCTTTATTAAATAAAGACGTATTAAATGAAAAATAAAAGAAAAGTGTTTTATTTTTATTCGGCCACGACCGAATATCTCGAGGGCACCACTATGGGTATACATTCTACAATGATCAAAGTGTAGCGGGTAAAGCCAACCAACTTAAATAAGCTAACCTAACTTCGACTAGATGCAGTTAAAACTTTGACAGTTTCTCGAAGCTTGAAGACTAGTTTGTTTCAGAATTGTTTGGTCATAATAAAATCTCAGCCTACCTTGTATAAGATCAATTCAAATCAATTTTAGAGGTGAAATTTGTTTTGTTGCACATTTTTTTACCTTTTTAACATTGACTTAACAACTGGCTGTAACAACAAAATTAAAAAAATTGTTCACATTCGAATTCACTACAAATCAATTCTACTATCGATATTCTTCGACTCAGTTCTGAACAGTCAGGAAAATGTCTCACATTACTTTCTCATTTATGCTATATTGCTTTACAAGCCTTGTTTGGGTAGGGTATGTACAAAAATACTGATCATTTTCTTTGTTCCTTAACTTGGCAAGTAATGTCATCTCTGATGAAAGCAATATTTGCACTCTTTACCAACAGCGCGTTTATGAGTACGAATTTGAATACTTAAGTCGACATCGACAAGTAACGGGTGATTTTTTAAGAGGTTTAGAACTTTTTTTAAAAAAAAAACACAAAAAATTCGAAAAAATGAATGAAATATTTATTTGAATCGATAGTTTGAACCTTGCAATTTAATGTTTAAAGATAATTTCATGCAAATGTTGACCGCGGCTGCGTCTCAGGTAGCCCATCCGCTGAGTCCAATTTTGGCATACTCTTTCACACATATCGGCCGGTATCTCACGAATGAATGCATGGATGTTGGCTTCCAGTGCGTCAATCGAAGCGGGCTTGTCCCTATACACATTAGCCTTGGCATACCCCCACAAAAAATAATCTAATGGTGTCAAATCGCACGATCTAGGCGGCCAATTGACCGGCCCGAAACGTGAAATTAACTGTTCACCAAACTCGCCTCGCAATTGCGCCATTGTTTCGCGTGCTGTGTGGCATGTGGCATCGTCTTGTTGAAACCACATATCATGCAAGTCAAGAACTTCCACTTCGGGCAAAAAAAAAGTTTGTTATCATCGCTCGGTAGCGTTCACCATTGACAGTAACGCTGCGATTCGCATCATCTTTGAAGAAATATGGCCCAATAATGCAACCGGCCCATAAACCGCACCAAACAGTGGCTTTTTCGGGATGCATTGGTAGCTGTTGCAATGCTTTTGGCAATTTTGCTTATTTACGTACCCATTCAACCAAAAATGAGCCTCATCGCTGAACACAATTTTTCGATAAAAAAGCGGATCCTCGGCCAGCTTTCCAAGAGCCCATTCACCAAAAATTCGGCGTTGTGGTAGGTCGGCTGGCTTTAGTTCTTGCACCAGCTGTATCTTAAAAGGCTTTACGCCCAAATCCTTCCGCAAATTTTTCCACGTAGTGCTGTAACAAAGGCCTAACTGCTGGGAACGGCGCCGAATCGACATTTCGCGGTCTTCTGTCACACTAGCTGATACGGCCGCAATATTTTCTTCACTACGCACAGTACGTAAACGTGTTGGTGGTTTAATGTCCAACAAAGTAAATTTGGTGCGAAATTTGGTCACAATCTTCCGAATAGACTGCTCAGAAGGTCGAGAATGCCGATCATAAAATGGAAGCAGCGCGCGATGAACATTTCGAACCGAGCACGAATTTTGATAGAAAAATTCAATCATTTGCAAGCGTTGTTCATTTGTAAGACGATCCATGGTTAAATTGCAAACCAAACTGAAGCTGTTTGACAGTGACACAAGGTACTAAACACACGTCAGCTGTCAAAACCAGTGTTGCTAAAACCAAACCAGCTAAAAAATCACCCTTTAGAATAGCTGACCCGGCAAACGTTGTTTTGCCATATGAATTATTTCTAGAGTGTGAAAATATTTATATCTCATTAATTGTAAGTGTGTGCGTATGTGGTATATGAGTGGAAGAGGCACAGAGCGCTGTGAACGTTGACGGAATGTGAAAATATCAACACACCAAATAGTTACTAATTTATTTAATTTATTGTAACTTTTTATTTTTTAATTATAAATATATGCAACCAATTCTGAAAATATCATTCAACAATATTAATCTCTTAGTGCAATGGAGTGTACGATGTTTTTTGTCCTTCCATCTTTAGCTAACACAAACAAACTGGATGGTTTGCCCACTCGAGAGCATGCCACGTATAATTGTCTTTGTGAAAAACATGTTGTGCTCAAATCTAAGCCACAAACAGACATTGGTTGGCCTTGAGACTTATTAATAGTCATTGCAAATGCCAATGTAATGGGTAGCTGAATGCGTTTAAATCGAATTGGCACATCTGTGGGTATAATAGGAATTCGTGGAAGAAATATACTTTCACCCCGGCTTCGGTAACGTTGTTCATTAATTTCTTAACGACTAACAGCACTCCGATGAGTTTAAAAACTCTGTTGGGAAATGTGCAGCTTTCAATGGCATCGCCAACTGCATCAACGGATTTATATGTCATCAAGTTTCCTTTTAGACCTATTCGGCCGGTGACAGCTAAAGAACTTGCCAAAGAAATCAAAGAAGGCATAAACATAAAAAAAGCCCCAGGGTTTGATTTAATCACAGGGGAAATTTTAAAACAATTTCCTCGAAAAGGTTGAAATAAACTAGCGCAGATTATAAATGCTGCATTTAAGTTGAGGCATGTGCCAAGCATGTGGAAGGTCGCGGAGGTAATAATGATACCAAAACCAGGTAAACCTCATATCGCCCAATATCGATACTACCAATGTTGTCCAAGCTATTCGAAAAAATGCTGGCAAAACGTCTGCAAAAAATAATTGATGATAAATCGCTGGTTCCAATTCATCAATTTGGGTTTAGAAAGCACTCTACAATTGATCAGGTGCATAGAATCACAGATAAAATCGAAAAAGCATTCGAGGAGAAAAATGTGTGCTCTACAATATTTCTTGATACAGCACAAGCTTTCGATAAAGTCTGGCATAAGGGACGGATCCATAAATTACGAAGGCAACTGCCGAGCAGTATTCGACAATTCTGGAGGCATATATAACAGATCGATTCTTCAGAATTAAACAAGAGACAGAGTACTCAACACTTAGAGCAATTAAAGCTGGTGTACCATAAGGTAGTGTCCTAGGTCCAGTGCTATACCTTCTATTTACTAGTGATTTACCTGTGAGTGAAGAAACTACTATAGCAACTTTTGCAGGTGACACTGCTGTGCTTGCTGTTGGAGCAACCGTCGAAATAGCAACAAAAAAACTCCAAAGGTAATAAACGGTATTTCAGAGTGGAAGATTTAAGATTTAATTTATTAAAAAGTGGCAGATTAGATTGAATGACCTAAAGTCAGTCCATATTAATTTAACATATAAAAACGTACCACACATTCCAGTATACATTAATAAAAATGTAGTGGAATACTCAAATACAGCTAATATCTGGGCATGACCCTAGACGCTAAACTGCGTTGGAAAGCGCATATATATATATAGTTGGCGCAACAGGTCTGTAGAGACCCAAGGCCTAGCTTCTCACAACCATTCGTTTTGTGTGAGTTTCATTTTTGGAACGAATGGAAGGGATCTACAATTTTATGCCGATTCCAAACGGCTAATTGAGAAGCTCTTAAGACAGTTATACTCTCGGATGTTTGTCAGACGTTCGCGAGAGGCGGCGCAGTGGAAAAAACCCTAAGTTGGAATTTGGGGTTTTGCGGGATTCGAACCTGAGTCCCTCGCTTAGTAGTTGGAAAGCGCATGTAAAGAAAAAAAGAGATAAGCTGAACATGCGATACAGTAAAGTGTATTGGCTTATTGGGAGATACTCATCCCTGTCCAACTTCAATAAATTACTGCTATACAAGCAAGTCTTGAAACCAATATGGACCTACGGGCTCCCATTGTGGGCATGCACATGCCAAACAAATTTACCAAAAATTCAAGTCTTCCAAAATAAAGTACCTACTGAGGAACGTAGTTGGTACACACGCAACGCTGATCTACATAGAGATCTAAATATTGAAATGGTTGAAGATGAAGTTAAAAAAGTTGCCCAAAGGTACAGAAGTAGGCTTCTCAACCATGTTAACGTAGAACTTACAGAACTATTAAATACTGGCAATATAATCAGAAGATTGAGGCGGGTAAGACCCCTTGATCTATAAGAGTTAGCCAAGGCCAAGAGATTAGGTAATATCTTCAAACAAAAAAGTTTCGAAATCCGACAACCGGCGGATTCTTCTTCTGAATTTTTCAAATAATTTAAAAATAAATTGCCGATTAGTCGAACGACTAGGTGCAATCCCATTCGGGATGACGAAAGTCAGTCCCTCCCGGGAGGTTTTTTAGAGCTTGTTCGAGTCCCTCACTATTGCAGAAGCATCCACGGAACTGATAAAATTATCATTTTAAACGTCACTACTGCGATCGATGTACAAACAATAATAATGTCCGAAACAGCTTATTGCAAGAGAGACGGGAAACATGTAGTTAATACTATAGCGAATAGTATTTGCTTTGCTGTACAGTTCAATGCTGCAAGCCGAGTGCAAGGCATGCATCTTTATACGCTGGATGCCCATGTCCATTGGCTCTTGGATTTTATTTAACATACCTTTTACCTTTCACGATATTTCTGACAGAGAAGTTGCCCTTTCAATGCTGTCACCGGCCGAATAGGTCTGTCTTCTTCGCACCTTTCTTCGTTTCCTTGATTATCTTGATCTTCATAAGGTTTGAAGACGTTCTCAAGGTACTCTGTAAATGTATTTGCTTTTTCTTGACTGCTTTTTGCCCAGTTACCTTCTCTGGTTTTTACTGGCGGAATGTGAGCTATTGGCCTGTTCATTTTCTTTGTTGCCTTCCAGAGCGAGTAGTCGGTACTAGCATCATTTGTAAGACTGGTAAGATATGTTTTTAAAGACTCGTTATTAAATTCTCTTATAGATGTTCTGATCTTATTATTTAAGTTGTTCAGTGTGGTTTTGTCGCTTGGCGCCCTTGTCTGTTGCCAACGTTTTGTAGCTTTCCTCTTTTCTGTTATAATTTCACATATTTCACGAGGATACGAGTTTTGTTTAATCATGTTTGTTCTTTTGGGAGTTGCAGCCCATGCAGCTTTTTGTATATCCAGTGTAAATATTTGCACTGCTTCTTCTAGTTGATCTTCTGTTTGAATAGCTGATGATAGTTGAATACATTCTTCCTACTTCTGCCTGAAGTGGTTCCAATCAGTCCGTCTATTAACTAGTTTAAGGCTATATTCTTTTATTATTATTCTATCGCCAAGTGTAAGAAGTATTGAGGAATGATCTGATTGAAAATCAGGGCCTTCTTCTATATTCATTTTATTTGAAGATATATTTTTGGATATTAAGAAGTCGACAATATCTGATGGGGTTTTATTCCTATCTGTAGGCCAGTAGGTAGGTTTCCCCGTTGAATGATATTTGGCGCCGACTTCTTTAATAGTTTCATATAATTCTCTGCCTCCAGTATAAAATAACAATAAAAAATAATTTGGAAAACATATTTATCGGCAGAGTTGATTCTATAAAAAAACTACAATAATTTATACTTTGTTTGAACAAAATTTACTTATAACACTTAGGGGTATACAAACTAGTTACAAACCTGTTCCCAGATCTACTGAATATACATATAAAATTTCATCGAAATCGGTCGAGCCGTTTCGGAGCAGTATAAACACTAAGACTGTGACACGAGATTTTTATATATAAGAAGATATAAGGTAGTAAACAATTTACCACCATTTTATTTAAATATTTCCTTTGAAATAAATATCAAAAAAGTACCAACATTTTCTATGCTACCGTATTTTATTTTGAATATTTTCAACGATATCGAGATTTCGAAAAATCTTACAAATTTCCCTAAAGATCTTCAACTTCCAAAATGTATTTGATAAAAAAAAAAAAAAAACTGCTTTCAATTTATTGCAGCTCAGCCTTCAGAAGGAGCAGAGGGATGATTGATATTTCAAAATACTTTGTGAAGGGTTGCCCAAAAGCAGTTTCAAACTTTCAAGAACTGATCTAGATTTCTTAATATTTATAATTGCAAGATGAATGAATTAAGGCAAGAAAAAGGTGTGCAACGCCTTTTCTGACCTTTAGAGGACGAATTTATAAAAAAATCCTTACTTTTGCAGCGCCTTGAAAACATAACGAAGCTCCGTTGGAAATGTTGAGTTTCTGTTGTCAAGGGAATGAACTGTGGATTGATTGTTAAATTTTCGACTTTCTTTTATCATCATGATAATTCCTGCCTGCCGATTATGGATTTATTTCAAACCGATTTTTTCTGACACCTCCACCAAATGAAGGGTGAAATCGCGTTGGTGGGGGTAATTTTTCACAATCACAAATGATACAAATTTATGAAATTGTTGTTGATCTACACAAGCGAAAGGGGGAATGAATATGGATCTCCAGGGTGTCAAAATCATGCACCAACTTTGAAGCTTACACCAGCCGCAACACTCTAAAAAAAAAACTGGAATAAAGCAGCCTCCTATCGACCTTTTTTTGCGAGAAAGAGAGAGAGTGCAGACCTTTTACCTTATCCAAACTCCATCCTAAAACCCCATTCAACTGAAGAGGAAGTCCACATCAAGTACCTATTACAGATAGCCAAACAATTTCCCTTAGACATCCTCGCGCCACTTCCTATCTCGAATGACACCTTGAAGTGCCCGAATTGATAAAAAAAAAAAAAAAAAAATACAAACAGCACAAACGCTGTCTCCTATTCCTGGCAAAGTGGACATATTTATGACTTATGCCCATTCTTGTTCCATATTTATCTCTTCAGCCCCGAACAAAATATGTTGTAGTACATTCAAGTGTCAGCGTCTCCTCGGTTGATGTGTGCTAGCAGCCAGCAGCCAGCACACGTACAAACACACTGAAGCACCAACAAAATGTCACAAAAACCTCACACACGGCGACGCACGATGTATACGCGGGCTCCCGATAAAGCATTCTCACTTCCACCGCCGTCCGCTGTGCACTGTGCAGTGCCCAACCCAAAGTGCATTCATAAATCGTCCTCGCCAGAGAGTACTGCGGTCCGGGCCTGATGCTGGCCGTGACAATTGAAAATCTTTGGCCGCTCGCTACATAGTGATAGTCGCGGTGAAGCCGTTCTCGGTGCATGTTCTGCTCATGTTCATCTGCTGCTAGTAGTACAAGATGTTTCCTGTCCAAGTCGGGCACAAATCGAATTGTCCCCAATATCCGGCCCTTGGTGGGTGCCCCTACTCACTGATTACAACATTCAAGCGTGTGCTGTTTCGAGGGAGCAGCCGGGCCCTGCACTCCACTTGGTGCGAGTGTCACAAGTCGCGCGCGCGGATAAATTAAAATCTCATATAGACGACGCGCGCGAGAACGCAAACCAATAAATTGCGATTGCACGCGGCAGCGTGTTACCAATGTGACACGACAGGCGAACGGGGTCGGGATCGGGATCGGGATCGGGATCCTGGGTCCAGCAGCAAGGACTTGAGCGAAAGGGGGTCCACCAAACAAGATTGTTAAATGCAAAATACTTGTGCGATGATAAATTTATTATTTTCCGATACAGATACATGCAGGGCACCAGAGATAGATATTGTGCGAGCCTGCGGCCGCCTAAGCCGAAGATGCCCCCCAGACCATGTTCTCTGTGTGTGTGCGTGTGATTTCAGGCCCAATTGTGGCGATAGCCTGTCACATTGTCTGCCGAATCGTACAACAAAGGCGCTCGCACCAGACCAGACACAAGAAGCGAGAACGAGAACCATCGAACTCGAGGCACGTTGTGTGTCGCTGGTGTCGTTCTTGACACATCCACATATAATCTTATGGCGGAGAGCCTAGAGAGCTGTGCCCTCAGGGGGATGCACCATGCACGGCCAAATGCACACACATTCGCTCTCTTTCTCGTTCTGTCGCTGTGGCGCTGCCGTCTCCGTAAAGAGGTGTAAAACGAATTTATTGATCCGAGAGTAATGGCGGGAAAAACGGAATTTATTGGGCCCCATGCGATAAATAACAATTTGTGGCGAAGTTGGAAATTGTAAATTTCCCTATAAATTTGAGAGCGTGTACCGTGCTGCCAGCCGCTCTGCCCTCGTCGCGCGTTTGCCTCCTAAATCAGAAATAATATCACAAGCTTAGCAATGATTACGTCGTGTGCTTAAAGGTGTTGCGCATAAATAAGCTATTGCCACTGCTGTTGGGGGGGCACCATCTGATTGTGCGAAAGACCGAGGGCGCAGTCTCGCAGGAGAAATTATGATTTAATTTGCAAAAGGCCGGGGATATGGGTTGTCCTTTGGTTTGGTTGAATGTAAGCGTCGGCTTATTGACAATAAGCTGAATGGAATGCGTTTTAATCAGCTGTGAAGATACGGAGATGGAATTTAGTCCCCGAAATGCCTTTTAGCGACGACTTTGACAATGATGTCCGTCAGTGATGTCGAAGAGTTGATATCCGACACATCAGCTCTTTGGGGTCGTTTTAAGTAGTATGATCTTTCCTATATAAAAAGGCCTTCGAAGTAAGGAACTTCTGGCTGAAATGGCTGTCTAGACTTAGAGTCTTCTCCTCATAAAGGGTTTTCCAATGAGAGGTGTTATTGTGAATTGTTATTTCGGTAGCTGTCACTTTTGAAGCTTTTATTCTTTGACATTTGACAAGTAGAAACTACTAAAAATGGAACGATACACGCTTCAAAAACGCATTGAAGTTATTAAAATTCACTACAAAAATGGTGAAAATCTTGCAGTCACAATTCGCAAAACTAAAGCATTTTTTGGTCTTCGTGAAGCACCTTGTCGGACCGCAATACAGAAATTGGTGGAAAAATTCGAGCTGTTGGGACAAGTTAGTGATGTGAAGAATAAAACCGGTGCACGTCGCTCAAGAACAACTCAGAATATTGCTGCTGTAGCTCAAAGTGTTGAAGAAAACCCAGGTTTGTCCATTCCTCGTCGTTCTTTGGAATTGGGCATTCCACAAACGTCATTGCACCGTATTTTGCATAAAGACTTGGGTCTTAAGGCTTATAAGGTTCAGTTATAACAATAACTCAAGCCGGCCGATCATCAAGCAACGAAAGCATTGATCCCTCACGGGAAAAGTTTCCGGACCGTGTTATCTCTCGAAGAGGTGATCACAATTGGCCACCGAGATCTTGTAATTTAACACCTTGTGACTTCTTCCTTTGGGGCCACGTGAAAAATAAGGACTACGCCAACCGCCCAGCGTCGATTCAAGACCTCAAAGATAAAATTCGTGAGGCTATCGAAAACATAGGGCGGCCACTTTGCGATTTGGTCATGGAAAATTTCATGAAAAGGATATGGTCCTGTATGCGTGCTCGTGGTGGCCATTTGGCTGATGTTGTTTTTCATTATTAACGGCATATCTTCCTCTTTATTATGAAATAAACATCCGATCATTTATCTCAAAAAATGGCATTTTTCTCTGAATACCAAAATAACACCTCTTATTTATTTTGTATATTTATTTATTTTATATATTTTGTTGGTCACAATATGAAATTTTGTATGGAAAATTTCGCCATTGTGTGTAAAATTTAGGCTGGGGGTCAGTTCTTGTTCTGTTAAAAAGCGAAACGAAAATGTTTTCACTCTTTCACCGGAATTTCGATTCTCGTTCTATGAAAAGATGAAACCAAACGTCAAAATTTTTCATATGAATAATTTGCAAGTGAATGTTCCAAATGAAAGGGTGAAAATGGAGATTTTGATAAAAATAAACAAACGAAAAAGCTTAGAAGCTCAAAAGGAGTACTTAGTGAGCTTCTTAGAAATAAACTTGGAAATTTCTCATGACAGATAAATATATAAGAAACAGATTTAAAAACTTATTTCAACGATTATTAATTGTTTTTGTAGATTTTTAGTGCATGGAAAAGCCTTGCAAATGACCTCAAAGCCTTGGAAAGAGCTTGTAACAGTGATGAGCAGTGGAGGAAGACATGGGGCGACTTAAAGTAATATTATTAAAACGAGGTAATATTCGTTAAAGTTTATGAGTTTTGTGCTTTCAGACGAAACAGCAAGAAAAATTATACTGAGATAAAAGAAGCCGAAAACCGCAGTGGCATCAACGGAGAAAAGAGTTGTTCATATAATGTCCGCAAGGAATGATGAGGGGGATGAACCAGTTTTTGAAACAGGCTTTACTAATAATCAAGCACTAATGTCGACAATTAGTTTGATGTCAGAAGCGCGCATTTTTATGAACGAAAGCTGTCATGTTTCTTCTTCTATGAATTCACACACATTCTCGTACTACCTGTTTTTCCTCCAGAAGTTAATAAATTTGTTATTTCGCGTGTATTTTACTGAGTGCTGATAATTATATTCTTAAAACGATATTTTCCGCAAAGTGAACCTTTTCACACCAACCATTGTTTCATTAGAGATCCTCATTCTCGGTAAACAAACTCCTTCTGCAAAGAGTTTGATAAGGGTTTGGTTGCAGCCAAATATCTACCTGAGTCGCCTAAGGTCCTGAGAATTGTTGATAAAATGTATGAGCCTTCCGAACTTAAGTAAGAAGATATTTTGTTTTGTTTGCGACGACTGTCAAGAAGATCTTGGGAATATCCCAAATTTATATATAACATTAATTTTTAGTAAGCATCCATTCGTTGCTTGAAAAAGGAAAACCAATCAAAAATCAAGAACTATCAGTTAAACAAGACAAAACAGAGAAAAACACTGAAATATATACTTCAAGTGTTTAGAAATAAAACAAAAATACAAAAATCTTAAATTTCGCAATAAATAAAATTAGAAAACATTTACATTTAACTAAAAATAATTTATAATTGTAAACGCTCAGGCTGACAACGGCGCATTAAAATCGCTCCTATTACTAAATTCAATACCGTGATTTTGGACGGTTGGGCAACACCTGTCTTCAAAATGACATTAAGGCGGAGGATTTATTTAGCTAATACCCAAGATAAGCACGGCTTTCTCATCATTAACATTTAACCCTACAGTCTTCTTCTCAACGAGTCACACCTCACACCTTACAAGAAGTTCTTCAGGTGTAGCTGTGGTAAAAATCGTTGCCGGACATTTTTTCTGCAACAACTGAGCACCTATGCTCAGTCTATGGCTATGTCCAAAGTTATTTTTGTTTGAGTTTTACTGCCCTCCATTTAACCTTGCATCCTTTCCGTACCTTGGTACCTGATCAGAATAACTCAGCAGAAATTTAAGAAAGCTCCTGTTTATTTGGGCTGAGGAGGCTATTCAGTAAGACCTTGATCGTCCCGGTCCCTCTCCATGACCCCGAATATTTGAGTCTTAGGAAATGTTTGGTCCCTTTGACAGCCTTTAGAAGAAAAGATTCAACCACGAACTATGCGAGCTAACTATACAGCGATATCAGTTGTCTGAGACGTCTAGGACATGTAGAGCGTATGGACCCAAATCCTCCGACCAGTAGAGCCTTCGAGTCTAACCCGGAGGGATAACCCAGATGAAAAACTCGTAGATTTCAGAGTTCATGATTTTGCTAATGCTCCAACTTAAGAGTGCAGAAATATTTACCTCGAAGAAGTTCAATATCTCCTTGACTTCCTATATTTATCTCTTGATAAAATCGTAGTCGGTGCCAAAAAGATGCTGAAATGATGACCCTTAAGACTGGCAGCTCACCAAGACCCTATTGAGATGGAAACAACGCGTGAGGTAGTTTGAAGTGGCAAATTAAAAACAATACCTTTTTTAAATACGTTAGAGGGTGAGGGAAGTCCTTCCGGGTCTCACCCTATGCATGCCAAAAGAGCTGGTATATCAACCTTTTCAAACGTTTCTCTTTTAAATGGGGCTACCAAGTTCTTGGTACCGACAGTTCAGCTAAGCCTAGGGTCCTTAAGGGCCTGTGACGCCAAAAGTTTTATTTTTTTGTACAGCCAAAAGCACTTCCAAAGTATAACTTCCTGCCGGCCGAATACAATAACACTGCAGACGCAATTACACGTGTTATATTCAAGACTTCACTTCTTCAGTACCTATGTAGTTACGTTTTGATGCGTTGTCCATTTTTGAATTCTTGTGTTTCTAACATTTGACAGCTCTAACGAAAACATAGCGTTCTAAGAGGTTTTCTCGGTATGAGAGGTGCCACGCCCCCTTCGCTCAAGACCTTTTTACTCCATATAAACTTGTTGACATTCTCGAAGCACCTGTGGAAATGCAACAGTTCATGGATGAAAGATCGGATAAAGATTCTGTAAATGTAAAAAGGACTTACAGACAGCCAGACGTGTTGCTCATTTTTTAGATGTAAAATTGACAACTTTTCAGCTTGCCCTATTTCAAGTTGTTGTCAATTTAAAACACCATGTTTTGAAGAGGTTCATCGTCCGCCTCTGCATACCTTATAAGACGGGGTCTTCCTCTATACATTCTTCATCTGGGTAAGCTCCGAAGGGCTGTTGTCAGCCTTCTTCAGCCATCTAGGCTGGATGAACTCATACTCTTTTGACCAGATCGTTGCGGTTTAGCCAAACTTGTGTTGCCCAGTTTCGATGTTGTGTTTTTCTGCCCTTAGCTCTGCTGTTTTTAACCGGAATAAGTATTAGATCGAAGTTGACCAACGCAGGTGATAACTATAAGATTGTACAGAAAGGTAGTTTCATCTCCATAGGAAAGGGGCTTAGGACTGACGTCAGTAAGGTCTTTTCCCTTCACGTTGATTTGCTGGTTTTCGAAATGTGCTTAAGCGATGCTGACACCAGCAAAAGCCTCTTTTCTTTTTTGGTCTCTGGTCACTTTCAGCCGTTAAAGTCAGCGGTAAAACGGTGACAATTCGTCTTCCTCAAGAAGAGGTTGTGATGTTGAATACTTTAGGCTTTTGACCTTAAAAAGGGCTGCGAGCCGCCAAGAAACGAAAGAAGTACGTGCTAGATATGTCACCAAGCCTGTTCGACATGGTTCCATTTGCCCCCTTCAAGAGAACGTCCTCTGCCGAGGTCGTATGTTCAAATTACAGTTTTGCGATCGCTAAATTGCATTGGGTAATGGTTTTTCTGAAGCACAGACGAAGGACAAATATTGTATTTCGAAGAGAGGGTACCTACTGAAACTTGCATCGATCCAACTACCTATCCAAAGCCGTATATAATTTCAAAAATGTTAGCATCCTCTTTAAGCCTTTCTTCCAAACAGACCCAAAAAACATTACACTCAGACTCAGCAGTCACCAAGTCACTCTCGATATACAGCCTAACCATTGGCCAGGCCATATCCAAAATCTCGCCATCTCCCGGCATATAAATTCGCTAACGAGAAGCACATTAACCTCAAAAGATCACACGACATATGGCGCGCTACAACAATCTTAGCTGTTAGGAGTCAAACAAAATGCAAACAAAAAATAGATTACCTATCTGTACCATTAGCACTCAGGGTATTGTTGTTCCGTTCTGTATTTGGCGGCAGTTGAACTAATTACACTCGACGGCTCTGCACGGTGACCAAAGCGAGCCACTTTAAAGTCATGACATCGATGTTTATGGCGGACTCTTGTTGCAGATGAATTGTGAGACAACGACGATGATAATGATGATGAGGACGGTGATGTCATTGAGGCCAATTGGACGCACAAACGCGAGTTAACGGATCCCGAACTGCATAAGCGTATTGTATAGTTTATGTCTAGGTTACCGTTGCGCTCTGTTGTTGATTGCAATTGACCTGATCATTAATTTTCGCGCCAAATTGCCCCATGTGCGTCTGCGAGTGTCTATATGATTGTGCAACAGAATATGACAGACCGACTATGCAGTTGGGTGTGAGAAACGCATAAAGTTATATGACCGCGCCACTCTTTGGGTGCACTCTTAGTGGGAATTTATGAACAAGTCGCGGTTGCTTTAAATATTTGAGGGAAATTTCGCTAATGCCTGGCGATTACCTAACGAGAAGTGTCACAAATTAATAGACAAAGTGACAGATATTGTCTTTGCGGGAGAACTGCAATCGGACGATCGTATACAGTTGTGTAAGGTATTCTTGTGTTATCGGTCAGATGTTTTGGTGATCGTTCAGGTTTACACTGACAAGTCAGCCGATTTCTGAGGAAATCTAAATTCGATTTAGATCTTGGGGAAATGAGGTTAGGTCTCATTTGGAAAGAACGAGTGATCAGTCAGATGATCCCTTGTATGATCTGCGCATGCATACGAGGCGATCAGTCAACTGATCAGTCAAACGATCAGTCGTAGTTCTAGCCCTTCGAAATTAGGGGGTAAAACCACATTAAATGTTATGACTTTTAAATTATTCAAGCTACAAAAACGGTTTTCCTCATTTTAAAGAGACATTTTTGTTGTGCGTATAGTTATTGAAAACATTTCTTAATGTAGCCGCAAAAAAGTTATGTCTTCTTAAAATCGGAAGTATACAAATTTGTTCTTAAAATCTTCTTAACTTGTTTAAACAAGCTTTTCTCAAAAGGTTAACTAAATACATTTTAGTTTTAGCAAAATATTTATCACTGACAAATTTGTCTAACAGTTTTGGCTAGCGAAATTTTTACTTACGATCAACTGAAGTTATAAAGGGTGGTTAAATTTTAAGGACCGATGTTGAATGTGAGTCACACCTAAATATCAAGTTTTTTTCTGCATTTCATTTTCATTTGACATTTCTCAATTTCAGACTAACTCAATTTGAACCATGGAAAGATACACAACCGAGCAACGCGTTAAGGTTATTCAGGCTTATTATGAAAATGGGCGTTCAAATCAAAATGCATATCGTGCACTTTGTGATTTTTTCGGTCAATTTAATCGGCACATTTTCATCTCAGTGGATTCGTCAAAAAGCAGAATTGCCGCATTTGGGCGAGTGATAATCCAAGAGTGACTGTCGAAAAACCAATGCACCCACAAAGAGTGACTGTTTGGTGCGGTTTATGGGCTGGCGGCATCATCGGGCCGTATTTTTTTCCAAAATGAGGCCGATCAGGCAGTTACTGTGAGATGATATCGAACTTTTTATGGCCCGAATTGGAAGATATGGATGTGGACGATATGTGGTTTCAACAGGAAAATGGCTCTTTTGCGGGAGAAATTCGATGGCCGTGTTATCACACGTCGTGGCGATGTTAATTGGCCGCCACGATCATGCGATTTGACACCGTTGGACTTCTTCCTTTAGGGTTATTTGAAAGAAAAGGTGTTCGTCGATAATCCAGCAACAATTCAAGAGCTAAAGAATGAGATAATTCGACACATTAACGGCATAGAACCTCAATTATGCCTCAGCGTCATCGAAAATTTGGACCATCGGATGGAGGTGTGCCGCCGAGGTCGCGGCGGCCATTTGGCCGATATTTTGTTCCATACATAATTGAACTATACCAATATTATCATAATAAAAAGAAATGACAGTAATTTCCGTAATAATTTGTGTTTTATTCAAAATCAACATCGGCCCTTAAAACTTAGCCACCCTTTAGTTAAATATTTTTTTTTGTGCGAGAACTGGCAAAAAAATAAATTACTGGAAACATTCTTTGAGGTCCTGAAAAGTATCTTGTTTGTATAGTTATTATAGAAAATAAAGTAAAAAGGTGGTGACAAATTAAATGAGTGTTCCATTTTGTTTTTTTATTCCAGCAGACCTCAAATCGGTTATAACAAGTCAAAGTTGGCAAGTAAACGTTGCAATTCACTGGTCAGTCACCATTGGACAACATTCGGTTCAACTTCTGAGTGTTCTGGAACACAACAGACACAATAACCGCATCACAATTTGTAGAACACTACAGCACATTGTGCCATTGGAATCAGGCTCCTTAAGGGGGAATAGAGTCCAATGATTTATGTAGAAGAGAGCTGAAATCACTTAGAGATCTCCATTATCACGTTAAGGCTCTTTAAGAACGATGCCTATGTAGTTTCAGATACAGGGCCCGCACATGCATTGCAGAGTTAAGAGATTTTCAATCAGATCTCCTACACTTCTTCATTACGAACACTGACTTAATGGGCTTTGGTTCCTGCTTATTTTTTCTAGTCACACTCTCAAAAGAGAAATCCCTATTAACCTTTCAGATCTGCGAGTGGACGTGACGAGGTCTTTCCCATCACAAAACCCTTATAACTTAAACAAAAACTACAACAAAATGTAAGAAGTTCAAGGTTAACCTACCTGACAGCTCCCCAATATTATCTAAACAATAGGTCAAACATTTATATCTTGAAGCTCAATCGACACGTAATCCTGAGGACGTCCGCACAGGTGACAGCACGAAGAGCAAATGCCCATGAGATTTGTGTCTGAAGAACATTTTTTTCACATTCGACAATGGATTTCAATTGAGGTCCACACGCGATGCAACAAATGCGTGCAGCGCAGAAAAATATAACCAAAAATAACCGAGCAATGCGTTGAAGATGAAGATGTTGAGAAGTAGTACTTTTTTAAGAAATCGCTTAACTTAATTCAATGGTCAACAGGAGCTCGTCCACTCTCCAAAACCTCTTGTTGAGCATCGCGGTAACCTCCAACTCATTGGTTGGACTGATTGACGCCTCTTACTTTAGGGATCGATGCGTTGAACTCCAAATTGAGCAGGCGTTGAGCACGATATGTACGTTTAATATATTTCAATGATGGTCCGCACACGTCGCAATAAATTAAGGTATACATAGTGTACGACGTGACGTCCGCCAGTAATAATGGATTCTACATGGAACGTGTTTTGTTTTTTTGACTTTTGTGTTGCATCGTGTGGGAAAGGCTTTAGACTTCAGCAGATCAACCAACCAGAAGTCGAAGTCGATACTCAATTCCTTCTTAAGCCCTGTACTTGCCAATTAATATCGACGAGAAGGGGTCATATTATTCACAATTCTTAAGCTAATCCCGCTCTTTAACTTCTGCCCTCTAAGACAAACTTCAGTTCCATACACAACTCCCAACCACCTAGCCCGCACCTTACTTAAACCCGCCCCATGCCAACTGCCTATCGTGTATTGTACCCTCAATCCGTGCGGTATCGCGGATTACATCGTGCCACCTATTAATCCGCTTTAAATGTTTAATTATCGCCTGGTTGGCGCTTTTCATGTCCCTGTCATGTTTTCATTAATTAAAATTGAATTTTAACACTTTCCCCCGAGCACACGGCGCGGCGGCTAACCATTTGAATGTGTGCGCACATTGTACATTCAGTGTTTGCCCAGACAGGGGGGAGCGGGCGCGCATTGCACGAAGTGAGAAAATTCAACAAAAGAAATGCATATCGCCCCAAGGTGGAGCACCGCAAGGATATGCGCGCTCCATATGCAATGCTTGGAGTGATTTTTTATGAACTTTCCGTGATCACTTAATGATGCTTAATGGCTGGCTTTTATTGGCACCGATTAGGGCGCTACGACGATCGCACAATTGATTTTCGGATTTATTGACGATCGAGCGGTCGTCCTCGTCGGTTGAGGGTACTTCATCATACAAAAGTCGTTACCGCTGATCGCGATAATTTCAAATCAGATTTATGATCATTTGATGTGAACATGATTTCTGATGTACGATCACAAATCATGCACGGGAGTGTGACTTGTCGGTTACAGAGTCGGCTCTTTGCTAAGCCGTTCATTTTGGTTGGTTATTTACGAGCGGAACGTGCTGGAACGGCGTGGATGTTTTTTTTTCTCTCAATTCCTCTTGTTTTTCGTCGGTAAGATAACTTTTGATGGAGCGTAAAATGTGGATCATGGTTTCCTTGTTATTCGGTCAGGCGGAATTTCGGAGGCGGTAGTTGTCAGTTGATGGTATGCAGAGATCATGTGACTAAAATCCTTGAACTGAATGAATGGTCTATAAAGAGTCTAAAGAAGACGATTTTGTGACAAGAACAAACATTGACGCACAAACCAAAAATCGAACGCTGAGCAATGCGTTGAGCACGACTGACGGAAGACAGAAGCTGACACATCCTGAGGGAGTGTCACAGAGTTTATCAACGCCGTGCATCAAACCGTTCCCGCATGCATCGAACTTCGGACCCAACAATACAAAAAATAGCTGACAAATGCATTGGACAGGTGATGAGCTGAAGGCCTTTTGGAGATTGTTGCTCAACGCAGTGCAAAGATCATCACGAACGAGCCTGTTTAATACCAGTCAACTAAAATAAATAAAATAAATGAAATAAATAAAATAAATAAAATAAGCAAATTAAACAAACTAAATTAATTAAATAAAAAAAAATAAATAAATAAATAAATTGTATAAATTAAATAAATAAATTGAATAAAATAAATAAAATAAATAAATTAAATAAAATAAATCAAATAAATAAAGTAAATAAAATAAATAAAATAAATAAAGTAAATAAAATAAATAAAATAAATGAAATAAATAAAGTAAATAAAGTAAATAAAATAAAAAAAATAAATTAAATAAATAAAGTAAATAAAATAAATAAATAAAATAAAATAAATTAAATGTGTCAAATAAATAAGGAATGATTTCCTCAGTACCTACACAAGTGGATAAGGTAGGTTGTTAGGAATATTAGTCACGTTAATAGTTCCATACCGAATGAGCCCCGTCTGGTCAATTCGTCAGCTTCGAAATGAGCAAGTAGCCCACGTGCATGACTGAAGCAAATATCCGAAGGGAAAATGTGTCCAACTTAATGCATTAAATTAAAAAAATCTGTTACAAGTGCTGTTGTATTTGGGAGCATCGCTCGACTTTCTCCAGTCGTCAACTTTTGGGATGTTGCTGGTTTTCCTTCTGAGCTGTCATTTGCAACCTCGTGCTGGTACACACTTAACCTCTCGATGCCTCACATTTTTGTAAAACGTAATAGGAAATAATGTAAGGTACTTAGTTTATGTAATAAATTGAATTGAATTATTCAAAATAACTCACGAACTCTTCAAGTGATTTGCCTCTTTTATTTCCCTAGATATACGCAGCCGATATACCTTCTTTACATTCCTATGTCGACAAACTGTCAAATGTTGCATCGCAATCTTGTATTTCTTTGACTCAAGCCTGTCCAGTATTTTTATTTTTTTCTGACAAAAACACTAGAGAAACAGATATATACGAGTACTAGCTGACCCAGCGAACTTCGTTCCGCCCAAATTCATTAATGTACATACCTAATAAATATAATAATTCTGAGCATACAGAATGCACGTGCTGCTTTATGAAATAAATGAAGTACATATTATAGCAATATCGATGGGTTTGCTCACACGTGAGCACGCCATATACAATTGACCATGTGAGAAACATGGGAATTGAATTGATGCCACAAATATCCAGCAATTGTCCTTGCGACTATTTGTCATAGTGAAAGCGAGGCACACGGAAAATTTAAGACGCTCAAATACGAATGGCAAATCGTTCTGAATAAGGGGATTCCGCTGAATGAAAATGTTGGCATTTGAATTTTTCCCTCAAAATCGTTTGCTGCATGACATTCGATTTGAGATTCTTCACAATCAAATCAAATGCGTTCCGTTGCAAACTTTCGGAGCATTTAGGTTGCGCAACAAAATTATAACCGAGCCGACTTTCAATTTTATCCTATCTTTTAAATACAGCAATACGAATAAAAGAAAGAATCATGAAAATTGGCCCAGTGGATATCGAGTTATAATTATATTATATTTATGTAGATATGTGGAATAGATAATGTAAAGGGTTTTTCAATAAGAGCGCTACAAACGTTTTTTTAAATAAAACAAAAACGGTTTTGGATATCAATGAAATTCTTTATTCCTGTGAAAGTACGTTCGATGCCATTATGTATGGAACTCGATTTCTTTTGCATGACCACCACGGGCACGCTTGCAGAAGTCCAGACGTTGAACCCAATTTTCGACGGTTTTCAAGCATAAATCGGCCGATACTGCTGCAATTTCACGTAGTTCATCAATCGTCGCTGGCTTGTTGGCACAGACCATACGACTTGACGTAGCCCCACAGGAAAAAGTCTAACGACGTCAAATCGCACGACCGAGGCGGCCAAGCGACTGGACCATTTCGTGAGATAACACGTTTTCCAAACTTGGTTTCCAATAAATTGATTGTGACATTCGCTGTGTGGCTTGTGGCGCCGTCCTGTTGGAACCACATGTCTTTCAAGTCCATATCATCCAATTGGGTTATCATTGAACGGTAGCGATTCCCATTCACAGGAACGTGCCGGTCTTGATCATCACGGAAGAAGTCCGGCCCAATGACGCCGCCGGCCCTAATTTTATCGGGATGCAATGATGACTCATGGAGGACGTGTGGAGTTCTGCCTGACCATTACTGCATATTTTGTTTATTGACGAAGCCATTCAGCCAGAAATGATGACGACCATAAATTGGACGTAGCGCTCTTAACGTATCGCACGCAGTTTTCACAAATCACTAACTTACCTTTGAAATAGCCAAAATACAGAAAGCAAACGAACGAAAAGGGTGCAATTGAAATTTTGAATACAACTGGAAAAACAGAACAAAACACTTAACGATCTAACAAAACAATAATAATAATATTAAATTTAAAAATTTTATTTAAAATTAATTTGACTTTCTTTCAAATGTTGTTTTATTTTTCTTTCTTGATTTACAAAAGGGTACAACTTCTTTATCAGTATACATTTGTTAATTCAAACAATTACACTTTCCCAGTTTTGTTTCAGTCAAATGAACTCACATCACATTAATACTCATTAGCAGGATCTTCAGCGACCAACAGTTAACAGTTTAACCTTCAGAGTTGAAAACCGGTTTCCATCACCAACCACACACTCAGTTAAATACAGTCGACAGTCCCGCTCTGCGTGTAGTTGATATCGATCTTAAAAGTGAAACCGCCAAAGTGCCAATGCCAACTGTGTGTAACTGCAACTGGTACAGTTTCGTCCCTTACCTAAGTTCGTTTCCTAGCAGGCATTCAACCGAACTCTATTTTTTTTCCTCTACAACAGTGCAGTCTACATACTCCATACACCATACAGTCTTCAGTTCAACGTCAGTTTCTACGGTGCAAAGATGTCGCACCGAAGACTAATTATGAATAGCCCGGAGTTTATTAAGAATTTTATTGCAATTTACAAGAAACATGTGTGCTTGTGGAAAATTAATGACAAATGCTATACAAACAAGGATCTTCGCGACGAGGGACAAAGGGAATTGCTAGATTTTTGTAAGGAGTACGATCCGCATGCAACCATCGACACGGTGAGAAGCAAAATCAACAATATTCGATGTGCATTCCGCAAGGAAATAAAAAAAGTGTTCCAATCACAGAAAAGTGCTGCTTCTGATGTGTATGTTCCGAAGCTGTGGTACTATGATTTGTTATTGTTTACTGTTGATAATCAGCAAGAAGACGCTGTGGATAATCTCGCCGATGCTGTAAAGATTGAGCATGAGGAGGACAGTAATGACAGAGGGGTGAGTACTAGAGTGCTTATAGTATTGAACTGACTGTTTAAATCTATGTGTAAAGGGTCTTTCTTTAAGGAATTGACAACTTAGTTCTTAAATTAAATGCAAACTACTTGAGATATCTCAAAAAACGTTGTATTGGCTTGAATTAGATACTATCAACACATTTGTGAATGACATTCGACTTGGTTCATACAGTCCACCACGGGAAAGTATGCTGCAGTCGAAACGTTGAACCCTTTTTTGATGACTTGGCTGCACATTTCGAACGATACGCATACGGCCGCTATTTCTCTTTCAATATTGGCTCTGAGCTTCTCTAACTTTGCCGGCTTGTTGGCATAGACCAATGATTTAATATAGCCACATACAACAAATCTAAAGGCGTTAAACCTCGCGATCTCGGCGGCCAATAAACTGGTCCGTTTCTCGAGATAAAACGTTCACCGAACTGAGTCTTCAATAACTCGATTTGCGTCCGGTGTGTGGCTTGTTTGAAATTTGAATTATTTGTAAACTTTGTTCCTTCCATGATGAAAATGTTGATTTTAGTGAATATTTTGACATTGACAGTTCGGTAATCGGTTTAAAGTTGCGACTGAAAGTTTGAAGTTGTCAAGTCGCTAATGAAAAACCCTTTGTTTATAAAACTGAATGGCAAAGTTATCTCATCAAAACTACTTACGAACTATTGGACCAATTTAGAAATTTATTTTTTTAAAATGCAAGAAACACCATGTGTGCAGGTTTTAGGCTACTTTTGCTATAAAATTCAAATCATTTTTCATTAAAAAAAATTCTATTTGTTCTGCAGTTAAACGCCTAGCAAAGGAGGCGGGGGTCTCATAGTACTATAAATAAATAATAACTACCCTCCTTTGATCAATTTCTTAACATCTTTAATAATTAAATACCTTTTTTCCAATACGCCACCCTTCGCGAACCTTTGACCAACATCCGAGAGTACAAATGTCATGAAAGAGCTTCTCAATTGGGCGTTTGGTCTCGGCATAAAATTGGAGATCCCTTCCATTCGTCCCAAAAATTAAAAAGAAAAAAAACTTAAAAAACAACTCACACAAAACGAATGGTTGTGAAAAGCTTGGCGCCAACCATTTATTTTGTATTCAGTACTTGTTGCGGATAAACTATAAAGCTGAATTCTTGTAAACGCAGCCTTACTCTTTCTACTTCCTTATTCTGACATTTATCTTGTTCCTTGTTTGCCACTCGCCTTACGAGCGAATTCGTTTTAATTTGGCGCATTTGCCATTTGTCAGCCGTCAAGGAAAGAGGGAGTAAAACTGCGGTAAGTTATCGTAAAAATATTCGATGTATTAAATGTCAAAATACTTACTTTCTTTAGAAATAAACTCAACAATAAACACAAGGAATACTGTTTGTGTTAAATCGCATCCCTCCTAGTCGCCGGCAACGACAGTACTTAAAACACTATTCAGGAAATATTTCGTTTTCAAATGAGCAAGTATTGGCACTATATGAAGAACGTATTTTCTGTGTGAAAGGATATAAGTAAAATCGTTGCAGCTTCATAGGGGTGTATTTAAAAATTCCGAAAAGTTACAATCATAAGGAGTAAGCTGCCAAAAAATTGGACACTCGTAGATCTGCTCTGAAGTTTGCTTTTCTGGAGAAAGCTGAGCTCCGTCAATGTTCAAAATATTACCATTTTCAAACCAAACTTGAAGAAATCATAAACATAACGGCCCCACAAATATTTCAAACAAATCTGCGATTAAAGCTACGTCCTACTTATTAAAGTAAGTTTGTTTTTCGACCAGCCAAGCACTCTGCCATATCAGAAACAGTATTCTTGGAAGATTTTCAAAAACTTTAAAGATCTTTTCGGCAGGCCTGTAGGAGATAGCATAAATTTGACACATTCCCGGCAACAACTTTTTTAAACTCTGTTTCCTTCTTTTCTCATGCGTTTTTTTAATTTAATCTAGTGAGTTTTCAGTCATAGTTCGATCTTTATTAAATAAAGACGTATTAAATGAAAAATAAAAGTAAAGTGTTTTTTTTTTTATTCGGCCACGAACGAATTTCTCGAGGGCACCACAATGGGTATACATTCTACAACGATCAAAGTGTGGCGGGTAAAGCCAACCGACTTAAATAAACTAACCTTACTTCGACTAGATGCAGTCAAAACTTTGACAGTTTCAAGAAGCTTGAAGACTAGTTTGTTTCAGACAAAATCTCAGCCTACCTTGTATAAGATCAATTCAAATCAATTTAGGAGATGAAATTTGTTTTGTTACACATTTTTTACCTTTTTAACATTGACTTAACAACTGGCTGTAACAACAAAATTAAAAAAATTGTTCACATTCGAATTCACTACAAATCAATTCTACTATCGATATTCTTCGACTCAGTTCTGAACAGTCAGGAAAATGTCTCACATTACTTTCTCATTTATGCTATATTGCTTTACAAGCCTTGTTTGGGTAGGGTATGTACAAAAATACTGATCATTTTCTTCGTTCCTTAACTTGGCAAGTAATGTCATCTCTGATGAAAGCAATATTTTTACAAACAGCGCGTTTATGAGTACCTACGAATTTTAATACTTAAGTCGAGGGAAATAGTTAAGAAGCACTTTCACGGCCTTAAAAACAACACATTCGCTTGATTTTTGTCTTGTTGGGAAGATTGTGCAGAGTTGCAGTACTGTGTGTAATTTATTTTCAAAAATTTTGTGTATAAGTTAGGTTACTTATACCGCCATCTATCGATGAGATCTTCCAACTTGCTCTATTGACTTAATTTCTGACGTTTCTTTAAGTTTTATAAAATAGCGATTTATATATACGTAACATGGCAGTAGCTCGAGCTACGCAGGTGGTTCCGCTTGTAATAGATGGGTACCTAACTTCAAGCCTTGTAGTTTTTTAGAAAAATTCGTAAAACGTCAAATTTTAAGGAGTGTGGAGGAAAGTGATCTTATAACTAGGCAAAATTGCTCAAAAATACTTCAACTTGAACAATTTGAATAACAATTCTTGGGGAAAAGACAATTTTGCATTGGCACAAGTTTTAGTCAAAATTTTGGGGCAGTTGGTTAAATGACAAAATCGACCCCAGTTCCCAAGTTACTCTTTGTTAAAGGCGCTTGAAGTTACATTTGATAAGTGTTTATCAGAGTCAAAAACAAAGTGTTCCACTTTTACTAGTTTTGAGATACTAAAAGAAAAAAAACTTTGCCTTCGAAAAATTAAAAACCCAAATATTCAACTTAAAATATCCCTGGAATTAGTTGGCTTTAAAAACTAACGAAAACAGCAATAGAAAGATGGAAAGATCTCAGCAAAGGTAACTAAAGTAACTTAAATCAAGTTGACTTTTTCAAAAAGTGGAATACATCGCCTTCGTTTCTCAAAAACATTGATTGTTGGTCACTACTTCTCTATAGGAACTCAATGGTTTCTTTTTATAAAACAAACCAGTAAATCAGCTTCCGAAATGTCTCCATCCCACACCGGAACACTTTGTATAAAACAGGCTATTCCGTTCAATTATCGTTATAAAGATAGAGCTCAACAACGTATCAAGGGTTGGAAAGGAGCATTCAGTTTGGTGTTCTCAGCAATTGAAATCGGAAAAGCAAATATCGCCCAGCAAATAACTCCTTATGGTCATTAACATTCGAAAAGAATATATTTGAGACGATTTGCGTCAACTGCATGCATGCACTTGCGGGCGATATCGATTTTTCAAGCTGCCAATCTAATGCACATGCACCTGGTAGATGCAGCTCATTATTGCAGGCACTTAACTGCAATCAAATCAAAAATATAGGTACATACTTCATATTGTCCTTGTCAGTTTAACTGACAGTCACGTAGCTAAAATGTCACAGCGAAGATGGATTATGACTAGTCCGCAGTTTATTAAAACATTTATTGAAATTTACAAGAAAAATGTTTGCCTGTGGAATTGTAACGACAGAACCTATACAAATAAATATCTACGCAATGGCGCACGCATGGAATTGCTTGATTTTTGTCGCGCATACGATCCGACTGCGACCATGGGTACTGTGAGAAATAAAATTAACAACATTCGATGTGCATTCCGCAAGGAAATGAGAAGAGTGCTACAATCACAGGAGAGTGGTGCTCCTGATGGAAGTGTATACATCCCCAAGCTGTGGTACTACGATTTGTTCTTGTTCACAGTTGTTAATCAACAGGAGAATGCAGAGAATAACCTATCGCTTGCAATGAAGTCGGAACAGGAGAATGGAATTGAGAGCAATTGCAATGAGGTAAGACTTCAAAGAGTTTATAAAAACGTTGAATCTTTTTAACTGCTATATTGTGCTGCCCAAGATGCGCCTCAGTTTGTGTATATCTTCTGCGCAATGCGTCGCTGAAATTGCACTTTTTGACAGCTGAGTGGGTCTTCCATTTGTGCCTCCTGGAAAAGGAAAATATCTTTCAAACCTCGTTACCCGAAATTGGGTGGCTTAGAAAGCTGTCCCGCCAATTTCTACCCGTTCACCATAATGAGGCGCAATTTAACAGGGGCATGGAAAACAACATTGATTGAATATTTCAACTCCCAGGTCTCAAACAATCTGTTTTCCAAATTACAAACATTACGATTGGTTCGGATTTCTAAGTCTGTTGTGATACCAATTAAGATGAAGGGGACCTACAATAACAGATCGGACACACTAATTGGAGTCTTGTGTTCTACATTTCTATACCAGCCATATTAATGAGAGCTTTGTTGTTGAGTAGAAGCTTCCGTTGAGAAGTTGTAACTATAAGAAATCGTTGAGAGGCCCGGAGAGCGTACAAATTTTAAACAATTGTGGACAATAGGGTGGAGCGAATTTTTTTTTTTTAATATTTTTTTTTCCTGTGCTATAAATTGTTGACCCGTGGTCTTAAATACATAAATACCAAATTTCAGTCTTCTACGTCAACATCTTCAGGTGGCGCACTAGGCTTGAACTTTGAAGTATAAGCGAAAAAAGGTATCTCAACACGGTCGATATAAAATGCACTAAAATATTTTTTTTTTGTTTTTATTAAATATATATTATATTAATAGATACAATAACAGTAAATAGAATCTGCAATAAGTGAGTTTAATTGTTTCCATCAAATTTTGTTGGACCTTCGGTACGGTTGAAATATTGCGATTTTGTTTCAAAAAAAGGTAATTCTTGCCTGGATTTGATCTTGGCTCTAATGTAGCCATCTCTTGCCTCTTGTCCACAAACAGATAATGAAGCCTCGGTAACAAGCTTAACGCATCGTTCTACTGCTTGAGAGTGGCAAGGGAACTTCTGCAAAAACATTAATTTGTCCTTTGAAGAAACCATGTTCGATATTTCTGTATCGCTGTATTTTACTGTCATGGGTGGTTCGGTAACTGTTTCCTTCGACCAGTCTATTAAGTCGTAGTAATTGGATGCATCTATTTGTAGTTTAGGAGGTTGAAACTCACGAACTTGATTGCCTTTTTTCAGTTGTCTTGCCTTTATTAACCTTCGGAGAGCTAGCTCTCTTATGTGTGAGTGGTCATCTTGCAACATAGCTAACAACAAATTTTCTGGGTGTGCAAAGAATGAATTTCTTTGGATTGTTCTTATAACGACTTTCCTAAGGTCATCCCGTAAGTACAATGATCTTTTAAGCATGTTGAAAATGTGAATCGGACCATATTTGCATGATGGCTTGGTTTTTATGTCAAACCAGGTTGGTGCGTAGACTTTCACAATGAATATGACAAGTTCTTTGAGGTTGTCCGAAGGATTTTCTGTGCCAACATATAACCGCAGAATCCTGTTTGCACAAGTTAACCATCGCGAATGTGCCAGCTTTCCTGGATCCTTGCTAGCTAAAGCGGGCAAAATCGAACCTCTAGAAATAGCCGAGCACATTTGATGCAAATATTTTTGATCTGTGCTTAAAGAGTCAGCATCCACATCCGGTAGTTCTGCATATACTGCTTCAAAATTCACCACTTTGAAGTTCAGGCACTTTTCAAGCATTTTCCCAATGCTTCCGGAAAAACTATTGGGGCCGGTTGTGGTTCCATCGAGAGTTGCAAACAGATGACGAAGCGGTAGCTCATTTGCATGTAATAAGCACACAAACCATTGTAAAGGACGACCGAAATGTTTTTCTAACAATACAATGATGCCGTTCTTATGTCCTGTATTTACAGCAGTGCCATCACACCCAATTGCCACCAAAGACGTACGAAATTCAAAATTTGTTTCCAGAAAGTCCACTATACTTCTTTCGATAGTAACTGCTTTTCCCGAATCAATTGAAAGATGTCCGATATACTCTGAATCTGGCTCCGATATAAGTGAGATATGTTCTTTAGTAACAGTCTTTCGATGTGATATGTTGTCAGTCTTAGTGATGAACAGTGTTTTATCTTTACGGCCGTCAAAATAAAGTGAGGATATAGGTTTTTTAAAACCTGCAGCTTCACATTGTAAACCTAGACGGACTTTTTGACGCTCTCGTCGTAATTTACTGCGATCTATTACTTTCGATGAATCTTCACTACTTATGACGTTTAAATCCAGCATAGCAGCGTTTACTATATGATAGCTGCAGATCTATCAGAAACCCCGGTTCTATCACAAGCTGTAGCCAAATTCTGTAGTTTGTTTCTCATTTGAAGAGTTTCTTTCTTTTTTTTACAGGGTCTTATAGGGCAAAATTCATTGACTTCAGAATCAGTAGAAGCACTGTCAGACAAACGTTCCACAGCTGCAGCAGCAGCGGTTGAAGTGCTTGGAGTATCAGCCATAGTTTTCAAAAATTGTTGGTATTTTCGTTTTCTAATATCCTTACGATGCAAAGACTTGGTTGCCACCTGATCAACAGATCCAATATACATCTTACGAGAATTTCGTTGATCTTTTAAAAAGGGTTCTTCTGCAATGGGCACTTTGGTCTCACATTTGCACAATTCTCTTGAAATACATTTACAAGTAGCAATATCAAACAGCTTTTGCAGAGAATCTTGATAAAACTCCTGCTTTTTTGTTTCATTGCGTAGTTTCTTCGTACTCTTATACTTATTATAATACGAAAAAACCCTTGCAACAACTTGTTGATGACTGATGGTAGGAAGTGAAGCCTTATTCCACATATTTTCGACATCATTAGATACTTTTTCACTTACATCCTTTATTGAGGGGTCTTTTCCATTATTCAATGCAATTAAATCGTTTCTTATCCACAAATAATGTTTAATTATATCAAAATAAGTTGGCAACATATTATTATTAAGCTTTTGTGGGTCACCAAAAATAGGGCAACGCGAATTTTTACGAGTTTTAGGCATTTCAATAAGACAATGGCAAATGAATTTATTACTGTAAATTGGAAGTCCAATAAATGTTTATAAAAGTGGTGGAACGAGTATCTTAGTAAAAGATATTAATGTTAAATTTTTTTAATACGCACAATTAGACTTTATAGACAGCAATTCACAAAACACATTACTTGAACGAAATATTAAAAATTACCACTGAATTGAAGGAAGAACTAAATTGTAGGCCTTAAATTTCTTTTTAACTCAAGTAATTTCCGGCAACTGAAAGTAAAATCATTGGTTCCTGATTTAAAATAACTCTAATTTGAGGGAAGAATTTTTGAATATTAGGTAGGTTTTTTTTCTAAATTCAAGTCGTATGCGCCACCTGAAGATAAAGTCATAGGCTCCTGATTTTTTGCATAAATGATGTCCTAATATAGGGTCAGCAATTAATAACACAGGAACAAAAAAATATTGAAAAAAATTTTTTTTTCCCATATTCACTCCAGCCTAGTGGACAATAACTTAATAGGGTGGGGCCTGAGGTATCTGATAAAATATGGAACACCGGTAAGGACAGAGAGTGAAGCAGTCTATAGCCTTTACCTTTGGAAAGCCCGTCTGTGGGTATAGTATAATGAACTTGCGGTAGGTGATAGTGAGCCTTCGGGAAAAATAGCGTCTCACAGTCCATTATTGGGTGCGACAAAGTTGATCAAAGACGAAATGTTCGAGTTAAGATTTTTCTTCGTGCAAATAACTCAAAAGGAAGAAGTCATATTAAAGGTTAGAGTCACTCAAATAGGGAATAACAACTCCTTACCAGTGGTAGGTTATATAGGTTTGGTGTAGGTGAGATCGGCAAAAAAGCCTTGGAACTATAGCAGGCCCATCGCCATCCCTATAGGGAATTATTTGTTTAAATAAAATACAATTAGCCATTTCGATTAATGTATTAAATTTGTCTCTTCATACCAACATAAAATCGCATTCCTTGCATCGATTTATTTTGTCAAATAATTCCCTTTATACTGCTTACATTTACATTTACTTTTATAAAACGTATTTTTTCAACGTTCATAAATTCACATTTATTCTTTTTTAAATTCAAATAATTTTGCTTACTTTTCTTTATCTTGTAACGGCTTACAAAATACAACGCAAACAATTTACATTATTTTCAACTCTGTCAAAATATTTTAAAGTTAAATTTTAACACATGAAATTTACCGCTACTATTTTGAGTATAAAAGTGCGACGCGAGTTTAGTGTAGTCGCTGATTTTAAGAACTGCTCACATCTCGAAAACCGCCAACTTCGATTTCGATAAAACTTAAAAAAAAAAAAACAAGTAATGCCTACGGGATGAACAATAATTTTTACTTAGTTTTCAGCTTAATAGTTAAGCAATTGTGTTTTCAGACATTGCAATATTTGGTACTTTTTTGTCTGCATAATTTTACAAAACCCGCTCTAACGATTTTGACCAAAATACATATAAAAGATAATACAAGTATTCTAAAAAAGATCACGTACTTGGTTTTGATAAGAAAAAATCGAATAGAACATTT
This sequence comes from Cheilosia grossa, assembly GCA_963082955.1. NCBI lineage: Eukaryota > Metazoa > Arthropoda > Insecta > Diptera > Syrphidae > Cheilosia > Cheilosia grossa. The sequence continues at coordinate 9,728,412 of OY720144.1, read as the reverse complement.
TTTTATAATTATTTCTCAAAAATTACTACAGAAATCCCGATCTATGTATTTGCACATATCTACGGTATATTTTTGGTATAATCTTAATGCCCCACTTCTAATAACAGCTACGCAAAACTTCTTCTTAGCAAATACAACCCACTTCACCAATATTGAATATGCACATTAAAACAATGTCAACCAAAGGCTTACAGTATCAGAAAATCCAACTTCATTTGCACCCCTCACACGAACATCGGGATTTTTAGTTTAAAAGTACTAATGCAAATTCAAAAACAAATGCCTGAAATCTTACATCTATATCTATGTAACGATTTCGGTCTATCACGAATAATACTTTCAATCATTGACAACTTTATATCAGTCAAAAATAAAAACATGTCCTAGTAGGTCAAAAACAGAAACTCCTACCACGCTTGTACTCTACTCAAAAATTTTGTACCTATAATGTGTAAGAGCTTATAAAATGGTACAGTAGGCGCTTACAACCCTCTAACCAGAACTTGCGACAACTGCCTGTTAGTGAGAGCTTCAACTATTAAAAACTGATATTATTGTATTTTGTATTGTATTAAATTTTGATTTTATTTAATTATATATTAAATCTATTTTACATTATTCACAATAACTTTGGCTAGTACCGTCAACCGGATTAAGAGAGAAATTTTACAATATTATTATTGAAAAAAGTTAAAATGTTTTCAAATTCAATTTTAATTTTAATAATATTTCTATTAAAGCTTACACAAATAAGATTAAATTTAAAATGCTTCGTCTACAATTTGTTGTCGATATCATTGTTATTTGTTATAACTGGCATTTGAGATAAATATCCAAAAGTGGATCTTATTTTATTTTATCTAGTTTCGCTTCTCATTATTAACTACCTACCTAAAAAAATAAGAAAACAAACCATAGCAATACTTTTGGCGAATGAGAAACCTTCGTTCGACCCAGTCGTGTTTTTTTCCCTTCAGAACAGAAGGCAGGCTGAACAAGAAATTGCTCGCCTGGCTCTGCTCGTCTTGGTTGCCTTTATTCGCCGCTCTTCAGCTCCACTTCAACAGGTCCACACACCCACCCACACACCCCCCTCAAGCACCTTCGCCCGCTTCAACAGTCAGCCATACCAATCAACATTTTTAGTTTCGATTTCGACTTTTTAAGTAGTTCGCAGTGGTTATTCCGTGCAAATTTTGCAATTGTGAGCTTCCATAAATTTTAAATTGGGACTTGAATTTATTATTGGTAGGTAAGCCGCAGAATGATTTTTGGTTGAGCTGTCGTCGGGTTTTAAATGTTGTCAACCGACTTAACGGACTATCCATTGCATTAAGTATAAGTATATTCGTTACTTCTTAGCGACCTTTCATTAATGGTGTGTAATCTGTCAATTTAAAATGCCGACAAAACGCATGCAACAAACTAAGGTCTGGCTCCTTGATATAATGCATTTTTGCAGAAACATCCTACGAACTGTGTATTTTTGCACTCGCGCAAGTTGATGAAAGTTTAACTTTTGAAGCTCGTACTGCGTGGCAGGTCATGGTTCTGTAACACAGGAAAAGTGGCTCCATTTTGGTTTTCCTTTCGAACTAATCAAAAAGTTTTTGCTCTTCTTAATCTAGATTAATGATTTTTTAAGGCGAAGCATGAAGGATCATGGATCATGGCTTAAAAACATCCCGCTGTGGTACAGATGTTGCTTCATGCGCACTCTGACTCTGCCTCAGCATATGCCTATGCCAATGAAGCATATTTAGCAACTTAATTGACCAAAGGTTAGAACATCTGCTGTGGAGCCCCAATAACCTTTCTTTTTATTGCAAGTTAGATGAGTAAGTGCACTCTCTTAGAACTCTAGGGCCTCCTAAGGGCGTTTTTTTTTATCCAACTCCTTGATGTTTCAACGGTCAGTAACCAGTGTGCCAATAGACTCCCAAGAAAGGCTTTCATTGGTGAAGTCTTCTCACATTCCAGAGTATATACATAAAGCTACCTTGTGACAGCTTCTCCATTCAGTCGTTAATTTAATTGCAACTCCCCTTCATTTGTCATTAGAACTCAAACAAAATTTATGAAAAAAAGTCTTAGAACCTTCCTGCATGCTCCTTTTATTTTTCTACTCAGCCGATCCACCCATAATTCGTCAGAAAATCCACAGATCCTTCTAAAGCAGTCGTCCTTTTCTATTTTTTCAGATGGAAGAAGACAACAGTCTCTCAAACGGCTCGACGATGCTGTACAGCAACAATCATTCAACCAATCACCTGCCAACGCCAACAAAATCACCGACGACATCGTATCTGACGATCAAGCGGAAAAGATCCGAAGATGAAGATCCACCTGCACAGCCGACAATGTCTGACGATGAGTTCGATGCAATTGGTAAACTAATTGCCTGCAAGCTTCGCCGAATGGGCGATGGCCAGAGGGATATTGCCGAGCATTTACTGAACAATCTCCTATATTACGGACTCAGGAACAGACTGGACGACCTGACGTTCATTTGCCTATCTCAAGCCCCACCGAATTCGGCACCTCCAGGCGCCACAGTATACGACCAACCGGAGTGCGCCTAATTGATTGTACAAAACCATGTAAATAGAGTTGATTTTAATAAAAACGTTTTCCTATGTTTAACTGTGCAGAAAATTGGTTTCACTCTACGAAAATCGAAACGAGAGCAATTCACGCGACAGGAGGAGCCAAGTGCAAGCGGGCAGGTAAAGTGATTTATTGCGTGCTCTGATTTGCATACACAATGCCAACATTGGTGTCCGACGACTTGGCTAACAAAAAAATAAAAGCGAAACGCGCCTGGGCACACGGCTTGATATGTGACTGTTGTGCTCGCCTATTGATGTCGGTGTCGGTGTCAACGCGCTATGATTTACAGCGACGCACAACGGAAGGACAACAATCTCTCAACATGTCCTTCATTCGTTGTAGTGGTGCGCGCGCATGTGCATTCGGCATTCGCATATTCATCTCACTATGCATTGCTATGTGAACTATTTTTATTTTTATTTGCGTCCAATGCGCGAAGATAATCCAATCAAAGTAAATCGACCGAGACCGATATGTGGTGTTCGTTTCGCGAGAACTAATCCTCCGAGAGTGTCTGGTGTCCGTTTTGGTTTCCCGCTTATAGCTACTGAATGCGCAAATCGAATTAAACCGCAGACATGGGCAACGCGAGCAAACAGCAGCTGTTACTGTTACTACTGGTTCTGTTACTGTGCAGCTCGTTGCTTCGCATGCTCATCATCACGATGGAGCTGAAGCTGATCCTTGTCCAAGTTCGTCATCGTCGGCGGTGTGTCAAGTGATGCGCGCGATGATGCTGCAGAGAGAATAAAATTTAATTCCATCGCCATCGCCATCGCCATCGCCATCGCCACCAATGGGTCGGACAGTTGAATGGAATCATCAGGGACTCTCAGTTGGAGCTTAAGTGGGCATTAGTATATCTATGGGATGCAGTTGTCGCTGTTCGTGAGACGTTTTAATTCCCATTTGTTTGGTGTGACAAAGTCCGTGTAATCTGGCACGTCAAGGATAATGGCTGTTGGAGTGTTTTTTTTTTCACACAAAAAGTAGTAGCAGACATTTTTTGAATGAAAGGCCGGACCTACGAATGCATGCCGCGCAATCCGAAAGAAAAGGTGGACGCGGGTCTGTGATCATGGCGTAAAAAGTATCCCCCATGGCAATCCCCATAGTCCCCATAGAGGCTAAATTGTATTAGACTGAAGCTCGCAGAGGAGATCGACTTCGCCCCAAAATATGCCCTAAAATACGACCCAAAAATGTTACAAACAAAATGACAACATAAAATTATTGTAAGAAATCTTGGTAAGAACAGCGAACGTAAAAGAAAAACACGGCCGAAAAAAGAAATTAACAATAATGCACCATACAAACGATAAAAAAATGCTATAAAATTAAGTACCAAAATGCGCAATAGCCTTCTTTCCAGAAACACCCAGAAAGAACCAAAAAATTGGTCAGAGTGCCCCAAAATTCTCATCAGAAATAATTTAAATTCTAGCAACGCTGCAATAAAACTTTCTGAAGTGAAAAATTCTCATCAGAAAATAAAATTATATGTCGACCGACAAAACTACGAAAACGACCCAAAAATTGACATATTTTGTGGCTAAAAAACATTCACACAAGTCTCAAAATCGGAAGAAAAATTTACTCCCCAAAACAACGTTTTAAAAAACATCGAGAGAAACCAAAAATGATGTCTTAAATATTAGGAAATTAAAAAAAAAGCACGGAAAGGAGTCAGGAAGTCGTGGACTTTTTCCATATCACACCCCAGAATACCTTCCCCAAAAAACACACCACAAACACATCAGAACAAGCCACCCAGCATTAAAGACAGATCCAAATAGAACTAAAAAAATACCATAAAATGTCGTTTAATACTAGAAAATACACCACGTAAAACGAGCCAACCAAGAAACATAGATATACAAAAAATTGTAAAAAGCCAATGCTGGCATAAATAACATTAAAACGTCTACAAAATTACAAAATACCAAAGAAAAATCATTCAACAGAAGCTGAAAAATCTTTACAAAAGCGTAAGTTGTTAGTAATCAAAACGACTATTTCAATCAATGCCAAATCTGAGGTGTAGAAAGAAATTGTAATATGCTAACGGTGAACATATTCGTCGAAAATCAAATAAAAGAGAATAATAATTGTGCGTCCAAACTTTTTGTATGTATTGTGTATTTATTAAAAACAAAGGAACGAACGTTATTATACGTAGTTCTAAAAAAAAATATATATGTATATATTTAAACTGTCTTTCTTCACTGGATAATTTCACATAAAGAGTGTAAAAGGTGGTAATTAATTAATTTAAATAACTTTTTTAAAGGCTACACATCGCAGTAGTTTAAATTAAAGGGCTTTCCAATGAGAGGTGCTATTGTGAATGACCCGCTATTTCGGTAGCTGTCACTTTTGAAGCTTTTATTCTTTGACATTTGACAAGTAGAAACTACGCCATTACTAAAAATGGAACGATACACGCTTCAACAACGCATTGAAATAATTAAAATTCACTACAAAAATGGTGAAAATCATGATCCGGAATTCCATCGAAAAATCATCTTGAATGATGAGGCCCATTTCCACCTCGGTGGCTACGTCAACAAGCAAAACTGTCGTTTCTGGGGCTCGGAAAACCCAAGAGTTATTGTTGAGAAGCCTCTCCATCCTCAACGTGTGACTGTTTGGTGCGGTTTATGGTCCGGCGGGGTCATTGGACCTTACTTTTTCGAAAATGAGGTTGGATCAACAGTTACGGTGAATGGATTACGCTAACGAGAGCTGATTAATGATATTTTATGGTCGGAGTTGGATGGTGTTGATCTGGAGAACGTTTACTTTCAACAAGACGGCGCTACGTGCCACACAAGCAACGAAAGCATTGATCTTTTACGGGAAAAGTTTCCGGACCGTGTTATCTCTCGAAGAGGTGATCACAATTGGCCACCGAGATCTTGGGATTTAACACTTTGTGACTTCTTCCTTTGGGGCCACGTGAAAGATAAGGTCCACGCTAACCGCCCAGCGTCGATTCAAGACCTCAAAGATAAAATTCGTGAGGCTAGCAAGGACAGAGGGCAGCCACTTTGCGATTTGGCTATGGAAAATTTCATGAAAAGGATATGGTCCTGTATGCGTGCTCGTGGTGGTTATTTGGCTGGTGTAGTTTCTCATTATTAACCGCATACCTTCCTCTTTATTATGAAATAAAAATCCGATCATTCATCTCATAAAATGACATTTTTCTTTGAATACCAAAATAACACTTCTTATTGGTCGGTTTTTTGAGAAGAGTGAATCTAAATTCTAAGCATGTTTTCCCGACATCACATTTCAATTTCAAGAAATTTACATTGGTACATTTTTTTCTGTTGATGAGATGAGATGTGATATACTTACTATTTTTAATTGCCATAAATAAAAACAATTTTTTGTCAGTGTTTTAAAGGACAGTTTCAAATATAAAGCTGGCGGGGGTCTGGCAACGCCAGTCAAGCAAACTGACAGATCGGCGGTTGATAGAAACCGCCTGCATCAACCATTCAGCGTTCTCCATACCGAGGTAACGTCGAGTAACTCGTTCACTTAGCGATAAACAGCTCTACCGGTAAGGCGAACTACCTACGAGTTTTTAATAAAAGACAATTTGCATAGTTGAAACCGCGTGTTTTATTTCGGCAACCAAATAAAGGTCGAAATCCGTCCTTTATTAAAAAAAAAAAAAATGTGTATATACGACTGTGCTTTTAAATAATGGACGGACGGTCAGTGTAAATGTGCTGCACGAACCAGTACTCCTTACCAAAGATTTTCCCAAAAATGTTCCAACAAACATCCAAAAACAATGCAAAATTAAAGAAAGCCCAAATTGTTGTGGCCCAAATCACCTTAAAGTATGCAAATAAAAATGTAAAATTAAAATTAAAAATATAATGTTTTCAAAATATGTTCCAAAAGAGGTTTCAGAACTGCGATGTATGTGAACATCTTTATTGGCTGAAATCCTTTTTCCTGACCGCCTGCTTCGAAAATCTACTTCCGTAGTTTGATTCGGATAACAATATCAAGGAAAACTGCACACCAACGTACCTACTGTTCCTACAATCTAAAAACGAGCAATTAGAACCGGCCGACGGTACATAGAATAAAAATCGAAATTGTTTCCACCGATGTGGTACAAAATCCTTCAAAGGTTTATTTTTAGGTATTATACTTAATTACTTTTTTTAGAATTCGGAGTGATCTAGTTGAAGTCGCTACATTTAAAAATGTTTAGTCTGTTTTATCCCGCAATAAAATCCAGAAAGTATGTTGTTAAAAAATCCATTAAATATGTTCCAAAAAAAAAAAACTTCTAAAAAATAAACAAAAGCAAAAACTTTCGTTAAAAATTACGCACAACATGCCGCGAAAAATGTTCCTAGAAAAATATCTAAAGTCTGATAGAAAAATGCTGTGAGAACTAGGTTTGGGGGGGTAAAAAATCTTCTTACAAAATTATGCTTTCACAAATCTGCTTTGCTAAGTTCTGCTTTTGGAAAGTGTTCAAAACGCGGCCTTTTTCACATTTTGCAAGTCTCTCCATTTTCGAATTTGTATTTTTTCTTGTCGTTTTTAATTTGTAAGTTCTCCTTTCTCTTATTTAAATTGTTTTTGTTTTAACTCTTAATTGTTACTTTTAAATTTAAAATAATTTTTGAATACTATTCCATTTTTTTTTTGTTAGTTGGAAAAAAACAGAATAAGCTGAATTTTATGGCTTTAAACTGGAAAAGCAGAATTCTGTGAAGCCGAACTAAAAGAAGCAGACTTTTGAAAAACAGCTTTTTTAATTTTTGTCTGAGAGGAAAGAATTTGGAAATTGTAATTTTGAAAACAACATTCCGACCCGCTCCAGAAAAAGCGATTAAAATCCTTACATTGGGAAATAGGTAAACCCGAAAAAATTACAAAAAGTTATTGAAAAACTCCTTAAAACACATACAAAAAATATGTTAACAAAAGTTGGGTTAAAATCGGACAAAAGGGGTGTGACATTTACAATCGCTAATTCTTAATACTCAGGGAAGTGAAAGTTGTTCAATTTGAAACATTGATTAGTCTTGTTCGGATAAAACATTTTGCGAAATGCACTTGAATCCAAACTTATGTCACGTCCTTTTAGTGACGATGATAGACAAAAAGATCAAAGTTCCTGGGCACGAGCAAAGCCGGGCGGGTATAGCTAGTTTTGCATAAATTTAAAAGCCTTTTTTCTCAAAGTCAACGTCGACTTGGATTTGAATCTTCCACTCACGAATCAAATGCCACAAAATTTGTTTGTTTGAATGCCAAAGCCACATTCCATTAAATGCTCCCAAGAATCAACAAGTCCTCGTTCTCAATAAAAACACTCTCAGTCCACACATGCCTACCGCATCTGTCATATTTTAGGCTTCCCGCCGCCGTTTTAGCAAATCCAAAGGCACGGCTGCATTCAAATTCAAATCACCATCCTCGACGAACATCCGTCCATCCACCTGATGCGTTGTATACATATCTCCAGTTCTCCGAGTGACTTTCCCAGATCTTAGACTGCATCTCTCAGAGTGGCCACAAATTGTACATCTTAGCCGCGATGCATGCTCAAAACTGACCATTAATTCCGTCGATCATCGGTTTGCAGTGAGTGCCCCAGAGACCATCGTCATCGCCATGGTAACTCTAAAATGCAAGATCGAAGTGCGTTCAGCATTTCTGCTGCCTTCACTTTACGGCAATAAAATGCCTCGTTCGCCTGACCCGGTTTGTGCTGCTCCGTGTTCACCCGCACACCGCACTCCTGCTCCGCCACTCACTTATGGTCAGAGAGCGTAATAATAATTTGCATGTTGTGTGTAAAAAGCTGCATTACTGCTGTCATGTGGTGGGGCGACCAAAGGATTCCGCACAACACAAACAAAACAAAAAAAAAAGAAAACATTTAAAAGATACTTAGATACATTTATCGAAGATTCCTATCTATCTGTGGCAATAGGCAGGTACAGCATCTAGTGATGCGCACCAAATGACCGGCCATTACACACCGAGCACCGAGTGTGTAATCGAGGTGGACCGCACAGCGGCTGCGATCTCCGAATGCATGCCCATGTGATCCCGATGATCGTGCAATTAAGAGATCATGTTTTGCAAACAGCAATGTTGCTCTGCACAGCGCTCGCACTGGGATGCTGTGACGGAGTTCCGCATTTGATTTGGCGGAACTAAGTCAAATTGGCATTCAATTTTCGCTGCCGCGGAATTATTAAATTTTTGCATATACGTCTGTCCTCGAGAATGATGGTGAGGGGGGGTGCGCACAATGCACATTCCTCTGAGTCTTTTGGTGGCCGTTGAGTTCTGAGTGCATCTAGCGTGCGCGCTGACGGCGATTTCAGGAAGTGCAGGTGGCGATGACCGAACCGTTGGAATGGAGCTCAGTTGGTCACAATGAGATATACGGTTATGTGATGTAATGGACGCATTTAACAGGCCGATTAGGACAGCGTGCAATTGTTGGCATTACCCGAGGCTACTCAAAACAATCCAAGGAGACAAGCGTCCAGTTGGTTAGACTCTCTCTCTACTATGGTCCGTTTTAATGCATGGGAGGAAAAATGAAGCAATGCCTTGATCAGTGTGTAAAGCATCCCCACTGACAGGACCACTAAATCGCATTGTTTACGCAAAACCAATGAATTCCACTCAGCAATTTGTCACAGACATCCATCAATCCAGTCGATTGCCCAATTATGTCGGTCGTCATCATGCTCCATCTGCGTCATGCTCCTCCAAAAACGGAGCTAATGACATCATTTTCCATCAACATCATCAGTTTGGAGCTCACAAGTCCAATCGATGCGATCGTCATTCCCATTCCTTTGCGCTTCCACCTGATCGCGCGAAGGTAGGTACGAGTATTTCAATTGCAATTCGAACCAGCACACACCACTCACCCCGTTCGGGATTGGAGAAATGTCACATTGACAAGTGTAGCGACCACCGTGCAATCAGGCATTGTGGTTGCGCCCGTCAGGTGGGTAACAATTGAGTGAATTATTTGTAACAAGACCTGATGGTGAATGATTTGCTGCTTCTTCGACTTATTATGCAGCGACTTTGTCGGATGGGTGCGGAAAGATCGTCTCATGAATAAAACATTGAAACTGTGTGACAATTGATTTAAGTTCCTCAAGATGTCATCGTCATTGTTCCGGTGGCCGAACAAAAATTGGGCTTGACGTGCAGTTTGACAATCGAACTTCGGTTTGGGTGGAAATGCTACTATCGGTGAGTGTGGTTCGGTGGTTCTCACGGTTGTGAGGGTGGGGTGCAGGTGTTTCAAAAAGCGATTTATTAAAACGCAAGTTAGACCTGGAGGGGTTCTTTTACTGCGCCACCCACGATGAATGTCTGAGAAAGTCGTTCAGATTCGACATAAAGTTGTAAGGCCCTTCCATTCGTCAAAAAATAAATCATCAGGCAGCCACAAACAGACTCTTGGACTACCGTCAAACGTGGCAACCGCCTTACCCCATATTAAAAACCTTTCCCTGCTGAATGGATGATAAGCGGCATAAGCCTCGTGAAAACGGATGAGGTTTTTTTTTTTTGGAGTTTTTCCAAGGCTTGTTGAAAAGTTTCTCATACGAAAGAGGTCCCGTATCTGCATTAACTAACGATATTATATTATATTATTCAACCAAGAATAAGACTTAAACCTATCTACACTTAACAACTGTTTTCCAACAACTTTTGACAGTTACGCTCGAGCTCTGAAAGGCTGAGGGCCAAACCCCGGTACAAACTCTAAGCACACCATCACCTTGAGCTGAAGACCACAAACCTCAAGCCTTAATCCACGACTAAACGATGGATTAACCGCGCTGATCATTGAAATTACTCCATCACATGTGCATCCATTTGGCCGCACCAATGATGCACTTCCCGTCGGTAAACATCGCCGTTAAGCCATGCCTGAGCCTATCGCGCGCATTACTGCTCCCATCTATGGGTGGAAGCCGATCGCATGCATTCACCGCGGCGGACGTCTCATCCCCAATTACTAATGTCTAACGACGTCGATTATGAGGACCACTATGATGGCGTCGATGATGATAGTCTTTGCTGGGACGACGAGGCCCTATGATTCCACTCGCCATAGTGCGCGCACAATCTAATGCGAAAAAATTATGGTAATTTCCGTGCCACTATAGATTGCTTAATTCAAGAGCTGGCTGACCAGTGCCAGTGCGTCCTCCACAGCGAGAGATGGATGGCGCCCCACGATCGACGATGCATCTCCAGACGATCACAGTTGGACTACACGCACGGTATTAGTGAAGGGGAGACGATTCAAGTAGGCAAATGATCGATGTGTGAAGTCTTTGGGTCGTGACGATCGCGTGACATGGGAATTCCTTGGGGCAACGTAATGCATCCAAGTTGGGTGCGTGTTTGTGCCGAAAAAAAATAAGGACACACCGCCAGCGCCGCAGTTTCTTGGCGGAGGCGTTGGCAGATGACTTTTAGTGCATGATTAATCGCCCGGCGAACATTGATTAATTGAATAATAACAGCCAATCGAAAGGACCTCACACAAGTGCGATCGACTGTGTCGGTTAGACGGTAGGGAGTGCGGCTACCGTACATATGCGCTCCAACAAATTGCTTGACCTGCCCCGAACCCGAACACGGGCAATTAGTTAGACCGCAGTTGGTCGGCTGCATCTTTATTACCAACTAGTGTAGCCTTTGCGGCGGCTGATGGAGCCCAGGCAAGCTTGAAACTGCACACACGGTGTGTGCCGAAAAGCGAAAGTTCTTTGGCGGTAGTTGTGGCGAGAGATTTATCTGCGCGCTGCGAAGAGAACTCTGGGGTAATTTACCGCCTTACTCCATTAGGTTCCTAACGATAGCGGTCATAGATCAGCAGCACTGAATCTTATCCACTGCGTCTAAGAGGGAAATACTTTTCCCCCATCAGCTGGAACTCCTCTGCGCAGTTGTCTGCTGAAACTCGGAGTCTACTGAAACTCGGAGTCTGCTGGCGCAAGGCTTCAGCGGCGGCGCCGGTACGCTTTGAAGTGCGCCACAGTTCGATGGGATGATAACGCGCTGCTGGAACGATGATGATATGTAAATAGAGCGCAGCCACAGCAGATAAGCCAATCTCGGCGCGAGTATGGATTTGTGGTCAGATCACGATTTAGTGGTAGCTAACTACTGACTTGCAACAGTTGATTAGGTTATCTGATTTACGAGGAGGAAGGATTGCTAGATAGCCACTGTGTCGGACCAGAGGGCAGTTATTTCGAGTTAATTTACCGCAACCGAAGGATGGCGTTGTTTGCTTTCGTAATTATGCGGATGGCAGCTGTTCCATATGCAGAGGGTCCCGTAGGTGAAATATGATTCATGGCGAGATGTGGCAAACAGTTGGGCATGGTCTGGCGAATAGTTAAATTGTCAAGCCAGCGTTGCCGCAAGCAAAAGTTAAGGTTTTACAAATTTAAAAATTGCCAATAGATGGCGCAACAGATCAGTATAGAACCATCGCTATAACCAATAATTGCTTATCCTTAACCTACAATTTTATGCCGCATTTTTCCAGTTAAACTGGAGAGCTTTCGCAGGACCAGTTGTAGGTATATACCTATGTCAGAATTTTCCGAGCCGTGGTGCAATGGACCTTAAGGCTTTCTTATTCACAACAAGGGTTGAACCTCGCTCGATAGTCTACACGGCTTAGCCACTGCTCGTACTGTCTGTTTTCTTAGAAGGCAACGACTAGAAAAAGCTTATAATGTTGTTGTTTTTTACCCGAATCACGTTGAAGGTAATGTTAGGTTTACGCAATTTCACCCAGAAGCCATATAGGCTCATTGTGATTACCCTTATATAGTACATGGAATAGGACATGCAACAAAAATCTGAAATATTGAAACAGATTTCTGTTCAAGAAAACAATGAAAAGGAGTCTCATTGGTTTCTGCTTGGTAGTAAAATGGGCCGGGAGTGGCCTTCCTACTAACAGGCATTTGGTTATAAATGTGTGAGTATATTATTTGTTAAAAGAACTGTGCATATAATTAGCATAAGACTCCATGCTAATATATAATGGAAAATTTTATTTTAGGAATATGTTTTTGTAAGAAATGTATCAATAAAACTACAATTATTCAGTAATGGAAATCGGTTGTTTTATTAAGATGCTTGCATATGTTTTTCCAGGTTCCACTTCAATCTTGATGGATGCAGTTAAAAAATTAAAATGGGTTATTAAACGGAAACAGTAAATAAATAAGCGAAAAAAAAAAAAAAAATACGAATATAATATATAATTGAATCCAAAATATTTAAGACTTATGAATGATTATCTATACTTTTGAATTAAATGAAATTTTATTTTCCCTAGGTGATTGTAGTTGGAAAAGCTAAATAGAAATCTATATACTAATTGTTAATGCATTAATAATTTTAACTCAAATAGATTTCTATTAAGCTTTTCCAATTACAATCACTTAGGGAAAATAGAATTTTATTTGATTCAAAAGATAATCATTCAAAGGTCTTAAATATTTTGGATTCAATTTAAACAGATTTCCATTCACGAATGTGGAAAACAGTTTAACTCAAATAGGTATCTGTTTATAAAATTTATAGTGAATAAATTTATTTCAAACAGAAAACGAGTTGATCCAATTGAAAACCAACTACAATGATAATTCAAAGTATTAGACTAATTCAAATTTCAATTAAACAAAAATCCTTTTGGCACCAAATCATATTTGTTTGAATTTGATTTGAACACGGTGTAGGTACTCCTTAAATACAGTAAGAACAACCAATGTAATAACAAATTACAATATTTTTAATATTAAATGAAAGCAATACAGCCAAGGGTCACCGCTTAATGTATGATATCTTTTTTATATTTATCTAATTTAAATATATTATCTTACATACGACAACTAACAAAGATCTTTTATGAAAACGAAAGACAAACGTATTAAAGTTGATGGCATTTTAATAAGTTCGTATTGAAATTTATTCAAATTGGTTTAAATTTTAGGTCAACTATAACTTAATCATTATATTAATACGTGAGCATCCAAAGTTTCCGTACACTTTTTTAGTAATCACTATGAAATGAGGAGAATCAAACTTATATTATTTGAAAAGTACTGTGTCATAGATGTGCACAAACAAGAAATCGTGGATATATGTGGCCATTAAGGCTGTTAAAATTAAGTTACGAATTCCTCATACGAAATAGGTAATTGAAAGGATTTTGGTGATATTTCAATTTGTCGCCGCCATATTACCATAGTAACGCATTCAAATATAAATCAACTGAGATTAGAATCTGTTTCCGATGGAACAGCCCATTTAAATATTTTTTCGGTATCTAGATGTCGCTCATTTCGTGTATATATATAAAAAAAATTATATAAATAACGAAAATAATTATTGTGGTAAGTTTTTTAGAATAAGATTGTAATACTAAGAAATGTAGTACAATTATTTTCGTTATTTGTGTTGGTTACTATGGTATGGTCGATTTTCGACCACAAGCGATATTAGTTGTAATAAGTTCTTGATTGAAAATTAATTTAAATATCGACGTGATTAGATTGTAGAACTAGAATACTAGATTTTATCTTTCGAGAGTAAAATTCAGAAAAGAAAAACATTTAAAATGAGTATTTTAATAGAGGTAATATTAAATTTTACTGCAAAGTTATGTAAATAAGTTGAATAAATTGAAAATATTAAAAATGTTTTTTTCTGGTATTGCATACTTGTAATTCTGCATCGTGCACATATTTTTAACTGTCCAGTGAAATCAAAACAATAGTTCACTTTTTTCAAAATGCCCAAAAAAAGTAGGCTATGTAGCTTGCCCATTAGAAAAAAATTTCATCTAAATCTGTTTAGTGGGTTTCACATCAGCAGTTTTTTAAGGTAGATATTATAAAGATTTTGCGACAGATATAATCATATATGTTAAGCTCAGAATTTAGTAACAAAAATGCGTTCAATTTACTGGCACCTCTGTCCAGGGCCGTGTTAGGCTTTGTTGGAATTCCTGGGCACACAAGTATTTGGAGCCCTATTCAAAAGAAAAAAAAAAATACAACATTTGTTTGCTATAATATTTGAATAGACAGCCAAAAAAAAGTATTCCAAGAACTTTCGGAAGCAACCGAAGTACGAGTCAGCTAGTAACTATTATAAAAAACAATCATTAATAATAACTAGTATTCAAGGAGCTTAAGTTTAAGACAAAGATTATTTAAATAAAAACTGCGTAGCAATTATACAAATTAATTAGTTATACAAATGTTATTAAAAATCTAAATTTTGTCGAAGGTTCAGAGGCTAAAATAATTTCTGTCAGGAGGTTCAGAGGCTCCAATATATTTTTCAGTGGACTAAGCAGCGAAAATAATTCTTCGAAAAAAGAAGTTTATAAAATTTAATTTGAAGCTTCAAATTGTAAAAGTTTAACTTAATTTTTGGTTTTCAAATACTGGTGTATGAATATTTAGAGTAAAACAAAAACGAAGTGTCTAAAGAAGTCAGAGATTTTAGGTTTAAAATAATTTTAAAATTATAGCTCGCGTGATAAATAAAACTTACTTTTCAGGTACTTTTGACAAGTATAGAAATCTCCACTGTTTGGAAAAAAAATAAAAAAAACCCTGATCCGGTGTCTGATTGATATCTTAATTTAGACCAATTTTGATTCTGATTCTTAAGAAAGCCCGGCGACAAAAAAGTTTAGACGGTGGCGAAATGCTTAACTGTTTCCTACCTGGCAATGCCACATTTTCAGTTTAACTCGGCGTCGGCAATGTAGTCGGCTAAAAATGGGCTCATTTCTTCTCAATTTTTTTGTCAAGTTACATTTTGCATCCGTCAAAATAGAAAAATATTATTTTTTAATTTAGGCCCCGTCAGGATGGGGGCCCTGGTCACTGGTCCCGTGTGTCCTTATCGTAAAGATGGTACTACCTGTATATTAGAGTATGATTCGATTCACATGCGTCCTGCGGGTTCACTGTCAGCGTCAGAAGAGAGCTAAAGCCGTCAACATTAAGGGTGATTTTTTCAAAGCGACAAGAAGTTCGAAAGCTGACCTGATTTCTCCTCGCCATGGCTTGTCATTTCATCATTATTATGGCGTCCGGTCTCCTTCCTCATGAAACGCTTCAATAGCACCTCACCTCGAATGGGGGACACTATACTGAGCCAATCAAGGTCGCCACCAAACCCGCACAGACACAAGACTTCGCTCATCTCAAACCATGCCACACCATCACTTGGCGCATTGCTGGCAAACTTCAGCCATAAAACCACCTCATTAGAGGTGCATGGCCGAAGGCTCTTTGCCATTTCATAGCGCACCTTAATCCACCACCAAATATATGCGCCACCTATAATGATCACACCTCATCAAGGGGATCACCGAGAGAGCCAACTTCAAGACGGTAAGCCTCCTCCATCCCAAGTCCCCTTGGCCACAATAATTGGCCATAAAATTCATGTTAATGGCCAATTAATCATCTGGGCAATTAAATTCGTCTCCGAACACACACTTCGCATGGCCAGAGGGCAAAAAGTGAATAATTCGAGAAGACGACAAGACCAGTTCCCAGTTGTCCCGCTGTCGTCTCCATATGCCCGGCCGGTCCCCCTAAATCGTTATGCACAAGTTGATGTTCCCATCGATTTCGTTATACGATCGACAGTAATCAATAATCGCGCATTCTATATGGAAGCAGATCACCACCACCGCTGGCCGGTTGCATGACTCTTTTCCTTCCCTAACGATGGGAACCCATATAGACGACTCAAACCTCGAACCTCAAGCTGATGGCAGCGTGTTCCATGCTTTTGGCGAAACCATCATAGAAAAAAAAAAAATTAAACCAAGACCAAGATAGAGATACTCGGCTGCGGGAAGACACTGCGCCGTAAAATATTTGCATAAACAGGGAAGCTAATTCGGACCTTAGTACATACAAATGTGCTGCAATCTAACGGTTAATTTGCATAAGTTAAGTGGCCTTAGCTGGCGTGCTGCACATGCCATGCTTCCCTATATACTGTGTATTGTTGTTGTGCGCCGGCACACTCTCCGGCACTGCGCTGATCTATGATTTATGGTTCGCGCTGGTCCAGAATGTATCTGTCTGTCGAAGATGCAGAGCATATGGACGGGCCTTACAAATAATGCTGATGCAGTGTGCGTTCGCTTTCGAGTTCGCGTTCGCGTTTGCGTTTGCGTCCTCCATGCGGTCGTGGCTGTAGTTGCACAGTTTTGTTGAACACATGTTCACTGCCAACGGAAATAGTCAAGACATGGTGTTTTTTTTTTGTATGTTGTTGTTGTTGTGCTATTGCTTGGTCAGGCTGACTTTAGCTTGGCGTTTTGTTTTTGGCCAATGTCGAAGCGTTATGGTCAAGCGGTAGGTTGCGCGTGCGCGCGTGAATTTTGGTTCGTGTCGTGGGGCGGCGGCATGCGGTCAGTGCGGTTACAACTGCACTTTGTGAAAATTGTTCAATGGGTAGCGCACGAGAGACACGGGATAGTGCGGAATTTTTTTGAGTACGCGCTCATGCAAATTGCTTACCGCAGGTCATGCAATTTGGGGGAGCGAGAGATTTGTATGTGCAATGCGGTGTCCAATCGACAAGATCGGCGAGTGAGATTGACCAAGTTTAGCCAGACAAGTTGAAATGGCTTTCGAGGGGCATAAATCAATTCCAGATATTATATTTATATGGAGGACATCGTGCGGATCAGTGGGGTTTGGTGTCTAGCTTGGAGCTTGAAATATGGAAATATACTGAAACCGACTTTAAGCTGAACGGTGGTTGTCGATGAAGAGGACTCAGAACAGTGTAGCCGTGGTTGCGTTAACTGTGAGCCCATAGGTCGTTCAAACAATGCGAATTTTCACGGAATCGGGCCAAGCTATATCGCGTGACCTATTAATAGATATGAGTTCATGAGGATTCAAGATCAAGGAGGTCATAGAGCGATCATCCTTTGACAAAGAATTGGGAAGACACATCCTTTGGCAAAAAACGTACTACAGCAATACTGCGATGGTCCCTCAAGGCGGGATGTTTGTGCCTCTCCTGTGAAACATAGTGCACGACAAAGTTCTGCGACTTAAGTTGCTTGTTAAGACGACCGAGTTTCTGACGAAATTGTTGTGCTAACTGTGCCCACTGTCCTCCACCAATAACGACAATCTAAAATTTGTTGTAGCCTGACGGTCCAAAACTACCTTAGCTTACAACTGGGACTATAAACAGTCGCAAGCCTGGGCAATATGCAGCATTTTGTTCAATTTCGTGTAGGAATCCACGTCTTTAAGGTGTTGAAGACTGTAAACCACTTATAGGAGCAAAGATAGGGTTCAGCTTTAGGCTAGGCTTCACAAAGACTGTCAAGTTTGCTATATCAAAGGAGGCTTCACAGATACAAGCGGGTCTTTGCCGTAGGCATGGTGTTAAATATCCGTAAGACTGAGTATTTCAAAAGGTTTTGCTGTGTGGAGTAACCACCTCTATCTTTTATACGCGGCTCCTTTCCACACTCGCAAAATGTCGGGGGACGTATAGAAAGAAAGATTGTTCCATCTAGAATGGCCAGTTTGATCCTTCTACGGCTTGGGTCATGGCGCTTAAAGCGAAGGAACCTATTTACGGAGTATGAAGGCTTATAACACTCAGAACAATAAACAGACATTGAAGCTCCGATTTGTCAAAAAGACCTTCTTTAGGATAACCAGAAGAAAGGTCGATGGTTATGAAAGAGCTCGTTTAATGGCCTACAACCTGATTTCAAAATCGAGCTCTTCCTAAATTGAGCTTCAACAAACATTTAACGAATTTACCATTTGGGTTTGTCAATTATTTCCACAGTTTTAGCCAAGAATAGCTCACCCATTTTCAGTCTTAAATACTCAGCTAAAGCAAAAGATGATGGTCTTACTGCAGGCACTTCGTAGAGGAAAGACCGAACCTGCCAACTTCCAAGCCCCCAGCTTCTAATATGCCTTTATTTTGAGGTCATAGTGGAACTGGACGATGATTTGTTCCTCAATATTGAACTCGCAGAATGAGCTGAGAAAAACAGGTAGACTTTGAAAAGAAGAGCGGGAAGCTTTTTTTCTGCGGATCCGCTTTTTGTCTCCCGTGAAGCACGCTTCGTATTTGAACCTAGCAGAAGCTGGGTTGGACTTACGGTTGTAACTTGAAAATTAAGTTTGTGTCCAAAATTGGAAATAAAGATGACCAACTGTAGCTATAAATGACCAAAGACGTATCAGTCCGAAATATTTCTAAACACAGAACAATCAGTAGAAATACGATTTAGGTTGTATAAAAATTGAAAAATTTTTCATCTCGTAAAAATGGAAAAGGACTATGTGACCATGAGAAAAAATAATGACCAAATTTGGTCACAAATGACCAATGTAGCAACCGTGGTTGGACCGCCTTCTGCCACCATTATCATGAGTAGGTACACTGAATAAAAGGTACATCATATGCATGAAAAAGTTCATCAATAAAACGAAAAATTTCATCAATTTTAGTCCAGTGAACTTTTGCATTGTTATGATGAAACGGATTTCATCAATATGAATATGAAAAATGTCTTTTCATACATCATATTAACAATCTGTTCATCACATTGAAGAAAACGATAAAAAAAATTCATCAATATGATGATTCCATTCGTCAATATGATGAATATAACGGTGAACTTAATTATTTTCATTAATATAACGAATCAGTTCATCTATTCATAAGATGAACGCTTACATCAACATTCCCCTTAACAAAAATTAAATTCAGTTTTTTGATGAACACGGTCATCAATATAATGAAAGCCGTCATCAATACGATGAACGCCGTTCTGCAAAAAATTAATGAATGCACTTTCTTCATATCGTAGGCGCAGTGGCTTAGTGGTTAGTGTGTTGGACTACTAAGCGAGGGGTCCCAGGTTCGAATCCCGCAAAAACCCAAATTCCAACTTGGGGTTTTTTCCACTGCGCCACCTCTCGCGAACGTCTGACAAACATCCGAGAGTATAACTTTCTTTAGAGCTTCTCAATTAGCCGTTTGGAATCGGCATAAAATTGTAGATCCCTTCCATTCGTTCCAAAAATAAAACTCACACAAAACGAATGGTTGCGAGAAGCTAGGCCTTGGGTCCCTACGGACCTGTTGCGCCAACTATATATATACTTTCTTCATATCGAAAAACGGTTCATTAATTGTCAAAAAGTTTTCATGAATTTGTTCATCATATTGGTGAAAAGTACGTCATATCAATGAACACCATGTTGATGAACGCCATTCGTCAATATGACGACGTCTTCTTTTTTCAGTGTAGAGACCTAATAATTTTAAAGTCAATTTGAAGTCTACATTTGTCTGAAGGAGGTTTGTGGAATGAGTCGCGCTCTCCTTATACAAGGTCAGTGCTTCCTTGGGAAATCTTCAAAATTGAAAGTTTTCTCAGCTCAGCCTAAGATGTAAATGAAATCACTGTGCAGTTTGAAATAAAAAATACATAAGGAATTGGCGCCACAGGTCCGTAGGGCCTATCATTCATTAGTTTTGTGTGTCTTAAATTTTTGCAACAAATGGAAGGGATCTACAATTTTATGTCGAACGGCCAATTGAGAAGCTTATTCATGACAGTTATACTCTCGGACGTTCGCGAGAGGTGGCGCAGTGGGGAAAAACTTAAGATGCAATTTGTGTTTCTCTGGGGAGCGAACCTGGGACATTTCGCTTAGTAGTCCAACACATAACAACTAAGCCACTGGGCAATTGCTGGAGAAAAACTGACAGCCACAGTTTTAGGGCTTCTTAAAGAAGGAACCTCCTACTCCCAGCACGTCTTCACAGTCTCATGATACTCGTATCAGCCCACGGATCAAGTGCGAATCTCTCCACAAGCCAAACAATTTCCACGCTATACGAAACGTAACCGATACTAAAACAGCAGCCACCTTTCTATACTCTCGGCAGCTGTAGGTATCCCCACGACAGACCTTCCGCAATGACCCACTTGCATTCAATGTAAACAAACCGCCGCCGGCCGTTTGATTTAACGATTACATGACATTTTCGTATTTACAAGCCAATAAACGGTGCAATTTCTTAATCCAACATCCATCAGAGAACAGAGATCAGAGATCAGAGACTTGGGCCCGCTTTTCCCGCAAAAATCATAACTCCTCGAGCTGACGTTAATCGGCATCGGATTAATTGGACACCAGCATCCGACCCTTGCCATCCTGACATGCGGCAACATTGTCGACCGATTGCGCCATTGGCTTGTAATCACAAACCGACACTAAAAACGCTCTTCGCAATAATAATTAATCTAAGCAACCGCAGTAATAAACCATAAATTACCACAATAACAAGTGTCCGAGTCCCAGTGTGTGTGGAATTCCGCCCGGGGGTACACTCCTCGGAGACGTCCTCGCCGTGCTCATTGCAACTGACAAAAAAACACACGGAAAACACTTCAACTCATTAAAAGAAAGGGAACTCCATGTCCCAATACTGCGTATAACCGTGTGTTGCAATAGCCCACCAAACATGAGACAGCTTCTGTAGCACCTTTGTTCTAAGGGAAACCCCTTTCGACTGCATACACACAGACTCTCGGCCAGGGGATAAGATGGATGTCCAGCACCCAAAGAAGAAGCATCCAACAACAGCAGAGAACCTGTCCAGTTTTATGCTAATTAATATGAAGGAGAGGAGAGCTTGCAGCGCTCATTTCCTCTTCACACTGGCCGGTGTAGTCGGGCGCGAAAAAACATCCAGTTTACATCATCGCTGGACATCAAATGTATTCGCTACTAATTACCACCAAATGGGATGCGAATGATGTTCACATGTCCGGCAGGAGGAGGAGTGCGCAGCAGCAGACAGAAAGTGGAAACAACTCGAGGGACCATCGTTGGAAGATCCATCAAAATTTGCGCACAGCGCAGCGAGCGAGAAGATGCAGAGGATCAGCGTGCGCATCCAGACAGTATGTGTGTTTGTGTCTATATAGAGGGAAAGGGCCAACGTTCATTTTAAATTCATTTTTATTAATTTCTTTTTTTAAGCTTACATACTAGACAAAAACGATTAAATCTAATTTAAAACTAACAATTATCTTATTCTAGCTTACTGGCTCCAAGCGAGCGCTCTAAACTTATCAATATCCTTAAAATTATTGCCTTTCGGCCTTAAGTTTATCTATTTCTATGATTTGTTTTGTTTTTTAATTTTCAAGAAACTTTAGAAAACTTGAACTCTTTATTATTTGATTTACTTAAAACTACTTAAGACTACCTAAGCTACTTAACCTAAATTACCTATAATCAGGGTGGTGAGCAATCTCATCGATTGGTCACCATCCTGATCGCGTCCATGGGCGCCTGACAGCCGCCCACAAGGGTTCATCAGTGTCACCGAGCCTCGAGCGAGGCTATAAGCGTCGCTCGAGACTCGGCAGCACTATCATGTTGGCTAGCCCGGCACCTCCCAGAGACCCCCTACACTAAGCCTAAACCTACAAACTTAATCTAGCTTAAAACTAAGGAGGATGCTACGTAAGTAGCGCAACGGCCCGGGAGAGCGTATCCACCCTCACCTGTTCCTCAAGCCACCAAAATTCGGTGAACTGCTTGACCGTATCGACCCTGTCCCGTTCCGCAATTGCGGTACTAAAACGGAGGAGCTCCTGAGCATTGGCGGCGTACCCGTCGTGGATGAGCCGCTTATCCCTCGCGCCGCGGTGGCTGTGGTACAATACCGGCACACCATCTTTTGTCTGGACTAACCCTTTCATATCTACATGAAGAAATGCCTCAGGCGGGATAAAGCCAGACCGAAGCGTACTCTCGTGGTACATTATATTGGGGTAGTAAGCCCCTGAGATCAGGTTATTATCACTGGCCATCGCCCTTGCAACGTGCCTCCGGATCACCTTAATAAGGAAATTGTCAATCCTATTCAGTCGAGCCCCATTGTATAGGGTCCTGTTGGGATAGTATTTTATGTACTGAGATTCAGGAGTTCTAAACAACCCTAGACAGGCCCTGAGACATTGTCTCTCAAACACACGAATCTTTTCCATATAGGACGGCGCTATATTGAACCACATAGGACAGCCATAAGCGATGATAGGCCTTATAAGGGCCACGTAGCAAATGACCTTCACCCTGGAATCAAGTTGACTGCTGCGAAACAGTCTCCTTGTCAGAGCGTAGGCCCTCTTAGCCCCAGCAAGGCAAGCATCTATATGTTTGTCAAAATACAGATACTGGTCGAGCCAGATGCCAAGATACCGGACCACGTTTTTCACCGCCAATGGTCGCCCCTGCTGTCCAATAATTGTTAATTTTCTCCAGTTTTTTCTGGTATCCCCAGAGGCCCCAGCCAATGTTGTTCTGAACAGTATTGTTTCCGATTTTTGGAAATTGATTTTCAACTTCCAATCATCGCAATACCTCTTAATTTGCTCGAAGTCACGTTGCAGAAGGATGTTAATGACCTCGATTTTTGGTCCTGACCTGTACGCCACTAAATCGTCCGCGTACGCTATAGCATGTCTGAGGGAACCCACCAGATCACTTGTGTAAATATTAAACAGGACCGGAGAATTCACTGCTCCCTGTTGTAAGCCGTTTTTAATTTCGAAAACCTTGCTTGAAGTCACGTTGCCAGCTTTGACAACGAACTTCTTTCCCATAAGCATGTCGTAAATCATGTATAGCAAAGGTTTTTGAATGCCCAATCTGGTCAGCTTATAAAAGAGCCCCTCCAACCATACGGTATCGAAGGCCTTCTCAAAGTCGACCAGGCAGGCACCCGTGCATTGTTTCTTACTCTTATTCCACTGAATGTCGGAAACCAGTTTCGACGCGGCATGAATAGTGTCATGCCCCGCTCTGAAGCCAAACTGGTTGTCCGGAATGATCTTGTTTTCCTCAACCCATTTTAAGAGGGATCTATTGACGACTTTCTCGAATACCTTGCTAACATTCGGGAGCAAACTAATTGACCGGAGATTAGCAGGGTTCGTCCTATCTTTATCCTTTTTCGGGATAGGGTGTACCACCGCTATTTTCCATTGCGCCGGATAATATGCATTATTCAGCGCATTGTTAAATAGCGTGGCGAAGATATCTATCGCCTCTAGCGGCAGGTGTCTTAATACGACGTTTGGGACACCGTCCACTCCCGCCGACTTTTTGTTTTTAAGTGATTCAAAGATGCACCGAAGTTCATCTCTACTCACGAACAGATGAGTATTTGCATCGGCGATTGTGCCATTTGCACGGTTGTCGTCATTGAACCCGGTGAAACCGTTGTTCTCGGATCGCCAATCTTGAATTTCGGTCCGCAGATAAAAGTGGTTAAGAAAGGCCCTCTCCTCGAGGTCGCGGTTACGGCGAACAGGGTTGTTCACCGTATACACAGTCTCAAAGAAAGCTCCCATCAAATTCACCCTCTCCTGCGGGTCTTCGACCACGAAAAAACCGTCGTTCGAGTCGGCACTCTCCGGACTTATGCCAGCAGTCAGTAATGTCTGTCTGTTCTCGTTCGTCCGAGGTATTCGAACACATGAAATGTCGTTATGATCCTTCCGCCTGAACAGTTTATTTATTTGCGGGAACATTTTCGGACTACTGGCTTTTATAGCCCGAATTTTATTGCCCCAATACAAACTTACAGATTTTCTGTAATTTTCTGAGATCAACTGTTTCAAGTTTTTGATCATCGAATTCAGTGTTCTTAACTCGGGATCGTTCCTGTCAGTGAACTGTCTGTGTAGCCGTTTAAGCCTCGAGAGCAGTCTACTTTTATGTCTGTACAGAGCATCGATTGTCGGGTTTCGATACTTTTCAGTTTGTTCTTCGTCCGTGGAACGTCCTACCCGGGGGATAGTCCGCTCCATTGTCTGTTTGATGACGTCATTCATTTGCCGTAAATGACTGTCGATCTCATCGTTCGTTAAGTTCCTGTTTGTCGGTGGGTCGATCTCGCATGAGCGTATGTCGCGTTTTAACACTCTGGAGAAGCGCGACCACTGCGCTTTTCGGTAATCGAAAGAACGCACTTGGTCGTACTGCTCCAGCTGCGTCTGCTCGTTCGGGATCCGTAATACGGCGGCAAGTCCGTAGTGATCACTATCGTACTCAACCGTTCGTAAACAGTTCCGCGTGCTTAGATCAATGTTTGTTAGTTCCAGTCTTTCGTCAACTAGCGCCAAGTCCAAGAAAGAACCATCTCTAGGGAAAGACGGGATATCCGTCGCGTACAACTCGAGTTTGTACTCAATCATATTATGACGCCACCAGTCGTGAAACTGGTTGCCTCTAGGGTTCGGAATATCATTTCCCCATGCCGCATGTTTAGCATTGAGGTCTCCGCCCAAAAAGTAATAATTATCTTCCGATTGATGCTCTAAGCAACGAAAAAGCGTCTCGATCTCATTTAAAAATTCAATGCGTCGAGGAGATTCCGGTGCGTAAAGCGACACCACATACACCCGCCTCTGGGTATTGAGGGGAATGCATACGATGCATGCTTCCAACACTTGGAACCTGCGCACGTCTCCGCTATATATGACCTTATGGCGCAAGCCTTCGCGTACTAAGATAGCGACACCACCTCCCTGTGTGGAGTTGGGCCGGTCTCTTCTAACTACATGATAATTTTTGTAGCCTAATTTGTGCTTCGGCGTTAGCTTAGTTTCGCTAACCAAAAGTACATCTGGCTTTTCGACTTTCAACAGATTGGAAAGATTGATCCTTCTCTCGATCCTAATTAGTGAATTAACATTCACCGCAAGGATCTTTAAGTTTACCTCGTCCAGCGTACCCATCATATTTATGGCGCGGCAGACTCGGCAAACAGCGTCGAATAGATCATGTCTATTCGAGCCGCATGCTCATTTAATTGTTTCTGGAAATTGTCGATCTTTCCGTGCAGTGACAGAAGGATCGATTTCAAATCCAGATCCGCTTCCGGTGTAGGAACCTTCGGCGCGCTTTTTGTGATTGTGCTACCCGGTCCAGATACCATTTGGGCAAAGGACACATTGGGTGCAACAAAATTAGAGAACGAGCGACTCTTTCGACCTTTCTCTTCTTCGGACCTCTGTTTCCGAGCCTGCACATTCTGTTTTACCTGCTGATACTTGGGACATCCCCTGAAATTAGCAGGATGTCCTGAGCTGTTGCAGAGTACACACGAGAGCTGGCCTCGATCTTCTACCCTATCGCTACCTAAAGCACATTCCCCATGTTTGTGGTCCTTATTGCACTTAACGCACCTGAACTGCATGTGGCAGTTAGCTGCGGCGTGCCCGAACCTCTGGCAGCGCATACATTGAAGTACACGATCTGACCTCTTTAATTTTTCCCAACGTACTGCATGATAGTACAGGAATCTGATCCTTTTCAGACTATCTATTTTGCTGTCGGGGGTTAATTGTACCAAAAAGAATGGCAGTTTGCGGCTACCACCCCTGTCCGCAGGCGAAGAAAACGGCTTGACCCCCACGAACTTAAGGTCGACGCACTCATAATTCTTGAGCTCGTTTTCGAGCTCCTCTATTTTTATATTGGGATCGATACCCTTAAGCAGCACCGTTTGCCTCTTTTCTCCTTTTGGAGTGTACGTGAAGTACTCTGTCTCCGCTTTCTCCAGAGCGGTACGCACCTTTTTGTGCTCCTCCATATTATAGCACATGATAATGTGTTTGGTGGCGTTAAGCCTTTTTATATAAAAATTCTTAGTGACTAACCTACATAACTTAATGCTATCACTAATGTCTAAATAACTCACATTTATTGGAGGTATTTTTTCCTTCCTCGTCTGTTGTTGCTGTTTCTGTTGTGGCTGATGCTGTTGCTGCTGCTGCTGCTGCTGCTGCTGTTGCTGTTGACGCTGTGGTTGCTGCTTCTGCTTCTGTTGTTGTTGCTGTGGCAGCGACTGTTTTTGTGCCGGCTGCCTTTTCTGTTGTTGTTGTCGCTGCTGCGATTGCTGGGGCTTTTGGTTTTGTTTTAGCTGTTGTTGCTGCTTCAGCAGTTTTTGTTGTTGTTGTTGTTGCTGCAGTTTTTGCTGGCGCAACTTTTCTCTCTTCTCGAGGAGCTCCTTAATCAGCCGATCGAGCTGAGCTTCCTCATCATCCTCGTCTTGTTGTTCTGCTTCTTCCTCTCTGGCGGCCAGTAATTCTTGGAAGGAATTACCTTCGCCCACATACTGGCCTTCACCCCCTTCGGACTCGTAAGAGTAGTTTAGTCCCTCAGTATCATCTTCGTTATCTGACTCTGTCGCATATGAGGTTGCTCGTGATGTCATCGCTTCCTCATTTGGTGTTGATTTCCTCTTATATGAGAGGTTAGATATTGGCTTAACTTTGCGTCGCCGTTTTTCAGTCTTAGTCGCTGCGGCACTTGTTGTTGGCAGTTCGGTTGCTGTTGTTCGCATTGTTGTTGGTGCTTTTGCTGTTTCCGCACTTGTTTTTGTTGATGCTTCTATTGTTGCTGTAGTTGTTGTTGCCTTTTCTGCACCCACTTGCTGCAGTTTGGCTTTGACTTGCCTGGTCTCTCTTTTGGGCAACGGGGCATCACCTTGCGGGACCTTTGGCTGACCAGTGTCCATCGCGTGATTGCCTTTCGGCACTTCCACTTGTTATTTTGTTTTCACTTTATTTGGTTTAAAAAAAGTCTTCCCCTGCTGGGACTCGAACCGGGCTCCTCTTGCGTCAGAGCCGATGCTATGCTCCACTGAGCCAAATGGCTTATTGGATTTCAATATCCAAAAACACTACTTGTCACTTTTACTTTTGCTTACACTGCCTCGCTAACTTAGTCGTCTGATCACTATGGATGCTGAAGAGCGAAAGGGCCAACGTGTTACGGCGACAATTACAGGGCAAATAAATTAACGCCGTCGGTAAAGTGTAATCATCAGTGGGGTCCCAAACGGACTACAGGTGTTGGGGTGAAGTACAAGAGAGGTCTATTGTGCTGGCCTTCATTGGCTTCTTAATTTTGATCATTTGGCGAGGAATTCTGTATATTCTCTGCCGTCATATGCGTCAAATTCTGTAAATGATCGTTGTTATCTGCGGAGCCTGAATTTAATTTTTAATGGCCTAGTCCTGGCTATTGGATCATAATAAACATAATCGTTGGAGTGTCCGTTTGTGTTCGTATAACTTATAGACGGCTTGATCGATTGAGATCAAATTTACAGACAATATTCGCTTCATCATGTTGATGGTTTAGACTTATGCAAAAATCCGATAGGTGGCGTTGTTATCAAGTTGTTATTAAATTTCTTTTAATGGACGAAAACGACCCTTATTTCAGTTTTGATTCGATTTTAACTAATAATGGTTAAGCTGCCAAAAAAGAAAATCAATGCACTCAGGGAAAACACGATATAAAATCAAGATAATCAGCGTCAGGTCAAACCTATCCTTTGACGAAAGTCTGTTAAGCTAGGAAATTCTTCATCAAAAATCTTACTCTGGGTATTTTTTTCTCTTGATAAAATTTTAATTTTTATTTTAAGATTGTTCTATAACAGTTTTAAGAATGTGCAAGCTTAAATTAAGAAGAAAGTCATTTCATTCGAAGAAATCAACAACTTGATTTTAGGTCATTCCAAACATAAAGTAAGCTGTGTATTTATTTTTAAGCATTACGCGCAATGAAGAACGTGTGAGCTTAAAGTAATCTCTAAATCACCTTATTTGATACCTATTTACCCAGAATAATTACTCCTGAAGCAAACTTACAAGAATTTAAATAAGAACAAGTTTTCATGACATTTCTTTGGTAACACCTTTAAGGTTAGATAGTTTTAGTCCCGATAGGTGGCGCGGTTGTCGAGATATGAACAATTTTGTTTATGCCTGCACTCTGGAGCTGGCCAGTGAACTGGTAAATGTTTTACGGAAATTTTGATATTACAAGGCGGTGAGGTGAATCCTTGATTTTTAATTCAATTAAAACAAGGAATTGAACCTGAGGATGCAAAATTCATAAGCTAGGTCTTACGCAGACGAAATAATATTATACAGATTTGGTTCTTAAAATAATTTGTAATGGATCATACAACTCCAACACAATTATATCTAGGTAACCCTAAAAGACTAATGCCCGTCGATTCGACTGTCTCTCTTCAACACGGGGACATAGTTACGTGTGTTCACCAACTAACTTAGCCACCGATGCACTCTTGCGAATGATGGTTCAGCCCGACAGGTAAAACCAGTAGATATGTATTTCAGTTTGTTTTAATTTTTTATTTGCGCAGGTTCGTCGTTTCGGGCTTCTGCAAAGAAAAATTGAATTTTATAATTTTTTTTTAATTTAATATTGCCAAAGAAGAAATGTTTTATTTTTTAAAGTTAATGAAAACATCTTAATTTTAGACTTAAAGTGGTTAATTATAAAAATTGAATTATTTATGTTATAAAAGTAGAACTACATTTATTACACAAAGCTTTAACAAAAATATAATTTAGTATTGTTCATAAAATCGACAAATGGTAATCACTT
Organism: Cheilosia grossa; assembly: GCA_963082955.1. Lineage (NCBI taxonomy): Eukaryota > Metazoa > Arthropoda > Insecta > Diptera > Syrphidae > Cheilosia > Cheilosia grossa. The sequence continues at coordinate 9,699,187 of OY720144.1, read as the reverse complement.
CATTAATCAACAACCATTCACAATCAGCAATTTTCAATGATTAGACACAGCCCGCGTGAATTTTTTTTAATATCTACAAATTCATCCATTAATAAAAAAAATGAAAATGGTTTATGTTTTTGAATAAGGAATCCGTATCAAATACCATCAACATTTATTTAAGTTTGAAATTTAACGCCTCGTGAAGCAGGCCGGAGTCCGCTAGTAATATAAATATTTTGATTCTGTATAACAAATAATTTTAATAAAATTCTTTAGTTAAATTCATTGTTTCAGTTGAAATAGTCTTAAAAATTGTTTCATCGGGGGCAACTTGTTGCAATGGATTCTTATTGTTATACACAAGAATTAAAACCACCATTTTTGTTATCCCTTGCACTTTGACGTGACACGTGAACTGTGCGAGAGATCAATCGGAATGAATGAACTTTCTTTATCCATCATTCAAGTTTCACATTGTGCGGTTTGATTGGAGGATGCAATTCTTGTATCTGCAATGTTTCGATGTTAGTTTTGGCAGTGGTGGCGCTTGATTCCAGAATATAAATTCGTATATCATGTTCGTTTGAATCCTAATTAGTGTACAATTAATCTATCAGGCAAGGTTTAGATTATTTCGTCTTGATTTGAGAGTATAATTCTTGTTCAAACCTATTTTTGTGTTCAAAAAAATAATTCAGATAATAATAAAAAGCTTGATTTTAGATTTTTATTATTGTTCTAAGAATAGTTCGATTTATTTTGAGATTGAGCACGTAAGAATAAAGAACATTAAAAATAAGCATGATCGAACAAGAATTTAGCTTGCGATATTTTTCTGAGTGTACCCGATAGGTGGCGCTGTAATCCAGTTTTAAATAGATTCCAAATTACCTCTCTTGGAAATTTTGTGAGCCAATTCGGCGACAAATCGTCACGAATGATTTCTTACTTAATTTACGAAAAGGCGGCCAGACGTCTATTTGAGTTCGTGCCACGATTCCATCGACTGGGGTCATATTCACACAATACATTTGCTTCATCAACCCGATTATTTCTAGATATGTGAGGCTTCGCTAGGTGACGCTGTGGCCAAGTTATAACCTAATTTCTCAATTTATGGACAGAAACGATGCAACAAAGGTTAGTTTAGTGCCGACAAATACAATCTGGACCCAAAAGTTGGGGTTGTTGTCGAGTTTTTAGTTCTTAGTAAATAGTAATTAGTAATTGAGTAAATTTTATATCACTCCAGAATAGTTTTTGGGTGAATTAGGGGTCAATGCGAAGCGGGTGATTTTTTATTTAATTTTCGAACAGACAAGCGATGTTTTTTTTAAAGCGACAACGTTCTTTCGTTTATTGGTTTGCTGTAGATTTATTTTCTGTAAGCAGAAGAGTAGCTTTCACATTCATGGATAGGGCTGTAGGACAACAGCTAGTAAACATTTTAAAGGGCTTTCAGCCAAAAAGAGATCAATTTGTGAACCAAATTTGTACTCCGCCGCTTGAAGAAATATATTCATAGGCTTTCTGAAAGGCAAAAATCGGTTGTTTCTATAGCTCGCAGACAAGACACGAATTTATACCTATCTGGAAATATGTCTAGATACTGTTGCGGCGATAAAGCTTCACCTTTCCAGTGAGAAGAATTTAATAAAAAAAAGCTCTTTCACACTCTTTCTGAGCTATCTGAGTGAGATCAATCAAATATGAATTCCTTTAACGTGTATACACGACGATCATCTGAATCCAAATAATGTCCCCCCTCCAAACCCCTCTTCAATGAAAACCAAACTCTTGGCGACGAAACCAACAACAAAACGAACACCTCTCAATCGTTTCTCGTATTTCATCTGTTATCGGCAAATTAAAATTGGCACTTAATACGCTCCAAATCAAGTACTTCGCACCATGCAAAAGATCACGAAATGTCATGCACACCGTCCCACGTGACGACAGCCAACGATGGGTATATCCCATCGAGACGGACAAATCGAAGACAGCACCACCCGGCCCAAATGCGGCATTCCAAAAATAACACTCACAGGGGGGGTTGGCTTGCCACAGAGCCAACGCTAAGGACACGATAACAGCCCAACGATAACGTCCTGATCATGTAAGTACATTAACTTAACCTGGCTCCGGCCGACGCACCGTGGACCGTCGAAGAAGAAGAAGGTCCCTCGGACCAACCTTATCAGCATGTGTGCCAAATGACTGTGTGTGTTGATATGACCACGCGGTATTCGCATTAAAACTCTCAATTTTACAAAATGCAAACAAGTTAATAAATAATCGCTCACGAAAAATACCTCAGATATAGGCACAGGACGATGGCGCAGAGGATGCTCTTCCTCCCCATGCATATATGTGTACGTATGCAATTGCAATCATTGACGGCGGCGGCCTGGTGCGCGTTATCACTATGATTCGCAAGGCGTTAAACTAAAAAAGTTTTTAAGTAGCCGGGTGACGATGATGAAGAGACACACCACGTCGGACCGAAACAGAACTGGTCCGCACTGTGAGCCCCCCTGCCTTAAGTGTGTCGGACATATTTAAAAATGAAATATTATTCCGTGATTAATTGCCCCGACCAGGACGGCTGCAGCAGTCTTCAGTTTGTTTTAATGAAGAGCAAATATGATGCACCGATTGCAGTCGCTCCGGTGTCGATCTATCGGTATAGAGGACGGAAGAGTCTTGCCTCGTTATCATTTAATAAAAAGCCTCCTCTGAGGTTATGGCGGTTTTTTTTTTTTCGCCTTTCTCGGGTTTCATGGCGAGCGAGAGTTTGTTGAAGACGCGAGAGCTGCTACTATCAGTGGGGTGACAGTTTGCTAGAGTTGTTTTTTTTTTTGCTCTTTACCAAACGAGACTTTTCAAGTTGCCACAACATGGACTTTCATATTCAAGTAATTTCATTATTGCACTAGAGCGGTGGGGAATTTCCTTTAAGACGGAGATATGAGCTGCGCTGTAGGGTGCCAACTGCCTACTGTATTTCGGGCAGGAGCGGCTGCGGCGGTTTGTCGGCCTGGAAATGTATTTTCGAAAATGTGTTTGGTTGATCGAGGGATTTTTGGAACCTAGTCCATTGTAAATGGACTTTTGGTTAGACATCGGAGACTTCCAGAAGCTCATGCGACCGCTTTACGAACTGTCTCATCTTGTCTTAATCGAAAAACTGACAAAGACCGGTTTATAGTGCAGGACTTCCGAACAACGAGGTATCTTTCATCGAAAACTTAGTGAAACCACTTTATAGTGAGTTGATGAGCAATAATTTTAAGGATATTAATAAGTTTAGAGCGCTCGGTTGGAGCTAGTAAGCTAGAATAAGATAAAATGTTAATGTTAAATTAGATTTAATCGTTTTTGTCTAGCATGTAAGTTTAAAAAAAAGAAGTGAATAAAAATGAATTTTAAAGTGATGAGTGAGGCTTTTGGGCCACGAGTTGACTCTTCGTACCCTCGTTCAAAAACCCAATACAACCGCCTTACAGTGAGTTGATGAGTGAAGCTCTTGGCCCACAAATTGACTATTCGTATCTTCATTAAAACCTCCTTGGACCACTATAGCGCAATTGCTCCGGACACCGATCTGACTTTTCAAATAGTCACTGAAAAAACCATTGATATGGTAAGGCTTCCACTCTTCAAACTGATTCTTCTAATATCTTCATCCAAAACTTCACCGGGATTGGATCAAGATTCATTGAAGCTTCAAGACCACAACTGGAACTGACCCCCATAACTTCAAGAAAATCTTGAACATGATCCTATTGCGGAATAGGAAATTCATTAAAATTACAGGCGGAAATATGGAAAAATGGAAAGAATATCAGGAAATAGTCGACAGTGAAGTCGATGCCAAGTTGCTCTGAAATATGATATTTGTGAGCCATGTAGCTCGTTTTAATCGGAAGCTTTATGCATCCAGAATCGTGTTACGTTGCTCCCATACAGTAAAATTATTACCTACAGTTTTTCGCTGAAACCTCTAGCGCCCCTCTTCACCTAAATTAAACGTAAAAAAACTATCCTTGACAATATTTTGAAAAGTCACATTAAAAACTCAATCAGCAGCCCACCCTTTAAAGTTTGATTCCTTTTGCTACGATTTCCGTCCAACTCCTGGCGCCCCACTTTCCCTATCGCCCTACTCACTGCGCTGATCCGCCGCCCCTGAACATCTTCACCTCAAGTGCGCTTCAATAATATGCAAAAAAAATAAATAAAAAAATTACCAACTTAAACAATTTATTAAAAGAATAAGGATCCAATCAATTTGCGCGAATGATTTATTGGATTGGAACAGACGTAGAGTACTCACACTTGTACATGTGTGTGTGTGTTTTTTTTTTCGAATTGAATTCCTCTGTACATTCGGATATCATTGCGCGTTAAATAACCCGTTGTCTCATTTTGAAGGTGACATCCATTCCATTCTCCAATACTTCGAACTTGTGGTCAGGTATATTTGTGGACTTTCGTTGGTCGTTGGTCGTATCTTTGCGCTGCTGCAAATAAACCACGCAATGTGTATAGTATGATTTGAATGCGAAATATTAATTTGTCCGCGGCGTTGAATTTATTTCACTTTTATCCCCTTGGCTTGTTATTGAGAAATTTATGCACAAATGGCATGAGATGTGCGGTTAATTAGGCGTTGTCTCGTGTGGCGCAAGTACACGAGCCAGAACGCTGCGGTGGACTTCAATTGAATTCAACTGAATGGCAGAGTGTGTGGATGATGATAGGTGAAGACGAACGTGGGTACCGGTCACGAGTGTTAACTTTCGATGGCGATTTTCTTATTTATTTATTTATTATTTTTAGGGAGAGATACTAACTTTGAAAGGCGATGGGGTTTTGGTGATTGGACTTGACGCCAGCATGTTGTTGGCGAGGTGATATTGATAGTCATTGACCTTTAGGCATTCACAAATGTAGTAGAATGTGCTAGGTATGTCTACAGCCACAGCTTTACTTAGACCATCAGTTGGGTCCATTGTGTCCTAGAAAGTGCTAGGACAAACTGAACATGATTTCGGTCTACCCACCACAGCTCGATGACTTTTCAATCCATTGATCACCTTAAGGACAGACCTCCAGAGGTTGCAACTCAGCATTGAAAGCGGCATCCATATTGCATTCACATCATCAGTGACTTGTGCCAGCGCCACCTATATGATCGTCCTCTTCGGACACTCCAGTGAAAGGCGACACAAATTCCTGCATCAACCGTTATGAAGAAGTTTTCTTCGATTGCCACCCAACAACATCAACCAGTTCGAGGAATGTGGACTATACTCAAGCAATTTCCACAAGCCATCAAGTAAAGAGCATCCTTTGGCGCTTGTCAACTCCCGCCACACTGCGACCGCCATTATATGTTTGTTCCGTCACCTCGGGCATAATTGCTCACACACGATCAAATAGGCTAACGAAAATTACATTAATTTCCATCCGGGCAAGTAGTCGCACCCAGTTGTGGTGCGGCTGCGGCATTAGCTCAGAACACCATCTCTACCATCACCGCGGGCACATCCCTTTTTATGACGTGTAAATTTGATACTGGAGTCGAATTGAATCCGCGACGCTCGCGCTCCTGCAGCAGCAACAACAGCAACCACCATCTGAATCTGACAAAATTGACTGACAGCCGGACCCCATTAGGCCTGCGGGACATGTTTTGTTTTTGTCTGTGTTCGCTCGCGCACCTCTACCGGTTTCTGGGCCGCTGCTGATTGATTGAGCACTCTACTCTGCTCACCCCGGCTCATGCCACTTGTCTCAATGAATCCCAGCTGCCGATGCAATTTTGATGAACTCATTTGCATCTCGGAGTCACCGGCCAATTCCCATGGTGATTTTCGTCACACCGCACACCGGTTTCCCGATATACGCACCAACAACGTTGGTACTTAGCTCGTAAATATAAGTATCTGCCCGCTGGGAGATTAGCGTCACTTTGAATGTGTGAACTCTTGGAATTCCATTTGTGCGTATCTGGGCATCCGTGTGATTTCCACGTTCCCTTGCCGTCGATCGTCCGCACAATGTGATGGGGCCGGTGTGTGAGAGATTAAGAGATCACTGAGGGTATCATGGGGGAGATTATGTCACGGACGACCGTGAGCTTAACTTGGTCCCAACTGCTGCCGTTCAATCAATCGGTATAGGCTCTGCTTATTAGCAGTCCCATTGTTCCAGGAATTGTTCTCAAATCAGACCGTGTGTCTTTGGTGCGGCCCTGATGATGTGCATCCACAGTCCAGGAAGTTCTCATTGTCTCTGCGCGCGATGGAAACGGGTTTTCCTCCCTCTTATAATACAGACATACCGGCAGAGATTAGCTTCAGACATTTATGCTTCGCGTCAAATAAAAGGAATTGAAGCCAATCAATTCGGGAATTGTTTTCCAATCAAAAATGCTGCTCTGGTCACAGACACTCTGTCTGTCATTAAAATTGTTAAGAACACAAGTTTATGAGGTGACATTAAAAAGTTGATGCCGGAGGTAGGGAGGGAGGGTGTGTTTTTCTTTTAGATTTATTAGAGATGTGCGGCTGGAGGTGAATAAAACCACACAGGCGAAGCCAAAAATGGGAAAAATGTCACAAGTGCGTGATCGTTAAAAGTGAATGCACCTGATTAGTGCGGCTAAGTAGAAGTTCAGGCATTGCGATGACACTTCGTGATGGAATGGCGTATGAAGCGGAATACTTATATGGCAGGATATTTGTGAAGTTTAGTGCTGTGTTTGAGGCACGTACGCTTCTCAAAAATTTATTGGGGCACTTTGGAGCTCTTTGACAGGGTTTATAACACCTGCTGCACAGTGCGGCGTGAGGTTTTTGTTGGACATTAAGTGGAATGTGCTTGAAGGGTGGGTAGGACGATGAAGATGATTTTAAGAATCAAGGAATAGGAATTATATTTTATATGTATGCATGCGGCCACTTAATTTCACTTAAAAAACAAGGAAAATTTCAATTTGACGCAATCGTATATTCTTTCCTGCGGTTGACAAAAGTTTCTGAACGTGCAGCCACGCGTTTATCATAAGAAAATGATGACACAAAATATGTCCATAAAATGTCAAAATATGCCATGAAAAATCCAAAATATGCAAAAAAAAAAAAAAAATTAAAAATATGCCATCTCAGCAAAAATATTCAAAAAGCTAAACAAAATACTGCCATCTGTTTTGAGCACCTCTGCATTCTCCGACACATATTTTCGAAAAGTTGCCGCTACGGATGCGCTCTGTTTTGGAATTTTATCTAAAATGGTTTATTTTGCCTTAATTGAAAACAAAATATCGAAAATGTATGTTCTTACAATTTTTATTAAGCAACATTTTATTGCTATCTGATCTGTCTGCCTATAGACAGATAGCTGTTTACAATTTGAATTTTAAAAATGTGAGTACAAAATGATATTAGAATTCAGCTGGAATACAGGACAGCTGGAACGTTTTTAAGGGCTGACCAGTTATGAATGGCAGATGAAAGATAGAATTTTTGACGTTCGTTTGCATTTCGGTGAAATCAGTTTTTAAGTCAGTGTTTAAAGTTTATGTTTCTTAAATATGCACGAAAAATGTGCATTTATTGTTAAAATATAATCAATAAGCAAAAATATGCAAAAATATGTGCTAACGTTTGAATTCCATTCTTACACGTATTTCTTAATTCGAAAAAACTTTCTGACTCTTTTGCTTCTAAGGTTGTCAAAAAAAAAAAAAAAAAATACATACCTACATTTGCGTATAAATTCAGGCCCTGGTTATCTATATATATAAAAGACAATGAAGTGCGTGTGTGTGCGCATAACTCGAGAAAGGATTGTTTGATTTTAACAATCTTAGGCTTGACGGTTTCGTTTTGGACCAAGGAAGGACAAAGGCTACTTTGAGGGTATGAAAGAGGTTATGTTAGTTTGTATGGGGAAATCCACTTTGAAAAAATAAACTGGGTATAAATCGAGTAGTGACACTTGAAATACAAAAAAATATATACTCCATATCTATATAAATATATAATATTGACGTTATAGCTCGACAACGATAACTACTGGAACAATTTTCAAGATTATTTCTTTTTTTTATTCGTATTGCTGTATTTACTGTTTAGCAAGGCTTTAAAGATAGGATAGGTACTTTCGGACCCGATAGTTGGGGCTATTGTCGATTTTCGAAACCACTTTACCGATTTCAATGAACTTTTGTGGTTGGTACCAGTTTGAAAGATAGGATGGTTCTGGACCCTAAGAGTGGCACTTTACAAAAGATTAGAAGGGTACAGCGATATATAAAGGCGATGTGCCCTCAAAACTCTGGAAGGGATTGTGTGATGTTAACGATTTTGGGCTTGATTGTTTCGGTCACACAATTTAAAATTGAAATTCGGCTCAGTTATAATTTTGTTGCGCAACCTCATTCCACCGAAACTTTGTATCGGAAAGTTCAATGGCAAAGATTTTAGTTTTGTTCCTCTACATATATATTTAGTAAGAATGGAGAAGGATGAAGGATATGCACGCGTCTGCCAAATGGGACAACAAATATTAAATCGTGTGTTAATTGTCAGGTGACTGACAGCTTTTCAAATTTTTTAACCAAGAAATTTGTTGAGTAAGATTCTTAGTGGAGGAGTAGTATCTTGCGCTCTCTATTAAGAATTTTTAGATTTAAGGAACGGCATTGAGTAAAAATATAAAAGTAAACAAACAGACCTATTTTTATTTCACGGATTCTGCTTATTCCGTACGATTTGACATTTGTTTCTAAACGCCTTAAGTTATGATTTTTGACTGGAATAGAGCTACTTAGCTCTGGTTTCTATGATTGGATGTGAGGTCGTGATGAACGTATGTGGGGGTGCAAATGAAGTGGGAGTTTCTGGTTGTGTAAGCTCCAAGTGGGTGGAATTATTTTAAGGTGCATATTCAATATGGTTGAAAAAAAAAGAAGACGTGGGTAACATTTGCTAAAAATAAGTTTTGCGTCGCTGTCATTAAATTTTTAATAGAAGTGCGGCATTGAGTTCTTAAAAAAAAAATATATATTCACACTGTTCGGCTTTTGAGTAGTAATTTTTGAGATATAATTAAAAAAAAACAGATTTATTCGAATTTTTGGAGAATAACTAAGTACATGGGATCTTTTATTACGTTTAATATGTATTTTGATCAAAATCGTTAGAGCGGTTTTTTTTTTTTAATTTGTCAGACCAAACAGTAACAAATATTGCAAGGTTTAGTTTGGAAAATACTTTTGCTTAACTATTAAGCGCAAAACTGACTACTATTATATTATTCGGGATGTAAGCATTATACTTGGTTCTTAAAGTTTTATCGAAATCGGGGTTTTCGAGACATGACCAGTTTTTTAAATAAACGGGTTTTGTGATTCGAATTGAAAATTAAGGACGCAATAATTTTAAAAACATCAATTTTACTGTAAGTATGCCCTCTGCTTAAATTCGTTCGTTTCGTTTTCAGGTAAACTAAAGAAATTACTAAATTTAAAAAAACAATCCTTTTTTCAAAAAATACACTGCATGATAGTATTGATAATAACTAAGCTTGCTGTTAAGCTATATATGACCATATTACCTTAGGAATGAATATATTTTGCAATTGTAACCATTTTCGAGATATGCCCAAATTTCAAAAGTACCTACCTTTATTCGAATTTTTATCAAAAAACTGAGTATGAGGTCATGTTAACCTCACCAACTTAAGCTCAAATAACAATTTTGGTTGAAATCGTTAGAGCAGTTTTCGAACAAATCAAACTGGTATGCACATTTTATACGGGAAGTACCTTGCAAAAAAAAAAGAAACAGCCAGGAGCTGTAGACCCACAAACTCGAAATCCCAAGCTTGAACCAAATCAGGTCATCCGTTTAGGATGTAGGGTTTGGGTAGGACGGACAGAATTTGCAGACCCAATTTTTTGAGTTATTCTATCATCGTAATGCCAGAATTGATTAACATCTCGAGTTCGAAATTTTGGAATACTACGTAATCGAAAGAGTTAAAAATAATAACCAAAAGTTGGGGTTTCTTTTTGGGAGAAAAAGCCAAATCTGGGGGTTTTTCAGATTTATCTGAGGGGAATATTTTGACCGTTTGGCAACGCTAGTTGGTTAATACCCCTCCTTTCCTATGAACCCTTGTCGTTGGGGCTCCCAGAGAAATCCATCTCTAACATATGGGTACATATTCTCGACGAGATCGTTCAATATGCTTCTTTTAAGTCGCGTTAGCTTTCTCCCCCGATTACAGAGAGTTGTGACAAGACGGGGGTTTGAGCTACGAAACCCTATAACCCGTATAGCCTAATTCTATCTGAACGGCTTCAATATTTTGTTTATTTAGGTTTTCTGCTATTTTTTCGATCTCACGTGACCTGTTTGAATTTCAGTCATTCCTCGGAACCGAAGATCGTCGTATTTTTATAAAGACCGGACATTACGGAAACAACACTAAATAGTTGGGTCTGACCTCAATGTAAGCCTTTAGTCTCTTCACCAAATTGCGGAATAAACTTTGACAAAGACCGGCATTTCCATAAGGTAATTAATTTTCCTCCCTCTGACAAACAGCTTATTATTCTCACACTTACATACCTACAATCATCGACAAAGTTCATACCCAAATTTGAGGAACAATCACAAAATCTGTCAAAACCTCCACCCAATGGCTGGCCTAAGTTCCACTCATCGCGAAAGCCGTACTTAAACTCCCAGACAGACTGTCTGAATGTCCCTCCAGCTGTATACCCACCAAACTCTTATGCAAATGCACCATGTGGCTTAATTGAAAGCCATTTCCTGTGCAAGGAAACTTTGCAAAACCAAATACGGCACAATAACATTAAATCAATTGAAAGCCACTTGGTAGCTTCTCGACTGGATATCGCCACAAATTGGCCAACAATTGCGATTCCTATCGTTCGAGGCGCTCCATCTCCGACTGCGCCAAAACATTTATAGCTCGTAGCTCGTGTAACGAATTTCGTCGCCCCCCCAGCAAACGGCAGTTCTGTGGTTGGTAGTCAATCAATTTGATTTGATTGCGTTCAATTAGTTTCCTCATCTGTCAGTTGTGATCTTTCCTTTGGCTATATCTGCACGCAAAGATCTCTAATCGAAGCCACCTGTATGGCGTATGCGTGAATGCTATACGGCATTCCGTGAAAAGTTCAGCTCTAAAAGGTTTTTAATTGCACTATGCGCATGGTGCGGGTTACTGGTACCTACTACTGTCACTCCTCGAAAGTGTCAAATCGAATGTCAAAAGGTAAAAAGCATTCATGCTATGCGATCGTAAATCCATTATACAGTCTACATGACAAATCGTGATCGATATGAAATTAGATGGAGAGCCAGATAGAGGCAGAAGGAGACACAGAAAGAGGCAGAGGGGGAGAGAATTAAATGCGAATAAGCCTTGCGGCTACGGTTGGGGGAATAATTGAAAATCATGTTCATCTATTTTGCCTGTCAATAGAAATCCAATTTGTCGGAATTGAAATCGGTGCAGGAGCGGACTCGGTGAAGTTTCGGCCTTGAATATAAGAGCGCTTAATTTCTGCCCAGGATATGTCCTCTTGCAGACATCTTTAGAGAGATCGATTTTGTGTAAATGTTAAATTAATTTTCCTCCATCTTTGCTTTGTCTGTTTCACTTTTTCTCATATTGTTTTTATGCACCTTTGAAATTCTTTGGGTTGTAAAAATGTTTGGCACTGACAGTTGCATAAATGAAATCTATCGTGACAAACAATATTTTTACTGTAAATGATACAAATATTTCTTTCCTTTTGGCAAAAGTCTACTCTACCGCCGACCCGCTCCTGACCATTCCACACAAAAGTGCACCATAAATTGATTTCTTTGCCATTCACATAATGCTCAGGGAATAACACACCTTTATGAGTGGCGGCCGGCGCGCATGCCCAAGCGCATGCATTATTGCAAATATTTGTTGGAAAAAATCCTTCCTCCCCTTTCACTCGGTTTGAACGCTCAATTTGTGAACCTGCTGCTGCTGCACAGCAAGAGGATTCAATTCAATCCATATCCATCTAGTCCATGGAAGTAGTGCAAACAATATGATTCGGTTGCTGGCGGATGGAGGGTGGAAACCGCAGTCAAGTCACGATTTTACCATTGAAATCCGTCGATTATCCGGGGATTAATGTGATTCACTGCGCTCACACTCTAGAGCAAGCGATTGTGCCAGAGATAGGTGGATCAGAGAGTCAGAGATCGGCTGCAGATATTCCATTTGTTTGCCTTGTGGTTTTTCTATAAAATAAATTGCTGATGCTGTGCCACCATCATCGGCTGAAGATGGGCTCTTTTCAAAATGATGACTTAGCAATGGAATAATGGAGCTTCTGTTTTTTCAGATGTGTACTTAGTTTGAGAGTTTGTGGATTGAGTATATAGGGATCATCGGCGGATTGGTTGCTATAGGTACGGCAGGGGTCAGGGAAAGTAGCTCTATGTCGGGATGATCAGGTCTATTGGCTGTTTCAAAGCTTTAATTCAAAGTGGGACCGGAATAGGCCTTACTGTTTTTTTTTTTCTTCAATGTAGAACTGGAAATGAGGACAAATCGATTGAGAAATGAGAGAGGGTACCTGGTCTGTCATTGACTTATATCCGCTTACAAAATTACATAACCCTCATTCCTATAAAATCTTAGCCCCGTTGATTTTACTACAGCGTTCCAGGGTTTATATTTGCAGTATTTCTGGCTCTTTAAATCTTTCGCAAATATTTTCGCATTTTTCCAAAAGCGCTATCTATCTTTCGACTCTATATAGTTTTCGAAGAAGTCTGAATTTATTCCTTGTCTGTGATGTCCGAGAAATCATGAAAATACGTCTTCCATGTCAATGAAGCCAAAGCCGGACATCCTTATAGATGAATATATAATATTTCACTTTAAAAAGTGATCCGCTTCGACTGATTACAGCCATTTCAACACACCTTTTATTTTAAACCGATATTTCCAAACTGCGCCGCATACTTGTTGATAACTCATATTCAAGCTTATTCGCTTTTTAAAGCCGATCTTTCCAAGTGATCCTCTTTATTACTTGATGTAATTTACTCATAATTTCAGCTAACGATTAAATGAAACACTCTATGATCAATGACCTTCAGCTGATCCTTCAAAAGCCATTTTACCAGATGTTTTTGACTGATCTTTCAAATGTGATACTCTTAGAAAACTGCTTAGTATACTAATCCATAGAAATTTGTTAAGGAAATGATCATCATAGCTTTGGAAGTGAGGACATACAATACTGAGCCCGGAAGGTGCTCTCCGAATACTGATCTTCATCTGATCGGCTACCATAAATATTGCTTCTTAAATCAAAACCCGTTTGAAAACAGATTCTTAGCTGATCCTTCAACAGCAAGGATATCATTTGGCTTGCGAAACTGATATTTTGTAAGTGAAAGGCGCTTTGCTTCGAATCTTATACGTACTGTGCCCAAGGTTAGTGCTTTAATTCTTATTTTTAGCTTTAAATCGTATCAGGCGTTCTCCGATCAATGGTCTTCAAAACCGATCTTTCTGTAAAGATAAAAGATTGTAACGTAACTCTCATCTTAAAATTATGCAATGGAAAGTAATTAGTTTCAATGAGCATTATTTCAGCTTTAATTAAAAAGAGGAATACTCCTTGATTAGTGATCCTCTAACATCAAATATACCATTAAGTTACTCCTCCACAAAAAATCCGATACTGGGCATTTAAATACATTTGTCGGAATATAATTTGGTCAATAGTGCCAAATTCAGTCAAATATATCACTAATTTTTCGAGAGCCAATCGCCTTGGCTCTTAAACCGATCTTTTTTAAGTGAATCTCAATGGAAACTAATAATTCATTCATCCAGATTCTTTAGAAACAGCGCGAAAAAAAAAGTCTACTCTTCTTTAGAAGATCTTAACCATAATTATTCTTGGCAACTGAGCAACCACCCACCGTTTAATAACGTGGAAATTTCATAATCTTAGCTTTTATCTTTTTAATTTGATCCTCGTTGTATTCAAACTGAATATTTCGTCTTAATATAACTCCCTACACTAATCTCATTGAAGATCACTTTAGCTCAAAATAGAACTATATACTGTATGAACACTGATCTTCTCCCCATCCTCTAACCGGTAGTTCCGCTATAAGGTTTTTATCCAATTTTGTTCAGGAAATGCTAACTGATCTGATCGTATACAATAAATTTAGTTTTTTAAATCAAACTGCGCCTAATAACTACTTACAAAGTGATCCTTCAACAGAATGGAAACCACATGACCATTCAAACCGATCATTCAAAACTGATCTTCTATTAAAACCAGTTTTTATTCAAACAAAACTTTGTCGAGAATATCAATTTCCAGAGAGTGCGTTCTCTCATTGAAGAGGATTTTAGTTCAAAATCAAATTATATACTGTACGATCACAGATCTTCAACAAATCGATCGTTCCAAACTGATCCTATTTAAAAAAAAATCGATCTGGACTTTCCTTTGCAGGCATAAGCCAATCTCAGACGACGACTGATCTTCAACTGATTCTGTAAAAGCTGGCCCACCCTCAAAAACGATCTTCAAAAACGGATTTCGGTCTAAAAAGTATTTGGTGGTCATGCCTTATCTCAATGATAAGAACGTAAGTTCCAATATCGATCAAAGTGATGGCTCAATAAAAATAAATACTTAAGATCGAGCCGATTTCCTAAGAACTGTCATTAAGACACCGTTTATGCATCTCAAATCTATAAAATCGATATCGCATTCAGTATCCAAAGCCAACTTAATATCAGTCAATCAAATATAACATCGACCCATCGATAGCAATCTCCAAATGGGTTTCCTCCTACTGGACCGAAACAAGTAACTGCATTAGTGTGCCACTAAATCCGTCATAAAACGATCCAATTAAGCGACGCAATTAGTTAACGATAACCGTAATTTGTTAATTTCCCTCGCGATCGTATCGGCCATAGATCGCGATCATCTCGGCCAAAGCAAGCGACGAGGCCATAAATAAACTCCAATTCATTTTGTCCGGTCCAAACGGTTCGTCTCTACCTCGCCGATGGCCGAAAGTCGTAAATGTAAAAAGGCACCCCCTCTGGATGCATCTTTGGAGTTTGGAACTGCTTCACTTAGACTGACACTAAAACAATCCAATTTGATGTGAACGCATCTAATGGACCTGAATGGCCGGCCAAATGACGATGATGAACACACAAATGCCCATAAAGGGCGCTGTACGCCGCCGCCGGCCGTCGGGGTGGTAATTAAGCTTTAAGTGCGTTGCGATCACGAGCGTTTGCTCGCCAAGCGCGCACGCTTCAAATGCCGCAAGAGGTTTGAGTCTTTTTTTTTTTATGTAAGCAATCACGCTGAGCATATGGACTTTGTTTTGATGACCGGTGTCAGCGGTGGGAATTTACGAACTGGCGCCGTCGACCCTAAAATTGTCATAACCTGTCAAACATAGCCGTTTAAAGGAAATTCACCGAATGTCAAGCGAGCACCGCGGCGTTTTTAACAGTCTCAATTAGGCCCCGGCAGGGAATGGCTATGGCGGTGGTGGAGCATCGTGGGGTGCTGCAGTCCAGCTGCTCTCATTACAACTAGCGTGCCGCAGGTTTCGTTTATTGGACGACATTTCATAGAAGAAATCGTTTCTTTTCAATTAAGTTGTCGGTTTATATACCGTTGGCACAAATTGGAAACACTTAAAAATGGACTGCTGTCGATGCAAGTCTGACTTTTAGGGTCTCTGTGTCAGGAAAAAAGCCCGCTCTAATGAGCTCGTGCTAATAACTTTATTAATATCGGTTTTATGAGCAGGATACTCGCACTAACGGCAGTGCAATCAGGGTCGAGGACTTGAGCTGACTTTAGGGTGTGCGAAGTGTGCTGTGATTACTTCCGCGTGCGCGAACATCACATTCGTTTTGTTAAATGGCCAATAAAATGTTTCCAAGCGGCGCAGGATCCCGTGGAAAGGTGTTAAGCGCTCTTGCATGAAGAGGATGCGCGAGTCGAGTGGAGGAGTGCAGGTCTTGGCAATACTTCATGAAAAACAATCGCCAGTGGCCAACATTCGTTGGCGGTGGAGGAGGAGGACTGAGAGCGCGTAGTCGATTTATGAACCCTGTGTGGCTATGCGCGCAGCTGTCAGAAATGTTCACATTTCATAAATTTCAACCTGGCAAAGGAGACAGCACGCTGTTTGGCGCAGTGCCATATGGTAAATGGGCAACAACCTGTTGCTCAGTGGGCTGGCGGTAATGGGCAGTTACAGCTCATGTTGTGTATATGCGAATGGAATCATCCTCCTCCGCTTATATCGCGGATGCGATTTGTCATTTTTCAAATTCGAAATCCAGCGGTGTTCGTTTGTCTTGCGCGAACGACCGGCGCAGAGCAATTTGCCTCCTGGGTTAGATGCAGCGACGATGTAATGGGGCACACATATATGTGGACTTGTGGTGGTCGCACGTTGCTAGTGTGTCAAAGGTTATCGGCCAATAAGGTAATTGGCTGGACGTTTGTTTTGATGCGATAAATGCGCGCGCATCTCTGCGGCTACTTGAAAAATAATGGGGGCCTCATAGTGATGTGAATGGCGAGTGAGTGAGTGATTGAGGAGTTATGACCGCCTACTGCCCCGATTGGGGTTATATTATAGTGGATTGCTGGCAGGCGACTGGGATGATTATGTAAGGCTGTAAGGTTTCATTACTGTCTGGGATAGTTTCGCTGAAATTGAGCTGAGGTGTTGCAAAATTTCGGTTGGACAGGGAGACAGACAGTCGTCCGTGAACGAGCATTACGAGACGGAATTTGTTTTTGTTTCACATGTAAAATCAACTTTAATCCGTGAACGAAAGACTCGCGGAAATGGCGATTCGTTCCCTGGTTTAGAAGAAAAACTTGATGCATTTTTTGCTGAACAATTGAAAATACAAGGCGGCTCCTGAGGACACGGGTCCATCACCTACAGTGTGTTCTACTGAGGTTAAGAAGAAACGCCACAGGGTATATTTATTTTGCTTGTCTAGATCCAGCCTTCAACGTCGGAGTTCACCTGTCAATATCAATAGCCCCACTAACTGCAGACTCTTGAAGGCATAATTGTGAGGCCGAAGTCTCAACTTATACTTTAGGTTTATAGGCTCATGCAGCAGTCTCTAAGTCTTTAAGAAGTTAAGCAACACCTTAA
The DNA here is from genome assembly GCA_963082955.1 of Cheilosia grossa. Lineage (NCBI taxonomy): Eukaryota > Metazoa > Arthropoda > Insecta > Diptera > Syrphidae > Cheilosia > Cheilosia grossa. The sequence goes on along the minus strand of OY720144.1, from coordinate 9,681,920 downwards.
TAAGAGCTTGGCCCTTACCCAAGGCATAAACTTTTAAGTCTTGCATTTGTTTTTTCTTCGGCTTTTTCAGAGCTTGGCTCTTACGCAAAACACACACTTTTGCTTCTTTCAAACTTTTTTTTTTCAGGCCTTGAGGTTTACATTTACTTGCATCTAGTGGGTAGGAATAAACAGATGCTTTCCGTTTCCATAGAGACTACCTCTACAGAGTCTTGGGAACTTCTTAAAAATTCAATCTACCCTCTTCAGGCTGCTAGTCCCGGTCGGACTGATTGCTCATATCACAAAAAAGTTGATAGTACTATTTGCTTGCGAAAAGGCTATATTCTTGTACTTAACATTTATCTGTGAGAAGAAGTCGTATGATGCTTCTTCAGCGATGTCTTCTAATATTGAATAAGGTGCCATTCTCAAGACAATCTTTGCTTTAAAAAAAATGTGAGGAAAGTCTCTGAAAGAAGCAGAGAAATTTTGAAATTTCTTTCTCTGAAATTTGACAAAGTATCTAATGTAAATTTTAAAACGGGAACGAAAAATTGGGTCGACCAAACAAAAACCTCATAAAATACTAATAAAGCAAAAAAAAACAAAAAAACAAATGTATTCGTTAGAGAAAATATACTTTTAATTTTGTTACACTCTTTTTCGTTCCATAAAAAATATAATTTTACTTAAACTGAAAAGGGTTCCATTTCAATAATTTTTAAAAAAAGTTTTGAGCCTCAAAAAGACGCATCTAAAGCTTGCAAACGGCAACGCTGAGACAAAATACTCAATTAATCCGACCTTGCAGTCCCTTTACTTTTTCCACATGAGCTCACCGTCACCGGTGCTCTTCATTGTTAAATGGACGTATACCTACTGTTTAAAGACTCTTGCAGAAGATGTAGAGAGACATCGAAGACTTTGAATTTTGTCAACTATACTTTTCGAATATCGAGACCTTAAAAACAACTTCGTTATAACTAACCGGACGATCTAGAGAACGTTGATCAAACGAAGTCGAGCTAAGAAGCAGAACTTCATACCTTAGCCTGGATGGCTCCAGTAAATAACTGAAATGTATCTTCACAGTCATTTCTGGGACATTTAAGAGCTTTAAGAACTTCTCATATCCAAGTACAGTCTATAGGTGGTTCAAATAGGAAAATCAGACTTCTGTATGAGGAAATGCATTTTGTCCACAAGGTAATTCATAGATGGTTCTCATAATGGCCGCAATAGAAACAACTGAGGGTCTATCGTTTACCTACCTAGTAAATGCTCAGCGGTACCACTCTAAAAATCCACAGAAAGCGGGAAACACATCCCATCGTTTGGGAAAGTCTTTCATAACCGAGCAGGTCCTTACAAAAAGCACCATCCAGGGTAGGACCAAAACCTATTGAATTTCTGAGGGAACTATGCGGTCAGCCCTTGAGGACTTGAACGATTTGCAACAACACAAAACCATTTGAATCTTGCTAGCCGCATTAAGACTTTCAGAGGTGCTATAGAAGTCTGACATCGTGAGCCTGAGTTGTGTTCCCCTGGCAGCCATTCTAAAGCCTCTTCCATCTTGGAAACCCTATTAAAACAAGCCTTCTCAAACCATTTCAACAACAGTTCTTCTGGCAACCTTTCTTAAGGCTCTTCCACTTTGGAAACCTTATTAAAGCAAGAATTATCAAACAATTTTAACAAAACTTCCTCTGGTAACCTTTCTAAAGGCTCTTCCACTTTGGAAACCTTTAAAACAAGGCTTATATCAAACGATTTCAACAAAAGTTCCTCTGGCAACATTTCTAAAGGCTCTTCCACTATGGAAACCTTATTAAAGCAAGAATTATCACACAATTTCAACAAAAGTTCCTCTGGCAACATTTCTAAAGACTCTTTGGAAACCTTATTAAAGCAAGAATCATCAAACAATTTCAACAACAGTTCCTCTGGCAACCTTTCTAAACTCTCATTCACTTTGGAAACCTTAATAACGCAAGAATTATCAAACAATTTCAACAAAACTTCCTCTGGTAACCTTTCTAAACCTTTCAAACCTTTAAAACAAGGCTTCTGTCAAACAGTTTCAGCAAAAGTTCCTCTGGCAATCTTTCTAAAGGCTCTTTCACTTTGGAAACCTTTAAAACAAGGCTTATGTCAAACAATTTCAATAAAAGGTCCTCTTGCAACCTTTCTAAAGGCTCTTTCAATTTGGAAACCCTTATAACAAGGCTTATGTCAAACAATTTCAACAAAAGTTCCTCTGGCAATCTTTCTAAAGGCTCTTTCACTTTGGAAACCTTTAAAACAAGGCTTATGTCAAACAATTTCAACAAAAGTTCCTCTGGCAATCTTTCTAAAGGCTCTTTCACTTTGGAAACCTTCAAAACAAGGCTTATATCAAACAATTTCAACAAAAGCTCCTCTGGCATCCTTTCTAAAGGCTCTTCCACTTTGGAAACCTTTAAAACAAGGCTTATATCAAACAATTTCAACAAAAGCTCCTCTGGCATCCTTTTAAAGGCTCTTCCACTTTGGAAACCTTTAAAACAAGGCTTATATCAAACAATTTCAACAAAAGCTCCTCTGGCATCCTTTCTAAAGGCTCTTCCACTTTGGAAACCTTTAAAACAAGGCTTATATCAAACAATTTCAGCAAAAGCTCCTCTGGTAACCTTTCTAAAGCCTCTTCCACTATGGAAACCTTGTAAAATCAAGGCTTATCAAACCAATGGTCGTACCATTGACGGTTTAATGTAATATTTTTCTCTGAATTTGTTCGAGGTGCACAACCCGTTCTCAGAAAAAACTACACCTGTTTGTATTCCTCTACAATCGCCTATTCAAAGCTTTGTACCATTGTGCCCTCTGGCTTCACTTGAAATTCCAATAAACTTGACGATTGCTGTATGTAAATACGAATCGCCAGTTTTGGGGAACAAATGCCGTTGCTATACACTCTGTCCACACTTGACACACAAAGCGCACGTATATGAAATCTGTCAAAAGGCCACCGTTTTCCCATCAACAATAGTCCTGTTGCACAACATCTTCACCCGCCACTTCATCTGTAGATTTCCAAAAACTGATAGTGTTCATATTCTGCTCAAAAAACGTAACTCGCCATCAGACTCGTACTTCTTACGTGTGTATGTTTGGCACTTACGATCAAACAAAAACAGTCCCTAAAACGACGACGCTGATCAATGGGGCCAGATAAGACTGAAGCCCCCAAACAAATGACCAAGTCCAAGGTACCTATACCCAAGACCACTTGAAAGATCGTTCAAGACCTCCGATTTGATTTTTTGACTGATAGATGCGAGCCCCTGATAGATCCATGGTGCGCACATTTCGCATCATCATGATTCATGATGTCAGTCGAAGAAGCCCACACGTGGTATATCTCACTTTCCAGTACACAAAAAGATAGATTTACAGTTTTGTTTCATCATCACCATCACCATCACCATCATCATGGTCGTCGTCGTCGTCGTCCAATTCAATTTGTTTGTTACATGTTCGTGAACAAAAGGTAACAAACAGGCAACGCAAACAAACGAGAGCTACTTCACCATCGCATCATCATCATCAGCGAGCAGCAGCAGACAAGCCGACCCAAAATGATGAAGAAGACGAAGCACAGCCAACCAGAGCCACCATCATCTTCCGAGAGCAAGATTCGCGCGTGGGTGCATTAGGCGCGTGCCTATTTCTGCAGTGTGAGTTGGAAGATACACCTCCGCCAAGCGGAACATCTGTTTCGGTTCGGCTTCGATGGTATCTGTCCATGGGAATCCTTTCACATCGCCACACCAAGCCCGAACAATGGGAACGTCTCTTTATAGACCATTAGGCGGGCGAGCCGAAAACAAACAAATTATCTGGAGCACCGAATGGCCACCGTCGCGACCACACACACCTCCACCGATTGTTGGGTGATAGGGAAATTGGTTTTTAAAAGGTTACGGCCCTGGGAATCGGTCGACGGCGCATACTATTACCTACCACAGAACAAAAAGGTTCGAGACATTCACCTGTCACAAGACGGCATAAAAATGTCAAATCAATGCATCAGCGTGAGGGAGACACACCCTCGGCCAGGGAATGGAAATCGGGAATTCCCTGGAGCAGGTTCTTAGCGCGCAACAATAGGGGCAACGCGATCACAAATCAATTGGATCTATCGACGTAGGTAACTATCTTTGTAAGGGGTAAATATGTTTCTGTGTCCGATTGCCATCCCTTGTTGTTTTGGGTAGGGTACCTGTTACCGAAGACTCACTCCATCTCCACCGCTTGTGGGTGACATTTTCAAGTTGGACACTTACAGATACCGAGTTCAGTTCAGTGGAACCTTGTTATGTGAAGATTTTGCCGGCGGTGTTATTTATGGCTAATTAATAACCCCTAATGGATCGGAGCACGGCGGGTTATTTATGGTTGTTAACCAAAATGTTTTGTTGTTGCTGTTTTGTTGTGCATAAATCGTCAGCTTTTGTCTGGTGCGTGTGTGCGTTTAAGTTCGGGTGATGTATCCTTGTTGTGTGTTCGTCGGTCCGATCGGTTTGTTCTCCGAGTTCGAAATGAATGGCACGGATTATCGTATAAACATCCGAACTGAATCAAGCTGAAGGTTTAATAGTTTCATATATTATTACACAGAGGTGCGGGTGGTCTCGTTTTTTTTTTCTGTATTTCTGTCCAGAGTACAGAACGATGCAACTGCATGTATACGCATGGGGAAAAGACGGAACCGATTTGGTTTTGAATAAATTTACATCTTGTTTGTGGAAGAACAGAAGTGTTAAAATTTTACGAGTTTGACTTGTTGGTAGGTATATGAGACGTACAAATTGCAGGAGAAAGTTACACGTGAGTTCTGAGCTGGTGTCATCAGCGGGAAGAGGAACGGTTTGTTTGACATAAATGTCAGGGGATTTTTTGGTTTTTATTTTTTTTTTAATTCAAAGTGCGGGCGGAAAATGTTGAAGCAGTCTCTATTCCTCTTTGTCGTTTTACTGAAGATTGAAAGCTTGGAAGTGATGTTTTAAATTTATGCCAGTGATAAGCTGTATATAGGTTACTCAATGTCGACTTCAAGTCACTGAGTTCGAGGTGACACGTGAAAAGTTTTATCGGAGGTATACAGGCTCTCTGATGTCGGTTGAGTCAAGATTGCCGTGGCATTCTGTGAAACCAAATGTGCAAATGTGGGCATATTTTGCTCGCAGCTCGACGGGATGGGGAAAAAAACTTACAAAAATAGGAACTCATAGTACCTACCTTTTAGATAGGTACCTTTTTTAAAAGTTTCTTTCTTTTCACTTTGACTTTTATGTGAATTTGAGTCGCAACCCGGGACAAACGAAATTATGTCTTAAATCTGGGACGTCACTCAGGGAAAAAATGTAAACTAAAATGTAATATGATGTTTTTAATTTTATGTTGAATAAACTTTGACAAAGAATAATTATTTTCACGTTAAAACATATTTGATTTGAATACGCAATGTAAAATTAAATAAATTAACCCTAGATTCAAAGTGAAACATATTCACTTTTACATTATGACAATTTTTTTGAACACACGCTCAAAAATTGACTCGAACAGAGTGCGATTTTTGCTCGGTTAAAAAAAAGTGGGTTCTCTGTTGAAAAACACTGAGTTTTCGTTGTTAAATACTACGATAGGTAAAATGCATAGTATTAAAAACAACACGCTTTATCAGTTGTTAAGAACCAAGTTTCTAGACAAAAACCAACCAGTCGGTTAAATTCATCAGAGTTAGTTTGTTATTTACAACCAAGAAAAATTGATAAAACGGTTATTTTAAACCGAGTTTCGTTAAACAATTTGAGTCGGTGATTTTTAATTCACTAACTCTTTAGGAGCTGGAAATATCACTTGATAGTTTTTAACCGAAAGTTGATTGATAAAAAATAAGCGATAAATAACTACTCCCAACGTAGTTTTAAAGCGCAACATTATAATATTTGTCCAATATTACGTTTCGAAAATGCATCTACGTACATTCAAAGTGTTGCATAGTGAATTAGAAGTCGGTTTTAAAATACCGTCCACTTCAAAATGCTGCCTATTTATTCTTATGTCAAAATTCCACAAGCTGTCGCAACTTGAAAGTAAGCTCACTGTCTTTTTTATTCTCGTGTCTCTCGCAATGGTACGAAGATAGGAACAAAAACACTCTCGTCAACGAAAAAACAAATTTTAAATGGTAAACCTATTTCCAGTGCTAAAATGTGAGTTTTGGGTGACTAAATTTAATTCCTGGTATGTATCTGAAATAAAATTAAGTGCATTGCATCGTAGACGAAACCAAAAAATTTAGTGTAAAGTTAAACATGTGTGGAAATAATTTGTTAAGAACAATCTTGTGCAAGTTGACAGTGCAAACATTTATGTACTGCTTTAAGTGTTAACTTGATATGCATACATTAACCTCAGGATAAAATTACGATATGATTGCAAACAAAAACTATTTCCATATTAGTCGTCAAAGGATTGCACTTAATTTTATAACTCTTAGCTTGTAATAACTTTATCCGTATTAAAAAAGAATTTTATTTCAGCCTAGGAGAACACATTCAAAAGACGAATACATTAAACAGCGAGCAGAGTTTAGAGGTAAATTATTTAAGTGGATCAAAACAGACGTAACAATTATTATTAGCAAAATTAAAATTATAACCGGATCTTATATCAAATGCATTATAGTATCCAACTGAAGACGATTCGGATTTCTTCAACTCAAATGTCCTGAATTGGCAGAAAAGGAGTTTGAAACCAAATTCATTTGTAGTCCCAGAGTCCACAAATACTTTACATTTATAGTAAGTAAATAATGAGAAAATGTACTTTGAAAATAATTTTACTCAGATAAAAATAATATTTTTGTGTCTTTAGTTTAATAATTAAATGTAAAATTGCTAAAAACTTTAAATTGTTGTATGGGTTTTTTAAAAGAAAGATGTGTACTCAATGTATCAAATAATAAACGTAATATTTTCAAAGTCTATAAAGAGGTAATGTCTACGAAGCATCGTGGTAAGATTGAAGTTTGAAAATGCTTATTCAAAATGGCTTCACTTTGAATCAATACCTGAAAGTAGCTAAATTAAGGCTTAAACATAGTAGTTTCAAAGTTGGATTTGTTTGAATACACAATGCATAGTTATTACTTCAAAATGTATTTGTAGTGTTTGTAAGGTCAATTAAATTTGATTGTACCATGAGTCATTGTCAAATTAAATTTAAAGCATTGTTTTTCATTGTATTTAAATCTACGATGCATTATTGTTGGACCGAAATTTAGAAACATTGTTTTAAAGATGTGTGAATTTGATTTAAGAATGATTCCACATAAAACCAAGGTGAATACGTGGTTAGATCAAACTACAAATATATCATTTTTAAATTACTGAAACAATTTGAATTAATGTCATGCCACTTTGATTTAAAAAATTTAGTAGTCGAAGCTAAATCATTCCGAAAAATATTTAAATCGAAGTGGTTTTCTTTGATTTTGCGTTGTTTTTTCTATGCGTGTATGGCAACGCTAGCCTTACCATAGTAACAAAATCGTTTCTTGACAAAAGCAGGTTGAAAGAAGTATTTGTATGGCCAAATTTTTCGGGAGGAAAAAGAACCACCGTTTTTATGAATTTGCCGTCTAATCCAGAAAGATGTGTAGTCAATGCGTACATACCGATGCATGAACTTGCAATTTGTCACAGAGAGGGAGTGAGAGACGAATAGTTGCCCAAAGATAACGTGTAAAAATACCATTTTTCATCATTTCGCTTTCGAGTTATCAGCAACTGCACACTGAGTGTACATGGTGGACGAGAAGTGTGTTCAACGACGGAAAAAAGTCGAATTATATTCGGTAGTTGACGCAATGGATCTACCTACCCTACAACCTTTCGTTTTGTGTAAGTTTTTCTTTTTCATTCTTGGGGCGAATTAAAGGGATCTACAATTTCATTAAGTTATAGGTACTCTTGGATTTTTGTCAATCGTTCCTTATCCGGAAAAACACAAATAATCTACATCTTCAAGTTTTTTCCACTGCGCTACGAAAAAAAACCTTAAAATGTAGATAATTTGTGTTTTTCCAGATTTCGAAACAAAATTAGTCCAAAAAACAAACCACTTCTTTTGCAAATGGTGCATTTACGTTTCATCAATAATTCGACAGATGGGAGGTTTGTTTTGGGATGAACCTGTCATCGGGCGGCGGCATTTCAAAATTCCCAACATTGAATGTGTTCTATCTCAGTGTTTATAAGAGAAGTCAACCTATTCGACGCAAAAGTAGAAGGTAAACGATAATTACCTCCCATGAGCGGGCGAACATTATATCCAGCTGTCAGTGGAACAAGTTGCCACGCAATGGACAGAATCAATTTTATGGGTGGGGCCCCATCTGTTTAATATTAGTTATTGCTCGTTAAAATAATCTTATATGTTTGTAAGTAGTATCCTTTCACGCATTCCAATATGGCCTTCAGATTTTTCCTACAGTTCAGTGTGCCTCGCTCGTTATTTTTGCACTCTTGTTCGGTGGCCTCTACCAAGGAAGTAAGTTCAACTGTCAAACGAAAATTCATGATTTAATTTGAAGCCGGCATTCGTGAAGGGACGACGCATAAAAAGTGTAAGTTGCTATCTAATCGCATCTACAAATCTCATAATAATCTATGTCAATAAAGGAAATAAAATACATCCAATTCAATTCACTTATAAGCGAGGATTATTTAATTTGTTTCCTCCCGGCGTGCGGCAAAAATATCAAAAAGCATAATGATGTTTCAGAAACAAAATGCAGTGTCTGTCCTTAATCCATGCTATGGGGCCCACATACGCCTATGAAAGAATTGGACCTGTTGCCCACCTCCTTGAGCCGCTAAAAATGCCTGCTGCAGTTTCCGACAAACACGCATAGTTCCTCTCGAAGAGGTACATTTATACTATACATATTCTTGAAACAAACCGTGAAAGAAAGCTTTCCGCAGTGTCTTCTCAAAAAAGAAGTGACGTCCCACATAGCTTATCCCCATCAAGTCGAATCAGTAAATCGTTTCCCATTCTAATCCCTCTAATGTCCAACAAACAGTTAATCGAAATCCGTTTCGCATGCACTTCCCACCCACACTCGGCACGTCTAATCCCTCCAAATAAAATCGAAATCGCCCCTAATTGACTGCAATTACACAAATTCGTAATTAAGCTCCATTCCACATACACACAGACGTGTTTTCCCCCCCAACAAAAAAAAAAAAAAACACACAAAACCAAACCACCTCGATTGTCAGGATACACTTCCAATCCAAGTTGAATAAGTTTATCACTTTCGAGAGCGCGCGATTTAAAATTCCATTCGACGGGCGAATTAAGATTATACAACGTTCCGTGTGTGGTGCTTTTTCACCACCTCCACGCGATCATTAGGCGCGCGCAGTTAACAACTTGATCACAACCGTTACAACAATTGGCAATAATCCGCGACTCCTCGCATCCTCCTACGTTTCGCGGCGACCGAAACTAGTCCAGATCGTCGGCAAGTGATTAGTAATACAATGGGACAAACACACACACACCCAAATAAATCGGTTGGCATGGGCGACAGTCCGACTGGCAAATAAAGATATTCTCCGCACACAGAGACGGCATCGGGAACAATTAATTGCGCAAAATAACCAAACTTGTGCAGGGAGTTTAATCGATTGACTGCGCATGTATAGATGTAGACTTTTGCGCGCGCCGATATGCGCCGGGCCACCAGTGTTTGCCACAAAAGTTGTCGAATCATTATCTGGTCTTCAATTATTGTCCGCCGGACACTGGACAACCGTAGCCAAAGTACAATTCGATTGAAGCAGATCCAACTGCGGCCGAGGCAGTTAGATGAATAGATCCACTTATTTATCCGAACTGATGTCTTTGCGTTGCGGCGGCGGCCGGCCCAGAGCTGGTTGGCCGGCGCGGAAAATTAACTTTATGGTCATTTCATTTATGCAGCTAGGCCAGCTACTGGTTTCGGCTTTGCGCACTTTTGGCCACCGGGCACGGCTGTAGACATACCACTGACCACGGTCCCGCTCATTTATCTCGATCGGATTTATCTGTGATTAATCGAAGTCCCGGCCCATGTGATGTGTGTTCTGCATACCGAATCTATGAGGCGGCCAGCATATGGGCATATCCACTGTGACTGTGAGACGCGGTACCATTCAAGGTAGCCACCGCTCGCTCGCTCTCTCTCTCTCTGTCTCCTCTGCTGATATCACAATTGTGGTAGCAATGGCGGTCTAATTTGTATTGTGTCCTCGAACCACTTAGGAGGGTCTCTCCAACGGCGACAATTCAATGCGCTCTAGTTCATCGCGATGAGGTCATTCGTGGAATGGAGCTTCTTTATGGTGCGCTGTTAGATTTATTCGCCTGCATCGTGGACAGAAGATGGGGCGAAGCTCGAATCCATTCATCATTTTGGGGGGTGGGAAGGCAAGATGCTCTCAGACACCGCGGAAGCAGAAGATCTTATAGTGCGGTAGGCAGCCAGCTGCTGCTGTCCTCTCGCGCTCCCTGTATGTGCCGGGCGACAAAGGTGCCACACCATAAATTTTATTTTTCGTCGCGGGTAATGTGAGATTGTTTTGGCTGCGCATGTGGTATGGTGGCTTCTGGACATTGCGCTTAGCTTGAGCAATAGAGTCTGATATCTGCGGACCAACTGTGTTGCTGGGAAACGGTTACAGGTTGCTGGTTTTGGGCTGTATTTTGGCTGCGGGTGCTGGTCTAAAGACCGAAAAGATCATATTTGGACACCGACGATGAATACAGAGTGATCTGCTGCGACTTTCAGTTTTAATATGGGGTCCCACAGGGGTGCATACACCTACCGCTCATGGGTATCTAATTCTGACATTGGCGCGACTTATTGCTCTGTTGATAGACAGTTGTTTTGACCTGGAACGTCCTTTGAGTCCAGAGTTGAGTCTAAATACTCCTTAGCTCTGGTGGGGGGTAGCAAGTAAAACAATTGACTACTGAACGTAAAGTGATTTTATTTTATTTATTTCAATATTCTTATGGCTATTTATACTAAAATGATGAATCTGCATTAAATTCTATGGGAATAATTTTGCAATTGGATCGAGCGCACCTGTAAATTTGCATGGGTTTTGCTGGGAATGGGAATGGGATACCCAAGAGTGCTGATAATATGGTGATATAAAGGGTGGTTAAATTTTAAGGGCCGATGTTGAATGTAAGCCACACCTAAATGTCAAGTTTTTTTCTGCATTTCATTTGACATTTCTCAATTTCAGACTAACTCAATTTGAACCATGGAAAGATACACAATCGAGCAACGCGTTTAAGTTATTCAGGCTTATTATAAAAATTGGCGTTCAAATCAAAATGCATATCGTGCACTTCGTGATTTTTTCTGTCAATTTAATCAGCTCATTTTCATCTCAGTGGATTCGTCAATAAGCAGATTTGCCGTATTTGGGCGAATGATAATCCAAGAGTGATTGTCGAAAAACCAATGCACCCACAAAGAGTGACTGTTTGGTGCGGTTTATGGGCTGGCGGCATCATCGGGCCGTATTTTTTCCAAAATGAGGCCGGTCAGGCAGTTACTATGAATGGTGTTCGCTATCGTGAGATGATTACGAACTTTTTATGGCCCGAATTGAAAGATATGGATGTGGACGATAAGTGGTTTCAACAGGACGGTGCCACTTGCCACACAGCTAACGAAGCAATGGCTCTTTTGCGGGAGAAATTCGATGGCCGTGTTATCTCACGTCGTGGTGAAAAAAACGGTGTACGTCGATAAGCCAGCAACAATTCAAGAGCTAAAGGAAGAGATAATTCAACACATTAACGGCATAGAACCTCAATTATGCCTCAGCGTCAGCGAAAAATTGGACCATCGGATGGAGGTGTGCCGCCGAGGTCGCGGCGGCTATTTGGCCGATATTTTGTTCCATACATAATTGAACCATACCAATATTATCATAATAAAAAGACATGACAGTAATTTCCTAAATAATTTGTGTTTTATTCAAAATCAACATCGGCCCCTAAAACTTAACCACCCTTTTCAATGGAAATGCGAAATTGAGTTCTTTCTATAGGGTGGGCGATATTAGGAGTAGGGTGGTCAAACTAATTATGCTTTAAATTTCAACAGTCTTAGCACAATTCGAAGAACAGTAACCCCTTTCTTTAACCTGGCAGCAAGATTATAATCGAATGAACTTCACAGGTTTGCCAATGATCAGTTCAAAGACCTCTAGTCGAAGACCTTTTTCTGTAAAGCAACCGGTAATGCTATTTACTTTTGGTTAAAAGAAGAACATCGAAGGTAGTTGACCTCCTGCAAGGTTTGGAAGAGCTGGCGATGGAAGGCTTATGAGGGACCTCTTATCTCTTCTGTAAAAGGTTGTTAAGTAAATTATGGAGAATGAACTGGACCGTTTTGCAGTGATACCTTAGGAATACCTACAGTATCTCTTACGAAGATGTTTTAGAAAAGACCTACTTTTGTTGTCCAAAATTGTATTTATAAATGCAGTGGTATAAAAGGTACTTAAACTCCTCACGTGTAAGCCTGGTTGTAGATCCTAGAGCACAGTATTTTCAATGGAGACTGTTCTTTGTAACCTGGTTCATATATCTCGTGTATTCTTAATGGTGGCCTTCCATCGAGAGTACCATATGTAAGATATGTAAGAATAAGCATGACAACTATGAAGTTAAAGGTTTCAATTCTTTGGGAAATGAAGAGAGGATTGTAAGACTTGTAGAGTGTTTTCAGGGCCTTGAGTTTCCAGTTTACTAGAGAGCACCAAATCTGATTTCACCAAAAACCTTTCGACAAAACTTCAGTTTAGTTTGTAGGCAAGTTCTTTGCAGGCTGATCTACCGAACTTCGAAGGAAGTTCAAGTCTTAAATTCCCAAACGATGATGAAATTTTAGTGGGAACTATACTTAATCGTATATCTAAATGGGGTCTCACCATTAAGAGACCTTATCCTAGTTATACATGCCACATCAACTAGCAGAAGGTTCGTCTAGCCCTACATATTTTCCCAGTCATAAGTAAAACTTGATTTCCACGTAGTTCCCACGTACCCACAAGTCAAACAAAAATTCACCCAGCCCAAGGGCTAGATCGAAAGTGTGTAGGTACTCACTCTATATTAACGCGAAAAAAAAATAATTATTAATTATGTACTAAACAAGATCTCTTAGCAGCCTTCCCCCAAGGGCCACAAATAATTACCTTATTCATTAAGAATCATAAACGAATGGGAAAAACTTCCGAACACGCCATACACAGCACATGCGGCTTCCTGTACCACCTCAGAGGCATGACATGACAACCGGCCGGTCGAACGCTGTGCGGTTTGTATTCATCTGTCCCAAGGGTACAATTGACACACTCGACCATAAAAATTCCATACAGACACACACACAAGCTGAAGGAGAGAATTTTCAATTTCTCATCTTGGAAATTTATTGCATCAATAAAATTTCATTTGGACCGCGAGCACAGAAATGAGAAGGAGAACCATCGCGGCCGCATACTCCGTCCAGTGACAGTGCAACCGAATCTCGGCCGTTTCTTGTTAGTTTTTTTTCTTTTCGTGGAACGGACTTAATGAGTAATTGCTACCATCTACGCAATACGTTATCAGCACCATAATTAAATAACGTCAGGTGGTGGCTGTGTGGCGCGGAGCGCTGCACCCCGACCCAACAGTGCGGTTGAGAGATCGAGAGCAGGATTATCTGAAATTAAAATATCTCCACACTGCGAGAAATCGATTGCCAGGCGATTATTTATCTCTGAAGATCTGGTTGGGTGACCCGCGCTCATACCACCAACCGTTGCGTCCAGGTGACTGATGTTATGATGGATCAAAAGGATTCACTCGCGTATGGAGAGCACGCGGAGCAGGAATTCAACTGGCGGTTGTGGATGTGCAGGGACGGGGAGATATGGTGGAGGATGACTGGTGAACATGGCACGATTACCTTGTCGCCCGGAGGCTTGTAAGACCGAAGGCCGGCCTCGGTATGGAATAGAACAGTAGCCAAGGAGGCAGGTTACTGATAGAGGGGTCATATGGCTGCACATGAATCATTGGTGGCGACGCAGTCCATCAGGAGATGGATGGATGTTGTGTTGGGCAATCGGAGAGGCGATTTTTCAATGATATCGTCATGGTAGATTGGAGGAGTGCAACTATGAGTGTCAGCAGAATTACTGTCATTGTTTCCGAAGAAGGTTGGTACTGCAGGGTAAAGGAGGATGTTAACGTGACGGCTGGGAGTTTGTTCTCTTCATGGTAATGATGTGCTGACAATAGGGTTATAAGATACCAACATCAAATACATGGCATAATCATAGAGGTAAGCTAAAAGTCATCTTCATCTTCTTCTTCATATTCATCGTCATCGTCATCGTCATCGTCATCGTCATCGTCATCGTCATCGTCATCGTCATCATCATCGTCATCGTCATCGTCATCGTCATCGTCATCGTCATCGTCATCGTCATCGTCATCGTCATCGTCATCGTCATCGTCATCGTCATCGTCATCGTCATCGTCATCGTCATCGTCATCGTCATCGTCATCGTCATCGTCATCGTCATCGTCATCGTCATCGTCATCGTCATCGTCATCGTCATCGTCATCGTCATCGTCATCGTCATCGTCATCGTCATCGTCATCGTCATCGTCATCGTCATCGTCATCGTCATCGTCATCTTCATCTTCATCTTCATCTTCAACTTCATCTTCATCTTCAACTTCAACTTCATCTTCATCTTCATCTTCATCTTCATCTTCATCTTCATCTTCATCTTCATCTTCAGCTTCATCTTCATCTTCAGCTTCAGCTTCAGCTTCATCTTCATCTTCACCTTCATCTTCATCTTCATATTCATCTTCATCTTCATCTTCATCATTATCTTCGTCTTCATCTTCAGCTTCACCTTCATCTTCATCCTCATCTTCGGCTTCATCTTCAGCTTCATCTTCACCTTCATCTTCAGCTTCATCTTCAGCTTCAACTTCCCAAATTCAGCTTCGCAAATTCAACTTCATATTCACTTTCAGATTTGCTTCTTTATTTCGCTAACACGTCTAAAGTTGACAAGTTCTGATGATCGCATCCAAGGAACCAATCCTACCTCACAACCTCGAATCATCTAGCAGCCGGATACGAGAAGTGAAACCGTTTGCCCTATCCGCCACTTTATCTGGCCAATTCATTGAAACTCCAGTTGGAATTTTATTATTACTTTTATTTTTGCTGAATCCTCGCGCATTCGATATCATTTCTCCTGTCTCTTGGCGCAGGGATGTAATAAATGATCCTTGGGCGCGCGAAATGACCAAACTCTACCGCTGTCTGAGGAGTGAGTGCATAGCGAGATTTTGATTCATTGCGCGATTATGTGTGCGCACGCAGTTTATCTTTTCCACGAAAATGGAAAGGAAGCCACTTGACAGTTCCGCGCACCGAAAAAACGACAACCACGCCATACAGCCGGCGTACGATATCTGTGTGACTCTGTTGGCGATGTTGGCTTCCTTTTGATTTCATATTCCTTCCCACTGAGCGCACAGAGGACAAGCGGGGCCCTGCAACTGCTTCTGTTCTTCGATTGCTGTGGCATACAGTTGTGTACCCTGGTTGTGGACCATTGTGGACAAGTTACGGGGATGTGTTTTATGTTTATTTGTTTTTTAGATGCGCGTCCCTTTTCTTCTTCTTTTTTTTTTGCCAGTATAATGTCTCCGCGTTGTTTTTACTTTGTTGGAATGTCGCGTGAGACTTCCTCGTACATTTTGCGCGCACAGTTGCACATTGCATTGCGGTTGCACATTGAGCACACGACCTTATAATTGCTGGCTTTCAGTGAAGAACCAAATAAATTTAAGCCCATTATGCGATGTAGTAGATCTTGGGAGCGAGAGGTGTCCCAGCGGGACATCATCGATGAAGGATTGATTAAAATGCGAGGCCAAACTGATTTTCACAAGCAGTCGGTGATGTGGGCTGATGTGAGGATGCGCGATGTGCCTGGGATTGCCCTTTATTTTCATTATCCTGGCATCCGTCAGCAGTTAGCTAATTTAAAAAATAAAAGCGACGACGCGGCAAATGGGAATTCGGATGACTTATTGTGGTTGAAGGACTCATCGCTGAAACATATTACATATTGGGCAATGGGACACCTCGCTTGTTTTATTAACTATTCAATCTGAAGGCTTGATCAGGTACGAAAGAGGACCACAAGTTTAAGACAATCCAGTTGCAGATCCATTGTCTTCCTGCAACTATCGTCCTTCGAGAGGCAAGTCATCTGCTGATATGATACCAAACTTGTTAACGATTTCACTCGTAAATTCCTGAATTCCAGCCGCTCCAACGACGCAACAAAGTCCTCGGTCCACCACCCATTAGGCGTTGCAAAATTATTCGAATAGCGCCCAAAATAATTGCAAACCGATATCGCTTTGATTTTGCCAAAGTTTCTTTATGAGCTCGTTGCGGGTGATAAATTCGCTCGAAGCGTTATCTTAATTCGCGGGAGCTCTTAACTATACGCATGCCAGTGCCACAAACCACCAGCCACAAGCCAGAACCACTTTCCGCACAAGTAGTTCACAGCAATTAAACCTTCAGCCACAATAGATCCATTAGCGCATGCGCCACCGTCCAACACCGTTGGTCAGCAAAGATAGCACCAACGACCAACCTACCACCACCACCGCAATCGTCACTAATTAATCGACCGTACTCTCGATCGACGTTCGAAATGAAATTACGTTAATTGCGAAAATCAACTACCGATCGGATCGATTCCGCCGACCCAAGGACCTGGTGACGGTAGGTGGGTTATTATTCCGCAATTGCCACCGAACGAATATACACAACATTTATGGGCGCCAATAGTCGTAGTTGATCGTTCTATAGTTGCGGATCAGCGTGTCGTTGGAAACAGCGTTTATGGATCGGGCTAACGCCACACACACACACACACATATGCGGAAGTCGCTGTGCGAACGACTGCTGCTTTTGAGATATTTTATTGGAACGATATTAATTTTGATACGGCGGGGATTTTATTTTCGTTATTTCATTAGTTTTGTCGCCACATGTGCAATTCGCATATAACCGCGATTGATATATGCCAGCGCATTAAACTTAACTCAAGTGAAACGTTTGACATGAAAGGAATTTCTTGGTGCGCGGCATTTTTATGCTGATTGCGATTGCTGTATATGCCGCTCGCTGTCTGTGGGATACGCGACAAAAACTGGCGCGACGCAACGGTTTATGTTGTTTTGACAAATTTGCTCAAATTTTATCGTAAATTATTGAGATTTTCCAGCTTCGAGGAGAGTTTTCTGTGCTCTCTAATTGGTGCCATTTGTTAGGCATGCTAGGAATGTTGGTTGTGCGTAGGTGGTGAGGGGCTAGGAGAGTTAGGAGGGTTTTGGCGTTTATCGAATTTTGATGGTTCGGGAGAGACTTTTTTGAGGTGGCGACACTACGAAATGGTACAATCCAAGGAGTGAACTATCTCACAGTTTAATGGCGCTCTTTCCTGTTCAGAAAACGCCACTGCGCTGTGTAAGATGCGAGTAGTCACTGCCGATTTTTTGTAAGGTATGTGTTGATTTACTTCTGCATAGCACTCCCACATTTCAAACATTGAAGGAAGCATAGGTTGACTATTTGCCGCAATCTTACCTTTGGGACTCCTTGAGGTGCGACTGTACCTTACTGCGGGACCCCAGGACCGCCTTTTTTCAAATATGTTATATCTAAATTGGAATTTAAAATTCAAAATTTATCCAAATTTGTTATTTAAATTAAATGGCCAAAGCCATCGTCGAAGAATTTTTAAAAGTAACAAGAAAAATGGCCGACAACAATGAGGGGTGTAATTTCAAATTTCTATTACACATTTTTCCAAAAAATGAGTTAAGTATGAGAGAGTGTTCTTTAGAATGGACAACATCTAAGTATTTAGCTAAAATTTATCAAATCTTATTATTTCCTTTACTTTTGCGTACTTCAAAGGTGAAGTTTTTTCAAAACTACACGATTCCAATTATTGGTTTGATTCAAAACTTATTTATTACCATACAAACCAAATTCCTCACAAAAACTACTCTATTCATCCATGCAAATCGAAGTAGCCGCTTTCACGACTCGTGCATTCCAATGACATTAAAAGAGGCGCGAATTTTTATTATTTCGAAAGTGTTCTTGGGCAAAACAAATTTTTGTGAATATTTAATATATTATTATTATTATTATTATTTAGTGCAGGCTTATGAAATATACAGAATAATATAATAAACGCTAGCTACCATGGCTTTCGGCTGAAATATTAATTGTAATAATAATTCTTGTGAAGAAAATATCGCAGATAAAATAAAGTTTAACAAGTTTATTTTTATTTAATAATAAAATATTTTGGTGAGTATGAAAAATCAGATAAAGTTTTATTTATAAAAGACTTATGGATGAAAATCTTGACACAGAACTTGAAACAAGTCAAGTTTGTGAAGAACAAGGAGAAATCAAAGATCTTCGTATATCAGATGTTCCTTAAATTCTTTGGTATGAAGACTGAAACTTATGAAGTTTTTTATTTGTTTTTTTTTTTTTTGTTGTTTTAATAGTCAAACACATTGATGTGACGTTGTTTTTAAGTTGCTTTTATTAATTGATATACTTTTTTAAGATATAGTTTTGAAGTTTCATGTTTTTAGTTATTTTTTTTTTATTTTTTAAATTTTCTTTTAAATTAAAAAAAAGGAATTAAATTTGCAAAAAAAAAGTTTTCTTTTTTTAAAACTCCTTCATATCTAAAAAGTTTGAATCAAAAGTCGACATTTTCAAAACTCTTCTTTTTCAAATTAAATTGACTTCTTTTAATTTTTGTGTTTACCTTACAAGTTTAAAACAGTAAGAAATAGAGAAAGATCATCCAAACTTCCAATTAAGCCTTCAAACATGTCGCTTATATCATTTTAGCAGCATTTAAACGCATTTGTACATTTTATTGAAAAGAAGAGTTTTGAAATTGCACCCTTGCCTCAAATAATGTTATTGCCTATAGCTAGCGATGATTCCCCTATGAAAGGCAACAGCGCTAAATTTGCTAACAATTATGTCAGCAAAATGTTGCCAGTGCACTGCAATTTTTCTGTTAATATATATTTAAATATATGATATAGAGTTAGTTAAGAAACTAAATGAAAAGATTCGATGCATATGATGCCAAATTTGGGATGGACTAAATGAATGGAATTTTCATCTATACCGTTCGATAGTAACTTTGCAGATGCTTCGTTTAGTTTAGTTTACTCTTTTGAAAAGACTTCTATTCCTCCCTTTTTATTCACCGAGATGAACACGCTGGCGAGCATAATATTCTTCCGGGAACCACAAAGCGAACGAAGTGCGAAATGTTTTTCCGATATTCAACGAGATGATATCTCTTTTATGCGATTCTTTTATAAAATCTCAGGCGAACGTAATCTGAGATGGTAACCCGTCATTCGAAACGTCTAGCCATCTGTGATTCTTAGATGAACTCGCTGGCGAACGTAATGCGAATCTCGTAGTTTTCTTGGTGCTTATCAACTTAATTATTTGTACTATATCCAGTCCTATATCGGCTGAGCGGTTTGAGGACATTAATTGGCACAAGAAACCGTGTTGATGACTTTTTCCAACGGATTCATCGGTACCGAAACTCTATTGCGAAATCGAAGTGAAAAAAGGCAAATCGACAACATTTCCGGAAAGGAAGAGGCCTCTGCAAAACCGGCAAATTGTGACTTTAGTCTCACAGCGATGTACCCAGCTGTAGCCCTATAGCTTCTGGGAGGCGTTATCGATACTGCTCGACGTTTGGTGGCCGAATTTTATAGCAAAAATTTTACGCAATTGCAAGTAAGCTATTTGGAGTGTCTAATACCTGGCAGCCTTGGTTTGTGTTGTTTTTCCCATCTTAAGTAGAACCACGTAGGCCGTAGGGTCCCAAGACCTAGCTTCTCACAACCATTCGTTTTATGTGAGTTTCATTTTCGGAACGAATGGAAGGGATCTACAATTTTATGCCGATTCCAAACGGCTAATTGAGAAGCTCTTTCAAGACAGTTATACTCTCGGATGTTTGTCAGACGTTCGCGAGAGGTGGCGCAGTGAAAAAACCCTAAGTTGGAATTTGTGACTTTCATTAAACTTACATCCTAGACAAAAACGATTAGATCTAATTTAAAGGTAACATTATTTGTCTTAATTCTAGCTTACTGGCTCTCAGCGAGCGCTCTAAGCTTCTCAATATCCTTAAAATTATTGCCTTTCGGCCTAAAATCTATCTATATTTAAATTTGCTTGTTTTTTAATTTCCAAGAAACTTTAGAAAACTTGAAAACTTTATTATTGTTTTGATTACAACTACTGAACCACTAAGCCACTGCGCCGATGTAAGTTTAGGTACTTAAATAAGTTTATTGTTCTTAAAGTAGTTGCCCGTTAGCGCTCTTTGGCTATCCTGCCTTCAATTGGACACTCTAAAATGGTATAGGTCTTCTTCTACTTGTCAGCACCTACCAAGGCCTTCTACTTCTTATCTTATATGACCTAACTAAGCTAACGAAATTAGGCGTCTGATTCCCTCATTTCAGAGAAGATATGTCGCAGTGCCTGCAGCTCGTTGAGTTCGGTGTTAGATCTTCTTCTTTATATGAGATGCGTCGAAGCAAATGGGACTCTATATCACTGTAGGAACTTTACGTTATAAAATCGTCTGAGGACACTTTCATCCTTCTTCTATTAATGTATGGTTTCCTTAGCGTTTCTTGACAGAGTCTTACTACTCAATTGTATTCGGAGTCTAAAGAAACAGCCGGTATAATAATTCTTTGCTCGAACTCCAAACTGATAGCAAAGAAAGTAAGGAGCCTAACTACCTCTAGGCTTTTATGGCGCTTCTTTTCCAATATTTTCAAAATCGACAATAACACTTTGCTGAGTTCTGTCAATGTCAGCAAATAATAGTCACATATTTTTGAAAAATGATAGGCACAACGTACAACCGGTGTTGTCTTTCGAATTTTCGACAGTTTTTTGAGGTCGTAAAATTTTTGACATAATGGAGCAGCGACTTTCTCGCATAAGCTTATGAGTTCGAGTTTGACAGAGTCAACAAAACTATGAAAATGACTCGGCACAACTTGTTTTTCTTTTTATAAATGGTGTAGCGTATTAATTTCAAAAGAACCTACCTAGTTGTGTGAAAAAATAGCTTCCACAAAACCCGCGCTCAGAACAGTAACAACTTATCGAATATCTGAACCTATACAGTGGCTGGAGTTGGAAGCTTGAGATTTTCGCTTGCTGCTAGGTGACAATGTTTTAAGATCCAGGAACTCAATTGACTTGGACTCTGAAAGGCTCCCAAAGCCTTGACATGCCAGGATCTTAGACTTCGACGGCACTCAGTTCGTGTTGTTGGGAAATCGATTAACACTGACATGAACCAAATACTGTCCACTTAAACAAAAAATAACTTACTGTTCGAGCGATTCTTCATGGTGGTATATTTGTATCCAAAAGCCGGCTTTTAAAAGCCAACGACGAAAATGGTAGGTAGCTCGAGTCACTCGTAAATTGTGCTCTAGTAGATACATGCTGAGCTTAAAACTCTTATATCCGTTCTACCTTCATTATTACAGCTGTCATTGCACTCCAAGAATTTTGTAAAGTCTTCCTTAAACTTCCAAAGTTTAGTACCCACTG
This sequence comes from Cheilosia grossa, assembly GCA_963082955.1. Taxonomy (NCBI): domain Eukaryota; kingdom Metazoa; phylum Arthropoda; class Insecta; order Diptera; family Syrphidae; genus Cheilosia; species Cheilosia grossa. The sequence goes on along the minus strand of OY720144.1, from coordinate 9,660,055 downwards.
CTTTGGAGATCGGAGATCACAACTCTTCCTTAAGCAACTTTTGCTACACTTTTGACTAGAATAGGCTTTATTTCCAATCGACAATAAAATTTGTTTATATATGAGTGGGAAATCAGTAAATATACGACTTCTGAATTTCTAAAGTAAAACCTCATTTCGTTGTAAGTTCATAAAAATGACAGCGAAATAGATCTAATAGTCTTCTTCCTGTCAAAAGATGTAAACCTTAACTCAGTCTGTAAGTCCCAGAATCTGAACCCATTTTGTTTATAATTAACCACGTCCTGTTAAACAATTTCACACAAGGTAGTTAGAGCATTTATTCCAATTGTATCTACGAACAAGCCATTAGTCACCTACAGCTGCCAAAAGGCGAACACGATCACTATCATCATCCGAACCAGCGATTTGTGTTCTAAATACCTCCAAGCTGACCACTTGACTAATCGCCACAAATGCTTTGAATCTAATTCGACATAATTGCTTAAATGAAGCTGTCAAACGACAGCCGATATACTGGCACTGAACTGTCTTTTCGATCAAAATTCCAATCACAAACTTGACAACAAAGTGCCCTCAATTGAGATCACCACCACCACCACCACCATCGATCAACCGACCCGTCAATCATCAATAGGACATGACCAAAGTGGCAAGTTTGCTCCACATTCGCGCCGAATGAGCTGGATGAGCATCTCAGCTAACTACCTTGAAAATCAAATCATTTCAAAGGAAGCTGATTGTACACTGTGATCGCTGATCGCACAGAGATCACCGAGTGGATCCTCGCATCAGTAGCACATCATCTCAGCAGTCACGATTTCCTTTTAAAGACAATTTATGCCATGAAGTGCACAGTACACCGCTACTGTAATTAAATTATTTCACCTCTGTGATTGAAGATGCAGACCGCATCGACACCACACTCTGATGGTGATGATCGTCGTAGTCGTCGTCGTCGATCATGACGACCATGATCATCATGTTATAATCGATTTGTCAGCCCCGGGGAGGGGAAACGCCAAACGCACGGACAGATACTCGTATCTCGTACTGCATGGATCAACTCAATCGGAAAATGAATTAAATAAGAAACAGCAGCACACACACACACACAGTCGATCGGAGATGATTGCAGCGAAAGTGTTTGTCGTGACGATTGAATTAATTGATCAATTAAATGAAGCAGAAAAAAAGCTAACGCGATCGCCATCAGATCGAGAGTGTTGATAGTTTCGCAAAAGGAAAACCATTTATGGCAGAATTTTATTGATCACCGAGCACGGAGCACGGAGCGGTAACAGCTGTTGAGTGCAGCGCCGGCCGAACACCGACGTGATCGGTGTCGTATCAACACGACATGACATTTAACACTTACCTTACGGTGCGCGCATTCCTTACGGCTGGCTGGTGGTGATTCGGTAACGGTATCCGAATCCTCGAGAGACAAGAGTACGAGCGACACTAGACTGGGAGTTGTAATTAAAGTGGAATTAATGATCGCATAAAAATCGCACTCTGTATTGCATTAATGAGCAGAGATCGATCGCCTGATAAACCTAATGGAGTGCAAGTGATCGGATTTGCAGTTGTTTTTGCATGTGTAATGCTATTTGGGGCTTTGAACTGATATCACGTTTTGAGGTGGCGCAGTTGGTGCTGACTGGAGTCAGTGCGAGAGTGAGCACATTGCCTTTTGATTGAGCTGTTAAGCGGTGAATAAAAATTTCATTTCGGACGAAACATAATTGGCCGGAGCTGAAACGGGCTGTTTTTTTTTTAGAAAGGTATCCAGGGCGCTTAAGGTGTCGTAAAATCAACCAAACGAGGCGGAATACCTACCGAACATACCTTGTTTTTGAAAGGTTGCAAGCAATTTAGGCAAGCGGAATCTACGGGCTAAAGGCAGCGGAGTAACTATATCGTGGTTGTTGGTCATTACGGAGAAGTAGTTTGCGCTAAATAACCTTTACAGAGGTTTTAGTGTTTCAAGGGAAGTTATGGGGAAGTGGTACTTTGACGGACTCCGAGCAGCTGCGGTATGGTGGTAGTAGTGGGCTCTCCTGCAGGGCCAATTGGCTGTGTCCAGAAAGCGATCATCATTTATTTTCGAATCAATCATTCATTTTCAATGTCCCGTCTATCCATTGCTTTGGGTTGCATTGCGTTCATAACATACCAGGCGACCGAATATCAAAGCGTTGTGTTGCGATGCGTTTTATTGCGTTGCATTCTGTTGGGTTTTATTGCGATGCGTTTTATTGCATTGCATTCTGTTGGGTTGTGCTGCGTTGCGTTGCGTTCATAAGGCACCGGACGACCAGAAATCAAAGCATGTGTAATTATGTCACAAAGTGCAGGAATAATTCTATGGCGTTGCGTTGCACTGCGTTGTTCTGCATTGCGTTGGGTTCATAAAACATCAGGCGATTCAATCAATATCAAAGCAGGTATCACATGTGCGACAAAATGAATGTGAAGGTAGATCCGTTGCGTTGTGATGCGTTGCACTGCGTTTTTTTCTGGAAGATAATGTGCAATTTATTTATGGCCCCCAAACCACCCTATATAGACCCACCCCTTACATCAATGTGAAGGCGTTTTTATCATAAAGGTCCTTTTTATGCGTCTTTTTTAACCTAAGACTTTTTCGGTTTATTGAGAGTTTCAATGGGAGTTATTTTACCGTGTAGGCGTCTGCCGGTCTTGTAAGTGTAGATTGACACATTCCTCTCTGTTATGCGGAGGACCTACCATTTCGATGAAAGAAGAAATTTTGTTCCAAGTCCGAAATAATTTTTTTTTACGTCATTTTCTGCGAGAAATGCCAGCCTTCGACTCAAGCCTGGTGATCTTTGCTGCATCGGATCAAGCCTGGGCCTCGTGTCTCATGCCCCCGCAGTTAGACCGGATCTTGGTTGCAAACTCGCAGCCAAACCATGGTTGTGGTCGCCTTCCACTTTTGCGTGCAGCCTAAGGCGAGGTTTCCTTTCCACTCTGTTTAACCTATGGAGATTTTTTTGTCATTTCCTTTCCATATCTTGACGGCTGATACCTAAAATTTGGGGGCTAGGTCAATGCCATCAATTGTCCCGTATAGCTTGTCATTAAATTCCTTCCTCCAAAGCTGGTCAGCGACAATTCTGCGAAGACTCTTTCTCTCAAAGCATCTTCATCCGCTTTCGATAGAATCAAAGCTTCAGCGCGGTAAGTCGGAAACGGGCATAAAGTTTTGTAACATGTCTTGCAGCCTTGACCCTTATGGTGTTCGAATTTTAAGTCTCCATTTTATTTCACAGAAGGAGTAACTTCAGAGTCACTGCAGCCTTCTTTAGAGTAAAGCTTCTTGATGAGACCATCAGGTAGCAGTGGACTTATCGGTATATGTACCTATGGTCTACATGCCTCTTGGAAATCGAAATATGTACGACCACCCCTTGTTTGGATTTCATTATTTTAACTTTCCAGTCTTCGACGACAACTCGAAGTGATTCAGCACATCAGCCGTACTACCTGCGGCACGGTTATGACCCCTGAAGACGCCCTCCCTCCAAATCTCAAAACCACAAATAGATGCATTTAGTCATTTTCATGTTAGCGCTGCGATCTCTCGTCTCTCCTATCTCACTAGACCGGCAGTATGATGGCTGATGGCATATGGCACGAGTTTCCACGAAGCTCCACCGCCATCAGTACCATCCACAGTCTCTGCCTGTCGTTACTCTGGGACCGGAAACTCTTTTTTTTGATGGCTTTTAATAAGTCACGCTGTATACGATTACCGATGTTACCCCGACAAGACGGAACGTCATCTTTAGCGATGCAGTATTCTCAGCCGCACACTCCTCCGGGTCATGGCTCATGGCCCATTGTAACCCCATAATACGCCCAATCCCCATGTTGGGCATTAATTAATGATCGATTGTAAGTTGCTTGCTTGGCGTATTCTCTCTCTCTATTTAAAGAGCGACGCGATGATTAATTGCTCGCGCATTGTTCGCGCATGCGCTTTCCTTGTTCTGACTTGTCAACCATATACGACTTTGTGGGTAATTGTATAAGCGGCTTTGGAGACGAACGGCCTGAAAACCATTTTGTCATCGAAGCAATTTGCTGGGAAATAAATGGGACCCTCCATAGAATCGGTTTCGGGTCTTCATTACGAATGCAAAGACCAATCGTTTCAATCTTCCTCCACCGGACAGGTACATTGTTGCGCCAGAAAGTGTTTGACCAAAAGTTGCGCAGATCAAATTTCATCCGATCCAGAGTGCATTCCACTCTGCCTAGACGCGAGGCTTTGTTTTAATTTATTTTGCGTCATTAAATTTGGGGATCGTTGCAATAAAAAATTTCTTTTAATCGATCTCCTGTGGAATGTGGGGACTCGTTCCAACGCGCACAAGACAGTAGTTTATGGACCGTTTACGTTAAGTACCGATTGTGGTCCGCCCTTTGATTGGGACAAATTTATCAAGATGTGACACAATCGGGCATCTGTATAGTAGTAGTTGCAGTTTGGGGGCATATAGCTTCTGTCTATGTAAATAAATCGAGAGACGAGGAGACGAGGACGATGGTCATTAATTCGGTCTTCGGCGGGCTGCTGCGAGGTGTAAATTGCTGCAGCTCTTTGTATTTTTTTTTCTCCTTTGTCTCGTGCATAGAGTGTCGAGGGGCTAGGGCGAATTATTGTCATTGGGAAACTGATAAATTTTCATTAAAAGAAATAAACGTATAAGAGTTGAATTAATTTGTTTGATTGGAATATGGACTTATGTCTTGCCGAGGACAAACAAACGCTTCGATTTAATTGGACAGTGGACAGTGGAGACGAGATCGTATTTGTATTTGGGGCCGCGTATATTTTAGCGCCAATTTATTGGGGAGTCATCATTTTTTAGACGCAAACTGCTTATCCAGGACGGAGCAAGCTCGGTTTATGTGTCAATGGTTAAAAAGATCAGTATGGAGGGGGATTTGTAGAATTTAATTGTTTGTATTGGACATGGAGATGCTTTGGGCAGTTGAAGGAAAGGCAGGTGTACTGATGAAATCTGTGGGTAAGACGAGGAAGTTGAAAAATTCGAAATCATTACAATATGAAACTATAGCTTACTCACTTAAAAATTACTGTTTAAATGATTTTTTGGTAATGCAGCGTCCTATCTTCCGGGCAGCGATATTCTTTTAAGAGTGTTACACTACTTAGGTTCCAATTTCTATAGCTTTCAAGAATATACTACCTTAAGTTATGTCTTTTTACGGCCTCACCCCATCCAAAATCGAGGCGAAAGTTCTCAAATCAGGACTTTAGAACAGACGTTTCAACTTGGAGTTCCATTATGTTTGTTCAAAGCCTCACACCCTCAAAGACCAAGAATGACAATTATCTTTAAATTAATTGTAGTTTAAATTAAGTAATTTATATACATTTCTTCAAAATGAGTAACGAAAAACAATAAACTCAAAAAAAAAAGTAAAAAGAACTGCTCCTTCCAAGCCCTTGAAGTCAACATGGAAACTTCCGGAATTGTCAGCACCTGCTCAATATTTTCGTGTTCTACTGAAGCAATATCCTCAACCTCGAGCTCAGAGACACGGCTCTTTTTTTTTTAAATCTCTCACTGTTCGCTTTTTGGCATTTCATAGAAGAAAAAAAAGATTACAAAAATAAAAAAAAAAAATTCTTAGATTATTTATTATTTATTATTGAAGAACATTGTAGAAATGTCATAGTTAAACAAAAAAAAAAATCTGTTTATCTACCCGATTATTTCATGTTGCTGTGTAAAATCTAAAAACGAAAAATACTATGAACCCGGTGGAGGCTTAACGCACAACAAAAATTCCAACGCAAGGGCATTAAAACACGTTAAGAGGAAAATAAAGGCACAAAAGGCTCCTTTTGAAGAGGCCGCAGTGCCAGAGCCCCAGGAAGGCTCCCCTTTTTCAAGATCTATATGCACGGTATATTATACCAAATTGGTCTAAGTGATATCGCAAACTTGATAAGGACTGTAATGGAATTTTTCTCATTGAAACATGTAATACAACTTTAAACGGTTTTGATTTTGAACTACAGCAAAAAGGTTGTACAACTTCGGATGAACCGAAAGTAGTAGACCAAAACGGATTTAAGATTCAGAAAGAGTGCCCTCAAAACGCAAATCAGCAAAACTACATCATAAACTGATTCTGGGTAAAAATGGATATAGACCAATTTTGCTTTCCGCTAACGACATTCGACTGTTGAGGGTTTTTCCTCTACTGTTGTTGGTTATAGTCACAAGAAACCCCTCCTCGAATAATCATTTACTGCATTTTATGGCCGAAATTTGTTGGTTCCCATTTTAGTCTACTCTTCTAGACGAGTTCTTATAACCATATTTGAGCTTGACCTCGTTCTCTACGTACATATCTACAGCTGTCCGCGAACCCCTTTTCTGTGGTAAGGTTAAGTAAGGTTAGGATGAGCCCTGCAATACCTCGCTTAGGTCGTTGTGGACCCATTGTGATGCCCTTTTTCGGGGTTAACCGTTGGTGTTAATTGGTGGTCTCCATCATCCTCCTTTCGTGGTTATCTGACACTGTCTAGCCATCCCGATGCCCTCAGAAACCTGTTAAGATCAGACAGAGAGACATTAGCATGTTCATGTACGTCATGAAAGTAATAACTTCCAAGTGTTCTGTTCCTCAAGTGACTGAGACTCGGGCAATGACAAAGGAAGTGAGGTGTGTCCTCGTGGACCTCCTCGTCCTCGCATCCTCTTTCATTAGTGGTTTCGAAGGAAGTTGTGTCCAGTCAGAGCTCCCACTAACTTAGATAGCGATGACCTATCAAACTGTAGAAGTTTGTTGGTCCGCCCTCTGTTATATTCTGGCCAAAGCTTCCGTGCGATTTTACAGTCGTGAGTTCTTTCCACCTGCTGTTGGTTTTCATTCGAATTTTGTTCTCCACTCGCTCTCTGAGATTACAAAGTGGTGGCTTGATCGATTGAAGTGCTCTAGCAAGATCCATTACGGACCCCTTTCTAGCCAGTTCATCCGTCCTCTCATTGCCAGTTTTGTCTCTGTATCCAGGGACCCAGCAGAGATTCATTGTGCGCAAAGAACCTTGAGCTCTCCACGGCAGAGGTGAACTAGTTTGGATTTTATTTCGTTAGCAGAAACTGCTTTTATAGCTGCCTGACTGTCAATGAAGATGGCAATATTGACACCTTACGGGCCGCTTCAGCGATAGCCAGTCAATTCGGGAATATTATTGCAATAATATTTATCCAAGTTTACAAGATCATCATCTTCAAAGTCAAGTTACATTTTTTTAAGATCGAAAAAGCTTTCCAGACTTCAGGCCATGAACAATGTACTGAAAAGGTCTCGCCGCTTTGCCGCCACAGCCACTTGACCGACATAGTATTCCATATATCTATACAACTAAAGAATATTTAGTCGATCTTTGGAGTGTTAGCTTTAAAACTGTATTTCCTTTAGAACTGCATAAGAATCGGTTTGTTAGATTAAAAAAGAAGCCCGCTTTTTCAAAATTTTGCCCAAGCGGGATATGAGTTTTGACTGCCTGTTTTCCTGTACATAAACCTATGGACAGAATTCGAACAATCCGACTGTGTCAATTGCTTTGCTCTCAATTTAACTCCATTGAAATCCTTCCGAAGCACTTGACACCTACCGGAGGTTCGACCTATTTATAAACCCTTTTAGCAGCATCAAGTAAATTTGTGTTATATACCCAAAGACAACAACTGGTAACTGGTCTATCACAATGACCACTTGTGCGTATATGCAGCACTCTCCATAACCCTCGTTGATTGACAGTTCCCCGGGAATATGACTTAGCGCATCAATCTTTCGATGCAGCGCCCCTCTCTACATTCGTCTACCTCCCCCCATCAGGTAACAGTCAATCACCAAAGTTAATTTATTTATTTCTTTTTTATTCAACCCAACCGAGGTGATGTCAGCCGGCATAATTTGCATATCAATCAAAAGATTTATTATTAACCAACACCAGTAACAGCTGCATACCTATCTTATGCTGGTGCAGCCATGCACTCTCCACATCGATTGATCGTCGTCGGCAAGATTGATTTTTAATTGATAAATTTGATCGAAATCCTACATCGTTGAGATAAGCGAAACGCTAAGTTTAATTCGTTTTCAGTGTACGAACCGCCACACCGACCGAGGATGTTGTCATATTCCATTGGCCATTCGTCACTCAAATCGGATGGGACAAAGTGGTCACATTCAGTTCTCTTCGATTACAAAGAGTACGCGTAGCTGCGGCTTAGAGAGTTGTTACCGGGAGATGAGTGTACGGACGGAGCGTGCGGACAGAGAGTGCAGCGTGCAGATGCGAATCGGACTGTGGATAGTCTGACCGAAAGGTGGTAAGGGGAAGGGTAGGATGCTTATCTTAAAAGAGCACGCGTGTAACTCTTCAAATTAACTTTTTCAATTATCGATCAATTAAAAGGGCGATCACTTTTTCGATATCATCGTCTGGTAGAAGTAGAAGTGCTTCTGGAAAACTCATCAGTGGAAGTATCAGAACTATCGGGATTAGTGGTTGTTTACTAAATAGTTCGTCACATTGTGGATGGGATGCGCGCTGTGTAATTGGAATTGGCAAGGATTCCGAGCTAGATGGTGAGAGGAACTGCACTAAGTGGGTGGAGTTTATCGAAAAGCTGTCTTCCCGAAGGTTGGGTAGAATCTATGTGTTATTCATTTCCAGTTGGTTAGCCATCTATTCTCCTCTTTACCGCTCAAAGCTGCCCCATCACCGCCGTTACCTACTCGTCTGCGAGCCTGCTGCCAATTCATATCGCTCCCACGTACCACATTCAGCCGCAATAATACATTATGTGCTAGCTCATATCGTATCCTGTCGGTTTTTCGTTTTATCAATACGCGTGCTACCTCCTTGCGTCTCATTTCGCTTTTTTTCGTTTCATCGGGCTATGTTATTATGTACCGCCCAATGATCTGTCGTTTTTTCGCTTCATTAGAAATATATCCCAATGAGGCGTAAATTCTACCCCAGTCACTCTATGATGGCGACTGCTACCCTACAATCCCTGTCGCTTGTTCGTTTCATCGTGGTTCGGAATTACTGCTAGACGACCTGTCGCTTTTTCGTTTCATCGGAGTTTGAAGCGCCGCCCAATGAGCCGTACGCAGTATATTTTCAGTCATATGGTTCACTTAACTCCTCAGTTCCATCATTCAGCATGAGGACTAGCACCCATTAGCCGACAGCTTCCGACGTAAGTCCAACAAGTACACAGCCCCAGCATCGCCTGTCTTATCTCAGGGGCGTTCGTGCGTGTGCCTATGAGCCAATTCTTACTTTACCATCAGGATCTATTAGATTCTACACTAACTGACCACCGTTTGCCGAGTCCCCAGTTCTTCCCCCAACGGTGGACAATTTACGACCTATGCCTTATATTAACTCCACCGCATGGACATCTTCACTTCCAGCTACAGTCGCCTCATTTATTACCACAAACCCATGGACGTCGCCTCTCTATATATACACTCGGACTATCTTTCGTTGGTAATCAGAAAATCCGAATATGCGTGAGTTCCTGATAAGCAAATGAGATCGCGGTACACTGCTGCTGCGCTGGCATGCTCTTGCGGCTGGCTAGCAGCACATCTTCCTGCTATATACGTACACCATACTTTTAGTATTCCGATTAAGCGAACTGATAAGAGGATCACACTGCACCACAGGGTATAGATGCACTTAACCGAAACACACGCGCTTTAAGCTGACCAACCTCGGTGCGCTTCTATATGGAGCGCACAGCGACAAGGGAGACATGGCGAAACGGTCCGCGCAGGCCGATAAGATGACGGGATGACACGCAACATGTGTTCGCCACAAGGATCTGGAAATGCATTTTTCGGCGGTTTACGCGACGCAGACAATAATCGTCGTGCCGATGTTCTCGTACTGTAAAAGAATTCGCAGAATATTTATACAGATGGGGATCGAGGTGAGAATTAAGGATTTGTGGTAGGCTTAAATGCGCTGATGCCAGGACATGGATAAGGGAACGCACACACCACACGCCGCGTCTAAGGAGTAGATATAATTAAAGGAATGATGGCGACACATTTTAATCTGCGATTGCGTAATTTATTGGTTTTTGTCATATGATGGTCATACATTAGGAGCGATCCTGTAATGGGGTAGCTGATGGAGAGAGTCTACATAAAATAGATTTAACATAAAATAAGTTCAATCGTGGAAATGATTATTGTTTGAATAGCCTTTGGACTATACCACTCGCTTTTCCCACCTCAGTTGAAGGTGGGTTGTTGTCCGCGGAAATTATTTTTACGAAGCCAGTCTTTCGAATAATGAAACTAGTTAAAACCCCGGTCCACCCTCCATTGTATCATAAGAGGATGGTAGAGAATAATTTTCGGTTTCAGGGAAATGGGAGCGGGTCGAAATGCTGCTTTTTAAATTTAAGGCAATCAAATTCTGCTTATCCTGTTTTTTTCCAAGCAACAAAAAACATTAAAAACATTTTCAAATTAAAAAAAATATATGGATAAAATAGAAATCGAATTTAAATTAAAAAATTAAATAAAATATTGAACAAAAAAAAAAAAAACAAACAAGTATCAATTCTATTAAAAAAAGCGAAATTTAACTAAAAAATATTTAAAGTTTTTAAAACAAGAATATTGTAGAGAGAAATTTGGCCACTCGAGAATTTATTTATTTATTTAATTATTTGTTTGCCAACAAAGTACTAGGCCTTTCTCAAACAGGAGGAATTTGAATTTGAAATTATTACCATCATGCAAATGAAATGGGAGACAAATTAAGTAAATAAAGATAGTACAGAAAAAAAAAAGCAAGTACAAAATTTGAGCAATACAATTAAAAATGGAAATAATTAAACAAGATGGATTTTTTTTAATATTATTGTCATTATAATGTTAATTGACATCAGATTAGCGATGGAATATTGCTTATAGATCTCTCTGTAGTTTTCAATATTATTTTTCCTACCGGATTTAAATATTGACACTATAAAAGAATTCTTCCATAGGGAATTCATGGTTTACAACAATAGTACGAGAACCAACTGTTGTTCTTAACCATGGAAATCAACGATCTAGAAAGATCATGTGGGTTATCTAAAAATCGGCTTTTATCGCACATGAGGGCTTCCGTAGATATTAAGTTATTCGTTGAAATTTTATTTAATTAGGCGCTATAGTTTTTTTTTCTTTAATTTAATATTCTGATGACGAACTAGTCAACTAGTATGGCAAATAATGTTTTTTTTTTTAAAACGCAAAACATTTTATTGTGCTTTTCTCTGTTAAGAGAGAAGATCGCGTTATTGAGAGAAAGAAAATTCAAAGCTTAAGGGAAGTTGCAAAATCAGTGTCTTTCTTTAGGGGTTGTGGTACAAACGTTTTCTATTTACTCTATTTGATTTTGGTGTAGGTATGGAGACCGTTCTACGATCTTAACATTCTTTTTAACAAATTAAAATAATTATAATCTAAATTAAACAGCTTTTGTCTCAAAAAGATGCTCTTCTATTGTTCCTAAAAGTGTAATATGGAAGGTTTTTGCATAAAAATATTGTAAAGTTTTAATCAACGAAGTGCCCTTTCGAAAAGAACAACGTGAGAGTTCTGAGATCTTGTTACAGAATAAGCTTGAATCTCTGAACATACTCTACCTGGTTTTAGGTGATGGACTCCACAAAAACCTATAAGGTTATTTTATTAAAATTAAATCCAAGCGTAAATTTAAAGGTATTAGCTATTGGGATGGATTTCGATTTGCAGTGAATTTGTTTTTCAAGCAGTGATGCCAACGCAGATCGAAAGTTTTTTGTCTAAGCCCGATGTCTTTTAAAAACAAATTATTCCTTTTTGGTGAAAAAGATGCATATTGTGTCAAAATAACAGCGATATTTTTTGTAAGATTTGTAAAAGAGAAACTTTTCCTTAAGCTTAAAATACATTCATAACAAACTATGCCTTGGTTGGCATCACTGGTTGAAAGTATGGTGCATTGTTTCTTAATTTTAACCAAACTATACATACTTCGTGATGGCCATCGTTTAGGGTACTATTTTTAATAGAGTACATTTACCCGTCAGCTAAGAAATCTTTATCAGATTTGTTGTATTTGGCAGCATCAATCGACTTTCTAATGTCGTCAAATTTTGGAGTGTTGCCGGTTTTTGTTCTGAGCTGTCATTGACTCTTTGTTTCGCGGCCTCGTGGCTCGTGCTAACACTCACTTAACCTCCCAATTTAGCTGAAGCAGGTCGCAACTGTTTAATTCGTAGTTTAAAAAATTATATAAAATAGTTAGTAATAAATTGAATTGAATACCGAATTCCTAAAGAACTGCTTACGAATAATTATAACGGCTATCCGCGACTTCGTTGTTTTCGACACCAACCATGGTTCCGATTCTCACGAACATAGCGCGGACGCCGCACGTAACAAGAATGCTGCGTTGTCGACACGATCGTTTTACATTACTTTTCTTATTCCATTAAATAAATTCTGATTAAAGAAATGTTCAGTATATTTTGAAAATTTCCAATTTCCTTCTCCATGTCCCAGACTATTTATTTCTTAATTTCTGTTCTAGTCCAGCTGAACATTGCCTATCAATGTTCGAAACTTAGCTCCTATGTGTGCTGAACAAATGATTTTGGAAGTTTTAAAAAAAAATTCTCGAATATGTTGTATTTTGAAAACCACATGCAAAATACAACATATTCAATAGCACGCCCTTTAAGTCCAATTTTAACCAATTCACTTTATCCGACTCCTCACTACTTCAGTCCCTTTAAATTCTAATTCCAGACCGATGATCCATTTAAATAACTGTCCGATTCTTATTTTCCGCAAAACTTTCTTAAAGTCATTAAAAACGGATATTCAAAACTCTTTCTTGCTATTTTAAGCTGACAATTGGTCAAAAAAAACTGTACATTTTCCACCTGAATCCACAAACGCTGTGGCAACCTTTCCGCCCAATAATCTTCGATCTCCCGAAAATAACTCATCTCGATCGCAATGACAACCGCCTTCCGAAAAGGTACCCCGAACCGTTATTTACGATCGAAAGAAAAGAACAAAAATTTAAATAAACTACCTCATGTCTCATCTTAAATGGCCACTGATAACACAGCACTCCAATTCGAAATAATATTCAATTTATAAAAAAAAAGAAAACCAAGTCTCCACATACCGTTCCATTCTAATAACACCGAAGGACCAAACACACACGAAACTGAACCGAAAAGAGAAAAAAGCGCTACGCACAAGGGGGAAAATATTTTTCTCAAAATTTATTAACACATATCCTCGATTGAACATGGCGCCCTGCCGTGTCAAATGTTCTGCCCATTTAACATACCAACCGATCCTCATAAATTGCAACAAAAGGGAAACGACAACAACCAACGCAAACAAAAAGAAAATCGAGTCCAATTCTTCCCCTCAGAGTTCAAATCGATCGATCGATTCGAAGATTGGCCGATCGGGAGAAAGAGATCGAGAGAGATCGAGAGATCGAAAGATCGGTGCGCCGATCATTGCGGCATCCTTTATGATTTCTCTGTTTGGCCATAAGGGACATGGCGGAGCGAAAATCGAAGCAATGTTACCATCTGTGGATCGAGGATCGCTTCTACAAATAAACGATCATTCATGCGAATTTGCCCCATCCAACTGTGCGCCAAGCAGAGTGTGTGTGTTTTTTTTTTTGTTTTATCTTATTTTTTGGATGCCAGGGGATTTGTCGTCCACTTCCTGGATGGATTTATGCAATTGGTTGGAAGGATATTCTAAGTCAAATAACGATCGGTTAGGTTTTGGCACCTCCGGGCATATCGGATTCCATACGAGCTCTGGACCCGATCGGTAATTAATTAAACTGGGATCGTGTGCGGTGAGTGTGTTTCTGTGTTCATGCGTACCGGTGCGGCACCTGGAGCAACATTATCGATCATTCAACAGGGTGCACTGCACATGCACATGGAAGAGCAAAAAAACGATCGCACAACCTGTGCCACGATTAATTATCGCAAAGTTCAGGGGGCTCCATGGGCCTCATGGGCCGCTTGGCCTCAACAGACTCCATAATGTAGATCAAACATAGCTAACAGGGCGATCTCCTGCTGATCGTGGCCGCGGTAATCATTCCGAGCCAAACATCACCACCACCGCCCCACCCGCAGTTTGATGTGATGCCGGATGAATGGAACCGACATGATGAGTTGCCTCAAACACGATCGTCCACCGTTGGTGGTAATTAATTCCATGCAGATCGCATGATCTGTCAAATTAGTCAGAAACGTTAAGGGCCCCATACATCTAAGTCAGTGTCGGCACTTGAACTCTGGACAATCGGAAAATAATTGCAACCATGCAAACCGACGACATCGGAGTGACATGCTGGAATCGCACTCTCTCTCTCTGTTTCCACTGATGATGAGGAGTGAGGATCCTTGAGATCATCGCTCGTAGTCTCTAGGTGAGTGTTCTGCAAACAATGTGTCTCTCCTGATTTGTCTAAATATTTACCCAACACTGTCGGTGGCTGTGTATCACAAATTGCAGGCACACACATTATAATTGGAGCTTCTGATCCGGCAGCACAATAGTACGATGCATATTCATGAAATTCAGTGGTCGCTTATCCAGCCCGGGCGGCGTGGTGTCGCCAGCGCACATTAATTTTTATTTCATTTACCGCAGAGTTTGCCAGCGTCCGGGGCTAGTTCACGAAGTGTGGAGTGGTGTACCCTTTTGGCGATACGAACTCGTTATCAAATGGAAATCATCTCCCAATTGTCCCCTGTCTGGGCAAGGGCAACGTCATCGTCATCAGGGCACCGACATCATCGTCCTCATTGTCACACATTGCTGGAGCACAACATCAACATAGCAACAACAACACTGTGACACTTTGGCCAAACAATCAACTTGAAGAACAGGACGTATGAGATGGTTCAAGATGCGACGAGGACGACTCCTTTGCTCTGGTTGCTGGTGGCAATGAGGAGCACGCGTAAAAACGTGAATCCGCTTTTAATTAAACAATACAGGAGCACATAGGCATAGGCAGCGCTCTGGACGGTAGTTCTATGTTCGAAGGAGACCAAAAAGGGAGTAAAAAAAGTGGCAAGGGAGGCACTGCCATCGGGTGACATCGTCAGTGAGTTATGAGTTTTGCAATCACGACTTCTTGTTTTGATTTCTTGTGTTGCGAAGGGACAAACTGGATCGTTGTCAGTTGGCTTGAATTGAAATTGTAGGGCAGACTGCGGCGGGAGATGCAGAAGGTGTTGCACGGCTGAACTCGTTGTACACGTCGCTAGTTATACGGTGGCCATCGCGATCAATGCGTTACACATTTACGAACGTTGAGTGGTTTTGATCAATACTGTTGACGGCAAATGCCCTGCCAGGGTAAAGCGTCTGATGGAATGGTAGGTCTTACTTAAGTGGTTTGCGTATCGAAGAGGAGGATATGGTTCAACGGGAGGACTGCGGTTCGAACTTGTTAACAAATATATGCCGAAGTTGAAGTTGCTTAGATCGATAATGTCTTCAAACGTGAATAGGATCATTACCCAAGGAATTTTAAAACTGATTTTTGACCAAATTGCCGTCAAGACTTTAAGAGATTACGTGACGACAAACTTCGCCTTCAAGATCTGCAGTATTGTGTTCGCTACGTGGCACGTCACATGATCGTGTTGAAACCACGTGTCGCCAATATTTTAACGATAGGCATTCTTCTGAACAAACTCGGTTACCATAGCTCGTTACCGCTCTAAGTGGACAAACTCTTAGAAAGTCGCGAAATTGAGTCGTATTGGTTCTGGCGCACACTTTGTACCATATTTTCAGTCGACCGTGCGTTTTGTTTAAGTTCTGGGACTACTCGATCAGAAATTGAAACAAAAAAATCTTTTGAAATTTTTTATACTTCACTGAATGATGCCCAAAACTGCTTCCCAAAAAAAAACGTGAAAACCCCCTTCATTAGAACGTCAAAAAAGTGCTTCAAAATCGCGTCGATAACTCATCAAAAAAGTTGCCAAAACTCCTCAAGATTGAGTCAGAAAACACGTCGGAAAATGCGTTACACACTGTTAAAAAAACAAGTATAAAAATCGTCAACATACTGCGCAGTCAAAAATGCTATTTAACGATTTTAATGTGTTGATGAATCTTGGTGGAACTATGACGGCAGAATGACAGCAAAGATTTTTCTAAAAACGGCCGCTGTCAAAATTCGGAGTCAGAGACAGAGACAGAGACAGGGATAGAGATAGAGATAGAGACAGAAACAGAGACAGAGACAGAGACAGAGACAGAGACAGAGACAGAGACAGAGACAGAGAGAGAGACAGAGACAGAGACAGAGACAGGGATAGAGATAGAGATAGAGACAGAAACAGGGATAGAGATAGAGATAGAGACAGAAACAGAGACAGAGACAGAGACAGAGACAGAGACAGAGACAGAGACAGAGACAGAGAGAGAGACAGAGACAGAGAGAGAGACAGAGACAGAGACAGAGACAGAGACAGAGACAGAGACAGAGACAGAGACAGACAGAGACAGAGACAGAGACAGAGACAGAGACAGAGACAGAGACAGAGACAGAGACAGAGACAGAGACAGAGACAGAGACAGAGACAGAGACAGAGACAGAGACAGAGACAGAGACAGAGACAGAGACAGAGACAGAGACAGAGACAGAGACAGAGACAGAGAGACAGAGACAGAGACAGAGACAGAGACAGAGACAGAGACAGACAGAGACAGAGACAGAGACAGAGACAGAGACAGAAACAGAGACAGAGACAGAGACAGAGACAGAGACAGAGACAGAGACAGAGACAGAGACAGAGAGAGAGACAGAGACAGAGACAGAGACAGGGATAGAGATAGAGATAGAGACAGAAACAGGGATAGAGATAGAGATAGAGACAGAAACAGAGACAGAGACAGAGACAGAGACAGAGACAGAGACAGAGACAGAGAGAGAGACAGAGACAGAGAGAGAGACAGAGACAGAGACAGAGACAGAGACAGAGACAGAGACAGAGACAGAGACAGAGACAGACAGAGACAGAGACAGAGACAGAGACAGAGACAGAGACAGAGACAGAGACAGAGACAGAGACAGAGACAGAGACAGAGACAGAGACAGAGACAGAGACAGTGACAGAGAGACAGAGATCTATGCAAAACAAACGTCAAGGTCCAGCAGTATTTTTTCCTATATCCCATTTCCTATATCTCTTCACTCACTACCTTGTACAGCATTTCCAAGTGCGATCATTCCTGGAATCATACACGTTCTGACTTAGTACATTGAGAGTCGCAAAAAGGAACAACAACAGATTGAGGTAAATTCTTTGAATGAATTTAAATAAAACATGTCTCCTTTTCCGGCCCACCTACAAGAGACACACCATCTTCCATGGTGTTCCGCTACGTCTTGCTCCATCTATCCCTATATGTAGTGGACGATCTACGTCGACACTGATCCTCTAGCTGTGATAACACAAATTATTCCAGCGACAAATTTCTTAAACAAATTACATTGCCAGAGAACATCAGGCCAGGATGTTGAAAGGTTCCCAAATGGCTGGCTGGATGGATGGCATACCCATACCAGGCATCTTCACCCATGATCATCGTCATCATGGCAATCATCGCCATCGTCGTCATCATCAACATCATCTTCAGTTGCTGCTGGCTGCTTCTGCTGCTGCTGCTGATGCGGCTGGTGATGATGGTAATGGTATGGTTTGTGGCAAGCATTCAAAGCTTGCTCCTTTGCATCAGATAGAGTCGAGAGTCGTCTTCGACTCTATGAGGAGTCTATCCCATCCCAAAAGATGGATAGATAGCCATGACGGTTGTCTTGTATTTTGGCGGTGGTCAACGTTTCCATTCTTGGTTGCTCTCCAGCGAGCTATCTTTGTCTCTCTCTACCCCAGTAACGTGCATAGTTGTTGTGTTGTGATTTCTAGATTTTTGTGGCATATTTTAGTACGTCTCGCTGGGTGTACATGCCACATGGTGTGGAGTAACTCTGGAATGGTTCATAAATCAGAATATCTCGGAGAGTGTGTGCTTAATGCCAAATATGAGAATGCAGAACTGCTGAAAGAGTTGGGTGATTTTAGCATAAAACACCGTCTGCATGTTGTAATTGTGAACATGGTCCGTGATGGTTTGTCCATGATGGGGCAAGTCAGATGGATAAAAAGGATTTTTTTCTTATGGAATACTTTATGCGATGGGTATATGGAGGACTGAGCTGATGTTTGCCGGTTTAAGTTGTGGCCTAGATGTCAAGTTAATTTTTAAGAAATATGCACAATGTGTTCTTTGGTAAAGCTGTTGTGGTTTTAAATATTTTGTATAAGGATAAGTCAAGCGATTTCTTGTTGTACTAGTCGTATATGTCATTGACAGTAAAATTCAAGTGAACAATTTAACTCACAGAAGCCTTTTTATTCCAGGATCATAAGCTATCTCGTGGGAACCTTTTTGAAACTTGTTTTAAACTTTAATACGCATAAGTCATCTTGTATCACAAATGAAACTGTGATTCTGAGAAAGCAAGTTCTGATCAAGAACAATTTGGGTCCAAAAACGCCCGGAAACACACACAAAAATAACCATCAAAGACTGGCATTACACTTTACACACGGGCCAGAGTTAAAAAAAAAAAAAAAAAAACTCGAAAACGACCTCCAGACAACGCGTTCAAAAATGTTGAATGTTTTATGTTGAAAATAACCAAAATTCTATCAGATGATTAGAGTGCGCACTCGTATTAAAAAAAAAACGATTTTTGCAAGATTTTCGCAGGAGTTTGAACCTTAATTATAAAGGAAAACTCCAAAATATTTATCGAAAATGTCCCCACAAAAAACACTCCAAAATAAGTAGTTGAAAACGACACAAAAATCGTTTCAGAAAAACGAGTTAAAATACGCATCACAACGAGTACAAATCGCCCAAGAAAAACTAATCGAAAAATATGTCAAAAATGCCCGAAAAGCTCATCAAATAATGTGCCAAAAGCGGATCAAAGTAACTAGTTATTGAAATCTTGACAAATCTGTACAAAATGATCAGAAAAACGTGTCTAAATCGAGTATGAAATCGCCTTAGAAAAACGAGTCGAAAATGAAGCAGAAAGAGCGTCAAATAACGATTAGGAAAACTTCTTTACACGGTCGTAAAATGCGTTGAAAAGCTCTTCGAAAAACGAGTCCAAAAACGCTTTCGAGAAATAAGTCGAAAAGGTATGTAGAAACCATTTCCAGAGTGAAAAAAAAAACTTGTGTAATGCGTTCATAATCAGTCAGAACAACTCGTCATAAAGCACAAGGCTTACAAATTCACATGAAAAAGGAAAAACCGCACAACGCAGTTAAAAATTGGTCAAAAATAGGTTTGAAAAACGGTGGTCTTAAAACGCGTCAAAAAATTACTCATGCTGTAAGAAACACCTCAAAAAACGAGTAAGCTTAGTCCCAAGTAGAGCAAAATCCTATATACGATTCTATATGAAAACGTGTTCAAATAACCTTGAAACAAGCTCAAGAAACGCTCCAAAAACGTCCCATGAAAGCTACTAAAATACGTCAATTTTCAAGTCGAAAATACTGCAAGAAAATAAAATGGGTAATATAAGTTGGGGACATAATCGTAAATGGGCGGAAATTCTGTATACCTACACAGTTTCATATTTCCAGCTTTGTGGCTTAAAAGTACGCAAATGAAAA
This sequence comes from Cheilosia grossa, assembly GCA_963082955.1. NCBI lineage: Eukaryota > Metazoa > Arthropoda > Insecta > Diptera > Syrphidae > Cheilosia > Cheilosia grossa. The sequence continues at coordinate 9,640,196 of OY720144.1, read as the reverse complement.
AATATAAAAATAATAGAATGCAATATGTTTGACAACGAAAACAAGGTGTGTACTACAATTTCGAAAAACTCCCGAAAAAAGTGTTAAAAGTTCAATTGAAAAACGTTCCGAAATATCAAAAAAGATAAATGAACACTTCAAAATATCCCTTCAAGAATATTCCGATAAATGCGACAGCAAAATTGACAAAGAACTCCTCAATAAAAGTGTCGAAAAGTGCTCTAAAAACACACTCAATGTTCATGTTTCAAGAAACGTTGAAAAAAATACGAAATACGCCTCAAAAATCATCTAAATAAAGCTTCAAAAAATCTAAGACCGTACAACCTTAAATTCTGTATTTCAAAATTTTGTAAATGTTGTCGCGTTTTTAGATAGCTTTTCATGTCAAAATTGTAGTGCAGAGTTGTAACAGAAGATTGACAAAGTTATTAAATCAAAAGAAATGTGCAGCGGGATTCGTTTGAAAATATATATGGAAGGACTGCGCCTAAGAGGATATTATGGCAAAAATATATGAAAAGCTTGATATGGTAGGCTAAGGAAATAGAAAGCGAAGTACAGAAAATATGCAAGATCTGATTGAAATAGCATAGTCTAAGGAAATCCAAAGAAATGTGTCAAAGCACCGATGTAGATAGGAGATACTTCACAAATTGTATTTATAAATGAGATAAATGTATCAAGACGAAGCTTTATACAGAACTATCCAGTCAAAAAGCATAGATCTGGCTCTAAAAGAAATATCTGCCTCTATAAGGAATCTGTCTCTAAAGGAAATACAATACAGCACAGACAGAAGAAAATAACAAGACGACCCTTTGGTATAGCCTTCCTGTGATGACACTAAAATATACTAGCAATGGCTTTCTTGTATGGCTTCCTTCCGTGCACCTCAGCGTCTTCCCTTATAAGCCGCATTTACAAAGCACTCTTAAAATTCCTACCGTCTTCTGATACTCCCAGTCACTGTCATCCGCGAGGGCCCACAATGTGTCATTGTCTCAATTCTATGGCAGCCTTTAGCTGCACATCATAACAAGTCGCCAAGCCACCATTTGTCTAGCTAATCATCCAAATATTGTCGTTAAAAAAATGCCATTAAGCCCAATCAAATGCCAACAAAACCGCATCATTATAGACTCATTTCGAGACAATACGCTTGGTAATAGCTTAAATTTCTGGCCAGCTTCCAGTGTATAAACAATCAACTCCTCTGCAGGAACAGCCAACACAGAGAACGGCTCTATTCAATATCCCAGAGCCTCTGTTCACACGATCCGCACAATATCCACACTCATTTGGTTAAGAATCGAACGGATTTATGGACACATAAACCATAACTACAAGCTGCGAGTGTTGTGGGTAATCCTCTCCTTGGAGGAGAGCACACAATTCTGCCACTGCAACGCTGTGTGATCTAAATTTCTCCCAAAATCCATTTGGACAGTTTACCATTCCGATTATAATTAGTTAAACGCAACAGTTGCGCGGTGAGCATAATGCCACCGCGGGGCAGCTAGACGTTGGCAGTCCTCCCAGGGTCCGAGAAACATACTTTGACGGAACTAATGTCCGATAATGAGCCGAACAACAAACAGTGTTCCATCTGGAACTGTTGTCATCGTCGTCGTGCTCATGTTAATTAGACCATTAATGCCCCGGACTGCTAATGAACCGCAGTGATCATTATTTGTTGATCACGTGGAATGGGTTCATTACTTTTGTTGGACGACGAAGACGGCTTTTTGGTTAATATACCACGGAATCTGGAATTGCGCACATAACTCGCCGCTGAGGATGGGGGATGTCATAAATTTGTGAGCTGCGCGTAGGGAATAGTAGACAAATGTTTTGGAAACAGACTTTGGGGTCTTTGGGGTAACCAGCACTAAATGATCTGTGGAAGGGCTCATCATAAAACTGTCATCGTAAAGATTGGATATACATGATCGGTGGTTTGTTTGGCTGCGCGTTGTTGATGCGGCTCTGTTCCCAAAATGCAGATTAATGTGAAGAGGATATTCATTCATTTCTGGTCATTGTAGGGGGATCGGATTTCTTCACCTCGTTAGCGGTGGGTATTTACGAGCTGTAAGCGGAAACCATACCAAAAATTACGCACCATTCAGGGAGTTTGGAGTTGGAGGGCTTGTTGTTACAAATTTCTATGTTGACTACTGGTATGGGAAAGTCACACGCTTTAGTGCAACGATTAACATAAATCGGAAACTGTGTTGTTGCATTTGCGACACATAAATACAGAATAGTGGCTGTTGACCGTAAATATTTATAGATATTACTGTCTTATTCCTATCCCGATTGGTCCATGACTTCACCTGTTTGGTGCCCACTGCCCACAGAAGTTGGAGTACATACAAACTTAATCAGAGTATAGAAGACAATTCATTATGAATTCATTTGAATAAAATAGAGCTCACCACGTTGATGCGAATTGTTTTCGGTCGAGTTCTCAGTTTATTTGTAGATGTAGTTGTAGTTGTAGTTGTAGTTGTAGTTGTAGTTGTAGTTGTAGTTGTAGTTGTAGTTGTAGTTGTAGTTGTAGTTGTAGTTGTAGTTGTAGTTGTAGTTGTAGTTGTAGTTGTAGTTGTAGTTGTAGTTGTAGTTGTAGTTGTAGTTGTAGTTGTAGTTGTAGTTGTAGTTTTACTTTTAGTTTTAGTTTTAGTTTTAGTTTTAGTTTTAGTTTTAGTTTTAGTTTTAGTTTTAGTTTTAGTTTTAGTTTTAGTTTTAGTTTTAGTTTTAGTTTTAGTTTTAGTTTTAGTTTTAGTTTTAGTTTTAGTTTTAGTTTTAGTTTTAGTTTTAGTTTTAGTTATAGCTATAGCTATAGTTCTAGTTATAGTAATAGTTATAGTTATAGGTGTAGTTGCAGTTGTAGTTGTAGTTGTAGTTGTCGTCGTTATTGTATAGCTCAAATTGTAGTCGCAGTTTTGCTACAGAGCTGAAAAGCCGCAGTGCCATGAGAGCAAGTGGATAATGAAAATTTCCCCAATTGTTTCCAACATGGAAAAAGAGTTTCTGAACTGTACTTCAGTGATTTTATCTGGTACGGTACTTGTATTTTCTTGCCCCGATCGTGTTTTGGTTGGCATTCTGAAAGCCGAAATCAGACCCTAGATTTCAAGCTTCTTAAAGTTGATCAACACCAAAACCAATATTCCGTAGGCCTGTTAGAACAGAATGCAGCCCTAAACTTGAAAGGTACCTTAAATGTTATAGAAAATCTGTAAAAAATCAAGTTAAAATGTCCTCTAGAATCGGTCCGTTTGACAAAACTGGACCAAAAATATGTAACGCAGAGATTTACCAAAACTGATTATGTACTCCGATGTCCAAAATGCTCTCAAGTCCTACAAACTTAGCACATCCTTGGGGCATAAGACACAAAACCTCACGTCTCTGTGTAGCTCTGTTATTATCCGAATTACATTCACCTTACCACTCTGTATACGATCAGAAGAGCGCCCTCAACATCTTTGTAGCGTGTGCCCGCATGAGATATGCCCTCTTGATGAGATTAACATCGAAGCTAAATTGCTTTCTTTTCTTACCATTTCGGCCAAACACTATTTATATGAAGGAGACACACCCAAACGGATGTGTTCCGTTTTAGCCAGGCTTATGCACACTACAACCTCCACCTCCACTACCGATCTCTCTCGGCTACAGATGCGCATCCATGCAAAACTGTCATAAAATATTTAATCCATGCTACGACATAAGCGATTTAAATGCAGTTCTCTTTTTTCGGGGTGCGGTTTACAAGCAGGAGACTCAATTCGCATCATATCGTCAGGCAGGCACTCTGCGCACTCCGCACCGCATCATAATGGATGGTGATGACGATGACGATGTCTTAAACGACGACATTATCTCTGCGGCTGCTCCATGATGAGGAGGATAACTGGGTGGAGTATCTTTAAACTAAATCATGGATAAGGCAATTTTTTTTCCTGGTTAGGACTCGGATGGATGCTGTACAAGTATATGCAAGGTATTGAGCATCCGTGCGAAGATTGATGCAATTTAATTTTCGCGTCCTGCGCGTAGATAGTGCTGCGTGTATGCAAGCAGTCAATTTGGTGTTTGAAATGAGCTGAGAGAAGATGTAGTAATTGATCCGAAGGGAGTGTTTCTAGATTGCTGTTTGAAGTGCGCTGCTTACCAGATGATGACACATTATTGAGTAGGGTATTAAGTGTAGGTATGGGCAGGGATTTTGGGAGGAGTGGGGGAAGACGCGAGATGGCAGAAGGCAGTTGAAAACAAATAGGCACATAACAAGTTCAACAATTGTTTCTATCAGTAATGGATACATTTTTCCACCTAGAGATTGGACCTTGTATTGAATTTTTTAACCCAGATGGCACCTGCTGACTTACTTAGGAGCTACGAAAATGACTTATGCTGTGCTGATCTATAGCTCCTTGCTCCATCGACCTGTTGCACTTCAGAGGAGGCCAAAAAGGAAGCTAGAGTCAGTGATGAATGAAAATTGCCGTTAACGCTCTTAAAGTTGCGACCAACGACTCGGAATTTTAATTATTTGTAAACGTTGTTCCCTCGTGTACTTCACCAAGATAAAAGTGTTGATTTTACTGAATATTTTGACAGTTCAGTAATTGGTTTAAGGGTTCACGCTGAAAGTTTGATGTCGTCAAGTTTCTAATGAAAGACCCTTTATAAAGTTTTATGCCGAGCCCGAACCACTGAATTGAGAAGCTCTTCCATGACAGTTCTACTCTCGGATGTTTTTACAGATGTTGGCAAAAGGTGGCGCAGTGGGAAATAACTTGGGCTTCCAAAGGCCTGACTGTACCGTACGAATATGGAAGTTGCTAGTTATCTTTGAAATTACGTTGGTACAGCTGGGTCCATGTACATGGGATTTAACTGCTATCTAACCGGTATTAAATTGCTCAATTCTTGATTTCGTCGCTCGTCGGGAAGTGGTAGATTTTGCGCCGGACCTAGCTTACCAGTAAGACTGGATCCGCCACGTTGACTTTTGATAGATTTTTTCGCAGATACCAAGCAACGATTTAATCGGCCACTCCTTCATCAACCAGTCAAATTGAGACCTCGCGACCTAGAACAATATGATTGCATTTAAAGCCAGCAGCTTGCATTTAAAGATCATCTACAACTGACAATTGGAGTCTCTCTGTGTGTGGCTCACACTGGTGGCTTCAGGGTGTCCAAACTTTTAACGGCAAGCACTAAACACGGCGACTTCCTCTTGACCGATTAGAATCCCTTTGTCGCCTTGTTCTTTATTAATTTCCCCCCTTTTTTATTAAAATCAAGGCACAGGCTATTAGCACATTAGGCCGCCAGCGCGATACCGCACTGGTATAATAGTACTGCCACTTTGAGGAAGTCACACACCCAAAGGCCATAAAACGCGCGTCATTATCTTCCTCTCCATTATGATGGCTGAGCATTAATATATTTTATTTTCTATTTATTTCACAGAGATCGGAAAAAAAGCACTTGGAGCTGCAGTGGAGCGTGCTGTAGCTCCTCCGACCTGAGAGAATGCATTTTCGACATTCAACCGAAACCACAACAAAAGATAAACCATCCCGCAGAAGAGGGAAACATATTTAACGTTCCGTGTTTTATGGCCGCGATTATCACGTTATTGTTTCGATTATATTTTACACCTAAGGAATTATTGACGTGAGCATTAAAAAAAAAAAATACACCTAGCCCCAGCGGCTTTACGACGCGACGCTCTGAAGTGAATTCGTGTGTGTGTGTGTGTAAGAGCTGCGGGCTATGCGTTTAGTCAAACAGCCTCCAGATGCAGATAACGACTGTTAACGGCTAAACAGCGTTTTATTGCGGCGGCGAATTGATATTTGTTTACCCCCCGCCCGACTCTGTTTTTTTTTTAATTTTTCTGTTCTGTTGAATATCTGTTGCCACCGATTTTAATTGCCACGAGGGTAGAGTGTCACATGGCAGTGGATTTCACCCACCCGCATTTCTATAATATGTCCTACTCCAAATGGCCGGCTAATTATTTTGATTCGCTTCGCTTCGACGGAGAAGTCATTAGAAAATCATAAGAAACCAAGCATAGAAGGTGGGCAGGAATTGAATTATTGAACTGTTAGTTATAAACGGTCGGTGGATATTGCCCACCCCCACTCTTTGTGTGACCTAGTTTCCATGTACGTATGTAAATTTTCCGTGTTTGAATGGAGCTCTGTTGCGCCTTCGAATGAGAGGTGGGACACGTACCTCAGGTGGAATATGGCTGCACGTGTTTTATGCTTTTGGGGGAGTCTATCTTTTTTTTTTCTTGTCGATAATATTGAGGGTTCACTCGAAGTTGGAAGCTGTACCTCCATGTCAATCATAATATTTTGTGGTCTGTTCGCTTTCCATTCCACCAAGAATTACATAATCACAGCAATGGCATTTTTTTCCCCAAACTGCACAGCATTAAATATATATATCTATTTGTGTCCACAATATTTTGTAAGGATTAGCCATCTGAAGGGTGAACGGAACACGTGCGCATGCAAATATTACGCTGATATTTTTATAAGTTGGTAGAAACTTTGTTTAAATCGCAGTCCTCGAAATGAGTCATAGTCACTGTCCCCCAAGGATGTGTAAGAATTACTCAACCACAGAAAATTTTAAATATTTATTAAACAAGTTATGAGGGAATACTGAGTCTCATTACTTCCACTCTGGCGACAAACTTATTAAAAATAAAAATAAAAAATCAAGTCCTAAAGTATCTAGAGTCTTCAGATACTCTGTAGTCAGTATCATCTGTGCCATAAGGGCACACGGGGCCCCATCCCTAAGGAGGCCCCGAATGACCGATATGTGTAGCAAGCCAATGACTGCCGACGCCGAGTTTAACAGAAAATGTGGCATTGCCAGTTAGGAAATATGTAGTTCCGCATATCGCCACCACTAAAACTAAACTATTTTGTATTAACAATTACAGTCAACATCCAGATAGTTTTTTTTTTATTTTTATTTATTTTTATTTCTATTTGTAGGGTTAAATATTAATGTTATGTTTGACTTAAGTCTTTAAATGGTTTGGCCGAAGGCCGTCCACCAGACTGACATTTATATTACACATAATAAGAAAAAACTTTTTACATTTATTGTAAACCGCAAGAGGTAAAAATACACTACAGAAATAATATAGAGATAAGTTGTATATAAAGATAAACAAATGAACGAAGCGTTTGCAAAATAAATAGTAATTTTTAACTTCCTTGATACGTGAATTAATATAATTTTAGATTAATTAATATTTAGTCGTAAACAAAAATTGATATTTTTTGAACATATTTTTTGTTAGATTTGAAGGTTAAAATTAGCATTAATAAATTCCAATTAAAATTCTAAGTAAGGTTCAAACTGAATTTTATAAACCTATTAAAAATTAAAAAAAAAAGACAGCTAGATATCTGGCACGAGGCGGAAAATGTCCTTTAATTTGCTACTGAAGACCCAGAAAAACTTTATTTATTTTACTCCTTAAAAATATGTTTAGCTCCTGAACCTCCTGATAGAAATTATCTTAACCTCTGAACCTTCTGGCAAAATTTTGATCTTAAAAAAACAAATTAATTCGCATTCTTGTTATTTCGTTATATAAATAATCTTAAGTTTAAAAATAAGTTTCATGAATATTGTTTATTTTGTATGATTAGATTATTTTTATTCTATTTAGTGTAGTAGCTAACCCGTGATAGCGTCGCTTCTCAGAGTTCGTAGAAATCGTTTGTTGGCTATTTTATAATTATGACATATTAAAATAATGAATTTCACAGAAATTAATGAACGAAAAATTAGTATTGATACACAAAATTGTTTTCTTATTTTAATTCTTCGGGATTTCTTATTATGTTTCAATTACTCATTTTATCTTATTTTTAATACTTTTCTATTATACTTAAAATAATTCTTATTTATTTCACTGTAATCTCTTGTATGTGGTTGCTTTTAAAATTAAGTAAATGAATAAATACTTAAATAAATAAATAGATAGACAATGGTTGCTGTTTAAATCCTAGTTTAAACTGACCATATAGTTAGAAAACATTGTCCATAAGATCCACCCCAATAAATAGAATGACTGTCCCGAAGACTAAATATTTTTTTCTGCCTTACAAAATGTGCAAGCTTGTAATTATTTATTTCAGTTTGCTGTTATTTATGTAGGAAAACAGTGATTCGTTATTAAATGCCTCCCAAATGCTATTTTTTTACTTTCCAAATTCTTGTGTAAAATTATTATAATTTAGGTTAGGTTTAAAGTATTATTTTTGGTACCGTACATTTTTTGTTCTGAATTTAAATAAATTATGAAATATGGACCAAATGAAACAGAAAGCTGTTGTAAATGAAGATTTTTCCCATAACAGTATGAGGGGTTTCTTGTTCAATAAGATTTAGTTAAAATCTTACAGAAGCCGCGTCGAACGACTATTTCAAGGAGAGTAGAGATAAAGCTTAATTGGAATTTGAAACCTAATTTGAGATCATTCACAAAATGGAAATGCAAAAGACAGCCTATACTTATTATACAAGTTCAAGATGATCGAAGAATTTCACTACAGAAGACCCATCGAAAGTTTTATCAGAAAATAAAGCAACAACGGGCTGCTGGTTTTTAGATCGAAACGCAAGCGACGAAAGTAACTCAATCGAGAAACTATACTAGGATCGATATTTATGTGTTCAAGCAGATTTTGGAATTTTTGTAGATCAAGTAGAGCACAAATTTCCAGTCAAAGATGAAGCAGTACCACCTACCAACACAGAAAACGTGTGCTTAGCTATAAGAAAGATTAAGAACAAAGAAGGCGCTAGCTTGGAGGCTTACCAGCTTGGATCTTTAAATAGGTGGCGATCGGTGACGTTTGCACTCAAATCAACCAGGCATTGTGGAAGAAACCATGCCAACAAAATTGACTTATTGACTTACTTCGTCCTGGTGAATTTGGGCCTTAAACTCTGCCTACAAATGCGCAGTCAAAGTTGGTTGAAGTTTCTTTCTTTCAGCTTATATATGCAAGTCCAGGATTGGTGTGGTTTTCGGGCCACTGCGACCGGTCGACGAAAGAACTAAATTTTGACTCTATGTCAAATTCTACAAAAGACCAACGAATGTCAAGTTGAGACTCCACCACCTCGTGTTCAAAGCCGCTTTATAAGGGTTCTTATCGTTCGGGGCTAGGGGACGCTGAATGACACGCAATTGACAGTTTGCCGTATGCAATCTATCTAATGACTTCTTTCATCAGGCTTTGAAGCAAAGAGTCAGCAACTGGCAAGCCGCTATCTTCAAAAAATCGGTTCATAGGCTATGGAATGCGCGAAGATACAGACAACCTCGGCTGCTCTAAGAGGGCCATAAAAGAGATTTTCATGCTAATTGACGAATACATGAAATTGGTTAAAAATAAATGAATAGATCGGTTTACAGATCCGTATAGGCATCCTTGTCACAACCATTCCTTATAAGCAAGTTGTCATTTTGGTAACGAATGGAAGCGATCTATACAATTTAATGAGTCCAAACGGCTGTAAGAAGTTTGCCCAGCGTCTCGGACAGAACGTCTGCACTTACATCACTATTCAAGACATTTACCTCAAATCTTTCCTTGCATTACGTCAAGGTAGTCTCATTTTTATGTAAGTGTAAGGCCAACGTCTTATGAGTCTATTATGAACTTATACGTCTGGGCCTGGAACCATTTACGGATTCCTCCGGGTTCCTGTCGCTCTGGGGAATTTTTATTCCCTGCTGGGATTTTAGGTCTTATAGGGATACATTGGTTCATTCCTCTCTGTATTTTGGTACAAAATAATCGAAAGAAGACATATTTTTTCCACTTACTTTTATTTGATATAAACTTGCTTATGTGCGATTTATGGTGAGGTGTTGCCTGACTGGTTCTCCAGGTCATCGAATTGTTTAAACCCAATTATTTTCAGAAAGTTTTAAATGGGTGTTGTGTGAATAGGGATGGGCATCTGATTGGCATCAACTTGGCGATGTCCAGTGTCGCAACTATCTCACACTCACCAATCGTGCTTATTTTACCTCCCCGTGGTCACCACCGGGTACTGGTCTATGTCCACCCGGACTTGACTTGCTAAACTTATAAGCGCGAGTGTTGAACACGAAGAAAATAGCAACACTATAATGCTCTGTCGGATTGACTGTCTGCTCGAGTCTCAGAAGTCTAACATGAGCCCCTCAGAAAGAGGACGTACGGCGGATGAATTCACATAGCTGAATCAACGGTGGCGTCAACAGTCAACATGGCAGACACCTCAATGGGCTACTCTGACGTATTTGGAGCTGAGGTCATTGAGGATTTTCAACACTAGTCAGGGTGTTGAAAAAGAGATGGTGGCGGAAGAGCCCTTAATGGGTCAACGGCAGCTCTCACATCCCCGCAGCGGGTTACTGACTCCGGAATATTCCGGCTCCTTTTGTCCAAGGGGTCGCAAAAAGGGCCTGGTCCTCCAGGTTGGGGGTTGTACGCCGGGGTAACTGCCCGACTACGTAAAAATGTCACAGTTGCGAAGCACCAACAAGCCTCGGATACGGATGATCTTACTGCTGACGAACCTGGCAAACGATTAAAGGACAACGAATTTCGGATCTGTACGTGGAATGTTAGGTCCCTTAACAGACCGCGTGCAGCCGAACAATTAGCGGAAGCCCTGAACCACTATAAAGCAGATTTAACCGCCATCCAAGAAGTGCGATGGGATGGCCCGGGTAAAAAGAGGATGAAAAACTGCGATATTTATTACGGCGACTGCTATCGGCAACAAAAACAGCGCTTATTCGGATGTGGATTCGTCGTTGGCGCCAGACTTAGGCAAGAAGTCTTAAGTTTCAACTATGTAAACGAGCGCATCACGACAATCCGCATCAAGGCTAAATTCGGCAACATTAGCTTAATATGCGCGCACGCCCCCACGGAGGAGAAAGACGACGACACCAAAGAAAGGTTCTACGAGCTCTTGGACCACACTTACGAGCAATGCCCTGGCTATGACATTAAAATTGTCTTAGGCGATTTTAACGCCAAGCTAGGAAGAGAGGGCATCTTTGGTAGCACTGTCGGAAAGTACAGCCTACACGAGACCACCTCCGACAACGGATTTAGGCTGATCGATTTCGCGGCGGGGCGAAACGTTGTCATAGCTAGCACACGGTTCCCGCATCTCGATATTCACAAAGGCACATGGAGATCTCCTGATCAATCAACCGTCAACCAGATTGACCACGTTGCGATCGACGCAAGGCACTCCTCCAGTATTATGGATGTCCGAACATTCCGAGGGGCCAACATTGACTCGGACCACTACCTTGTTGTAGCCAAGGTACGACTCCGGATATCCCGAACGCCGCCAAGACAAGTAAATACTGGGAGGAAGTTTGACGTCGGAAGGCTACAATCGCAAGAGATCACCAGATCCTTTCCCGATCGAGTCTCTCTCAATCTCTCAAGAGGTCCTATGCAGCCAGCATCAAGTATTGAAGACCAGTGGCGACATTGCCAAAAAGCCATCAGAGACGCCGCCTCTGATGTGCTGGGTTTCACCCGACCACCACAACGAAACCCCTGGTTCGACGACGAGTGCCGGGAAGCACATGCAGCGAAGCAAGAGGCATACAAAGCGGCGCTGCAAAGGAGGACAAGAGCTGCTCGTGAGCTCTACGCGCAGAAGAGAAGAGACGAACACTGGCTTCTAAGGAGAAAAAAGAAAGAGCATGAGAAGCGCGCGATCGAGGAAATAGAGAGATGTTACAACAGGAATGAGGTTCGGAAGTTCTACCAGAGGGTAAAAATAACTTCACAAGGCTACAAAACCCGAACCGAAGCCTGCAAGGACGAACAAGGGGACATCGTAGTAGAATCGCAGTCGATGCTGAGGATATGGAAGAACTACTTCTGCAGACTGTTTAACGGCGATGACGACTTAAATTCCGCTGTCAGGCAGAATGAACCGTTCAACCTGGACGATGAGGATCAACAATACCGTCCACCCGACCTGGACGAGGTTAAGATAGCTATATCTAAACTGAAGTCCAACAAAGCCGCTGGAGCAGATGGCCTAGCCGCCGAGCTGTTCAAAGCGGCAGGCGATGACTTGGCTAGGAGCATGCACCAACTCATCTGTAAAATATGGTCGGAGGAAAGCATGCCCGATGAATGGAACCTCAGCATTGTTTGCCCGATCCTCAAGAAAGGAGACCCTCTGAACTGCGCCAATTACAGAGGTATCAGTCTTCTAAACATTGCCTACAAGATCTTATCTGCCGTTTTGTGTGAACGCCTGAAGCCTTTCGTAAACAACCTGATTGGTCCATATCAGTGTGGCTTCAGGCCAGGAAAGTCCACCATAGACCAAATATTCACACTGCGGCAGATCTTGGAGACAACCCAGGAACTTCAAATCGATACCCACCACCTTTTCATCGACTTTAAGGCCGCCTATGACAGCATTTATAGGGACGAACTATATAGAGCAATGTCTAGTTTTGGCATCCCTGCCAAACTCGTCCGTTTGTGCAGGATGACGATGGAGAATGCACGCTGCTCCATCAAGGTCGGTAAAGAATTTACCGAGACCTTCGATGTCAAAAAAGGATTTAGACAAGGCGATGCGCTGTCATGTGACTTTTTCAACATCGTTCTTGAAAGAATAGTGCAAAACTCAAACGCCAACACCAGAGGCACTATCTTTCAAAAGTCCGTCCAATTACTCGCATACGCCGATGACATTGACATAATTGGCAGAACGCAGCGTGATGTCAATGGCGCGTTTGTGAGTATTGAGACTGAGGCGGCGAAGATGGGTTTGGCGGTTAATGAGGGCAAGACGAAGTATATGCTGTCAGCTAAAAAGGACACCCAACACCGACGGCTCGGAGAGAACGTCACAATAGACAGATATAACTTTGAGGTGGTTAAGGACTTTGTCTACTTAGGCTCCGCTATGAACTCAGACAATGACACCAGCGCTGAGGTTAAACGTAGAATTACTCTTGCCAACCGCTGTTTCTTTGGGCTAAGAAGGCAATTGAGTAGCAAAGCCCTCTCTCGAACAACTAAAGTGACCCTTTATAAGACCCTTATCATCCCAGTTCTGCTATATGGCGCAGAGGCATGGACTCTATCAAAAGCGGATGAGGTTACTCTTGGTTGCTTCGAGAGAAAAATTCTCCGTGTTATTTTTGGTCCCGTCTGCATTGACGGTGAATGGAGAAGGAGATTTAACGACGAACTGTACGGGCTGTACAGCGACATCGACCTAGTCAGAAGAGTGAAGGTCCAACGACTGAGGTGGCTGGGTCATGTAGAGCGAATGGACACGAATGCTCCGGCCCGGAAGATCTTCGAATCCATACCCGAGGGAAGGCGCAGTAGAGGAAGACCGCGACTCAGGTGGCGCACGCAAGTGGAAGGGGACCTTAACCAACTTAGCGTGCGAAACTGGAGACAGCTAGCTAAAGATCGCGCTGGCTGGAGACGCTTGTTGGTTGAGGCCCAGGTCCACCCCGGACTGTAGCGCCACCTTAAGTAAGTAAGTAAGTAAGTTTAAATAAACCGCCCATTTATGGACACATGATCTCAGGATCTCTCAACCTCTGTAGCTTCTGCAGTGTTCAGCGATTACTCTACTAGCTGCAGAGCCCCATCGGTGAGTCGTGCGTTGTGGTCGGATGAAAAAATAAAAAAAATAAAAAGTTGGCGCAACAGGTAGGACCCCTAGGCCTAGATTCTTCTGAAAAGCTTGAAACTAGTGGTTGCAAGTTGATAACTCGACCAGAGAAACCTTGAATCTTCCATATAAGTCTTCTATCCTTTCAGTCGATCGTTGCGTACCCAAACTCTTCTTAGCTCGCATTTTAGGTGGACATTTCAGTAAGCGATCCCTCCCGCATAACACAACTAATTCTAATTCTCCTAATTGCCGAGCATGAAGTAGAACGAAATGCACCTTCTGCCGCCGTCATTCGACGTCTTGAACCTGCTGCTAATGTTTTCCAATAAAATCGTCCGCCATTAGCATGATTACCGCCCAGTGACCGATTTTCACCGCTCCAAACCTCGAAAAATGCTTAACCCCGATACAGCTTTAACGATCGCCCATTCAACCGGTAAGGCACCCGTAACGCGCAGCCGGTCTCCAATTAAAAAATCCCCAACAAAAACCCCGTCTTTTTTTATTATTTCTCAATCAATATTCAAAAGTAAAAATATTCTCCAAGTCCCATCAAAGCCACTCAGCTTTCAGCAATTCTCTGCGGTGCATTGTATGCGATTGTGAATTTCATTACTTCATCCCGATTCCGGTATCTAATCTGGAATGGACACTGCGCGCACTTATCTACACCGATTGACAACATTTGGCCATTTTCCGAGATGTGAGTTTTAATTACCCAACTCGGAGCTACCTGGAGTCGGTATAGACGGTCCCAAAGCGGGAATAATAATTAAACAACCATAGGCATGCTGTAAAAAAGATTATATTCCTCGGGGCAACACCGGCAGTCGCCTGCCGTTCAATCGCAGACTGGTGCTTAATGGAAATTCAGATCGACACATTTCCATTTGACACAAGAAGGCCCTTAGGGTTTGCCGACGCGGCACGTTAGATGTTAAATTCCGACAAAATTAGGCAAATCACAGAGACGAAGTGCGTCGATCAGAGAAGAAGCGCCGATTTGTTCCAGTTTTTGGAGTTCTTTTCGATTTTTCTCAGGGTAGGTGGATCTGCTTAAGTAGCCGATGTTAACTAGGCCTTTAACTAGATTAGATTACAGCTTGGAGCGCATAGCTCGTTGCTTTTAATAGCACACGCTCTCGCTCTTAGCACACACTCGAGGTAACGCTCATCTGCGCTGAAATGGTGCTTTTATTGTAATCGATGTTATTTACGATGATTAGGAGGGCGGAACTTCAATCGATGACGCCGAAGCTCTGTAGCTGGGACCGCAGTTAACTAGGGTATTGTTCGATAAGAATATCGAATGGGCTGGCGGACAAAAATGTTCGATGGGGCTTAATTGAGTTATCAAATTGGAAATTGGTTGTGAGCTAACAGGGCCTGAGACAAAAAGAGCCTAATTGACTATGACTGGTAGCAGGCTTTTGTATAAGTGTCGCTCTTTGGCGGCGCAACATCCAATGACGATGTCATGGAAGTGATGATATTTCACTGAACTGGGAAACATATTCAACACGATGGAGACAAAACCTGGACCCGCAGCTGATGCGATTTGGATGGAGATTAGCGCGGGAATTATTGTGGCTGATCGCACGGGAGTGGAGATCGATGGAAGATCGTTTTTGACAGATCTGAGCTAAAATTATGGCCGGTGGAGTTTTACAAACGTTTTTGCCTAAAAGGGGACTATGTGTCAAATTGGGTGTGAGATACCTTGTGGTGTTCCCTGAAAAAAATGAGTAAATTTTTGATCTAAATGACCTTTTATATTATGCAAAGATACGTCCTTCAGCAGTTGGAATTTTTATAGCGTGACAAGTCTCTTTTGAGTAGCAGATAAAGCAAAATAAAAATTTGGCGCAATAGGTCCCGAAAGGTACCCAAAGTCTAGCTTCTCACCAGCATTCGATTGTTTATGGAATTTGTTAAGACGATCGCGAGAGGTGGGACAATGGAAAAAACTTTAAGGTGTAATTTTATGTTTTTCCGGGCATTGATCTTGATACCCCTCACTCAGTGGTTCAACACACTGACAATTAAGCCATCGCACCTACATTAAGTACTAGATTTCTATGGAGAAAAAGCTTGATTGTGAAACTGTTGCTTAAAAATTGGACCGGCAAGCCTTGTTGAGGACCTACATTATTGGTCTAGCCCTTCCATGCTCCATCAGAGCTTTTCAGAAATTGGTCTCATAAAGAGTGCAACAAGACGCTCAATTAAGTGCATACCTAAAGCAGTTAAATATTTTACCGGCAAGACTCTTAAATTGCGGTCTTCAATCGATACTAAACTACCTGTTAATCATTCACTTTAATTATATGAATTGTTTATTATTAAATATTTGTATTTGAAATGTGTACTTGTTTTTTGTTCATAATATAAATTGGGAAAAATATGAAAATGGTAACATCGTTTTATTCTAAGCAATTATCCGAAGTACTTAATTTGTATGAATTGATAAAAGAGCAAGTAAAGACCGAAGAGGTTTCTTTTCGTTGATACCTCTTTACTGAGCCTGAACCTCTGCTAATCTGTTTTTCATTGCCTTGACAATTCTTTAATAGTAGTTGAAGTCTACACGAATTCACTACTACACGGAGAAAAAAGTCATGCTAGAAGCAAACAGAATCTGTATTAAATTAATCAGATATCTGCATGGTTTTTTGCCAAGCGGACTTCCTACTTAATATAAGTGTTAAGATCATTTTAATTATATCTATGCGTGTTGCATTTTGTTATTAAAAGAATCCGTTTAATTTTATAGGAATTTTTTTTTTTTAAGATATTCTATAAGCTCAATTAAAGTGAAGTTCTTTTTAATTTCGAGTGCATTCCCATAAAAATAAGATGCCATGTACTTTTAAATTACACTTTTCCCCATTGATACAACTAGAATAATTGCTTTGATTTAAGACTTCCTAAAGGTTGATATGAAGTGAAGCATATGCTTATTTGAAGTGTATTGCTATAGAATCAAGACGTCTGGCACTTTAATATCATACGTTTACCGATAGATTGTACAAGAAAAACATTTGGTTTTAGACTTCTTATAGGTTAATATTAAGTGAAAGCTTTGCTTATTTAAAGTGCATTCTTATAAAAATAATATGTTTTGCACTTCAGCACTTTTTGTTTTAATGGGAAATCGTTTCGTTTTCGGAGTTCCAAAAAGGTTCAAATTTGAAATTTCATTTTCGTTAATGTTATTTATTTGGCGCTGATCTTTTTTTGCTATCTCATTTTTTGAAATGCATTGTCAAATTTATCGTTTGGGTTTTTGTTTTTAAGTAAATAATGCATGTAAATAGAAGGCAGACAAATTTTAGCTACAACTACTTTAAGTTTTAAATTTTAATTAAATTAATCTCCATAGCAAAATATATATGAAAACAATGCTAAAGTGGACTCCTTAAATTCACATTTGAAACTTCAAATTGTTATCAGTAACTTCACTGTCCATAAACAGTAATGTTTGAGAAATAATAAACGTTTCTTTTTTAGTAGCTTAACATTTATTTATAAATTCAATTTTACATTTTATTTTAAAAATAAAGCTTTGGCCGAATAACTTTTAGGCCATTATTTAAAAAGTAAAAGTGAATAGGTGGTCCATCCACATTTTTTATATTCATTGCACAATAATTTGCATCTAAACCCCCTACTTCAAAAGACAAAAAGTGACTTAAATATTTTATAAGTTTCCATCTTTTACAAATAAGATAAAGCTCTTCACCATTTGGAAGAAGATCTTCAATTTCATAGGCAAAACTTGATAATCTTAAGGTCTTAGTTATGATAAACCCACGCTTATAAGTAATACCTTTGAAAATAACCTCATTTGATTTTCTTATAGGCAGATCTGATACATCGCAATTTTCAAAAATTAAATTTGGAAAATAATATTGTTCGCTGACATTAAATTCGAAAAGCTTTGATGAAGTTAACTCGTTTGAGAAAAAAGAGTTTGAATTCTTAAGTGCAGCAAATTTCAAAGCTGCTTTCTTAGATAATGTCAAGGGAATATTCAATCTGGATGTTATGTTGCGAGCATATATTTTGTAAATTTGATGCTCAGCTTCAAATCTAAAGCACGACATATATTTGATTGGTCCTAAAAACTGAATGATTCGTGGATAATGTACTAAATTATGAAATTTTGGCTTAAGAGTTTCGTTAAATAGTGTTTGAAATTGTTCGTTGTGATCTTTTATAAGCTTTTTCAATTCACGAATCTTTGTATCGTCAAATGAAGCAGTAAGTAAAATGTCTATGAGGTTAATCAGAATTTTTAAAAAGCAATATACTTCATCATTTTCTTGAATTAAATCACCTATAATGAGTGGCAAAAAATGTATAAACGTTTTCATTTCTTTAGCAGTCATTTTAAAGGAACCGTTTTGGATATGATGTTTTTCAATTCGGAGGCTTAAATTTTTCATTTCAGTTTCCCCATATTTAAATAATTGCTTTCTGGAGTTAAATGTTTCGATTGAAAATATTTTTTTTATATATATAAAATGATTCAAAATCTTAGATAAATCATACTTGCAGACTCCACAGAAAATATCGTGCATCATATCACACGTTATATTATCTGTTACGTGAAAATGATTTAATTCATTGAAAATAGATATATCTACTATACCAGTCATTTTTGGGTCGTTCTTAACAATATCTGTTACGTAATTGGTTCTGTTTCTTAATTGATCTGAGTATTCAGTTACGTCGGACTGACTCTGTAATTTACTTCTGCAACAAATTCTGCAGAAATAATTGGAATTAAACGATTTAGTGTAACCCAAAACTTCATTTAAACCCAAATTGTCACCCAATATTTGAGCCATTTTAAAAAAAACTTTAATGTTGCCATGCTCTGTCTGTAGAGTTATACCTTCGTTTTCAAGTAACTTTATTTCATCTATCAAAGGTACAAGCGAACGATTATATCCGAAAGAGTCAATATCTTTTTTCTTAACAAACCCAGCTACGAAAATATTATTCAATTTAGAAAGATTATGAACTGGTATAGTTGGGAAACTGTAGTATATACCACAGACGGAATGTTGACCCGATTTTGAGCCCAACGGATCATTTACTTCAAAAGCATCAAAATAAATAAAAAATGGTATAACTATTTTCGAACCAAACGAGAGTTTATTCCAATACTGTCCATTTATAATGTTATTTAGATTACTAATCATTTTAATATTTTGCATATTTGCCAAAGTTAGCTTGAGTATTGAAGGGCATTCAAAGTATTTGGTGAATTGAAAAATAAGGCTTAAGAAACAACTTTCAACTTTTGAAGCATTTACTGTAGGGTTTCTATTTAAAACTCTTTCAGATAATTGATTTGATATTGTGAATTGTATAGGCTCCTTGTAAAGGCCCAACCCTCCTATATGTTTCAAAAATTTATATTCAGTTTCAATAAGATCAAAGGGATTTCTTATACATTCCAATACTTCATTGCCATATAAATGAATTAATTCAGAGGGTTGGAATAATAAGTTTCGAATTAATTCAGAAATTGGCGTGGTTATAAGAACTACTATAGAAGACTGTATTTGATTGACAATTTTTCTGGAAAAACTTGAATTTTTGTGTAGCTCTAATATAAATAAAGTAACTATTTCAGTAAGTTTATTTTTAAAATCCTTGAGCCAATTAGCATTTAGTTCATTCGGTTTATCGAGTAAATTATTGTGCAACAAATTATTTTCCTTAATAACTAAATTATCATTGGAACTTTTAGTTTCCGGTTCAGTTTTCCTTTCTTCTATTCTTAACAACTCAGTTTCATTATTTGCTTTTTTAGTTAAATGTTTAGTTAAATGTTTCTTAAATCCATAAATATTATTAAATTTTTGTTTGCAGTTATTTTGCTTACATTTAAATGTAAAAATTGCAGGTACTCCATGGAAAGTTTTCAAATGGTTTATAATTTGGGTTGCGGTAGAAAATAAATCTTCGCACATAAAACAAACTAGTCTGTCACACATTATTTTTGATTTTTAATGCGGTTAATTAAATTAGCAATTTCTGAAAACTTTTCTGAAGTTATATCAAAAAAGTATTGCTCAAAAAAAAGCCAGACTAGTTTGCTTACATGTGAATACTTCAAATCAAAAACATATGTTAATTTTATGACTATATCAATACATTTTATAAATGTAGCCGGTTTATACTTTATGCCATCGCAATACACAAAAAAATCGGTAACGTGAGTTAAATCAGGACCTACCGCAATAATTCTTGGTTGCACTGTTGACTTTTCCTTTATGTGTTCGTCTCTTATCATGTTTATTTTCGGGATAACATCGTTGATATTTAATACGTGCAGGATAAAGTCACTTTGGGCATCTTCGATAGTTGGTTTAGCTCCAGATTTTAATCTATGTGGTTTCAACACAGCATGTATTAAAAGCGCAACTATACAGTCCTTGGAATCTGTTAAAGAAAATATTAATAAATAAAAGAGTTAAAATGTGTATTGCCATTTGGGCTATACCTTTGTTAACATTTTCATTTCGAGCTTGTTCAAAAAGTTGTTTGTTGTGTTTATCTTGAAGCTCCAATTCAAAATATGTACAAATTTTGTCAACGAAAAATGAGTATTTTGATAACAAACAATTCGACTTGTTTGGAAAAATTGTCTCGAAGTCAATATCAATCTGTAGGTATATAGAAATAACAACTTATAATTTATTACTTGCAAATTCTAATTCAAATTTCGAAAATACCAAGAAATATCCTAAATCATCATTATAACGAGGCCAACCCTTTAATAACTCGCTTAGTGTTTTATCCTGATTTTTGAATTGCTGCAATCGAAGACGGCTTGTTTTTCTCCAGAAATCTAAAACTGTTTCCCAGGGAGCAACGTGATTTGCCAACCAAATAATATATTGGTCTAATTCATCTATTATAAAATAACTTTTTTACTAAAAGGTCTGAAAAACGTAAAATAAAAGGAACCTACCTTCTTCATCACAGCTTATTTTATCGTAATCCGAAGTTTGACCTTCATTGAAAAACGTGCTGCTGCTTGGTTGAGACCGTTTCATACACTTCAAACGAAGTTTGCTGTTCGACCATTTAGAATGAAGTTTTCCAGTCGGATTTTTAGATCCTTTTTTTCTTTGCATAAAATAGGTCTCCTATAATTTATATAATTAAATGTTAATATGATTTAGATATATAGGTAATTTTAGGAAAAAAAAATTAGATACCTGTTTTTCAGTTGGAAAAATTTTAACAATCCCCTCCGAAATTTGTTGCATTAAATTATAATTCAATGTAATTTTCTTATTTAGACACTCGTCAACAATGCATTGCACCAAATCCTTTTGACATCTATTATTCAGAATTTTGTTTTCTTTAAAGAAATCTTTTATCATTTGGCCTTTTATTGTTTTTTGTAAGACATTTTCTATGTTCAGTATATCTGGAGATGATAGTGTTTCAGAAGAAGATGAGGACTGCTGTATGTTATCCAGCCAACTTAAAACAGACTTGGACATTGATAGCGTATCTCTATCGGTTGAGCTTGATCCTGCCAATGGTTTGTCCTTTCAATCAAGAAAAAGTAAAAAATGTTGTCAACAATGAATACAGAAGAGATAATCTTATGATAAAAAAGCATAATAATTCCACTTTTTCCATAAAATGTTTAGACTCGATAGGCCAGGCAAAGAAAAAGAAAAGTATTTCCTTAAAATTTATCACACACGCTAGCAGATAAAAAAATTTCATTTCATACGTACCTGTGCAATGCGCCAATTTAACAATCCGTCTTTGAATAAAATAAACTCCCGAAAATTGAATTTAAGTTGCGAACATAGAAATTCAATGTCGCTTCGCTCCATTTTGCAGAGTATATTTCTATCTATACCCTGTTCGTGGATTAATGAAATGGATGTTGGCGAAAGACCCCATTCAATAAGGAGATCTTCGATTTCACTACCAACGTGTGAATAAACAATTTCATACACTAAATTTTGTACATCATCTTCCGACATTTTATCAAACACTTTTTTCACTTTTTTATTTTTTAATAAAAATATCTTACCTCCACGTTTCGTACCACAAAACAATCACTACCGAACTAAGCTGATGAAAGCATGGAAGAACAATGCGCCTACCGTGCAAAAAATAAATTCATGCCAAAACACGTACAAAAAAGGAGAATCATTTAATATTAAGGTGGACATCTGCTTAAAATAGAAAGTCACCACTTACCTTCAGTGAGGAATCCATTTAATGCGTTTACCGTGCAAGAACATTCTTGCACAAGCTAAATCGAAACCATCAAACATTTTGGTTTTAAGCAGATGTTCACGTTATTTTAATATGCTTCTCTCTTTTTAAGAAAATTTTCTTATTTTAATAAGTCAGCACTTAGAATTATACGGAAATTTGTTCATTTTAAACAGAAAAAGAAAGGTTGATTTAAAAAGAAACTTCTTGTTAGAATGAAATGGAGTTCGTTTTAAATCTAATAGAGTTTGAACGGAATCCATTAATTTTGTTATGAAATCTTGTTGTTTAACGTAGATTGGAATTAAGATGAGCGTCATATTATTTCAAAGTGGTCGATTTTTCTCCGTGTATGTATAAAAATGCGTATTTTTTCTAAGAAATGAAGGTGAAACCTTGGGCACTTACGGTCCGAAGCCTTCTGATAGTGTCAGGTTTTTTCTGGCTAAAAACGCCGTAAGGGGTTCACATTACTCTATTTTCAAAACTATACTATTCACTTTAAGTTGACAGTCTTAAAGCCTAAGATCGCGCCGAGAGGTTTCATTTAATCTATAAATCGATCAATTGTGCCCATCTTTCCTTGATGAAACTGCTTCTATATTTTGTAATAAGCTCGGTAGCTTTTTGCTCTTTTTCCTAGCCCTCGACTGTATTGATAAGTAACATCGAAGTTCTGACGACCATACCATCATTCGGAACTCTTTAAAATGTACAGGCTATCCTTAGCCCTCTAAAGCCGGTGAACAGACTATATCCGCGTACGCAAGACTCATCTTTCGACATTTTTGACCTTATTTCTACTGCAATTGAGAGTTTAGAGCTGTTAACACCTGCAAGAAAAAATCTGTTTCTCTGTGTTGATGTTATTCATCGACCTTGAAGGTGATAACTTTTTCCATATCTACTCAAGACCGTGTTTGAAGCTTAGATAAGTACTCCAATGTATTTTATGCTCGTAAAAGGTTGGCAAACTGCTTCGTACTCTACTCAAAAGGTTGTGATTTCCCGAACTATCCTCTTCTTCGATCGGGCTCTCGTTACAGAGTTGAATACGCCTAATGCATATCTAGCCCTTCAAAAAGAGTGTTGATATTTCAAAAAGTATTCTGCCCATTAAATTTCCGACTGGAACCTATTGCAAACTATACGCTCAAGGATTTCCAAATAGTGTCCATAGTAAGCTGTGGCCGCAGTGGCTTCTTGTTAAGTCTGTTCGAGGCTCCACCACTCCCGAACATCTGACAAATATCCTAACTACCATGAGAGCGAATTTCAATTCTGTCATTCGGCCTCGGTATACAATTTTAGGTCAATTCTTTCATTCGTCCAACAAAATAAAACCAATCTCACAAAACGAATTGTTGGGAGAAGTTAGGTTGAGGTAACCTAAACGGACCTTTTGCACCAACTATTTACTTTTTAGCAAATAAGTCGATAAAGTTATGTTTAGTTTGGATGGATTTTGTTGCAAGTCTAAAGAAAAAATGTTCTCCTAAAGGCACTCGCTTAATATTTCGACAAAAAAGTCGGATCGTTTCTTAATTACGATTTTTAAACGTCTATTTGGAGTGCCATCCAGCCACGCAGCCTTTCTATAGTGAACCTTCCTAAAAGCTACAAAAAACTCCTCACGCGGAATGGTAAATATTTATATCTGCGTGATCTCCTTAGCTCGCTACTTTTATTTCTAGTGTATAGATTCTCAACGATTGCATAGAAGTGGACCTTCTTGACTCATCGAACAAATTTTGTAAGTCCTACCCCAGATGTTATTAATAATTTCTTGCCAAAGATTTATGAAAGGGACACTTGCTTGACTTAATAGCTTTCTTAAAAAGAGTTTTCGCTTCTCGGTGTAGATTGCGTACGGTTAAACTCCCTGCGTTTGGCGATAAACCGATCTGAGTACCCAACCTAGACACCTAGGTAACAAATTCCCTTGCATGCTTGTGGCTTCAATATCGTGTTGGGTTCAATATTCTGGAAATGTTGAAATTCTTTTAACAAAATTCTGCCTTTGAGATTCACTTTTCAAAATTAATTCTGTTTTCTTTGTTCTGATTTTCAATTTCTGATTTATAAAATTCTGCAAATATATGAGAAACGGTCAAGCAAAGTGTTAAAATTTTCAAAATTGGATACTTCTCTGTTTTTTTTTAAATAAATTTCGCATTTCTTCAATATTGTTTTCTTTTTATTTCCATTTTTTTTTTATATTTAATTTAATTCTTATTTGTTGCTTTTTAATATTTTAATTTAATTTTTTTGTTTTTTTTTTAACTTTTAATTTTGATTTTCTTTGTTTTTAATTGCTAGATTGAAAAAAAAAAACAGAATAAGCTGCATTTTATTGCTTTAAATAAGAAGAGTAGCATTTTATAAAGCCGGACTAAAAAAACGAAAATTCAAAAGCAACATTTTTGTGTGAAAAGACAGTTTTCCAAAACACAATTTTGAAAGCACCTTTTCGACCCGCTGCCTTCAATATCGCCTAATCTGAAGTCGTAGTTTGGAAGCCCCCTTATCGTACGTGCTGCCAGTTGTCATCTCGTATCATTCATTCTAGCAAGGGTAATATCGAAGACATATCCCCATCGAGCTGTGTTTGCACCATGAATCTTCACCTCGGATACTCCCATATCACAAAAAGTTGAAAAGAAAACAAGCCCCCAGAAGTGGCTCAAATAGATATCCTCCACGGAGACAGCTTCATCTTCGGCTGATGGAAAAAGTACGCAGTCGTTTTCTGAATTGGCTTTCAAAAATGGACACCATAAAAAAAGGTTTCCTAAAATTTGGGCAGAAAAGTCTATGTAGATAAATCACATCTGCCCCATTCACAAATTTCTGAAAACCAGTCGTCAACGCCAAACGATTTAATTTGAGCCACCTTTGTTGCGTCAGCTAAAGACGCAATACCTACCTTCCTTTCTTAAATAGTTCGCCCAATCCGGTGCTCATATCTGGCTACTCACACCTGCGCCCTCCCTCCGCAACATATGCAGTCTGCCAATATTAGATGCGAAGTCTCAAACAAATCATTTCTCACTGCAAAAGGCCCCGCAAGACAACCGCTTAATCATCCATCAATGTATACCGGGCCGTACAAACATATTGTTAAGCTATCTGCGGAAACACGTTTTAATTAGGATAGCCCATCAGCTACAGCTAAAGCCACAGCAAGAATATGCATTCCATATACAGCCCCCCGAAGCGCCATTCAAAATATTACCAATTCAATCAAACTAAATAGCATCCACATATCACTGGTCCACTGGCCAGCCGGACACATGTTTGGTGTGCAAAAAGGTGAAAAATTCTGATGCAACTCCACCCCGCCATCCACCTGCGATTGCGTTTCCAAATCATCTCACTCAGATAAAAGCAAATAAATTCCATCGATCCGCATCGAGAGATAACCGCCGAAGGGCGAACAAATGGACACCGAAAGCTGTGCGCGCCAACAACCATATGTGCGGAGAAAATTCACACTAATGACTTTCGAGGTGCGCACATGGTCGTCGTCGTGGTGGAGGATCATCCGGCTAAGCCTCCCTCCATCGTGCATCGCGCCAAATCCGTTGATCGAAAATCAAAGGAATCAAGATTCCAGGATAATCAAATGATGGGGAGAACGACTTAGAGTGGTTGCCACGCATGTGCACTCGCATGTGCCAATTTGAGGATTTCAAATTGAACTGTGGCCAATTGTTGTGCAGATGGAACTATGCGGAAATTTTCATGCCTCCAGGTCAGATGTGGTCCACCTCTCACTTGGTCGCACCGTGGTGTGTTTTTGTTGAGTTGGGCATTCATGTGAATTTATGAAGCCTTTAAATTCTGTTCATTGAGCGGGAAAATGGTTTCTTTGTTGTGCTTATGAGGGTTCCAGCAATGGACCAAGTTGACTTTTTTTTTGTTCCGATTGCTAGCCGAGTTTATGGGAAACTTTGCAGATAGTTGTGGTATTTTAAACGCTTTTCAATGGAACGATAATTAAACGTACAAGTAACTACATCCAGACACTGACAGGAACCTTTTATGCGGTCTTTGCTAAAGGCTGAACATGAACAGATGGAACAGAGACTGGCACAAATATTGAGGCAAGGACACAGTTTTCGCAGTTATTGCAGACCTCACTTACACAAACTAAATATTTTGTGGGTCACAATGGGTTTTTTTATATGGGAAATCTCGCAATTGTGAGTTCGTGAAATCTAGCCTGGACACTTAAATTGGTTATTAGTACCAAGAAACGATTTCAAGACAGCAACATAAGTTTATTGATCAACCTGGTTGCCTGCAGCAAGTGGCGCAAAGTTTAAGTAGCTTTGTAAATGGCTTACTTAGGTGGCGCTTCTGTCCGGGTTGGACCTAGGCATAAAGGTCGTGGGCGAAATTTCGTGCTCTCTGTTTAAAAATTAGAAGATGTCTTTAGTTACAGTTCAGGGTGAGATTGGTGCTGGATAGATTCATTCAACAGAATCTTGCTTCTTTGTTTTAAGAGCTCAGAGCCTTCTTAGACTTGAGATAACGCACTCCCCTGGTAAATCAAATAGCTCAACGCATAGATAGCTGCTAGAGAGTGCACATAGCAAACTTGAGCGAAATAATCGAGGATGAGGTCGACCTTATAATTTTGATGACAATTTGGTCTGAAGAATAAGTGCTTATGTTAATAATATTCACTCGATAAGATGATGCTGCCTTGGGTGGCACGTTTTTATAAGAGCATCTGTAAGTTTTTAGTTCAATCTTCCTTTTTATAAGTCCATATCATAAATCGGGCCGAGTGTCTTATTTTTAAAAAACACGAATGTCATGTTGTCAAAGTTCTGGGTAAGTTAAATGTAGTGCTTCGTGCTCATGTACAAACTTTCGTCGGACCCTATCAGATGAGATCAGATAATCTTACTAAAGTCACTGCCTTTGGAAGAGCTTAGCTACCTAGTCGTCTGCCCCTGCGGTGTTGTTAGGCTTGAGTCTTGGTCGGGAGAAATTAATTGTTGGAAGAAATAATTCTTTATTTTCCAGAGTAGAAATAGCTGAGTTTAGACCCTACCCAGGGTGTCAAATTTTCAGGACCAACTGGTATTGCCTACTACGCCGTTACCCCTACAAGCTCAGTCTTACACGTTTTTTTCAAGGTATTGCGTCTTTTGAAACGTACGTTTATTTTCATGTTTGTGTCTCAACTCTTGCGCAGGGATCTTACGTTAGTCCACATTTGTTCTTAAAGCTGATAGGTGGCCTCTTTGTATAGCCCCTCTTTCAGCTTTTTTGATATGTCAGCATAAAAGCAGCTTGCACAATCCGTAACTTTTCAGACGATTGTCGTCGAAAGGATAGACCTTCAAAAAGACCTTCAAAACTAGCAACCAAGCTCCATCAAAATTACGAATTTGAGGGCTTGATCCAGTTCACTTTCCACAAATTCAATTAAACATGACAATAGTCAGTAAATGTCTCATTTCAAAACCATATCGTCCTCACGGTTATTGTTATACGGAACCTTAATCTCAGACAGCTTATAGTATTTAAAATGTAGCTCATTAATCGCAGCTTGGAAAGGGCTAACCGAAAGTGGTTACATAGCTCTTGGGCACCAGGAGATCGAACAGAAAGAGCTGGACCAGTCTCGGCTAACCAATGGTAGCAGATATAAAAAGGCGTCAGTGACCTTGCTGAACTTTTAACGGTTTAATGACTTTAGAGAAAAGCGACGAATTATTTTGTTTATTCTATGAGTTGATAGCTTATGAATAGTTGAATTTTTTGATCTTTGTTGCTTAGCAAAATTTAGACGGAGCCTATTTTTTAATTTGTGTTTTTAGTGGGCCTTACTTTTTTTGGCCCATTTACAAAAGAGCGACAAATACTTCGAATTAATGGAGTAGCAGACTTCATATATAGTCTCCTTTACAATAGTTAGCGATGTAAATTTCAAACGTGTTCATTTTTCATAATTTTTTTTCTTTTCCTTGAAAAAAAAAAAAAAAAAAAAAAACAAAAGAGTTTATGTGCGAACTGGCAGTTGGAAAATCCCTTCATATGGTAATGGTAGGCGAACGGCTCATCCGATTGAAGAAATGTTTACATTTTCCCAGAGCGATTAAATCGTTGCTTGGTATGTGCGAAAAAATCTTTCAAAAGTCAACGTGAAGAATCCAGTCTTACTGGTAAGCTAGGTCCGGCACAAAATCTACCACTTCCCGGCGAGCGACGAAATCAAGAATAGAGCAATTAAATACCGGTTAGATAGCATTTAAATCCCATGTATATTGACCCAGCTTTACCTACGTAAATTCAAAGATAACTAGCAACTTCCATATTCTTACGGCACCAGTCAGGCCTTTGGAAGCCCAAGTTTTTTCCGCACTCATTTGTATTATTTCGAGAGAATCTAACCAGATTTTCGAGTGTCTTTTCGTCCCTCTACCACTATCAACCTTACATACATTTTCTGGATTCCCTGGATTTGATTCCCAGAGTTAAGCTCTTAGTTTTGAACATTAAATACTGTCAAACATATTTTTCCATGTCTACTTCTCTGGCGTAAGTCTAAACTTTAGTCCCTTTTCTGACCGTCGTTGGGTCCAACAATGACCTGTATTATTGAACTTTCTTCTCCTTGTCTCAGACTGAAGCTTGCCCCTTTCTAGCTAATTATTGGGAAGACAGTTATCGCCTGCTAATAGCTAATTTAAATGACCTTTCTTCCTCTATAACAGCGTCAAAACCGACAATGACACATCGCCGCCCCGAATTCAGTCCTCTTCATCATTGTCGACCTGATTTAGTCCCAATACCCACCATTAACTATCGCTTGGGCTAAATACCAGTCCAAGCTGTCAACACAAATCTTCCCTCATTATTTTTCCTTTGTTCACCGTTCGGCCTCTAAGTTACACTCCTTTTCAATTATCTCAGAAAGTAAAAAAAAAACGAAGAACCTCCTAACAAATGGCCTTCGATTGGCTCATCTTGTACGTAGTTTGCCCATCGATAGGCGATGATTTACTCAGTTCATCGTGAATATGAATAAACATGCGAAGACGTCTTCTAATGGGTCCCTCCCCCGGGCAGACTTTCTAAAAAGTTAAACTTCTAGTCCAAAAGAAGTCATAAGATGAATTGAACAGTCCAGTCCCCGCCTGATAAGGCGGACATAAATTTCCACTAATCCCCCGGTCCACATAACTCCCGTCGATGACAGTGCAAGACCACTCATCGACTGCCCTGGTTATTTATTGGTTCGAATTCGAGGCCAGGAAGGTAATATTTTAGCATCTTCTCGAAAGAGAACAATATTGCCAACCGACAAAGCTGCGGCGCGGTTCAATTAAATCCGAATTCCATGTTCTTTCACAAAACGTTTTAATTAATAGGGAATCACGCGCACAGACGCATAGATCCACTTAAGCTTGAACAGGAGAATTCCATTGAGTGTCGCATAAACAAAAGACGAGGCGGCCAACCGGACACCGAACTCAGTGGCACTAAACCATTAGGTAAACTATGCTAGAGAGGCACAATTGCTGAGATTATGAGCATGCATATGTAGGACCAGCATATCACAATGGAATCGGGTTAGAAGATACAGGAAGACACTGGTCTGAACTATGAAGTGCATTCGACGGTTGCCTCATTAGTGTATCCGAGAATTGAATTCGATTCTAGTTTGTCGCGCCACTGGTAATAAAGATCCGCGTGGTTATTACCAAAGCAGCGTGTTTCTTATCAGTTTGGGCGGAGGGGGAAAGTTTTCAATTTTTTTACAGCCTTAGGTGGATATCTATGGGAGTGGGGAGCTCTTTTGATATACGCCGAGGTTGACAGGTGCACATGTCTCGCAGCGACACCAGTGAGACCGTCCAGTGGTCCATCTTTCGGATGTTAAATGTTGTCGTCACATAGTTGGTGCAACATTTCAACAAATTTTTCCCGACAACTCGGAGCTAATTTTGCAAGCACAGTGCCTCATTAATAAGGACTGTGTGCAGACTCCGTATAACAATAATCGTTTAGACGATGTCGTCTTTAAAACCTTGATCTGAATGGCCGAATTTGTTTGACTTCCTTAAGCTTTCATTTCGCTCTTTTGAAATGAACTCTCAAACTAAAATGTTTGCACTTAGTTGCCAGTTTTGGTGGTCTATCGTTTCGGTGATAAGCGTCTGAAAGGTTACGGAATGAGTGCCCGGTATAATAATAAACCTGTGCAAATTATGAAATATGACAAAAACTTATTATTTTTCAAGGTTACAAACTTGACGTTTATTGGTCAAAAATGGGGCTAAAAGAGTTCAAAAAATTGAATATGATAGAGTTTTTGAAAAAAAAAAAACGAGTATTCGTTGTTAAAAACTACCGAGATGAAAAGGTTATGTATATAACCTTTAATTAATTAAAAAAAAGTGCACGACAGGGTCGAACGGAACTTTCTCGTTGATCAAAAGTTCGGTTGGCTGCGTTAGCAGTTACATACCGAATATGCCGATGGACGTGTGTGGGGGTGCAAATGAAGTGGAATTTTCTGATTGTGTAAACCCCAGTGGTTGGAATTATTGTGAAACTATGCAGACAAGTTTGAAAAATCCTATTTGTCAAGTATATCATTAAACGCCAACTACCCGCTGATAGGAAAGTTGGTTTAAGGAAAATTGTTAGCATTAAGAGATAAAGCAAATGAAATAAATCAGTTCACTCCCAACGTCCGACCTGAGTACATCACACTATTTTTTAACTATTCAGCTCAAAACTGCGTATTGTTCGGGGTGTAAGCGTTACTTGGTTTTTAATGTTTTATCGAATTTGAAGATGAATGGGGTTTTCTAGATATGAGCAGCTTTTAAAATTAGCGTTTTCGGTGATTCGAATTGAAAGTTGAGGACGCAGTCATTTTGAAAACATCAATTTTACTCCAAGTATTGTTTTTGGTCAAAATCCTTCTTACCGTACAGGATATTGTTAAGTTTAGAGTGCTCACTAGGTAGGTAGGTAGGTAGGCCAGTAAGGTAGAATAAGATAAATGTTAGTTTTAAATTAGATTTAATCGTTTTGGTCTAGTATGTAAGTTTAAAAAAAATAGAACTGAATAAAAATGAATTTTAAAATGAAAAAAAAAAAATCCTTCTTCCCGTTTTCCGGTAAACTAAAGAAAACTACATTTTTAAGAAATTCCTTTTTCAAAAATCCATTGTATATACATATATATTGATAATGTAGACAAAACCTGAGGTTGTTATTAACTTTTAGATTGTAATATTACATTAGAAATGAATTTTTGTTGCTATCGTATGGACCGTTTTCGAGATATGTCCAGATTTCAAAAGTACGGTTATTCGATTTTTTTTATCGAAAAACTGAGTAAACAGTAATTTTAATCTCACCCACTTAGGCTTAAATATCAATTTTATTTAAAATTGTTGGAGTCGTTCTCGAAAAAATCAAACTGGTACGAAAATGTTGTATGGGAAGTATCTACCATTAATACTGAGGTTACCTTGGCAAAAAAAAAAAACTGTAAGCCCGCAAACTCCATATCAGAAGTTTGAACGAAATCTGGGCAGCCGTTTAGGCTGTAGAATTGATGAACGTCTCTAGTTCGAAATTTCGTACGAAAACAATATCTTTCTCTTTCTACGTAATAGAGAAAAGTTAAAAACCACACTTTTTCAGTTCTTTTGAAACAAGTTTCTTGATTAACTTCAACCAGTTGGTTAAAATCTCTTCAGAGTTATTTTATTATTTACGACCGAGAAATTGATAAATCGGTTAATTTTAGCCGAGTTTCCTTAAAATAGTTACGCGATACTAATAATCATTTTCCTGGCTTAATTTTTCGAACTCAAAATGCCGAAATTTTTAACCAAAAAATGTATAAAGTGAAGGTTAAAAATTACTTTTTGTGAGGCCCGTCATTTTTAGTCCACTAACTCTGTAGGAGCTATATTGACAGTATTACTTAGAATTTTTGTTTTACCGAAATTGGCTTGGTTTTAAATACCTAAGTGATTTCTCTGCCTGAATGAGGAACTGTTATCGGCCATAGGAAAACTGGACGAACGACGCGACGTCCGGACGTTCCCTATAAATCAGTTGAATCGTTTGACTGACCCACCATTCGATATCGACGACCCAGCGCTAATTGTTCTAGATGAGAATACCGATTTTAAATTGTTTCTACCAATTTTTGATACTCTATAACATTTCGAACTCTTACGTGTGCTTTTTTAGGCGCCTACAGATATATTTTGCAAGAGCGTCAAAACATTTGATAGTGGCAACATGGTATGAATAATACTTAGCAATTACTTTTACTCAAACGAAATGTCAAAATCCAAGCACTTGCTACGTTTCGTTTGAATTAAAACTGATTTGGGTTAACACTGACTTTTGGCATGTTCGAAAATCGGCGCCACTTACCTTTTACTCACTTCGGTATGAATAAAATGGCAATTGCTACGAGAATCAAAGTCTGCTCTTTTCCTGAATCAAATCTAGATCTAAGCATTGTGAATTTTCGATGTTTTGTGTGTAAATAGTGAAGTTAAATTTTGTTTGTACAGAAAAACCAACAAAATACCTATGAAGTTCACGAAAAAAGAAGAAGAAGCAATTGTTGTGGATTATTTGGCTAATATTTCTTAGAGATGAAAATGTTTAAACACATTATTTCTATGGTATAGCACAGGCTCTTTGGTTAACATTTCAAAAACCTCTCGATAATTTAGATATAGTTCCTCTTTAACTTACTGGCAAGTGTGTCAACAAATATATCCAAAAACGATCAGACACAATTGCCGGCACTCAAAGAAGAAGAACAAATATTTTAAACCTTGAACAAGCTTCTTGCAAACAACAATGATCCCAGATGGTTCTACATATAAAGATTGCATTCATTTTGGTACATTTTTTCAATTACATTACCAGTGTTCAATTTTCCACAAAAGTCGTTAGAATCTCACGGAAAATTGAAAAAATCAAATTTGTCAAATTGGTCAGGTTTGACGGGAAATGCAAGGCAAATTCGGCGCAGGGACATAAGTCCCAATTTTAACTTTTGGGACTTATAACCCAATTAAGTGAGAAATGAATCCCAAATTCGCAGGGGGGCAACATGCCCCCCCCCCCACACACATTTCATAATACAATGGTAGCAATTCGCGTGCCCCCAATTTGAAATATTCGATAACTTATGGAGATCCACAACATTTTGCTAAATATTATCTATTGTAAAATTTGGGACTTATGTCCCATCTTCAACAAAACAATTTTGGAACTTATGTCCCAGTAGGGTGGGTCATAAGTCCCAAATTCGATTCGGGACCTATGTCTCACTTAAGTGGATTGTAAGTCCCAAAAGTAAAATTTGGGACTAAAGTCCCGAGAACTTATGTCCCTGCGCCGGCAAATTCACGTGCAGCGAAGTAAATTCTATCTTCGAATTTTCGAACTTGCTTTAGCAAAGGAGGTGTTTTTTTCATACCGATTGATAGCTTTTTCTTTGCTATACAAGTATATAAGAAATAGACAAGATAATTTATTTTCGTATTGGAATTTACATTTGGTGGGCCACCGCGCGGCTTACGTACAGAGATTTGATATTTAAATTATATATTTCCACTGAACAATTAGTTTAAAATCATGATTAAAAAAGAATATCAAGCAATGATATACTTTGAAGGAAAAATACGTTAAAAACCTTCAATACAAATAGAATTAAAAAAAATTAAAATAATACATTACAAATAGTAAATAACAAATAATAAGTATAATAAGTAATAAGAAATAAAAATTTCTGATACACAAAAAGCATTCAGAACAAAAACATTTAGTTGGTTAATAAAGTGGGTTTTCGGAGAGCTCACATTTGCGGAGAAATTTGGTGGTTAACTTTGTATCTTAAGATGACATTTTGCTGAATTACTGACTGAAAAATTACTTTAAAAATTAATTTAATTTTCCAGCAATTGTAATAACTAAGCAACATAATTATATTGCCTTGCAATCGCTAATTCACAGTAGGTAAGGTTGTCTTGGAATATCAGACATAAAAATATTATACAATATTGGACCCAAAACCGATCCTTGTGGGACACCAGCAACAACACTATAACAAACAGAATAACGAAAACATAAACAAAAAAACTATCGGAAAGAAAGCTCAGGACAAGTTGTATGAGGTATGAGGGTGAACGAAAAATCAACAACTTATAGACAAGACCCAAATGCCATACACAATCAAAAGCTTTCTCAATGTCCAGCAACACCAGGCCAGTTGATTTTCCCAAGGAACGATTTTGCTTAATATGCTGGCAGACTCTAACTACTTGATGGGATGTACTAGAATATTATTATCTTCGATAACTATCGTAAGTTTTTCTTTTAGTACCTTCTCAAACACTTTGCTAACACTACTCAGCAGACTAACTGGTCTGTAGCTGTTTGGTGTATCAGGTGTACCAGGTGGCTTTCCTGGTTTTGAAAAGTTCCCCCTCCTAAATATCCCTTAAACCAACAACCGTCGAAAAATAATAACAATCAAGCAAGCTACGAGCTACCAAGTTGACTTAGTTGACTTAAAAATTAATTACCAAAACTTGCCACCACTCACCGATGACGGCACTGTTCTGGCGCTAACTGCAAACCCTTTCACACATTGTCCACTCTTTCCAATTACAAAATCTATGTGTTGGCGTGAAATCTCCACTCGTGATTTATTGGTAATTCATTGAAATAAATTCTGCGGCATCATAGACGCCGGTGGTGACAAAGAGAATGGTGACTTGTTTTGTGACACTGCGGCAGACTCTTTTCCTTATCGAAGAGAGCTCTGCGCAAGCGCGAACTGATTTAATTGAACGTAAATTTCGATTCATTTCTTGTTAATGGAATTGATGTTTCCATTTTTGTCCACACCATTGTCTATCTATTATTCATGACATTAAATTTTCAGAATTCGTAAATAAACGAATTTGACAGGTCAAAGGGTTTTTCGTGCGCACGGCAGTGTTTCCTTTTCGGCGGGGGAAAATGTCAATTTTGTGTGCGCGCCGGTTATTAATGGCGCTTTTAACGCGTGATTGGGTATATATAGGTTTTCCGTTTCATCGGCGCATCGATTTGAGCGCTTAACAAGATTTTCGACTTAGAATAGAATTATGAATGTGGCGGGCTTTTGTTTTCTCTTCATTAGATATTTGTGTGGTAACGCAATTTTCCGCTGTAAATTATCAATTTATTCCGCCTTTTTTTTTCTTTTTTTAAACCTTATCGGTAAATGGTACAGTTGGGTTGCCTCTGTTCACTGTTATAAACACTTGGAATGGGGAAGGGGTATGCATGCACCTTTTGGAGTCGGACGTCTATTTAATTTATTTGTTAAGTTTTAAAAAAAGAAGACCTCGGCAATTCGGTTGTAAAATTGTCTGTAAGTAGAGTTGTTGTTACCTAACCTAAAAAGTTCATGTTCCAGACATAAAAAGTCGAATTCGGATGTCATCAGTCATGTAAAAACATCGTTTTTCAGTGAAAGCCAAATCAAGACCTTCGTCTGAAAGAAGTAAGGACTACTTTATTTTATTTATTATTATTATTTATTTTTTCTATGACAGCGGAGGTATTAGCAGCATATTTTGTCATTTACTTCGTCATATGCTTGTACTTATATCTTTCCCTGAAATGTGCAGCAAAAGGATTTTGGTGGCACATTATTTCAATGCAAAATTGGTATATCATATATCAGGAAAAAAGTCGTCTTACGTCTCAAGCTCATTCAAAGCTTTGTGCCACCAAGTCTAGCCTCTTCTTAATACCTTTTATTAATGTAATCCATTACTCGACTCGGAACAAGTTGCATGCCATCGCGCCCCCCTAGAACATTTACGACAACGTTCACTATCAACTTAAGAGCTTCGACTTTTTAACCCATTTCAAATGCAATCATTATGCCCAAAATAAAGTGATTATTTTATTGGTCGCATCTGGCGCATAATCAAAACAAACCGTAGCCTCATCAAGACATCAAAATCAACGCCAAATAATTTCGGCCCCAATCAATGTGAAAGTGCCTCCAGAGATCGCTTCGCTGCGATACGAATCAATTCCTTGTGCATCTCCCTCACAACAAACGCACACACCTGATGCATTTGCATAAACCAATCCAAATGTTACACCCAATTCGGTAAGGAAATAAAATCCGTAAATGTGCTTATCACCGCACGCCATACAGCACAAGCTATGTAAATCAGATACGACAGTGCGCGACTGGTCAGATCAAACTCACAGATGACGCTTAAATTAATTGTCATCCATGTGACAGATTAATGACATAAAACCAGCGTCCTTATCTTGGCAGACCAAATCAGCTTCAAGTCGGAGATGCACGTGAGGCCCGTCGCAGCTAATTAATTTATGCCCTACCTGCACCCCTATGCAACTTATCGTTCAACATGATCGAGGATCATTAAGAACTCACCTGATCTGTGACCTCTTTCGCTGTGTCTCGTCTTAATCGGGCTAGTGAATCGATGGAACATCATCACTCCAGCACCCTAAGCCACCCACAATTATGATGGCGCAACTCTATCCGGATATGTTCCACGAGATTAATATTTTTGATTTAATTAGGTTTTCATTTTCCTTATCGACGAGGGCACACCGTCCCGCTATTCGACAATTAATC
The DNA here is from genome assembly GCA_963082955.1 of Cheilosia grossa. Lineage (NCBI taxonomy): Eukaryota > Metazoa > Arthropoda > Insecta > Diptera > Syrphidae > Cheilosia > Cheilosia grossa. The sequence continues at coordinate 9,603,478 of OY720144.1, read as the reverse complement.
ACTTGATAGTTGGAAACCGCTCGCAGTCATATCGCTGTCAATCGTGGATTTCGGATTTCGAATTTCGGATTTCGAGAGTGAGTTACGCTCGTGCTGGCCCCCGGATTGACCTACGGCGATTCGTTAACAATTAAGATCTTCTGCGTTTACGCCCCGATAGGGTGCTCATCTGCTCATATCAACGGGCTGATTAATCAAGATCCACCAAGACGCTATGCGATTGGCTTTCGGGGTCAGGAGAAATTATGATTTTTGTATGCCTCAAGAAGGTAAGCAGATACTTTTCATCGTGTTTTATGCGATCCGGGTGGAAGTTTGGACGGTTTTATGGGAAATTTTGACAGCTCACTTAGTTGGTCATTAATTATTTTCGGGTTGGTGTATATAGTTACTGAAAGTCAGAAGCTGATTTGAGGGGACTTTATATTTATTGGGGTTTCTATGCGCGCAGTGACAGAAAAATGACAGCAGTTTGACTGAATAATTTGGAATTGTTTTAAGTGGTGGGACAGATGGCTGTTCCCACACAGAGTAAGTAAATACTTGGGATATTTGTGGACTCGTTAGCAAAACACGTGTTTCCCAAATATTTGACAATCATGAGGGAAATTTGTTTATATCACCAGTTGACAGAATTTTGGGAACGGAAACAGAAACAAAACCGAAGTGACAGCTTCTAGTTAGTCAATACTCTTTTCGTCATCGTCTTTCCACGTTTGTCGGCAAATAATTGCAACCCATTGATTGTACAGCTTACGACACGTTTTTGGGCGCTTTCTTTGACGAGTTTGTGAGCTCGTTTTTCAACTCGTTTTTTTTCGCATTTTTAAAAATTTTTAATGCGTCTGACTTTTTTTACCTGTTTTTGAAGATATTTTTCAAGATATTTCTGTTGCCTTTTCAGTTGAATTGAGGCGTTTTTCGATACTATAATTGTTTCGGTCTTGGACATATTTTTGATGTATTTGCCTAGGTGTCAGAAAGACGTGTTTTTTGACAGATTTTTGGATTCGTCTTTCAAAACCTTTTTGGGTGGGTTTTTTAGTCGCGGTCTTGAAAAGCTTTTCATTGGCATTTTTAAAAGCGTTTTTGGAAGCATTTCAACATTTCTGTGGACGTGTTATCTGACGTGTTTTTTGACAGAGTTTTGGATTCGTCTTTCAAAGCCTTTTTGTTTTTTTTTTTGTCGCGGTTTTGAAAGGCTTTTCTGAGGCGTTTCTAGACGCGTTTTGACGACATGCCGAATTAAATTATTGCTGTCCTTATTTTTTAAAGCAAATATTCACAGCTCAAGTAACAACTCACCTATCAAAGGGCTTCCTCTCCACGACCGCTACAATGTTGCACAGCAAATGCAAATAAGTATTGTTCCAGCTTGCTTGCGTCACATTTTTTAACCTCAGCCATTTATCTACTGACATAAATAACATATACCCGTAATGGAAATTTCACGATCTGCGCGGATTAATATTGTCTCAAACGTAGTGTACTCGCGGCCCGCCCGTCCCGTGGATCATGGTGCTGTTCTGTTGCGCTTATGCAAATTACCATAAAGAGGAACACAGCAAACTGTGCTCGCTAGACCAGTGCATTTGACTTGGCACCTATTTTGAATAAAATGTGTCTGCCTCATCGGACAAAACAGTTCGCATGTCAACTCTTTCGTATTCAAATTGCCTGTTGCCGTTGCATTCCGCTAGGCATATCCGAAAACTGTAACAATTGCCGGCCGATTACCTTACAAATGAGAGAATCTGCTGCGCAATCATAAACCATGCCATATTCGTTCATTTCGGACGGGGAATGTCCTTGCGTTGAACACAATTAGGTGCTTCCGCTTTTGGCAACTGCGAATCGCAGCAGTGTCCCAATTGAAGAGGATGCAAATTCCTGCGTATGTACTCGTTGAATGTGCGCCGCGACAGATTCACGGAAGAGGGAAACAAATCGCCGCGCAGTTTGTTTTCGTTTGTTTCATTGTTACCCTGGACAGGCGGGAGTTGTCTTTTTTTTGAAAAGAATTTATGATTGCTTCACGGCTACCTGTTGATCCTTTTCCTTTTTGCAATTTAATTCAATTATTCCATTTTTAGGTACGGTTGCGGGTGCTCCTTTGTGGCACTCATTTAGAGCGGAAATAAATTTGCCCGCTAAACGAGCAGAGTAGAGTGGACTGTGAACTGCGCGCTTGAGCCAAGTGAATGGGAGTTCTGGGTGCTCGCTGACAGTTTGTTGGCGGCTGAATGGGATGTCTAATTCGGAGAAATCGCTTCTTTGCATGGACTGCACTAACGAGGAAGATGATGGTAGCGCGTGGTAGCGGTGTAATTAAAATAGGCCTGCAACCGTGCGAGTCTTATGCAGACCTGGAGTACCTAGCGGAAGATTGACATGAGGAGGCGACGTGTGACACATTGTTTGATGCTGGAGATTTAGTTCAAGAGTCCCTTGACAAGACTTGAAAGTGGTTCTCCTTTCCATGCGATCAAAAAGGAATGACATCATCCCGAAGCCTCGCTTACTGTCCACACCCGCACACCCTGCACGAGCAATTGCCAAAAACCAACAAACCCCGCCGCTAATAAGCGGTTTCAGGTACCTACCACTCAGCCAAATTTCCCGCGTAATTACTGCCAACATCAGTGCCCATACAGCACGTTGCGTTGCGCCGAAAAAATAACTTCATCGCGACTTAAAAGTCACACGCATCATCGCTCCACGCACACGGGCACCGACTACGTGCAAATATGAGACAAAGCAACAACGATCGGCCCCAATTCCCGGTATAAAACAAACAACAATATCGGACTTGCGCTCGCCTGGCTCAAGAGCCATAATTAAAAGTTATACTCGCGCTTATCTCCCAAGTGCCAGATCGAAGCAATTTCGTGACCAAGCGATCGCAGTGGAAGGACGATCGAAGACGACGACCGACGGTGCAAAATTATTTGCGATTATCGATTCCTTTTGTCGTCTCTGCGCAGCTTTGCACAACAGATATAATTATATCCTTATCGAGGGTGAATGCGCACCAGTACGGACCCAGGACCAAAGATTTCGCAATCGTGGGAAACATCAAAAACCACTGACGTTTCATGGAGGTCCCTTTGTTTGAGTCGCTCATATACCTAATCATGCGTGTGCATCTTATCGGCCAACGATCCAAATGAATTGTTTTTGGCTCTGACCTACCACCGCGCCGCTGACCACCGACAATACCACAGTTAACCACAAGTTGGGAGTCAACATTGTAACAGATGGTTGTGGACGCAGGGAAATTCAGGTAGCATACCTCGTGAAGTGCATAGCAATCGATTATGCCACATCAACGGGGAAATGGTACATGCACACGGTCGCATTGTTATCGCACTCTGAAGTGGTAATTGAATTTTGAAGTTAAAATTAGATTAAGTGTGGATGTGGTAAGCGTGCGCACGCGTGCGCCCCTTTCAGGTAGCCTATATATGGTGTAAGTGAGCGCACACGGCTTACATCCGTAATTACGTTTCGATGGGGTTCGAAACATACAATTAAGTGGTTCTTTTGGGGGACGGACAGTTCGGTGTTAATGTTTTGATTGTGCGTGATTTATGGTCGGCTTCGTTAATCGCGCGGGGAAATTAGACCATCAAAAGGCAGTAATTATTGATAATTAACTATAGGGACTTCGTGTGTGTGCCCCTGTTCGCTGTAGCGGATTGTTGGCTTAAATTGTAAAGTCAGGAGATGTCGCGCTCGTGACTAGGGATAATGGATTTGAAAAAAAAAAAAAAAAAACAAGCTTAAAATATACACGAATTGGTGCAAGGTACATCGGGGTCCCATGTTGCTCCAGGTTCGGTTTTAAGCCGAAAGCTACACAAGTTGAAGGCCAAACGAGTGGGGCTCTCAAAAGGGGTTTTTCAGTCGATTCGGAGCCGAAGATTTCCGAAATCCCTCCGTCTTGATGTTCGAAGCATTTAGTTTCGATCGAGAGAATGTTGAATAACAATTGCAATCAAACTTTAAAGAGTCATCGAACGGTTTTGGAATTCGAAGTACCTCCTCAATACGAAGCATAGGGTCGCATTTGCGAAAGTTTGCATCGTTTCCCAGACATTCCGCCCTCAGAGAAGTGGTGCGACAAACAAAGAGCAGTGATAAGCTTCAAGGACTTATAGCACCCTTCCCCTATTTTTGAATAAAAATGCAGACGCTAAATACGCACAATGCCTACATTATTTACACCCATGCAAGGAGTGAGATGTAGGTTAGGCTACAACGTCGAGTTCCACAAGAAGCAAGGCGATCAGCTTCTTTGTGTGCGGATTTGTGATTAAGCAATTCAGCTTCCGTAATGTAAGCCTGCTCAAAATCCACATCAGTGTCAAATTTGAAATGACTTTGGCGAGGTGTGAATGATTCTATGAAGACTTTTTTATGACCATCAATTTTAACACCAGAACTATATAGAAGGGTATCCATCCTTTCCCAATGGATAATAGAAGAAAAGCGCCGTACTTTGAGGAATTCACAAGATTGAAGTATTATAAGCTGACTAAATATGGTTTTGGCTAATATCAGACAAATTGCCTGATACTAGCTACTGACTTGAGCTCTTCGACTATGCCTCCGACCGTTTCCCGGGTCGCAGACAGGCTGACGACTAAATCTAACTTCGACATTTGATCTATCATATTTTTGTTTTGCATGCCAATGGCTTGGAATGTCGAATTCATGGACTCACTAAGGCATTTGATTGCGAGAGGCATATTTGGCATCACTCATCTCAGAAAGGTAGATCACTGAAAGCTTTTGTAAGGCCAAGCAAGTTGGCTGAAAAGAATTGGAACAAATTCTGCTGCAGGTGACCCATTGTTTCATCGGAAACACAATTTACGCAAGACTCAAAACTTTGTTAGAAGGTCGGAAAAAATTGCAAGTAATCACAACACAGAAAACAAACAGAAGTTCGTAGGGTAGAAAAATTGCGTAAGATTTTGACACCGGCGAATGTTCTGATCGATCAAACTGGTTTTGCGGAAAAGGTGAGAAATGAAATGCTCGACTTGACTGGATGGAGGTGGAGACTGAAGAAGTAAAACCCTCCCTCATAAGACCACAGAGCTACTGTGCCAGATCTGCTTTTAAGAGGCGAATGGACTTTATCGAAAGTGGGTGAAAATTTGACCGTTTGGGAGGTTTTGAGAATAAGACTCTGATGAGAATATAGGCCTCTGTGGATGGTTATTTAAAAATCAGCAAAGATTGCACGTATTGAGAATCGATTGGTTCAACAATTTACAATGCTGAATATTTTCAGTATATTACTTGTCCACGAGCACAACTTTGTCCGGTTAGGTCGGGTGAAGGCCCGCTCTGAAATATATTACAACTCAACTCATGTTTTTCGTCACACATCACACACTTAGGGATGAATCGATACAAGTAAATACAAGTACATACTCGATACTTTTGATTCGATACCAAGTATTTTGGGAATCGATACCTTTGGTTGCGATACCAAGTAAGTATCGTTTTAAATTACTTGCATCGAATGAATTTATTGCACTTTGACTCAACACCCAACCCAGTTTCACACACATACTCAATACGCATTTTATATCTCTGTACGCACACTCTTACAGTCTTTATGAATTTAACTCCCTAGGAATGCGTTTAGTCTTTCTCTTCCCACGTGAAGTCGTAAATTCTTAAGTCTTAACTCTTTTGTCGATTTACTGGTCAACAAAAAAACACTTTTTGCATGTAACATGAAAACTTTTGTCTGGCTATGTTAAGGACAGCTATAAGGATAATAGAAATAAAATTAGAATGATTAGAATATAAATGTCTTGGTGGCATCTTTTACCGTGTTCATCGCTAACGGTGCCCAAATTTGCAGGAAAGAAGTCTAAATGTGAATGAAGAAAATGTATTTTCAACGACATATTGGAACCCAAAGCCTTATAAGATAGATAACAGCTCCGCAACAATATTTTCATAGTCACTTGATCGGTGATTTCCTAGAAAATTTGAAGTTATTTTCATGGAAGATTCCCAAGCTGATTTTTCCATATCACTTAGCTTTTCTTTAAAAATATCATCTCCATCAATTGCCTGATTTGAGGGCCAGCAAATATGCCCTCTTTAATTTTTGCCTAACTCAGCTTTGGACATTTTTCTTTCAAATGTAAAAAGCCGTCACCACTTCTATCCATAGCCTTCACGAAGTTTTTCATGAGCCCAAGTTTTATGTGTAAAGGTGGTAAAAATACCTGCACCAATGGAGGATATTTAATATTTTGTTTGTCCTGGAATAAGAGATTGCCTTTTGGGCCAGTCTTTGTTAACATAATGATTTTGTCTTTTTCTTTTAATTGTAATACCTTTTGTATTAGTCAGACAAAAATAACCATCTGATAGGTGGTTCGTTGGTTCACTCCAAATCATAGGTATTGCAAAAGGTATAGATCGAGATCTTCTCGCCCATCCAGTAAGAAGACCCACACATGTAGCACAACAGATGTGTGAAACCCATGCTTTGCTTGTCGTCCGATGGAAAAGCCAAAATACTGTTGATATAGCTTAGTTACTAATGGTGTCAAATTCCTTTGCTGAGTTTTAAAAGTAATGTCGCCACAAATGTAGCAAAACTTGTCAGGATCATTTTGACACTTTCTTGACATTATTTAAGAATCACTTAACAAAGAAAACAGAAAAACACACTACGCTCTTCAAATGAAACAAAACTTCAGAAGGCGACAATGAAGCAAAAACTGCTTTTTTAGTTTTTTGGGAAGTAGCTGTAACATGAAAAACAAATATGGCGGTAAGCTGAGTGTAGGCGGGTAATTCAAAATTGGTAAGCACTTTTTTTGTTACCTACAAAATATTGTTGACCAGTGTATTATCAGTGGTGAGTGAGTCAAAAAAAATATTAATAGATATGGTTATATTGTACAAAAAAAAAGTAAAGATGCCGCGACTTGCAAAAGACGTTTTTAAGAAGTAAAATACTGCGGAAATAATTCCAATTTGCACAAACATTTGAGGAGCCACCATGCGATTTTAACAAAACAACACGGATTATTAAAGCAACTTTTTTTTTTTTTTGGATTTTGTATTTATAAATTCATATCGTATTAAGGCGACTACAGAAAGAATCTTCAGGTCCAGATTATTCTGAAAATCAAATGTCCCAAGATGTAGATTCGGCGGCTTCAACGTCTAGAAAAACTAATGTTTTTGGGAAATATTCCACAAAATGTATTTTGTTCTTGTTCAAAATAAAAACTTGAAATATTAATTATTGTTTTCATCTGGAATTACAATTCGATGCAAGTAGGTATCTATAGTTTTCATCCGATACCCGAATAGGTTTGGATACTTTTTTTCCGTACTAGTATCGAGTACAAGTACCCGATACCTTGAAGGTATCCTTTTATCCCTTCAAGCTTTACAGTAAGCCGAGCTATTTAAAGAATTGTCATTTTGCAACTTTCCCGCCAAGAGAACATTTTAAAGCGGCTATTTTGTGACTTATGTTGTCAGAATCTAAAAAGAGGCTTGCAGATCTGCGGGAATCTTAAAGCAGCAATCTATTCTGAGCTTGAGGTTGATTGTAATCCAAGCGACAAGAACTCTTAAACTAGCTACCGGAGAAGATCGTTCTTTACCTGCTATCGATCTCGGACTGTACGCAGCTAAGACCTATCTTAGCCTGTTTAATTACCCTGGAATTAAATTCCTTAAATTCCCTTAAAAATCCCATGATGCTTTCTTGCGCAAAATTCGAATTCTTAAAGTAAAATTTGTGTTAGGACGGAAAAAAAATAATATTTAATTAATCTTTAGTATTAAAATCGCAGATTGTTAATATGACTATGACTATTTTTGGTGGTACTAGAAAATGTTCCTAGAAGACAATTTACGTGGGCAATTTTTTATGGTACACTTTTTCACGATAAAATGTAGATATTTTGATAAAATTGCCACAAAAATTTATAGTTTGAATGTTTTTGTTAGATTCTAAGAATCCCATGATTTCGTGCTTTTTCCCTTCATCCCACGGAAGGACAAGTCCCACGATATAACAACACTGAGCTAGGCCTACCGTTTCTGCGGGCCTGTTGCGCCAAACATTTATTTATATATTTTAAAGTATCGACGTTCTAACGTGCCCAGAACTAGACAAAATTCCTCTGTTGAGGACTTTATTAGGAGCAACAAAACTCTATCAAAACAAACACTCGGATCCACTTTGAAGCCGCCTTCATAATTCTTGAGCCTCCTATATACCTAATTGAGTACAAATGTTTGAATAAGAGGAACATTCGCGGGCAACTACATAAAGGTACCACATTTGGTCGTTTATGAGAACCAGATAATGAGATCTCACACCGGGTACGCGGTATCAAATTTCCTCCCGAAAGCCATCAAATTCGAAAAACAACTTGCACTCCATAGAGCTGACTTCACCTGAACCCTTGCTTGGTACCATGTCGTCTATAGAGCACCAGGGGCATCAACAAAATCGAAATCCATTTGCCAATACCATATTCATATGCCCATGCCCAATTGGCGGTTGCCGTCTTTTTCCTTCATTTTCGACCATCGGAATCGGAATAGTGGCCTGCAGCCTCACAGCGGGATAAGTGTTATCTTTGGTCAAAACAAATAGCCTCTCTCTGGAGTACCACTTTGCACGTGTGTGCGTGTGCACTTCAAATGGGCACCACTCTCTCTCCCTCAGATGCAATCAGCCCTACCCATATATACGAGTATTCCTATGGCCAAGTCGCAGCCCTATGCGGGATTCTGTTTCCCAGATTCGGATGTGGTATGATGTTCGATCAATTCGCTTGCACATATCCTCAATCCTCATCCTCATCACATTTGAAATCGACGGGCAGTGCCCAATGCACATAACTGGGGTCTGAGGATGCATCGCGCAGAGAGGAACGAGAGAATGTTTCCTGCGAAGAGACTGACAAGCGAACATGTTTAGTATTTGTTTAGTCCAACTGAGCTGTCAATGAACTTGTTCGATAGTTTGATTGATTGATTTTGTTCGCCGATCGTTATGAAGGGCATAAATCAGTTGGCCAGGTCTGATGGCAACCGCCATCACCATCGCCATCGCTATCGCCACCGCCGCTGGACGCAATGAGAGTGAGATTGAGCACCGGCACCCAGCTTGCGGGTACACGCACATTTTTTTCATATTTTCCTTTGGGAATAATAATTGAAAAGCATAATCTACAGCACACTGGAGCTTATTTGATTTGTATGCTAATTAGAGAGCGAGATGCAAGACAAACAAAAATCAATCTCCTTCGCGAAATGACCGCAAGGTGTAAGTGTCAAATTGCATGTGGACGGTAATTTGGAAAATTTTCTCTCGGAATTAGCATTTTTGATTGATTTTGAAAAGAAATTCAAATTTAATTGGTGTGACTTATGCCGGATAGTGCAGGCGGTCGGTAAATAAAATGAATTCACGCACTTAGCCCGCAAGGGTCAAGCTTAAGCCATGAAAGCTATCTTCATAGGGAGGCATTGATTAGTGTGAGTAATGTCGGGATGGCATACACGCTTTGTTGTCGCGAATAAATTCAGTTGGAGACGTATAGTTTGGCGCCACCAAAGAAAGTTCTGTCTGTGCCTTTGTGTTACCGCATTTCGGTCGAACTGAAACTGGTGTTGGAATTCAAATTTATGCAAATTGAGTGTTGTTGACTCTTTGAAGGGCTTTAGCTTCACCTCGAGATGAATGCCTAAATAATGAGGCTATTTATTCTAATGCTATCCATACTGATTGTATGCGTGGTCTGGGTGAGTGGATGGCAGTTATGGGCACCAGTTCCGTTGGGCTACCTGTAGTACCTTTGTAGAAACTTTGGCCTGAGAGGTGCACCAAGTTTGGTTGGGTAGTGCTAAGAATGGGAAAACGATAGCGAGGTTTAGGTAATCAAAAATGATTTTTAGAGTTTTCAAAACTTCCCTACAATATCAGTGAGTGGTAGCTAGTTGACAAAAATCAATATATTGCGCAAGAAGTCCGGATAGGTAGGAACCCTAGACCTACCGATTTTAAATCGATAAATTTAGAAACATCTCCACGACAGTCAGATGTTTGTCAAACATTTTCGAGGCGTAGCGCAGTGGAAATATAACCATAGAATCCTATTTACTTACGTTTTTCCGGGTATCGAACCTACGATTCCTCGCTCAGTAGCCAAAGACACAAACCACTGAGCCAGTACAATCACGGCCTTAGATATGGATGTAAAGCTAAATTAGGCTTAATCAACCCCTTTTTGTCTGAAGAGTGATATCCAGATGGGGAAGAGTGATTCACTTGGAAGAAATGGCTTGCAGACGAAGAAGGCCCCAAAAACTTGTTGTTGTAGCAGCCAAGGATTTGAGACATGCTTGACGCGAAGCAAGACCTAAGAGCGAGCACTACGTATAGAAAAAGTAGATTTGGCGACCAAATCGCATAAAGTTGTGCTTAAAGTTGTATATCAACTGACCAGAAGGGCTAAAGGCGCTCTCGTGTCAATTCAAGGGCCTGGGACAGCAACAAAAACACCTTCCAATGGGTTAACTGGGAGAAATGTCGAAACACTGCTTTCTGCCTTCTCACACAAAAATGGTGCTTATCATAACTCAGCTTCTTTTGTTCTGCTCTACAAAATTCATCTTATTCTGTCTTATTTTTCAACTAACGAACACATGTAGGTAACCAACAATTTACAAAATTAAAATTTAAAAATTAAAACCAGAGAGCAAAATGTAAAGGAAAATAAAAAAGCAATGTAAAAACAAATTTTAATTTAATAATTTATTCAATTAGGAATTTAATTGAAACTGAAAAAAAAAAAAAATAACTCACAAAAAAAAATTTAATTAAAAAATAAAATTAAAAAGACGAAATTAAAAAAAAAAAAAAATCTAATTAAAGAAAGAAAAAGTTCTCCACACCTCTGCTTTAAGAAATTCAGCAATTAATAGAAATAAGTTTGAAAAACATTTACCAAACCTTTCTTTTTCTATTTGCAGAACTTTAAATAACCGATTTTAGGAAAACAGAATTTGTAGCCTTCCAGCATTTTTACCTCACCCGGTGACAGAACCAAAATGGGATTTGTTGAGAAGTTCCTATTACCAACTTAAATAAGTGGCAACACAGCCAAAAGGTAAACATTGTATTTAACGAAACTGAATAAATGTCAAAAGAATATAGAAGGAATTGACGTTATTAACAAAACGTGGTTTCAACAAGACGGACGTCTCCATTGTCTTTTTTGCTTGAGTTTTTCGCTTCACTACCATTTTTCTTTGAAGCGTAAAATTCCCCTTCTCAGTTCTCGGACGCTTTTTAATTATAACACTCTTAAACAGGATTTCTTCGTAGAAAAAAACGTCTGGCATAACTTCAAGGAATTGAGAGTCTTTATACTGAGCAACTTCTTTTTCAACGAGGGGTACTTTTTTTACAATTAGCTACTTTGGCCTTAAGTTGCACACCCGAGGCTGATTTATTTAGCACTTACCGTCGTAATTTTCAACCCCACGCGATGTGGCCATATCTCTGGACCACCCCAAATTCCCGAAGCTTAAAACAAAAATGGGTGACAAAAATTAAAAATCGCCGTGAAACGTAAATTGTTTAAAAATAAAATTAGAACGTATTTTCATTAAGAACAAATTTCGAAGAAAGTATTGTTCGTATTAAACATGCAAAAAAACAGCCCATCGAATGTCTACGTAAGAATTTTATGTATCTGAATGTATTCACTCGTTTTGGTATTGTTGTTGGGGAACTCCGTCTCCGTCTCCGTCCCAACGCTCCTCACACATATGGTTTAAAAAACTAAATAAATTAATCTAACTTTGAAAAATATCCATGTAATCATGTATCTAACATTTTTTCTTATAAAATGCATTCAAATCTTAATTAACTACATAATTATACAAATAGTAAAATTAAAGTAGGCGTGGTGGAGAGAAGCTAGGCCTTGGGTCCCTACGGACCGGTTGCGCCAACTATTATTAAAATTAAAATCTGGCGCTACAAAATAAAAGTCAGCCATATTTCTTTTGTACTAAGAATTACTCTTTGTACTAAGAAAAATCTAGAAAAATAAATCATTATCGTTGTCAACTCCAATCGGAGAAGAGCTTTCTCATTTTTCATTATCTCGTTGCTTAAGGATTACATTTGTCGTCGCCTTGTTTATAAGCAAACAGTCGGAAACGGGTATTTAAAAAGAAGGGAAATTGTGTTATAATATATGTATATTTTTAAGTTACATGCTTATTTTAAGCTAAAATAATAAAAATAAAAATAAATAAATAAAAACGATTAAATTTTTTAATTTGTTCAATGAAAACAAGTGCAAATTTCACTAAGGGGAAAAAATAGGGGAATATTTTTCGAATTTACGAGACGAAAACGGACGCTTTTGCTCACTAAGAAAGGGGAAAAGAGTCTTCAAAACTTGGGAACGACTACAGCGTTATTTCTAAGCCTGTGCCACATAAAGTTTGATCAAGATCCGTTCAGCTCTCCGCAAAGGCCATTTTAGTTTAAACAGCTTTGAAGTGCGTACTTCTGGCTAAATTTAGATCTCAAACTGTCCGCATTTTCACCGCTTGAGCTTAAACAGATGATGCATTTTGACTTTGAATTAAATTGAACTAAACCAAACAGGTTACGAAATCATGACTTCGGATCTGCCTTTCGATTTCGTATAGGAAAATACCACTTTCGTCTGAATGACTGAAAGTCGTTTGCCATCACCTGTGGGTACCTACTGTACATATTGCCAGGGGTACGCCACAGACCGCTGTTGTATGATCCTCTGCGCCAATAAATCTCCGCATGCATATGCAGGAACATTGCAAAACATCAATCCCTCAGGCCCCTCCCCCCCCCGACTTGGTGATATGGCGAGTGGTAGGTAGTTAGCTGCAAAACAACTTAGCAATAAATTTATACATTTTCATATCAAAGATTGTTATCTCGCTGCGCTATTTGAAAGAAAAACTCATTAACGCAATAATTAAGACGACAACACGGAGGACCACGGAGATAACGCGCAAAAACACCACTCACAGCAGCGGTTCTTTCCTTAACTGATTCCAAATCAAAGATGCTCCACGCCATCATGGCGAATGCATTCTGCTCATAAGATACGAATGCAGATGTTGCCCGATACATATATAAGTGTGTATATAGATAGATACTTTTCGGACACAGCACACACGGCCTATCGGGCAGCGATCTTAACTTAAGATCTGAACGCAGACTCATTTAAAAGACTTAAGAAGCGAACGCAATGGATCGGATGCTGCGACGATGATGGTGATGCGACACACAGGACGAAAAGGACGCAGGAATGCGCACACAAAATGATGAGATTATTCACAGTGATATAGGATCATGGTGGCAGTAATGACGGCGGCCAGTAATAGCACCAGTGCGCGGTTCAACACTAGAAGCATTCGCGTCATCGTCATCATCGCCATCATCGCCATCATCATCTTTCGCTTTATTGTCGCGTCGTTGCTGTTGTTTTTGTTTTTTTTGTTGTTGTTATTGTTGTTGTTGGTGTTGGTGTTGTGATCGTCCTCCTCCTGCTGCTCGCGTGTGGATCTTTTTAATTTCATCTTATCTTGATTCCCTGATCAGTTTCTTCGGATCATTTGCGGTGAGTCCACGAAAGGTGTTTGCTTTTGGCTGCGAGAGTGCGTTTCTCTTTCTTGGTTGTGATTTGAAAAGGGAAGGGCACTCGTCCCTTTGGGACTAATGTCTCAAAACAAAAACGAAAATCCAAAGATTTATCCGATTGAATTGGTGGTGGATTGGTACCTGTTTTGTGTCATAAGTACCATGTCAACGGAAGCTGTCCAAATAGCGTATAGAAGAAAAAGTGACACTTTTCCCAAATAGAGATTACTATCGGTGCAGGAGAGTCATGCCACTGATGTGGCTTTGTCACAGCAATATCACCGCTTAAGGGCCCACACTACGTATGTGTGTGTGTGTGTGTGCGCGCGTTTGTGGCTGACAGGTAGCCAAGTCACGTGATAAGCCGATGGCCTTTGTTACAAAGTACCAATGTAATTCTTAATCTGATTGATCTCTCAAGTGAGTGATATGCGACTGCGCAAGTGTCAACTGTCAAAATGCAATTGTACTCGCAGCGCATAAGCGGATTTTAATCATGCCAATGGGCCTTTGTGGTCTTTTTAATTGATCCCCACGGTGCGGTTTTGTTGGGTAATTTCCTGCCGATAGACATAGAGAATGGAAAATGGATGTCATTGGATCAGATTGGAGGTGATCTCGGTCACAGTGTGAGTGGAAATGAGAGGCACAGAGATCAGTTGGGAAATACTGTAGGGTATATTTCAGTGGTGGAGTTGGACTTAAAGGGGACTTAACTCTGCAGGCTGATATTTCAAATTAGTTTTATACACACGCTCAAAACTGAGTGCGATTTTTACTTGGCTAAAGAAAAATGGGTTAAAATTAACAAAGTCTCTGTTAAAAAAAAAGAAAACGAATATACGTGGTTAAAAACTACCGAGAGATAAAAAGGTTAAATGCAATCTGTTAAAAAATACAACCTTTCAGTTTTTATCAATCAAGTTTCTACATTAATATCAAACAAAAATTTTATTTTGGTTTTTACGACCGAGAAAAATTTATTTATCGGTTATTTTTAACCCAGCTACCTTAGAGAAGTAGATTCGGTTATTTTTAATTCACTTAATCTGTATTAGACATCTTAACAGTATTACCTAGTAGTTTTAAATTGAAAGTTGGTTGAAAATCACTTATTTAGATTTTTCTGAAACCAGTTATTTGAAACGGTGATTCGGTCATCCTTATCGTCGTTTTTGTAAATCTTTTTGGACTTGGGGAACCATTGGCCATTAGCTTAATGTTTTGGCTTTAAGGACTACATCCACAGCTCGTTTGATTCAAACTCCGCACGCATAGGCCAACAAATAAAAATTCGTCAAAGACTATCTTTCAAAAGGGCGCAGAGTCAGCTATCCCTTCTCCCGATTTATCATTCAGTATTCGACGATTTAAATCATTACTTCCAAAATAAGAGTCTAATAATTCAACTCTTTCGTTTTGAATCTTCCCAACCCAAGGTTGCAATGGCTTCTTAGGGTGATTCGGCACCGGAATTCCACTAGAACGTTATTTTTACATCGAGGTATAGCAGCTATATGCGGTGATGGAAGTTTTTGCCTATTGCCAACATGTACTCCTATACTTAAATAGTGCCGCTTAAGGGCTGCCAATGATGCCAATATCGTGCCTTCGAGTTTGGCTTACATTACATTAAACACTTTTCAGGGCTTCACGCAATACAACATCAGTTTTGTCTTGATCACAAGCTCTGAGACTCACGTTATAGGCTTCCTGCTCATGAATGCTATCACATCGGCTTTGAATTTAACGAACGCTTCATGGGTGTCGATCTGATATTCGATGTTTTTTAGTCTAAGAAGCTTGCTTGTAACTATAAGTTACAGAGGACACTGCCAAATGCATATTATACTGTCATGCGGATTGGCTTGAGGATTTCACATAGTTTGATGGATAAACTCTTATGTTACGCTTCAGTTTTCTTTACTTTAGTGGCTCTACAGCTTATGTTGGACAGAGGTTTTAACAGTTACCCTGGTAATTAGCTAACTACCTTCGGTTGCACCCTTCAAGTCGGGAGAGGTCGCCTTCTAGTTGTGCGCGGCACCTAAAGAGAGGTTTTCCTCTATACTGCGTTGACCATCCGGCTCTACGGGTCGGAGCACGTGTGCTCATTCGCTCTATACGTCGTAGCCATTTAAGACAACTGATGAAAAAAATTCTTACCAGATCGATGTCGCTTTACAGCTCCTATAGTTCGTCGTTGAATTCATTTCTCATAGCCCGTCAACGCAAATGGTATACCGCCAATTTTACGAAGAATCTTCCTCTTGTACACTTAGCAACCGAGGTTAAATTAATCCGCTTTAGTCAAAGTCCCAGCTTAGGCGCCTTAAATCAAGCACTATCAAGGTTTCATAAAGAATTAAATTAATTGATCGAGAAAGGACTCTGTTACTCATTTGCCTCTGAGGCCAAGAAACAGCTATTGGCAAGAGCTATTATTCTGGTAAGATATAGTATTATAGCAGAGCCGAGGTAGATAAACTGCCCTACAACCTCAAAGTTGTAGCTGTCGATTGTGAGGTTTTTTACGATTCATCGATGTTAAATGTCCCTGTAGTTTTAGAGCTTACTCTGCTTTAGTCACCAACACACATTTTTTTACGCTTCCGTTTCCATACTTTCTAGCATAGACATAGACTTGCATCTTGCGACATAGTTTTGACCTGATAGTTCAGCCATAGGACTGTTCTTGGTTTGATACTTGGGTTCGTATTCGTAGTGCATCGACGGATTTTGTTCAAAAGCTGCGATGGTAAACCAGCAGAGACGATGGCTTGTTCATACAGCAAAGCCGACTTTATTATACTGCAAAACTGTTTGATCAAAATATAGGAACTTTAAGCTCAGATCCTCAAAATGCAAGGTTCATTAATCAAGAAGATCTTAAAGTTTTAAAAATTCAAAGCATAACTAACAATGGGAGCAATAGAAATTCATTCCCTGAAGCGGACAATGTGAACATGCTGTCCTCCTCAATGGCAGCACAATCTACGTTGGTTGGGTCTATTTTTTTTTTTTTTTTTCATTTTAAATTCATTTTTTATTGAGCTATTTCATTAAACTTACATCCTAGACAAAAACGATTAAATCTAATTTAAAACTAACATTTTTCTTATTCTAGCTGGCTCTAAGCGAGCGCTCTAAACTTATCAATATCCTTAAAATTATTGCCTTTCGGCCTTAAATCTATCTATATCTATGATTTGTTTTGTTTTTTAATTTCCAAGAAACTTTAGAAAACTTGAATTCTTTATTATTGTTTTGTTTAAAACTACTTAAAACTACATAAGCTGCTTAACCTAAATTACCTATAATCAGGGTGGTGAGCAATCAAATCGATTGGTCACCATCCTGATCACGTCCATGGGTGCCTGACAGCCGCCCACAAGGGTTCATCAGTGCCACCGAGACTCGAGCGAGGCCATAAGCGTCGTTCGAGTCCCAGCAGCACTATCATGCTGGCTAGCCCGGCCCCTCCCAAAGACCCCCTACTCTAAACCTAAACCTACAAACTTAATATCTACCTTAAAACTAGGGAGGATGCTACATTAGTAGCGCACTGGCCCGGGAGAGCGTATCAACCCTCACCTCTTCATTAAGCCACCAAAATTCGGTGAACTGCTTCAACGTATCGACCCTGTCCCGATCCGCAATTGCGGTGCTAAAACGGAGGAGCTCCTGAGCATTGGCGGCGTACCCGTCGTGGATGAGCCGCTTATCCCTCGCGCCGCGGTGGCTGTGGTACAATACCGGCACACCATCTTTTGTCTGGACTAACCCTTTCATGTCAACATGAAGAAATGCCTCAGGCGGGATAAAGCCAGACCGAAGCGTACTCTCGTGGTACATTAAATTGGGGTAGTAAGCCCCTGAGATCAGATTATTATCGCTGGCTATCGCCCTTGCGACGTGCCTCCGAATCACCTTAATAAGGAAATTGTCAATCCTATTCAATCGAGCCCCATTGTATAGGGTCCTGTTGGGATAGTATTTTATGTACTGCGATTCAGGAGTTCTAAACAACCCTAGACAGGCCCTGAGACATTGTCTCTCAAACACCCGAATCTTTTCGATATAGAACGGCGCTATATTGAACCACATAGGACAGCCATAAGCGATGATAGGCCTTACAAGGGCCACGTAGCAAATTGGTTGGGTCTATGCGCAGTACCTTAAACCAACAGTATTAGCAGGAGGCATTTTGGAGAACTGTGACTTAAGGACGAGGAAGAGATCTGTCCCTTGTCTCAGGTAATTTCGCCAGCTCAACTAAGAAAGCTTTTCAAAATCCATAAAATCGATGTACCCGAGCTTCACAACAAACAGTTTCGTAACTGAATTAATATTTGAATTTGGAAATGCTAGTGAAATCCTCGATTCTACCAACACACAAAATAAAATACTCTTCGAACCGAGAACCGTAGTAACTATCGAAACGCATCTTTTCAGATGATCTATCGAAACTATCTTTATTCCAAAAGAAAGACTGCTGGAACTTAGGAGCTCAATACTCTGTACTAATATCTTTCCCGAGCGTTAATCAGTGACCTAGTCGAACTGGGCACTATCCTCAATCGGGAATCACCTTGTAAAAAACTGCCGTCCAACTGCTAACGAACATAAAAGACGATTAAGTCGCCACTGGGCTCCATTCTAAAGATTACCAGGAACGGCCATCTGCTACCTGTTTCTAACAATCAGGAACATAATCCAAACTCGGTTAATCTACCCACAGACACCCCTCCAAATCCGCTCAAGCTGATAGTTGACATCATTACGACTTCCCAGGCCATCGGCCATCTTGTGCGGGCTTTCTAATCTCTGTTTAGAAATTTATTTCCAAATAATCACCCAGAAAAACACGCCATCAATACCGTAATACCTCCTGCAAACGCGCTGATAAGGAATTTCTCCCTCCTAATAGAAAACTCTTCAAATCCACCAGCTTAGTGTCACCTCTGTGGTTGGGAAAAAAATCCACAAATTTACAGCTCTTCACCAAAATACCGCGAGATAAGATTAAGACTGCCCAAACACAGACCACCAGCGCAAGTGCCAATGAAACCACCGAGAAGACATTTCCATTTTGGAGAAAATTAAAAAAAAAAAATCGCCTCTTATGGGACACCAGCAAAGGCCCACAAATCTCACATTATATGGCGTCTTTTGAGCCCTAGTTTTCCCCCCACGAAGGGTATGCTCGCACCTACAACTCGTCGTAAAGTGCAACAGCAGCATCCGCACCTGGGTGGCCGACAACACACCGAGATAGATACACGACCAAACCGAATTCGAATCAATATGGGTGCGAGAACTGACGCGCGATTACCACAATCGCGCGCGAGCGAGCTTTATGACCCCATTCATGTCAAATTTTCTTTATTTTTATGTCGATCTTCGGGCCGAGTGCGATCTTCTACCTCGCTCTTGGCCAACCGATGCAGATGATCACGATGACGAAGACGATGGTGGTGCGCACCGATGATGATGATGACGACGATCGGTGGTGGATCAGAGCGGAGTAGACACCGATCGTGTGTCGCGCGGAGATCACGCGTCGCCGTCGATGGTGTGACAAAATCGGTCCAAAAATAATGTTATTACCCCGCTTTGGCCGCCGTTGTTCTGCGATCGCTAAATTGGCCAATTCCAGTTGATCGTTTTGAAGCGCATGAGTCTCTGTGGTGGGTCTTGGGCTGTAGAATAATGCGCGCTTTTGAACGCTTTTGTTGTGTCGCCCGTGAGATTACTCGGCCAATCTCTGGGGGCTTTGAGTGATCGTTGTGAGGTGAAGTCTTCTCCTAGACTGGGCAGTTCAAACTGACTTTCGGTTTGAGGGGCAAGTGGAAAGAGACCACTTCGATGGAGGTCCGCAAGTGGACACCCGCTTATCGTCGGAAAGAAAACAATTTTCGAAAGTCGATTGATTTATAGTCATCTTGTGGGCCATTGTTGTGGTAATCTATGCCGCGCACTCAACTTGAGTTGACCTATGACAGGTACATCTTCCACCCTCCTGCAGATGATAACGAGTCTTTCTATATACGTTTGAAGATTCTGATTCCGACTCAGATACCGATGGAGATACAGCTACACAGATCGCGATAATGGAGATGCGGCTGCACTGTGACTGATGTCAAGGCGAACAGTTATTTGCTTTGAATTAGGCTATTTGGAGTGAGAATCTTGATTATGTTGTTCACGACGACGTCTGTGGTCCGTCACTTTATCATTTTTGTTTGTTGGGAGGTAATTTGATGGCGGCCGCCGATCTTCTTTCTCTTTTGGTTTTGTTGGACACTGGACACACCCTGTTGGTGTGCTCTGGTGCAGATGCTGATTATGGGAGATTTATTGCCAGAGATTAAATTGATTTGGTGGATACAGTGAGATACAGATGAGGAAATCAAGGTGATTAGAGGTATCGCGCAAGAGAAATGGTAATTCTGTTGGTGACTTTTATTCCGAATTTAATGGGTGTTTTGTGCAAATCAGGAAATGTTAATGGCGGATGGTGGTGTTTTGTTGACTTAATCAGCAAATCTATCAATCAGCGCTTTTATGGACTCGTTTTATTGACCAAGAGCCATTATGGGAAAGAATGGGATTTCGTCAATTAGTTTTGGTTGACAATGTTTCGTTGGACAAGTCTTTTGACTCGTGAGAAACTATAGCTGCTGTCAGTGGAAATGGTATGGGTTTCGATTCGGACTCAGAGTGGTAGAAAATGGGCCGAGGGAATGCGGACCGAAATAAATAAAAATAATAATAAAAATAAATAAAATTTGGTAACCTGATGTCCAGGCAGAAAACAAAAGAGTCCAACAACGAACTGGGGTTTGCAGGTGAGTCATTTATACTGTGGTTGTGGTTGCAAAAACTTTTTGTTTAACCCTCCGACGGATTTAATTCTTTTCTAACAAAGCAAGTTTAGCGCGACACATTTTGAAGTTTTTTGACACCATTTTTTTTTTTTGCACGATTTTATATTTTAAGACGCGTTTTGGACTCGTTATTAGCGACGCAATTGGGACGCGTTTTTTTTTATTAATTTTGGACTAGTTTTTCGTCACATTTTTTTTTTTTGCTTTTTTGATGCGTTTTTGGACTAGCTATAAGCGCATTTTAAAGTTTTGTGACTGGTATTTGACGCGTTTTTTGAAGCTCGTCGTTTTTCGCCGCCATTTTGAGCCCATTTTCAGACTGGTTTTTAATGTATTTTTGACTATTTTTTGGATGCATTTCTAGACTCAATATTTGAACTCATTCTCTGACGGGTCTTGGAGTCTTTGTGAAGTTTTTTCTCGATGTCTCCTTGGCCCTTATTTTGAACGCATTTTATGATGGATTCTTGTCGTCTTTTTGTTCCCCTTTATTGACGTTTTTTTTTTGACTTAATTTCAACAGTATTTCGGCGCGTTTTTCGACGCACATTTGTGGGCTTTTTGATGCGTTTTTAGACACATTATTCGGCACGTTTTCTGGCTTTTTTAATAATTTTTTCGACGCTTCGAAAAGATTTTTTACATTTTTACGACGTTTTTTCTGTCCACAATTTTAGACTGTGTACTCGTCGCTTTTTTTGACTCGTTATACCTACGTCATTCCTAGCGTTTTTAAGCTTTTTGTTAGGTATTTGCAATGATAAAAGATGACCTTTTGACTATTTTTAGGATTCAATTTCGAATGCATGATCTGAAGGGTTCTTAGCGTCTTTGTGACGAGTTTTTCGATTCGTTCCTAGTTACCGTTTTTAATAAGTCTTACGATGCATTATATAACGAATTATTTGCGCTTCTTGGACGTGCCTTTCGACACGTTTGACGCGTCTTCTGACTGGTTTATTAGTTTCAGTTATTATGTTAGTTAGTTAGTTTTTTATGTGTTTTTCGAATATTTTTTTTTTACTCGTTTTTGGGCCGTTTTCTCTTCGGCGCATTTTTTGATTGGTTTTTTGGCAAGTTTTTTTTATAAAGTCTTGTGCGTGTTATAGATGAGTTTTTGAGGAGTGTTGTTCAGTGTTGAAGATGAGAACTTTTCTTTCCACCCACAGGTTTATTCAGCCAGAAAAAAATATAAGTTTGGCTAGAGCTATAAAGATCACGTCGTATTAGAAACGGGTCGTTGTAGTTGTCAAAAACTTGCCCACATGATCCCCGCACATCGACCAATTGACCAATTGACCCAAGTTAATATTTCTTCGTTTTTTGAAATGAACTATGAGGATGACGGTCTTTCTGGATTAAATAGGAAAATCTTTTTGATACACCAGTCTAAGATTGTATTAAGGCTCTTTTGCATTTTTGAACTAACTTTGTTTGCTTTGTTTCCCCCAAAAATATTGACCAAGTCATCGGCGTTGCCTATTATACTGAAACATAAATTGCTTACCTTTTGAAGGAGGTCATCAATAAAAGGTGATAGTACTTCTCCTTGCGGGCAGCCTCTAATAGTTGATATTCTGATAATGAGTCCTTGGGGAATCAGTTATTTTCCGGCTTCTAAGCATCGCTTTTATCCATATATATAGCGTATTCGTCTATTTTCCAAACCATTTAATGTGGAACTATGTCCAAAGATGTCGAAAACTTCTATAGAGGAACATAAAAGAAATTCTTGCTGACAGTGCCACAAAAGTCTGATCCGTTCATAAAGTCATCATAATACGATAAAAGTGGCACACGTTGTCACCAAAATCGCTACCGTTGACCCAGATTTACATACAGCCATTCATAACCAATCAACAGAATCTGTCGATAATCCGAAACTTTGTTAAATCATACTTAACCCAACTAAATGCCAACAAATCAAATAAATAAACGAATTAAAATCCCACACCGGAAGCCACGCAACCATTGCTTCAAATCGTGAACGTGATATCTTGATATCGCCACGGGAAGTGCCCCCAAAACAGAGAAGACCATTTAATGTGCGTAACCCTAACCTACTTTTTTCTTCTCAAATTTAATAACTTCATTATCGCGGCCCTTAAACTGATATAAAAAAAAAAAATAATAATAATAAAATCCGAAATCACATCTCGCTCCATTGATCGGCTTTCCGTCGCCCACCTTTCACCGCAACACCGGACACATCTGGTGTTACTGCGGCCTACACTTTTCACAGTTCATATAAATATTATCCGTGCGCACGCATCAGTCTTACAAGAAGAGTGTGCCGTGTGCCCATAAGCACATTTTTCCTTCTTTGTCAACTTGTCATATGACACAAGTTCCGAATTTACAAGTCAAATAGAATCGATACTTCTTCAACGGAAATACTAAATAATACTTATTCGTTAATCGATTTCTTCTTTGAAGCCTCCCATTCGTAGTGTTGACAGTCGTCTAATAGCGCCATTCATAGAGCCGACTATCAGCCGATGAGTGTCACTCTCGGTTTTTGGATACTCTTTGTCCAAAGATTCGAATTCGAAACCGCAACGAAACATATTGTGCAGCAGCCCACGCGAAAACCATTGTTTACCAAAAGCAGAAGAGATGTTAGCTTTCTGGTTCCATTTCCGTTTATGGTTATGGATTTGAGACTTGAGATGAGAAATCCACAGCCGGAAATGTTGTGTCTCTTATTTAGCTGTATGCGCAAACTCAAGTTTTGTAGAAAATTCCAAGAGTTCTCTGGCAGCGGAAAAGGGAGCTTCACCGGAATGATGCAACGATGATTGGGACGGGGTTCTGATTAATACATCGCTGAATCATGCGATTCTTTTACAAGTATCGAGGCGTATCTTGTAAGTGTATCTATAGTGTCTCACATGTCAAACGGGTTCAAATCTAACGCGATTCCCCGTAATTCAAAATGAATTATTATTACCGTACCTTGTTAATGGGTCTGTACTCTGTGGCTGTACAGCTTGTCGAACCGTGACTAAGTGTAGTTGAGTATCTATAATTGAACTGATGAATGATGATGACGGTGCGCGGTGATGCAACGCCCACTTAATTTGCTACACACAGGTGGGTTCCGAGCGATTTGTGGTTTTGTGCAAAGATAAATAGATGTGGTTATCAAGCGCGTGTCAAAAAACTGGTCGCTTCATTTAATTCGGAACGGTTAATAGATATAAATAGAAATGACAGGAAATATCCGAAGTATGAAGGATGAATTGACAGCTGGCGTAGTAGCTCCTGTGACTAGCTTCTCTGGAAGCTTTCCTATGCATTAATACTCTCGTCAGATATTTGCCAGATCTTCGAGAGGCATATCACGGTGGAAAACTTTTTGAATAAAACAAGTCACTGCAAGTGACGTATTAACAATTGTTCTAATCCTGTGCAACCAAAAATGTCAAGAACTTGCCTTTTTCTTTCTCTTTCGTTTTCTTACTCCGAAGCCAAAGAATATATCAATCCCGAAATAAAATATAGGTAAGTCTTTTGTTGTTCATAACAAAAACATTTGGGGGTTGAACCAGAGACCTCTCCAAGGTCAGAATTTATAAACGAACCCACTTCCCGAGTCTGGTTGAATTGACTTTTCAAGGCTCTTTTCTTTGGCACCCTTTAAATTGAAATACTTATCTCAATCAAAAAAACTCGGTACGTAGGTATTGGAAAAGGTGGTAAACCAAAAGCTCTAAATCGCGGGAGCGGCTAGTGTAAAAATCTACAACAGAGCTTTGACTCTTTTTGGACGGATTTCCTTGCTTACTTGCGGTCTTGCAATGTCACAATGAAATTTAGCAGCAGTTCTTGAGGCCAAAGCCATACGCCTCACTGTGGTCCAAAAAGACTTTTTTGTTTGCAAAACTCATAACTTTTGAACGCATTTTTTTTCTTAATGGAAATTTCCATGCCTATAAAAATAGGTACTGAATTTAAGGAAATTGCTTCACAGGGTGTTTGAATCTTAGGCTGAAGTAAGGTTTTCCTTGAAAAGGGAATTACCAGAGAAAGGAATTAAAGAAAATCTTTAAAAACCGGAAAAAAAGGTCTGCAGCTTTTTAATTCACAGGGTGCAACATCGGATGCATAAAATTAACAAACCAATATTTGACCTTCTTGGCAAGTATTTTAACAGTATTTTTTGGATCTTATAAACTGTTTGAGTGATACATTTTATATGAAACAGCGTAGGAAAAATATGAGCGGACGAAAACAAATAATAAAATAAAATCAAATAAACTATCAAGTTTAACTGTGAAATTCAAGCTTTCCAATGTGGGGTAACAGAATAAAAATTTATATTTATACCTGTTTTATTGGATCATAAAATAATAATCCATAGTTAAATATTTCTTTCAACTTGTAATATTTAGGCAATAAATCAATTAATCCTTTTCTTTTGGAAAGTTAATCCATGTTTAAGTATACTTTAAGAATGAGAACAATAAGGATTTATAATAATTTAAGTAATTCAAACAACCTCTGTTACACCTCAAAAACCCTTTTGGTTTAGGAAGAATTTATTCAAAAAGAGTCGTTAAAGTGGGCGGATTGCAAAAACCAATTGGTATTTATATTAAAAGGGGCGTGGAAGTGGGTCGATTTTTTAACGATCAAAATAATAACAAAACTATTTTTAATTGACATAAGAAGAAAATTTCACGCTCTCAGCTCTTTTAATTAAAAAAATAATTATTGAAATATTCCATAAGGAAATTAGTTTTTAAGGCCAAAATGTCAACACTTGGAGCACGACTTTTTTTTAACAAATTACAATCTTCAAACATTGCAAGTAGCTGCAGCTGTAATTTTGCATATGGTTTAAGAAATAGTTAGGGTCAACCGTCGTGGTAAATTTCCCCCGGGAGCTCTACTCAAACCAAAAAAAAATTTTTTTTTGTTTTATTTATTAAAAATATTAGTTTTTTTTTTAAATGTCATTTTCTATTTATAAAACAACTAGACTACATTCAAGCAAATTAAGATTTTTTGTTTAGCTAAAATTGCAAAAAAAGAAAATAAAGAAGTTAGTTTTTTCTGTTTTTTTCTAAATCTAGAACAAAACTGACCAACTTTGAAAGGCTCTTTAAGTCAACCTAGTTTGCAGCAAGTTATGATGTTCGCTTGTTTTTGAAGCTCCGTTTATATTTCGATTAGAAATAAGAAACAAAAAAACAGAAATAGAAATAGAAATGTCCAGTTGCGTTCCCTTTCGTGTTTCTGAGAAAAAATTTTAACCAACAAAATAAAACTTCAGAGCAGAATTTGTTTTTTTTTCTATTTCTAAGTATTTATAAACAAATTTTATGCTTCGAAATAATTCAGCTTTATTTAATGACTTTTTTGACACAATTTTGGAAACTTCTGAGAAGCCTCCAGACAACGATCTTGACTTTATTGGCCGAAGAAGATGACCAAATCGTCGACTGGATTTAATCTTGTTCTAGAGGCCATTTTTTACGAAATGGAGTTGTTATGCAGTCTTCATAATTTTGGGACGCTCTTTCGTTTGGCGCAAACCATTTTGTTCTATCTCTCTTTTTGTGTTTTTTTCTATGTTGTTCAATATTGAGTTTTTCTGTTCAATATCCAAATATTGTACGAACTTTTGTCACTTCATTGTTCAGTGTCCAAAATGACTTCCTCGTTGATTTTAATTTATAACTAATTCAGAATAGAAGAAAAACAATTTCTGTGACTTGTTTAATAAACAAAATAGTCAAGACTTTCAGAAAAAAAACAATACCAATCAAAAAATTTCTGATGTAAACAAAAATTTTCAAAATTAACTTCAAAAATCGATTTCCCAACATTTTGAAAAATGGACATTGAACAAGATAGCATCCAGCCGACTAAATATAAATATTGAATAAGATGACCTCTCACTTTAATATTTATTTAAATTAATTTTAAGATTCCAAGTTTCCTTTATAAATAAATCTGAATATAAAAATGAAATAAGGACTTAAGTCCTCAGGCAAAATTTAATCTTGTGAAGTAACAAAGGGAAATAGATAGGCTCGATATGGAAAATTTATAAAAAAATATTGTATTATTTTTTAGTCAACAGACTAATGTTCGAAACAGATGATGATTGTTTTGCATCATTAACTTTTCAATAACAGAATATCTGGATTTACCAAAAAAAATTAATTTACAATATAATTTGGCCAAAAACTATTATTTCTGAACAACCCCCCTTCTGCCCGGCACCGTTCCCTAATATTCAAGCTGGCGCATTCGATAAAAGCATGGTAGCAGCCCCACAAAGCTTTCGAAGTGATCTGATTGTATAGTGAGTGCCACGCCCACATTTTTCAGATTTATTTCAACAATACTAAATAAATCCTCTTACCTGAATCCTCAGCCAAAACAGCTATTAATACCCACCCAAGTAATTTCAATGACTCTGTTCTATGGCAGATGCCACGCCTCGTTCTCAAATCCGCCCACATTTTTCACAAATCATAGATGTATCAAATTTCGCATTCAATTCTTCTGGGAGTGCCAAGATATTTATTGTATTTTATTTTATGACCTTCAAAGCCCACTAATTGATGCCGAGTACGCCATCTATCGGACGTTTTTGCAAGAACCACATAAACCTCTTTCGATATTTAATATCAATTTCGCAAAGTTATTTTAATTTATTTCTGGGTAGTCAAAAACACATTCCAATCAACAACTCTTAGCCCCATCTAATCCATTCCATTTAAATGCAAATTGTTACATCCCAGGACTAAGGATAATCCCCAAAAACTACCACCATAATTCCATACCTCCGTCACATGCAATATTTCAACTTCCAACTAAATGCCCATTGTCACCTCCACGTCTAAATGGAATCAGCTCGCCATAAAGCCCATTTCAATCCATTCTCAGGGTTCGTAAAAAAAAGAAACTTTCTTTCGTGTATCACAAGTAGCACGGTCAGGACAATGGTACTGCCACCATAAAGAACCCCTTATCCACATCAATCTACATCACACACAGGCTTTCCTGCAACACGCTCGCATTACGTGCGCTGATCTGCTTCTTCGTTTATAGTGGCAAAAAGTGTGGTGCGTAGGTACGGAAGCTGCTTCTGCAACTGGAAACGTTAGCCATAACAAAGCGCACATTTCAGGATGAATAAAGAGTGCAACGCGAGTACGCGCGCGCCTTTGCCCAACATAATTCATTGAGTCATTGCGCTGTAGCCTGGCATACACGTTTATTGTATTTACCCAGGTGCAATAAATGATGCCCACTCATCTCTCGGATTTGGGGCCTCTCTTTCCGATTCACAATGCCAGCCCATCAGCCACAGCCATAGTTCTGCGCACTCTGATTATGTATGATAATCACTCTGGAGTGTTGTGTGCTGCGGCGGGATTGCTTCATCAGCGATATGGCAACTTATTACTTCTGCGGGAACTGCCTGCTTAGCAGTGCTCTCTATCGTTCTGGTGGCGGGTACTGTGCGCCACAATTCACAATCGAAATGGGAAAATTGAATGAGCAGCGGAATTAAATTGCACGAATGAATGAAAATTGCAACACGTGCCCCAAGGCAATTTCCGTGTGTGCGTGTGGGTTGTATGGGACTTGCACATTGATGGCACATAATGAGATTTGATTTTGAGTAAATAAACGAAGGAAGTCCGCTTTTGATTTAAATTTCAAATCGAAGGTGATGTACTGAGCAAAAGAGTCAGTGGGCCCCACCACCCCACCCTGAGCGACCCCTTACCCCAAGTAACTGTTCATCTCATTTGCGGCTAAGTAATGATTTAACCGGCCGTTAAACACATCATCACATCGGGAAGCGGATTTTTCATCTACACCGCCTCGACACAAAAGTTAGACACAAAGAGCACTCTCCCTGAATTTGTGTTTGCTGTGAAATCCGATAGGTGCCGCACGCCAATTGGCTTGTTGCAATTTGTTACACACTCAGGCGGTCTTAAAAGCGGAATTTTCCGTACAAATCTATTAATTTTATCATACACACGCGTACACCGAGTCCGGCCGCTTCCTCTGAGAGGGAGAAATCCTCGTTCAATCGTAAATTTAATTCATTTGCACTTAATAAATAAAATCCGCCCCAACTACAAATCAGCTGCAAATGTATTCCTGTCAACTTCGGCGGTTCCTTCTCCATCATTCGCGCAGGTCTCTCTTGTGGCAGCGTCGGTGAGCGGCGGCAAGAGGACGACTACGAAACGGACTACCTCTCTAGACCATACCGTATCAAATAACAGTCTCGCTCTCGCCGCACAGTCGTTATATTGAGTCTTTTGCGCCTGATTTTGGAGTCTAGTTCTCTGGCGCACACATATTGTCCGTACGGCGGGTGTAATCTCGCATAGTTTATGGGCGACCGCGTGCAAAAAAATCCCAGAACCCAATATAGCCACAGAGGTGGTAACTTCATTTATGTTAATGGGCCGCAACAACAAGAAACAACAGTCCTTGCTATTGCGCTTTATGTGAGTTTTATTGTCGGAATAGGGACCAGCCTCGTAGACGGGCTTCAACTTAATCAAATATTCATAAAAGTGTGCATGCATTCCAATTGGTGAACTACCCTGATCGGGTATATCTATAGGCTGCTGACTTACAGAGGATGGAACGCGAGTGTCATGGTGTCACTGTCACCTGGCCTGGTGTGGCTGGTACGCAATCTAATTTTGACAGCCCAAACGTTATGGATACGGTGATTTATCTCTCACAAATGGGAGGCATTCTGAATAGTTATTTGGAAATTAATTTTGGAAGGAGGAGGACATGTTTGGGTTGCTTTCGAGAGTTATGCTTGTTGAAATATGAGAGCTAGGAGTGGCTGGCTGGCATGCGCAAATGTCTGACATAAGGGAGGCGATTTTACTATATACGCATGTGACTTGGAGGAGGTTGCCCAGCGATTTAATAGGATGTTATTGTTTAGGGTCATGTAACCGGAAGACGTCTTCTGAGAGTGAGACAGTTTCCGATGGGATAATGGTGAAAGGACAAAGTTTAGGTTGGAGATGGTCGGGGGACAATAACTCCCCTTAAACCAGGTACAAACGAGTACAAACGAGACGTCTTGATGTTTTTAACAGAAAGGCTGTTTGATTCAAACAAATATTAACCCTTTAATGCCTTCGGTAGTTAGCCAATATTTTCTGTGTTTGTTTACATATTCGCGTCTTTACTGGTTGAAGTGTTTTTGGTCAGATATTAACATGATGTCGCGTCGTAGGACAGTTAACAACTTTTCGAAGATGACATATGACCAAATTTCTGGTTTTACAGACTCGGTTTCATTTGCCTAGAATGTGATTTTCCAAATAGTAATTTATTGGTGAGTTAAAGAGATGTGATCATTTATGCAGTCGAAGCAAGTAGCGATCTAAATTCAGCTTCATCAGAAATACCAGCAACGTTTTAAGTTTTCGACGTTTCCGAGCCCACAAATGTAGATTCACGACTTAGAAAACGAAAGCGCTACTCGAATTAGCCTATTCTTTCATTTTTAAATTAATTTTTATTGTGACAGCTGTCTTCTTCAATCAACCAATGCCTAGGCCTACAGCCAACTGTCTTCAAATATAAAAAAAAAACTCCTTTCTAAAGCGGAATACCCGTAACCATCTTACATGAAAATAGTTTTTCCATTGAAAAACTAAAAAACTAAATCGTTGTAGAACTCTGTACATTTTTTGAGTTTTGACCCGAATTATATGGTAATTGGTAACTCCCTATAGCCATTTCAAAGAGGCCTCCTGCTGCGTATGCCAACAACATATTTTCTTAAAATTTCCTCTGTCCGATATTAATGCGCCGACTGGGCGACATGGACATGAGCACTGGGCAGATCAAAAGCGCCATGTCGCCACCATCATTATCTCCTCTATCAAAATTCAATTCGAATGAAACCCCCGGCCATCAGTCAACAGAATCATATCTTCTAATTGCTCATTTTTAGTCGCCCCCCTCAACCTCGGCTCACAAACTGACCCCACACAGTGTGACAACAATATTGTTAACTCGTATACAGTTAACAACAAACAGAACTCTTCTCATCGCGGCCAATTAAAACGGTTTCCTGTAGTTAACAAATTTTCAAATTAACAAATCCCTCTCGAGATGCAATTAATAAAATTATTGCTCTTTGAAATATTTATTTTTTTATCCAACCAAACGGGACAGTACATATTGGACTAGTTCAGCGCCACGGTGGTATTCAAATCACCCCATCACTAGCACCAGCCCCATGCTGGCTTTTGAGCCAGAATCTAAATTTTCTTGTTTGGTATCTCTCGAAGATATGAAATCTCAGTAAACATCTTAACAATTAATTATGCAAATTCAAGGAGACAATTATGATATATGATCTCGGTATGGCATATTATATCCCCATGTTGGGTGGAGGTATGTAACGCATTGATTTGCCTTCTCCCTTGTTTAGGAAATCCGGTATGTGGCTGTGTGTGATTAATTTGAGCCATTTGTCAGGGCGCGACATATCTGGTGACAAACCGATGTCAAAAGGCTATCGCGCCAAATGCGTGTTGACAATTTTTCAATCGAAAAGCGATTTGGGCAACCCACCGCCAGTGTTAGAGGTCAGAGACGTGGAAAACATGGCGACACGTTAAGTGTCATAAAACCGTCATTCCAAGACACCCGCACCAATGGACAAATGTCTGACCATTACACAAACGGGGTGACAAAAAGGGCACATTTTTTCGACAACACCGAATGGGGCATGCTTAGACATAAGAATACAAATATAAAAACACAGCATGACGCCGTGTAATAAAATCAACAAAAGGCAAAAAAGAAACCTAGCAATGGATAGAAGAATAATGAAAAACAAATCAAGTTCGTGTCTCAACTCGTTTGTTTTTTTTTTCCTTCGGTTTTTTTCTCCTGTAGAAGTAGATACACTCTTTCACTCTTTTTTGGCTCGCGGTGACCATCTGTTGTTGGAGGTAGGTACCTTTTTGGTTTTTTTTTCGTTCTTGTTGATTTCGTTGGAGAGCGCCTACGGACCTTTTGGCACGAGTCAAGTTGGTAATCTTTGCGCAGCAATGGTGTGGCTGGGTGAATTGATTTGCCGAAATAATTTATTCCGAATGCACGATCGTTAAGGAAACAATATTTCTCTTTTCATCATCGCGCGCAGTTGGCCGACTTTGCGACGTCGATGTCGATTCTGATGTCTGCTTTTTGGGTTCAATGCACAATCTGTTATGGTAATTTATTAATCCAATCAGAGTGCGTAACGAGAATTACAATTTTTTGTTAGCTTAATCAATATTTTGTTCTGTGGCCCAAAAATTTCGTTGGGGAATATTGATTTCCTAGACAGATACGAATTGAGTTGAGAAATCGTAATTAATTGGCGGTGTAAATAAGGGGATTTAACGGTAAAGTGGAACTAATGACAAACAAATAAATGGGTATGGGTATCTGTGACCGAGGGTCAGAAATGTGGGCGTGCCCGCGTAATGGGTATACTAATTTGATGACAAGTCTCCGGAGCTAATGGAGGGTACGTTTTAAAAATATTAAGGTGTTGGGCTATTGAGATTAAAACGGTAGATAAATTGAAGGAGATGCGTTGGTAAATTTCACAAGTCCAAATTTGGGGAAAGACTATGTCATATAGCAGCCCAGTTTGGGAAACCGTCTCTAAAAAAAGCCCGCCAATAAGCCAGTAGTTGATATACCGTTTAGGTCGGTTTCCGAAGAACATCGAAAAGAAGAAGTCATCATGGCCATCAACGCTGTTTTGGATTGCTTGTTATGGAAGCCCTCTGTTCGATACCTACATTTGACTATCAGCTGTATCTGTGGCTTAACAAAAAAGAATGGTTACTATGAGTCTGGCTTTAAATAAACTCAAAAACAAATATAAGTTCAAAAATGAATTTCTGATAAATATCGGACTATTCATTAATCACACTGTTGTCCTTCATCTTCCATAGTCGGCTATCTGCAATGTTATACACGTACACTTGTTTCCAACGCATACCCTACAAATAAATATACAAACAATATTCGAACCATTAACAGGTTCGGATTCTATCTGCACCATCTCTTATGTCATCTAGCGATATACAGAGTAAGCCGAACGATTACGTGTACAATGGTGTGTGGTCCTATTCTAAACCAAGCTGCACAAAAAATACAAAAGACATACAATAGAAATAACTGAAGTACATATAGCAATGTCGATATGCTTCAATCACACCGCAAAAATTGACGTGTCGCCCAACCTTCTGCTTTTTCAGTAAAGTGTTTATGGTACACGTCGTATTGGTGACACTAATCGTTTTTCTATCCAGTCTTTTCGTTTATAAGTGCGGTTCCCCACACAAACCTCTATCCCCAATCTAATCCCCATAAAGTTTTGATTTCACTACAAAAAGTAGCATAGTCGTCACTATTCCACCAAGTACAAGATCGTAAAAATCGAACAATCCATTCGAGAGTCTTGAATGCACAGTCGGACGTGTTCTCTTTTTTCTGTTTCCGGTTTTGCCCGTACCTTTCGTATTAAGTCCCGAACTCATTCCGCAAACTGCTGTATTTTGACTATGTCCGTTACGATTTTAATTATACAACTTTAGAAAAAGCGTTTAATGGGAGGTTCCACAACTTTCCATTTTCTATCCCTATAATCTTTTGTAAAGTGGCACCTTGAGGGTCCAAAACTATCCTATCTTTAAGACAGGAACCAACCATATACATCTACAAA
This sequence comes from Cheilosia grossa, assembly GCA_963082955.1. Taxonomy (NCBI): domain Eukaryota; kingdom Metazoa; phylum Arthropoda; class Insecta; order Diptera; family Syrphidae; genus Cheilosia; species Cheilosia grossa. The sequence continues at coordinate 9,570,114 of OY720144.1, read as the reverse complement.
ATTTCACTGAAATCGGTAGAGTGGTTTCGGAAATCGACACAGCCCCACCTATCGGGTCGAAAAGTATACTACCTTTTAAGTCTTGCTAAACAGTAAATACAGCAATATGAATAAAACAAAGAAGGAGTCATGAAAATTGTTCCAGTTGTTTTCGATAACGTCAACAATTTCAAAAGAAGCCTGTCCTTCCTTGGTCCAAAATGAAACCATAAAGCCCAAAATCGTTAAGATCGAACAATCCGTTCTCGAGTTTAATCCTTCTCATTTCATAATAAATATTTGCGTACACTGATTTAGTATTTATTATGAAATGAGTAGGATGAAATTTATACCATTCGAAAGGTACTGTGCCATATTTTTGCACGAACAAACAAATATAATATTGAATACCCATACCAAATGCTTCAGTTAATTGGAAGCAATTTAACATAGTAACTAACTATTCAAATATACATCATCTTAGATCAGAACCTATTTTCGCAGGAATGAAATTTAGCTAGCCCTATAAGTAAGCAACTTTTATTTTAATTCAGGGGCTTATATCTGCGAGGATTGATGGTTGGGTTCAATGTCATTACTATGGAAACGAACATTTCTCAACATAAATTTTGTGCTCTACAATTTCATAGTAAATAGAAAAAAACCACAACGTACCAGAAAATTTATTACAATCAAATTGTAATAATTGTTGCCGACATTCATTATAATTTTCAAAAATCTGAAGTATCTACAGTTATTCACAGTGCCAACAACTGCTGTCCCATATGAACAAGTTGTTGGCAATAATTGAACCCTCTTATTTAATATACCAGCAGATAATTTTAATATTTAATCTTAAATTAATAATAATTTGAATATTGCCATTTGAAATAGCTAAAGTTAAAATACATTTTGAATGTTCACGTATTAATATAATGATATTTTTCTATTTTATTTAAATATTAGCTAATCGAACTGTCGCATTTTGCTTAATGTAAGTTTAATTAACCGGCAGCTATTATTTAATCATAACTTTTGGGTGCCAACTGCAGTTCCGTAGAGTTTCAAAGATTGTACAGGTGCGCCAACTTCTGTAGTGGTTGAGCCTTTTTAAATACTAAATTCAACTCGACAGAGTTAATGTTAAAATTCTTAAGCAATATATAATTGTATAAAATATTAAAACCGCGTTTAAAATAACAAAGCTACTGTTTTTTAAAATCAAAATGTCCTTATGGGTTGCAACTACTGTATCCTTTACGCTATTGTTTCAACAGAGTTGTGATAAGCGAATATTTGTGGACTGAAATTGAAGAAATGCACATCTAACAATCCATATCAGCTGACTTGCCGATGTCAATTAACCGCCTCTAGGCTCCGATTTGTCTTCGTATATATTTGTTTAATGCCCTTTAAGATCGGTCTTATGAGGACAGTTTAAGAATTATTCAAACCCTTAAAACGAATATCGTCCAATAGTGAGATAGCGCCAGAAATAGTCCACAAACTTGAAAAACAAAAAAAAAATGTGTAGTTAGTGAAAAAAATATCATTTTGTTAGTTTTTGTTTATTTTATTTATAAAAATATTGGCATATTTGGACCACTCCTCGCTTCCAAAACTAGCTCGAATTGGGTACCAGCTTTTCGCCAAACCTCCAAACGAATGCGAACATTCGTGCGACTCAGTCGTGCACTCTATTTCTTGCTAGCAAATTTGCTTGGGAAAGTCTCAAACAAACGACAATCAACCTGAACGTACAATCATTTGAACATTTTGCCTATTGACACGAAACCACAGTTTCTTAACGAACTCTTTTGTTTACATGGTCCTAACAACTTAACTAAAATCGCTGACGAGCTCCTTTGATCGATCCATTGACAACTAAACAGGAGTACACGAGGCTCGAAATTCCAAGGCATATTCAAAATCCAACCTCCAGTCAAAGCAACTAGTTACTCAATTGGTTCTTTAACCGGTCTTTCCTGTCAATGACTTCGATAGCTTTTTACCTTCCTTTCAACCTATCAAAGCGAAATCAGTTCCCCAAACCAATCTCCACATCCCCGCTTACTCACTCCTAATAGCAAAGTAAATTTGATACAATCCTATGCTACCCATTCACAATAATTCTAAACAAACAACCAAACCGGTATGCAAATGTCGGTGTGCCGAAAACTAATTAAGAACTCAGCCATAAGAAATTGTTTATAAACAAAAATTAAAATAATAGATTTCAGAAAAGAAAAGACACGACTTCAGCTCTGACAGGCATTGTGAACACAGTCACTGCAGATAAAAATAAAGTAAAAAAAAACCATCGCAAAACCCTCCTAACAATGACTGCTATTAATTGAATAAGAAAAAATAAAAGACAAGCGAAAGAAAGAACCGAAAAATAATCTTCAGCGTGAATGTATGGCTCGTGGCCTTTCAATAGATTTCATTCCTTGGATAGCACTTCGCTCGAGGGTCTATTGACTTCTTCCTAACCTGTGTCTGTTGAGATTTTGTTTTCCTTTCGAAAAAAAAAATAATAATAATAATTTCTGCCAACGGCAATCGGGCTCGAAACTTCTCAATGAACCTCCACCAAAGCCATTCGCGCACTAGAAACTCGAAAATCATTTTCATTCATAAATTTGCTGCTGCCTGGGCACGGTATAGACTCAACCATTCAACTCAGCCCGCGTCGCCCGAGGCAACCACCTCCAGAGCAATGGCAACAACGACAATGACGACAAACGACACGAAATGTGATGTGACGCTGGAATTCGTTTTGTGTCTGTTGTTTGCCGGATACACCATGATGCCTGATATATGCTCTATGGTGTTGGCTTGGACCCAGCTTATGGTGTAGAATTACCTCCTCGCCTGAGAGCGTTTCAAAACGGTTCGCGGCGACAAACTGACAGCGCGCCCAACTGAGCATCAGCTCAAAAGGACTCGGCTCAGACAGAGAGATGTTGCTGCTGCTCAGTCAAGTCTGCAAATAGATTTCTAACCTGAACCAAGCACGACAGTAAATGTGTCCAAGTGCGCGGACATCCATGTGTGATGCGAGTAAAGATTTGCCACACGCTTTGTGCCAGAGATCCGATGTGGATGGTGGTTGGAGGATTTTGGGTCTTAATCGATCGTACGACACTGGAAATGGGAGTGAGTGAGTATGGTCTGGAAACGGAAATGGGTGTGCCAAAAGTATAAATTTATTTACACGTGCGTTTCGATTGTTGTGCTCTTTTGTTTGTTGGGGAACATCTCGGCTTGAAGGTGTCAAGATTGTGATGGATATTTGTTTGGCATCAATGTAAAGTCAGATGATTGTTCCGCTAATAACCTTGTGGTGTTAGATGTGTCAATTTTACTTATTTCAGATTGAGATGTCAATGAGCTGCGAATCTATAGGAATATAAGATGAGTGAATGACAGGAAATAAGACGGCAGATTCCAGTGACGGAGACTCCTCCAATGCGTTGCTGTACAAGTCAGTCGTGAAACACTAACTTAAAACCAATACTTCTGGAACCACCTCAGCCCTCAGTTTGCTGCGTTCGATATAGGGCCAACATTTATTAAGAGCGTTTTTTTCTTCACCTTACCCTGAAGTATGAGTACATTCTATCTCCAAGACAGCTCGACCTTTATCGGTCTTGAGTGTAGCTGCGCTTCCCTAGAGCCCACAGTAAAGAGTTGCATACTTGACGCAAGACTTGGAAATAGTCCACAAGAAGGTGAACCGTCATTAAAATCCCAACTGAAGAAATTGTTCATTACTTGGCTGCATACCTGAGTTAGCTTTCAGTCAGTGGCGGATGTAGAACACACCCTAAAAATGATTTTCAAACTCAAGCTGTCCTTAAAATGCTGCCCCCAATTTGCTCACAGTAATTGATTTAAAAATTCCTTGATTTGAGATACTAAATGGGCTCTAAGTACCACTTCTATGCATAGGTGCAAGAAAGGTTGAACAGGTTTAAACCTACTCCTAAGCTGTGCAAATCTTGTCAAAGCTTGGACCGAAGAAGTGGGTAAAAGTTTGCAATTGGTTAAGTACTCGCCCAATTTGAGAGAAATGGAAACTACAGTACTCCCATTAAGCACGAACCCTTGTAATGCTCTAGGATGGCGGTTTTGAATCCCAACACTGACATATTTCGTGCTATTAAAAGGGTTTTGCTACTAAGAGGGTTGCTTAAATCCGGGTAGTACTGCATAATTATGGCCTAACATTCAGTTGACCTCCAGTCAGTCTATCGTGGACAATCTTTTAATCTTTAAGCTTCTAGAACCTGTGGGGACATAAGATAACTGGTTTTCAATAGACAAAAATCGGTTGTATACACTTAAGAGCTCGAAGCAGTATGAGTACCGCTGTCGTACATGCCTATGCCTATCCAAGACTACCTCTTTCATATAGACTCGCTAAAACAGGCCGGAAAAGTTTCAATTCATTGCTAAACTGCTTAAAACTTGCCCGCCGAATATGGGGACAGCACGGAACTGGTTAACAGGGACTCTCGCTAGGCCTTACCAATAAAGTTTCGACTCAAAATTTGTATAATCAAGAGTGGCTATACTTTCCATACAAATTTCGCAATTGTGAGCTTCCGTAAAATTAATGTCCAGACTCAAATTTGTTAAAAGTATGGCGCGCTATTTTTACAAATGCTAGCTGAGAAAAAATTAAGCTGCACGACTGTATATGTACTTGACTACCTATCAGTCATCTTTAAGCCTCCAAAGTCCTCAGACAAGTTGTTTATGAATTTATCCAACTTGAGGGCACCAAGAGTTATAAGTATGGCAATTGTTTAGACATGCACAGACACTGACAGCTTTCAAGATGGATCGTAGCTTTTAATACCTTTCTTATCGATCTCCAACTAGAGGCCGAATCCTAGACGGGCCTCAGGAGCTATCAAGAAGGCTTTCAACATTTTCTGTTCAAGAAATGTGACCCACTGCAAGTTGTCCAGCCCCAAAAGTGCCTGTATTCAAACATAACTCCATCAACTTTATTAGGTCCTCTAATATCTCCGATCGCCTTTAACTTAATTTTATCGAAAAGTCACTGTCAATCGGTCAGACTTTCAATAGAAATTCAAGGTCATGCCAACCCAAGGACCCAAAACTTAGCTATCATTTCGACTACAGAAGTTTGCACTTTAGAGATCACGAATACTTCGTACGAACTCAACTTCCACTTAAGCAGATCATTTATTACTCCGCCAACTTGACAGCACAATCATAGATTAGCAAAGCCCCCAACCTCATATGTTGAATGTTTCACCAACTGACAGCGGTATCGTTTGATGGAAATAGATATTCCGACAAATTAATAGATCATTGCTGCAATAATTCTCCTCATCAAGGTTTTTAATGGCTTTCCAAATGCTCTAGTACTATTCCAGTAATCATCGTTCTGTTTTGACCACCTGGTACCGTTTTTGCGGCCCAATAATATTCAGTTGTCTCGGCAACAGCTAAATTTTTGACAGCAACAATATTGCCAGCCGCCATTCGAAGAGATTCTCAAACAGTACCGCGAGTCAACATTCATTTGGATATGCCAAATGGCCACCCTCCTCCTACTTTAGTCGAGGTACAACTACAACAACTCTTCTTCATGTGCTCCTTCTAGTGCTGAGAGTGCCATCATTTTCTCAACTGGGGAATTTTACGATATTTCGATTTGACAGGAAAATTACCTTTAACCATGTTTGGGCCTTCATGATCGGACTGTAAAATTAGTTTTTCCTAGCGCGCTTCGGTGTTTTAGTGTACACGTTGTGTCGTCGCCGGCACAGCGTTGCAGCGCCGCTCATGTTTTAGTGGCGCATTGGAAGGCTACAAGTTGAACACCGCCGCCGCTGCACAAAGTCAATATACGGTTGGCTGGCATATAGACGGTCGCATTTTAATATGCATAAAATTTATGACCTCTGCATAGTTGTTGCGGAGCGTGCGCGTTCTCTGGGGAGGGCAGTGCATGGTAGACACCGTACGCTGAACGATCGATCGGCAGAAACAAAGACACAGAGTTTGCGCAAGGAATTGTGCTGAAAATAGGTCTGCGCGGGAGAAGAAAACAAAATCAAAGACTTGTCATATCTGAGAATGACAGCCGACTGCTGGAGTCGGTAGAGTGAGGGTGCGTCTGGTAAATAATTTATTTCAGGTGGACTACAAATTAAATAGATGAGGAAGGAGGCTTTTGTCCCACAGTGGGCAGACGCGGCCGATAATTTCAATGATTCAGTGAATTGAAGTTGCTAGCAGAAAATTGAGGGCTTTGCATGGAGATAGGGGTTTGTTTTTCGAGAAGTAGACTACTCAAAAAGATTGCATCGAAAGAATGTACTGAAATGACGGAGGCCTTTTCCTCGTTAGTAAAATCATAAAACATATTTAAGAAAAAAAAAAAACAAATTGTGCCGATTGAAAGCTGATACAGGTTTTGTTCACTACCTTCGATCAGACAAAGGTATACCATGTGACCCGTTACAGGACAACCTGGCCTGTTGAAACCTCTGTTGGGGATCTTTCCTTTTTCCTTTGTGAGAGACCTATTTTCTTAAAAGCTCATCGAACATTTTTCGCGTCCGTTCTCATTGCTTGGAATGCCCTGAGATCCAGCAAAGCAATAACTTTGACTGTGGTCCAAGAAACTCCATCCAAAGTCTGTTCAAATCTAAGAGTATATCTAAGTGGATCGGGGTAATGATTGCGAAGAACCGTAGACGCAGATTACTGCCGATTTTTCATGGCAGTTGAAATTGAGATTGCTCAGAACTGGCGCCTTTTCCCCCACTAATATCTACACAGTAGTCCGGCTAACGAAAGAAGTGCTTATAGAGTAGTTTTCCTACTGACTTTGTAGAACTCCATAGGCCCGTTTCCACTATTGGTATAGGTCTAGTGGTCCTGGTTCTGATGTTTGTGCTCTCCATAATCATCTCGTCTTAACATTGGTAACATAGGTTCCACCCTTTTCGTGATTTGAAGACAGTATATCATTTGGAATAGATTGGGTTAAAGTTTCGATGTCCCTAAGTGTATTAGCAAATAAGCCTACAATCCTGCGGCTGTATGGATGTACCTTCTACCGCCAGAGCTTCAGCAGCAATGTATGCATTCAAGTGAAGTTTGTTAAGGGTTTAAACGTCACTATATCCGACCATGATTTAACAGCAGAAGTAACGCCTACCAGTAAGCTTTGCAGGCTGCTTTAAAAACGTCCCATGCTCGCCTTTTCCGAAAAAAAAGCTCCATAAGGTCTAAGCTAGAGGATAGATAGACTCGGTCGTAACTAATTTTACCTATAACTCTTGGGCTTGTCTTTGGACCCTTAGATTTCAGCCTTTAACCCTCTTGTGTATTAAATGCAGTGGTCTTGTATGATGCTTTGGGCTCAAAGCCCCTTTTAAAATGAGGTTGTAATTAGTATCTGACTTTTGAGTAATTCTAAAAGTTTTTAATTTTTTTAAGGAATGAAATTAATAGGAGGGCTGTGATTCGGAAGACTGCGACTTATAAGACCGCTCTAAGTGAACTGCGCCTGCTAAAAAGAGTGTCCCGGTGAGGTCTTTCAAACGCCACCAACTGACGACGTCGATGGGATAATGAAGGTGAGATGTTCAGTGGATTCCATCACGGACTTCAATTGCCCATCGGGTCCTTTTTTTTGTATTTAACCCTGCAACAAATGATTCGTTGCCTAGAATTCCTTTAGCGATGCTAGATTGCACTCCCTACGGCATAGGTAGGCACCTAAGAAGGAATCATTGTAGGTGAAGTTGGTAAACGACGTGGATCAAACTCTAGGAAACGAAAAACCTCACAGTAGGGTTTCTAAGCTGATCCTGGCCCAAAAATTTCAAAACAACATGCAGAGGCTTAAAAAATTATTCTTTAGTCGGAGTGAAAGTTTTCAACAGACCTCATCTTATCTTATTCTAGCTTACTGGCTCTCAGCGAGCGCTCTAAGCTTATCATTATCCTTAAAATTATTGCCTTTCGGCCTTAAATCTATTATAAAGGGTGATTTTTTAGCTGGTTTGGTTTTGGCAACAGTGGTTTTGACAGCTGACGTGTGTTTAGTACCTTGTGTCACTGTCAAACAGCTTCAGTTTGGTTTGCAATTTAACCATGAATCGTCTTACAAATGAACAACGCTTGCAAATTATTGAATTTTACTATCAAAATTCGTGCTCGGTTCGAAATGTTCATCGCGCGCTGCTTCCATTTTATGATCGGCATTCTCGACCTTCTGAGCAGTCTATTCGGAAGATTGTGACCAAATTTCGCACCAAATTTACTTTGTTGGACATTAAACCACCAACACGTTTACGTACTGTGCGTAGTGAAGAAAATATTGCGGCCGTATCAGCTAGTGTGACAGAAGACCGCGAAATGTCGATTCGGCGCCGTTCCCAGCAGTTAGGCCTTTGTTACAGCACTACGTGGAAAATTTTGCGGAAGGATTTGGGCGTAAAGCCTTTTAAGATACAGCTGGTGCAAGAACTAAAGCCAGCCGACCTACCACAACGCCGAATTTTTGGTGAATGGGCTCTTGGAAAGCTGGCCGAGGATCCGCTTTTTTATCGAAAAATTGTGTTCAGCGATGAGGCTCATTTTTGGTTGAATGGGTACGTAAATAAGCAAAATTGCCGCATTTGGAGTGAAGATCAGCCAGAAGCATTGCAACAGCTACCAATGCATCCCGAAAAAGCCACTGTTTGGTGCGGTTTATGGGCCGGCGGCATTATTGGGCCATATTTCTTCAAAGATGATGCGAATCGCAGCGTTACTGTCAATGGTGAACGCTACCGAGCGATGATAACAAACTTTTTTTTGCCCGAAATGGAAGTTCTTGACTTGCATGATATGTGGTTTCAACAAGACGGTGCCACATGCCACACAGCACGCGAAACAATGGCGCAATTGCGAGGCGAGTTTGGTGAACAGTTAATTTCACGTTTCGGGCCGGTCAATTGGCCGCCTAGATCGTGCGATTTGACACCATTAGATTATTTTTTGTGGGGGTATGCCAAGGCTAATGTGTATAGGGACAAGCCCGCTTCGATTGACGCACTGGAAGCCAACATCCATGCATTCATTCGTGAGATACCGGCCGATATGTGTGAAAGAGTATGCCAAAATTGGACTCAGTGGATGGGCTACCTGAGACGCAGCCGCGGTCAACATTTGCATGAAATTATCTTTAAACATTAAATTGCAAGGTTCAAACTATCGATTCAAATACATATTTCATTAATTTTTTCGAATTTTTTGTGTTTTTTTTTTAAAAAAAAGTTCTAAAACTCTTAAAAAATCACCCTTTACCTATGATTTGTTTTTTTTTTTTTTTTTAATTTCAAGCAACTTTAGAAAAATTGAGTTCCTTAATTTATTTTGCTTACAACTACTTAAAACGGACCTCAGGACTCTTCTAAGTTCGACAAAAAATCCGGCCATACTTACCCATTCTCATTTATAAAGCCAAAGGTTGCTGACCATGTCCGCTTGTGATTCTGTAGATACACCCCACTGCAGGTATTAAATCCAATCGAACCGTTTTGCTGCATTTTGCAGCCCCAACTGGTCATCATCATAATCCATCGATGTATCCTACGGTTTACCTCCACACGACTGCAATGCATGCCACAGGATTGCGACTGATTGATTGATTTGAAGTCAGTTGTCAAAACTGCATAAATCGCCTCGTCATTTGGGGTAATAAATATGCCAAAGCGCAAAACACTTTAAACTCCAATCAAAACATGATTTCGATCCCGTTGCACGTTTCGCCATATATCCGCGCGCCGCCACATCGTTTGGCTTAATTTGCAAATCATCACAATCCATGTGATTATCGGAATACCCCAGATCCCGAGCGTGCACTTTACCTTCCACCCAGCAGCGCTTATGTAAATTCCTTGCCAGCGGCTCTCATTCTTCAGCCCGCATCGACGCGTACGCCATCATTATCCAATCGAATTCGTTTCGACACCGCCGACCATACGACGGACAGTAGCCCGTCAGCAGTCGATAGCCGGACGAAAATGTCCAAGATTAAGATCTTAATTAACGATGATGCGATGAAAAATATGCATAAGCCAGGCAGCCACATGCAACGGACAACGGACCCCATATCCCGGCGCAAACGGCAAGTGCGAACATCCCCATTGCATTCGTCTTGCACTGCGAAGACCGATGATGGATTCATCGTCGTGAGGTGTATGGCTACTTTTTTTTTTTGTTGCGCTCTGTTTCCCTGTTTGCTCCACTCTATGGTCGCACACGGTTTTCAGTGATCTCTGCAGATGTGGAGCATGTTGCGCAAGTCAATTCTTTAGCATTTATATGGCAATCTCCTCGCGCGTGAAGGACTGATGTGGCTGTTCATCAGCCGAATTTCATCGCGAACATCTTCACATTTTGGATAAAGATATTCATGTCATGTCTTAATTTATACGTTTGCGTTTCGTTTTCAAACTTCGGGACACTTTGGCCAAGTTTGTAAGCCTGTCAAGTTGTCAATCAGTGCGCGGCGGCAGTGCAGTGACTGTGCCGCGTCGACACAGAGCCGCCGAAAATATATTTAGAAATGGAAAATGTTTGCGCTACTGGTGCGTCGAAATGTGGTCGACCAAATGGAATCACTAATGGGCTCCAGTCATCAGAGTGTATGGCAATTTTCCAGGCTTGACAATGTTATGTGGATTGAAGTATGTGGTGCGGCTAACATGGTGACTTGTAACGAAGGCCCTAATTAAGTTTAGATGCAGGGTTTCATTTGACAAATGTGTTTGCTACTTTAAGGAATGAAGTGTAGCCTAGCAGCATGATGACATGGGTCAAATTGGCGTCAGAGGGTTCTGGTTAGGTAAGGTTGAGTGGGGCTGTGACACCGTCACAAAAGGCCAGGCACGGACCTCTAAGTAAATAGGCGTCGTTTCAAACAGTCGGAAATCATCCTTAGAGATTTGGATTGTCAATCGACACATGACACTGATAAGTAGCTTAAGAGCTGTGAAATTGTGATTATTAAATCAGCTTATGTCTCGGGCCTTCATAGTTAGGTATGAGATATTTTTGTTGCATTTTTGAGGAGTTTGTGGTGCGATTTATGCAATTTTGGACAATAGTAGACATTGATTTGGGCGTATGTCCGCGGAATTGAAGCTTTAATTTTGTAGCTTTTTTTCAGCATTTTAAGGTTTTTCATTGACGTTTTCTCTGGTGTTTTTTAAGGGCAAGGCGTGTTTTGACTTATATTTTAGCTGCAATTTATTTTTGTGTGTTAAGGACATTTTTTGTGCAAATTCAGAGGTATTTCTAAAGATTTTGTGTAGCTTTTATCGGGGTGTTCCTTTTCGTCTTTTCAAAAGTTTTTTGGTCAGACTTTTTAGTCAGTTTTTGACACTTTTATCAATTAGTTCCTTGGGTGGATTTTTGAAGAATTCTTTATCCGGGGTTATTCTCATACACTTTTTGAAACATTTTCTAGTACGATTTTTAAGCGTTTTTCAAGTAATTTTTGGGCATAGTCGATCTCGTAAGAAAAAAACCAAAAAAATGGCTCGAAAATCATTCCTTATGAAGTGCCCCAAATTATTGAGGAACGATTTTTGAGCCGATTTTTGGGTAATGTTCCAAGCGTTTTTGTGTGGTTCTTTGGCTTGAGTTCTTGGGGTGTTTTTTGGCTCAGTTTCAAATGTTTTTATTGAAAAATATCTGTGTATTAAGATTTTTGTGGCATAGGATTTTAAGGCAACATTGGTTTTAGGAACAAAACAAAAAAATAAGTGGTTGTGGTCGTTTGGCGTTTATTAAGTTCGTATTTTGGGCCTCTCTTGCGCCGATTCGTTATTAGGGGGTGTTTTAAGGCCCTTTCTGATTTTTTGTTGAGCGAATATGGATTTCTGGCGATTTGCGTGGTGTTTTTTTTTCGGAATGCTTTCGAGTCCAATTTTCGGAGCGTCTCTCAGCGTTTTTTCTGTCGTCATTTTGGGCGATTCTGTGAGCGTTTTTTCATTAATTTCTCCGGACGTTTCTTTTGAGTAAGTTCTTAGCTGTTGATTTTTGGAAGTGTTGTTGTACCATTTTTTAACCTCGTTTCTTTGCAGTTTTTCCAACGTATTTTGACCCAACCTTCAGCTGCATTTTGGTGCTAATTTTTTGTGGCACTGAGAGTTGGTTTATGTGCTTTCAGAAACCCTAAGATTTTTTCGAGGAGATTTAAGAAGTCATCCGGAAGAGTCAAAAGTTCAGACACTAGTTCGCTCAAAACTTTATTTATGGTTACCTACTTTATTTACGAAAAGCTAAAAGTTTAACTCTCTGAAATCTTGAAAATTGCGCTTCCAGTTGCCGTCTGGGCTACTGGCTGTGCCGAGGCTCCTTTTACAGCACTTCAGAATCATCATAGAAAAATTGTCATTTGGATCAAATTCGGATAAAGTTCATGATCTTATTTAAGTTGACAATATTGTGTTTTTCTTTCAATTTGTAAAGTGGGTCATTCATTTTGAGACGGTCGTAAGTATGGTCACACGGACTTTGGTAGGGCAACGACAGCATAAATTGGCAACTACACTTGGCGAAAGCTAGTATAGTCTTCATCAGTTGTATTTTGTGCTTCTCAATGCATTCACGCCTATATTCCGTACCAGCTTTTCCCATTTACAGTCTCATGCTACTGAAACTAATTGCGATCCTAATCCTTACCAGGCATTCCCCTGTAAAACTTTTTGAATGGTGCGCCTTCTGAGATGTCAGCTTACTGATTTACATGTCCCATAAGGGTTAGAGCTATATGAAAAACCGCCTCAAACCACAACTCAATGCCATCATTAGGAAGCAGTTTATAGTTTATTATCCACCTTCAGTCAATTATTCCGGTTTTACCACGTCAAAATCATCATCAAATCCAGTCGCTACAAATTGATGGCGCCATCCGGCAACATAGCAACAACAACAACAGCGAAACATCAGAATTTGCTAGAAAAATCAAACAAAGTCGGGTCCGTGCCTCCAATCGATTTTAGTCAATTATCGCCTATTGTTCGGCCACTACTGTTTCATGACATTACACCCACGTGAAAGCCACCGATTCTTCAATTTTCAATACAAAAGCTCCTCATGACACAAACTGCGCAACGGGTTGGTAAAAATCCCAATCTCAATATAGGTAACAAGAAATAAAAAGAAAGAAAAAAACAAAAAAGAAAACTCGCCTCGAAAATAAAAGAAAAAGTTGAAAGTGACACTCTTATCCCCGTTGCAGCCTTAGGCCTAGCTCACTGTACCCCGCCCTGTTGTCACAGCCATCAACTCCATCCGATTAACGGCTCTAGCGCGCACACATACACCGAACGACCCCGATCTAAGCGTAGGCGCAGTCGAACAAAATTATATTCGAATGGCAATTAATTAATTTGAATATGCGGTTGGTTTTATTTTTAATTTATTTTCCATGGCCTTCGCTGCACAGTGCACAGATTGCTGCCTGTATGCAGTATGGCATCATGCCACAGACATACACAACGGATACACAAATGCAACGACACATTTTCATTCATTAAGATTTCATTCAGAGAAGTTGGCCAAAACCAGAGCCGTATCTCAGCATAATGTGCACTCAGCTACGCTATAATGTTTACAGTATTCAAATTTACGGCGCGCGCAGCAATTGCGTGGGCCGCCTTGGAAATCCAGCCAACAAACAAAAGAAAACCGCAGCTAAAACGATTCATTCATGGAACAAATTTCAGCTTACTAACTGAATTAACTAAGCAAAAGCGGTGCTTTTGGGAGCACTATATGTGCTGCTGCAGTGCGGCTAGTGTGCGGTGGCTTTCCGCCAAATATACAAGCCCCTCAGGTGAATCGAGTTTGGCAGCCGCAATTTGTTGACTCTTTCCGTTGGCACAAATTTGCATTTTAACAGCCATATGAGGTAATTGACGGTTGCGGTAGCCCAAATCGAAATTTATATGGAAATTGGATTTAAAGGTTATGGGCGAGAAATGTCATTTCCGGTCAGCACTGATGAACAGGTGGCCGGCGAAATTGTGATATGGTATTCAAATTAACTGATGTAAGTTGGGGAATGTTGTCAAAGAAGGTCTCAAATATTGCTAGGCTTCTAAAATGATTCGAAGATTAGTGCTCAAAGTTGTACCAAGCAGTCGGCTTTTGAAAATTCTTGTTTTTAACTATATACATATGTCCTTAAATGTTTCTAGTGTCGATTTTTATTTTTAAGGGATGTCAATGGTCATTGTTACTATACCATGTAATGCCCTCGACTTTTGCAATAAAAATTACATGTAATTTTGACACTGACAGCTTTTTAGGTCAAACAAAACAAAGAGCCATATATTCGCAGTAGAAAATGTGTGAACTGGCACTTCATTTGCAAACTTATTTCAAAATATAGTGTATTCCCGAAAAAAAATTAAAAAATTGGCCCAACAGATCGTCAGCTACCTAAAGTTTCTCACAACACAGCCATTCATTTTGTGTGGGTTTTTAATTTTTGGGAAGATTGAGAAGATCTTTCATGACAGTAGAGAGGTGACGTAGTCGAAAAAACCTTAAGATGGCTTTTGGGTTTTTTTCTGTATTCCTGAAACCGATCAAAATATGGAACAACCTGGTGAACGCAATTTTGCCTGTTACTAACATAGGTTAATGTCGTCTTTGGCCTGAGCGCTCAGCAAATAAATCCTCAGCAAGCGACTGTTGAGTGTAGTTTCAAAAAGTTTCAAAAAGAGTAAGATGGCAACAGTGTTGAAGGTGGCAAAAATTAAGCAATTGCAATTGGACAGGTTCTTGTTTCGGCAAAAGACATAGCCACGTTTGTCAAAAGCAGTGTAATTGTCGATCTTTCGTTCCGAAAGTTGCACACTCGTGAATCAGTCCTTTTTCCGAACTGCAAAATCAGACTGTCAGGATTGTTTTCTTGCCAAATAACCTGAGGTATAGATTTTAGGAAATTTGTATTTCATATGCATATCTGATAAACCCTTTCTATTACAGAAAATAATTCTCAAAATATTAAACGGTGTTAATTTACCTGTATTTTTAAAAAGACTTACATGACCAATCGCTGTGGTTGAATCAAAGACCCTAAAAAATACAGAGAAAAAGTGGTCCAAAGACAAACGTAGTTTCTTGTGTTCCTATGGAAAATCGTTGTTTCTGGGCAGCGGTGTAATTTATTCCGAATAAAACTTCTTTCAAGCCCAATGCCGGTTTGAAGATTCTGCATAACTATTTGTCGATTTTAGTGGGTGCAATGGCTCAGTGGTTAGCGTGTTGGACTACTGAGGGAGGGGTAACAGGTTCGATTCTCGGAAAAGCACTTTTAAGGGTTTTCCACTGCTCCAGCTTCTCATATGTCCAACAAATACCCGAGAGTATAAGAATGACATGGACCTTTTCAGTTCGGAATCTGAAAAAAAATTAAATCCACAAAGACAATTTGTAGCGAGAAGCTTGACCTACCGTCCTACAAAACTGCGGAGCTAAATATATTGGGTCGATTTTCATTGAAATTTTGTTTCTGATTTGGCGGGGCCTTTCTATAAGAAGGTCAATTCTAGAAGTGCTCTCTCTCTCTTTCTCTCTCTTTTAACTGTGTTCAATTGAAATAACATTTGCAATTCCATTATAGGTATAAGTTCAAATCATAAAAAAAACTCAAAGATATAAATCTTATAACAATTATTATCATGAGTTTTACCAATACAAAATTGTCGAACGTGTGATGGCAAATTTTGCTCTTTTATTCTGAGTGTGGTTTGAAATTATTCCAACAGTAAAAGATCTTCATTCATACGGAAAATATATTAAAGCGATAAAAAAAAACACTATTAATGCAAAAGTCTTATAACAAATATATCCTTAAAAAGAAACATTTTCCATTTTTAAGCCCGAGAACTCGCATTTCCTTCGCCAACAAGTTCATCAGTGAATCTCAGGCGAGGCATTATGTTGTAGGATGTTATGAATAGTTGATATTCCAGCGAATTTTTGAGTAAGAATCGGCTGATATTTGCCAAAATGCAAAAGAATAAAATGTGAAATCTACAGAAAGCTTATCCGAACTTTCTATGGATCGACTATGCATATGTTTGCAAACTCTAAAGAGAAAAATATGCGAAATTTGCATTGTTTTCATTCAGAAACATTTCTGGTTCAAACTTGTAATAAATCCAAAAATAAAGGCACAAATAAAAGTGGTCTATTTCCAACAACGTTATAAAATGAATCAATCTTTACTAGCGCCAAAAGAACATTATTAGTGGGAGACGCTGTCAAACTCAATTCAGCAGTATTCAGCCCTGGGCGAATCCGGAGCATCTACAGCACCCTTATTGTGATGTAAAAATCACCTACATGCATGCATAGTCGGTTGTTAACTTTGCAATTTGATCTAGTTCGCGTTCAACAGATGTTTCTATCTTTGGCATCTCACTAAGCAAATTTAATTTCTTAAAGAGATTCGCAGTAGGTTAAAGAAAACGACATTAGCGATACGTTAGCCTTTGAGAACGCTTTCGATCGGTGGTGTCCTGAGATCACACATTACTAAGGGTTATGTGTAAATAGCCAAGTACAGGGTCCGTCAAATAACTTTTTTTTTTGAAAATGCTTTGAAAATAAAACTACCGAATATTTTCTCAAATTTCTTTTTTTATTTGATAGTACAATCCTTCCGGTTAATAATGGAAAATAATTTCATTCAAATGGCTGCCTCGGCTGGCCCTGCAGTAGCCTACACGATCGGTCCAATTTTTGAGCACATTATCGATTGTGTGCAGCTGTATTTCACCAATGGCTTCACGAATATTGTCCTTTAAAGCGTCAATTGTCTCTGGCTTGTCGGCGTGACACTTATCTTTTACGGCACCCCACAAATAATAGTCCGACGGTGTCAAATCGCAGCTCCGGGCTGGCCAAACGACATCAGCTTTGCGGCTGATAATGCGATCTTCAAAAACAGGGCGCAAAACATCGAGTGTAGCTTCGGCTGTTTGGCACGTAGCGCCTTCCTGTTGAAACCAAATGTTGCCAATATCCTTCTCTTCAATTTTCGTGATCAAAAATTCGTTCAACATGGCCCGATAACGATCGCCATTGACTGTAACGGCCACTCCTTGCTCATTTTCGAAGAAAAATGGCCCAATTATGCTTCTGGACCAAATTCCGCACCAAACAGTGACTCGTTTTGGATATATCTGCTTTTCAATGTATGCGTGCGGGTTTTCTGTGCCCCAAATGCGACAATTTTGCTTGTTTACATACCCGCCAAGATAACGAACATACGGAGCTGACGGTGCTTCTCTTCTTCCAAATTCCGCAATTTTCGCACACATTCTGCAACATTACCATGATTTTCAAAGTAATGTCGCAATATTTCCCAGCGTTGTTCAAGCGTATACACAACCATATTCGTTCAGCGGAAGGATAAAACTAATTATCTGTCGAATCAGACATGAGCTTAGTGTTACCATTCGCGAAATAAGCACTAGTTGAAAAAAAAAAGGTTAGATGGCGGACCCTTTACTTGCTGTGATTACAATTGCACCATTGTTTTTGATTTAAATCTAAAACATCCTGAAGTGACAAACACTTTCGAGTTTTGAAACAAACTACATAATAATAAAATTCCAGCTGAGAGCAAAGCTTGAGTATTTCATGTATGGCATGATTAAGTAAATGCTGCATTCCCACCTTACTGTTCTGACAGTTTGATATTGTTTGCTAGAAAAACTGACGGGCTTTCTTCGACGGACGATTTTATTTCAAAATTTTGAGGGGAAAATTGTCAAGGCGCACCGACGTTGGCATTCGGCAACTCGGACATTTTTAACAAATGTGGCGTGTGAATTGTGTCGATGAATAAAATACAAGTTTCCTGCTGGACAGACTGTGGGGATTGTAGGTCTGCATGTTGTCAATACCTATTATAGCGCTGCATGCAGTTAGGGGTGTGCTAACCCTTTCCTTCCCAAAATATTAATATATTGGTAAAAAATAAATTTAACATTTTAGGGATAATATCCACGTTCTTAAGATAACAATTTTTACTTTATAAGAATAAGTTTAGCAACAAAAGAACGCATATCTACCTATTTAAAAAAAAAAAAACGAGAAACATAAACAAAATGATGCACTCTAAATTATGAATTCAGACTTGTCAAGTATGGTATGTAATTTTTTATCATAAAATTTATGTGTACTTCAAAACGATACATATTAGTTCTTACTTCATAAATAATTATCTTTTCAGATAATAAAAATGTTTAATAAAAAAAATGTATAGGTACTTTAAATTATCTATATTTCATCAGCCGTTAATGGCTTTGTCCCCCAAAAAGGACAAAAGAGTCCCCCTTCTTCAGACATTTCTTTATTTTATTAACGAATTTACTAAATAAGTTATTAGAAAATATTTCGTTAGTTTTATCTCTTGTTAAATCTGAAACTATGAGCTCCCCTGAAAATGTATAAAATCACTTTTTGCTAGTTTTCCAATCTGGTAATCTGTGTCGTTGCCATTAGCTTAAAAGAGATCCTAGTCAAACAAAAAATCCTTACATACAAACGAAAAGTTCTTAACAGATTTCAAAGTTTTTTATTGCATTATTATTGTTGTATATTTATTTTAAAATATATGACAGCAGTGGTAGCAAGTGGTTCCCTTTTTTATTCAAATGCATGGTAGCGCCCCAATGTAGGCAACCGGAAACCAGAGAAAACATACAAATTATTTTATTTTGTTTTTATTTTATTAATTAATAAGAGGAAATGATGGTGCCAGATTATGGAAAAAGAATTCTTTTGGATGTCTTTTAAAAGTTACTTTTTATACGCGGTAGTCAAATGGCGACCAGTACCATGAGAGGGAAAGGGTGTGTAGGTGAACGTTTCGTTACTGACTTATGGATAAGAAAACAGAAGCGCACCTCTTTTTTGAAAGCTTTATCTATCTAAAAAAAATCACAAGACTGAAATTGGCAGATCAAGAATTTGGTCATCTCATCCTCAATGTGTACTATACAGTCCCCTGGGGGCTAGGCTATAGGATCGTAATGCGAAAACTTGAAGCTCAGACAGGGAACCCTTTCCTCGACGAAGAAAAGACGAAGGGTATTGTGGACAAGCTTTTGCCAACTCACCCCGTTAGGCCCCCCGACATCACATTGGTCAAACGAGAGGAAATACCACCCTTTAATGAAGAAGAGCTGCAAAACCCTACAAAACAGAAGAGCCCCTGGTCTCGACGGGATACCATCAGAAGCCCTAAAGGCGATCGCCGACTCATGCCCCCAACTATAACTAAATATGTTTAACAGTTGCTTAGAAGAAAGAGTCTTCCCCCGAAATTGGAAGAAACAACGCCTAGTGCTAATCAGCAAAGACAAAGTAGACCCAGATTCTGCATCAGCGTACTCACCGCTGCAGTACATCGAGGGGGAGACCTCTCGGAAAGACAGTGCGGCTTCAGAAAAGGCCGCTCTACGATCGGAGCGATAGAAGAAGTACTAAGGGCCACCCAATTCGCCCAACGGGGAAGCAACTATTCAAGGAAGATCGTACTGCTGGCAACTCTAGATGTAAGGAACGCCTTTAACTCAGCCAGGTGGAGTGACATGCTGAACGCGCTCGAAAACACTTTCAACATCGCAGCCTATCTCTTGCGGATGCTGAAAGACTACCTCAGGGACCGGGAGCTCATTTACGAGACCACAGAAGGCCAAAGAAGAACGCAAGTAACCTCAGGAGCAGCCCAAGGATCAATCTTCGGGCCCGACCTCTGGGACATCTCGTATGATGGCATTCTTCGCATGGAGTTGCCGCCAGACACCTTCCTGGTGGGGTATGCAGATGATATCGCCGCGGTCATAATGGCAAAAGACACAGAAAATGCGCAAATGAAGTTAAACCAGGTCATGCGACGAGTTACCTTCTGGATGGATGAACACGGTCTCAGTTTGGCTACAGAAAAAACCGAGATAGTCCTTCTGACGAAGAAAAGGATCCCGACTTCAATCGACTTCCAAATCGGCCAGGAGGTAATAAGAAGCAAAGACGCCGTGAAGTATTTGGGTGTGACCATCAACACCAAACTCACTTTCTGGCACTAGATAAAGAATGCAGCGGAACGAGCGTCGAAAGTGACTGAGCAGGCTGATGGCGAATGTAGGCGGCCCAACAGCCAGCAAACGAAGGCTCCTGATTTCGATAACGCATGCCATCCTCCTCTATGGATGTGAGATTTGGGCAGACGCACTTCGACAGAACAAAGAAAGAAAGCAGATGGCAGCTGTGCAGGGACGCGGAGCTCTACGGGTGGCAAGCGCATACCGAACGGTGTGAGAGCCAACCGTTCTTGTTGTCGCAGGGGTGACCCCAATAGACCTCCTAGCGGCAGAAAAGAAGTACGTCCACGACAAAAAGACGGAAGCTGGAGTAGACGGAAGAATCCAGAGAACTCACGAAACAGAAGTGGCAAGAACGCTGGAGCTAGGAAAGCAGAGGACAATGGACAGCGAGGCTTATCAGGAACGTGGCTGAGTGAAATGACCGGAAACACAGTGAAGTTAACTATTACGTCACACAGTTACTCACCGGACACGGATACTTCAACGCCTTTCTCCACAAGATTGGAAAAATAAATAGTCCAGCCTCCCAAGAAGACGACGCGCATCATACCTTCTTCGCCTGCAGCAGGTGGGAATCCCATACAAGAGAACTGGAGACGAATATCGGTATCATCACTCCAGACAACATAGCCGAAAAGATGCTGGCCACCGAGCAGAACTGGAACAAAACCTGCGCCTACGCCCAACGCATTCTCAGAAGAAAGAAAAGAGAGGAAGAGCAATCCCGCGAGACAGAGTGAGCCCGAAAGGGCGAAAGGGTTACAGCCCCCCTGAAGGGTTAGAAACCGAAGGGTTAGGAGGAGTTTTAGTCCGTTAACCTTGTACAAATGCACGCTGTACAATTGGGAGTCGGACACACGGGCATAGTCAACGCCAAAAAGACTTCTCTACGGTGCATAACGCATTTCTCCTCCCCCCAAATTTGTTCCTAGTAACCGTGCAAATGCAAAGGTTGTTCATCTGTTAACAAACTCACAACTCCCGTTCAATAACGATTTCACACACCTCTATAAGTTTACTTGAATCTATTGCACAAATTCAACAGAACGTTCTCCTCATCATTTGGGACTAACGAGCTGTCGTATTTTTATAATTTATCTATTTTTCGCTTCAAAAAATTAGCACTTACTGCGATGACTAATTTTGGTGATATCCTGCGACGAGACCTTAACTAATTCGCTCTGCTACATCTGAATATTATATTAAGCAAAAATAGCTTGTTAAATAAATTACCAAGCACAATTTACGCTCGAAATTTCCATCCGAATCTGCATATCATGAATGAATCTTCCTGCAGAGTAGGTATAGTTTACGCGATAAATTAATTGCTTAGCATAATCAGCAGACTTATAGCCAGCGCCATTTCATTCACTACCAAACAACAAACAAAAACCAGCACCCAACAGAGTGATGCTTATGAAAAAAAAGAAAAAAAATTAAAAAAAAAAACGAAAAAAGCAAGAAAAACCCAAACCGGGCTGGTTTTCATTCATAAATTTCACGACTTGGCCATGTATTATTAATGAATGGCCAAAAGCCGGTCTTGGCCAAATTCATAGCTAGTGGGTACTGGTATATGCGTGCGCACCAATACTATTGCACCGGAGACCGGAAAATGACACGAAATCTCTTTTCGAAGCTGGGACAGATTAAAAGCTATAAAACTGTTTTCGTTTTATTTTTTGTTGGGGTACCAACCGAAAGGTGATCCGCTATGTTGGTTGGCATAGCCGTTCTGGTTGATGGAGCTGTCGCCTATGGTGGCTTCGTTGTCTCGACTAATAGATCGAGTGCCACTGCCTCTCGATCCCTCTGACTGGAGTGTTTATAACTTTTTGGCAGGTATTATGAATGAACGGGCGCGAGCTGGTTGATGTTAATCCCTGGTAACGAACATGGTCAACATGTCGGTACACTATATGCAGTATGCTCTATGCCAGTGGGGCGGCAGTACGGACAGAGCTGGTGTATTACATCATCAACGTGATTCGGTGCAACGTTGTTTGTCGTTAAAAGTCGACGTCTGTCGTCGGTGAAAATTGTTTCAGTAGATTAAAATCATGAATGGAACAGATTGGGACGGAGAGCGTTCTGTGAACCAATATGCAAGTTGCGGACTGCATGTCGTATACGTAACGAAAGTTTGAATATTTATTGGGTCACTTATCACACTTCAATTCACTTTCGGTGGTTGGATGGTTGGACCGCTGTTGTGGTTGTCGTTGTCGGCTGCAGGAAGTCAGCCATCGCGCTGTGTGGTGAAATTTGTCGCTCGTGCGTGTTCCTCTGCGGGGATTTAATAATTTATTGGGACAATAAAGGAAAGTGGATTAATGACAGTGTTAACACATTGATTTTGTTCTTTATTTATGGAAAATATGAGGCGCTGGGAAGTTTAATACTTTTTTTTATGAAATACTCCTCAAAAAGTGGTACCACTGTGAGAAGGTGGTTCGTATGGGTTTATATGTCTTTGCGACTTTTCAAGCGTAAGTATAACGACCATCCGAGTAGATAATCACAACGAAGTAGCTCTCATGAAATGTGTTTACTTTTGATCAGCAAAGAGCCGCAAAAATTAAGTGTCCTAAACGGTGCATAAATAGCGCTGACAATGGAAAAGCGACTCTTAGGACATCGCCCTCTTTGACATTGAACGCCAGTGGAAAACTTCACTACACACCCACCAGACAGTATAGGTAAAATTTCCGGGCAACATCACTTGATAGTCAACACCCTCAATTTTGATACCGAAGAAATCGATTAAGAAGCGATTTAACATTTTAAGGGGTCGCTCAACTCTTAAAGTAGAAGTGTGAATTTTAAAAATCATTCGCTCTTAAATAGGCACCTATGACAAACTCTCGTCTTCCTCGAAAACTGATCAAGTTTTTGTAAATACGTAGGAAAGGTTAGTGGGCTGGCGAGGGGTATTCCGCGACACACTCATGCCGTTATTGACCCATCGTGATACCCGTCGGGGGAAAAGGTTTACCCCTTAAACGTAGTAACTTATTAAATAAGTCTTGAAATTAATTACGAGTATTTACTTACTGTGTTGTTGCATACAAAACATTTGCAAATACTAAGTATGACATTTAAAAATCGGAAGCATAAATAACAACTTGGATGATATTCCTTCTTTTTACCAATAAGTGTCCATTAGCTTTTACTTCTTACTTCCTCAGAGACTAATATTCTAACCAGGACGATGTCGCTATATGGCATTCAGAGTTAGCTGTACAAAATTAAATCTCAAGAGTCCGTCAACGCAAACGCAACTAAAAATCGCTTGACTTTCGCATTCACCATGCTTCTGTTTTATAAAAATGGACTCGAGTAATGACTGTCTTATATAGAGGTTCATTATTGTTTTGCAATGCCTCTTATAGTCAAAGAAACAGCGATTGGTACGTTTTTTCGTTTGATTTTTGATATGATGTCAATTTGAAAATTAGTAGCAGAGCCAAGATATCTATCCAAAGCCCTTACTCGTAACTACCTCAAAGTAACAGCAAGTTTTTGTGTCATTGAGTACGAATCGTCGATGTTATGTGTTCATTTTTGTTGACAGCCGTTGGTCATGCACTCCAAAATTTGCCAAAAAAAAATCATAGCCTCTCTCAAAATTCTGCTACTAATGTCAATGTAAATTTAGAACTATGCACTGAACCAATCTATAGGCAGCGCAATAAAAGTACGCATGAGGGACATTCTGAAAGAAATGTAAAGGAAATAAACAGCTTAAAAGGGTAGCTTAATAGCCCGATTCTGCTTGTGACTTGTGAGGCCTGGGGAGTATAATAGTAACAAGCTTTTTTGAGCTTGATTCCTTGTGAGGTTAGTTTTGGTTCTATAAATTATTTCGTTTTCGGCGATAATGCTCACCTCACAACAATTTCACCTCACAATGGTAAGATTTTAACAGAGTAAAATTTTTTGTCTTTTAAAACGATTTTATAAAACACCATTCTTTTTTATAGAAAATAATTTTGTTTGGGCAACATACGCGAATTTACTACCACGGAAATGTTTTGAGTTATGACTGATATTGAATAATGTGACCTTCTCTATAGGAGATCACAATTTTGATTGTTTTTGTGAGCCTCACCGGTTGTGAATGTAGATACTTCCAGAACATGGAAACCTCACCTTGGGAAGGTTGTGTGACCTGTGAGGTATCAGTGAGGTTTGCATGCATCGGACTGCAAATTGCCTTAACTTGGGTACACACCAAGGAAACTAAATAGCAATATCGCGAAGAACTCTTTCGAATAGAACCCGCAGAGAGTGCTGTGGTTTGGAAAACAAAAAATTACATGGAGATCTACAGTCTTAGTACAGGGTGGCTGATGAAAACTTTTTTTCTATTTAATGAATCTGGTTATTTTTTTTTTATTTTGCAGATTGGTTTTCAGATTTAACAAAAATGGATAACTTGGACACTGAAACAAGACTTTGGATTGTCCGCCGCTATCACGCACAGGAGTCCGTAGTTTCGGTTCAAAGAGAGTATAGGCGCACGTTTGGCGGCCATCCTACGAGCAGATGGACCATAATCAGACTTGTTAACAGTTTTGCCGAGTATGGGACAGTCCAAGGAAGACCTTACCATCGAAACCCTTCAGTTCGGACGGAGGACAACAATCGCTGCTGTAGGTGCTGCCATAAAAAAAAAACAAGAGTTACGACAAAAAGCTCAAATGCTCAAATGGGTATAAGCAGACAGTCATTGCAGTCAACTATGCACAATGATTTGGACTTATTTCCATATAAAATTCAAATGGCCAACAAACTGAACGCAGCAGAATTGCCGATTCGCTTGGAATTTTACCAGAAGATACTTCAAATGGTGGAAGAGGACGGAAACATGTTGAACTGTTTTTATGTCTGACGAGGCCCGTTTCGATTTAAACTTATTAAGCTATATTAAATAAAATTGAATGAGCTTTAACATGAATAAAAGAAAAATTAATTCCATACACTGAAAAAAAGTTATTTCAGTTTCTTAGTGTAACCATATTCATCAGCCACCCTGTAGAAGCAACGATGAAAAGGAAAACATTGTCACTTTTGAAATATTCAGCTTCAGACCGCGAAATAAGTGACTATTACTCGGGGTTTGAAGTAATATACGCTCTATGATGATACAGAATAGCAAAAGATCCTAAAAATCTGCAGAGCCAGCAAAATATTCGTTTGATAAGTAACGGTGAATGGCGAGCTATGGTTGTGACTTCTGAAGAACCGGAGACGATTGGAACGACATTGCCAATGAGGTTTACTATTGCTTCTTTTAGACAACAGTGGGAATAACAAAGCGTATTAATCAATAAATACAATTTTCCAATGAATTAACTTAGGCACTACAGAGACGCTGCTGTACAGCTATCTTTATATAACTCCCACCAGTTACGCACTTCAAGTTGGTCAAGGTCTCCTCCCGCTTCTTCGTAACGAGTGATTTATTTAGACCCTTTTTTATGTAATAGGTTTTTTTTTTGGCTTGCCTCATGGTGTCGTTTTATTCTTATTCAGAATTGTTTGACAAATCACCATGAAAGAAAAAAATAATATGTATATATTAACAAATAACTTTGGTGGACAGCTAATTTCGCGTTTCGGGCCTGTCAACTAGCCACCTAGATCGCGTGATATCACAGCAATAGACATTTTTCTTTGCGGTCATGTCAAGTCAAACGTCTTCTCCGACATGCCAGCTACGATCCAGGATTTGAATGCCAACATTAGTAGCGTGATTGGGAATATAGCAGACCTACAGAATAGACCATGTACGACGTAGTCGTGGGCAACATTTACATGGAAATATATTCAAAAAGTGAATGGCAGGCTCTGTTCTTTCAGGCCATAATAAGATTCCACCATCAAAACTCATTTTAAGTGTTTTGTTTAAAATTAAAAAAAAAGCAAGTCTTAATGAATCAGCCGTTTCTACCTAAGAAGAAATCTTCCTCAAATGTATGGTCCCACTCGATTGATGTCGAAGACACTTCTATGGAAATTCAACTATTTCATATCTACCCTAAGTACACCGTCGCTCAAACCATTTGCCAAAGCTCTTGTATAAACTATGCTTTAGGTTTAAAAAGGGTTAAATTGAAGAGATCTGATATTCGGGTAGGTAATTCTCTATTCAACAGACTATTATGTCATCGCCGAATCGATCCACGACGAATAGTATGGTAAATTGCGCCCGCCAAAGTCCTCCACAAATTCTTGCGCCATCCTGTTCAAACAACACCACGTCAATCAATCAGGATCAATTTTGTCAGGTAAATTTGTAAATTAATATCCTTTAAATCATCGCTCGGTGATGTGAGCTCCAGTCTCTTAAGGAAAAATAGAAATAACTCCCCATGGCCATTTTCCCCTATGACTAAATTTACGTACAAACAAAAGAGTCGATCCTCGAACTGGTGTTTGCTACAACAAGGAGAATGCAACTAACTACTCTTTCAATCAGTTTTTCAGCTTTGCTGATCTAATAAAAATGATTTCTACTTATTTTATTACGGTATAAGCCTATTTACGTATAATACTGTGTCCAAGTGTCAGCCAACCACTTCGAGTTTCAGTTTGAGTTTTTCTATGTTCTCCTCAGGAGTTCCTGTTCAGCGTCGTTAAAGAAAATGCCTGTCCGATCACCGGTTTTAATTAGCGAAAGCACCGTGCCCCATTAGTATAATTTTTCTTTTTTCCACTCGTAAAAAAATAAACAAATTAAATAAATCTGTATAATTATTAACAGTAAAATGCAAATGCATCTTTCAGTTTGACCAAATTATCACACAGCATTTGCAATTAATTTATGCAAATCATTTATTATTAACTATCTCATGCAAATGTTATTTGATTATTTTGTTGGTGCCAGACCTCAGAGCGAAGTTAATTAAAAATGTATTTATTTGAATTAAATTTACATAGTTGTAATTATAATGAACCGAGCTAATAAAAATGTATGCAACTGCTTTTGAATTGGTCATAAATTCAATGGATTTTATTATGTTCTGCTTTAATATTGTCGCTAAGGGAATAATTTTCATTCCTAAACATGGTGCCACGCAAATTTGTGGGTAGAAATAGGAAAACCAAATAAATATAATTCTAAGACGACTTGTAATCTAAGGAGGCTCTTAAGAATATACCAAAAGTATCTTATGCATAAGAAGACCTCAGGGTCAAAGTCTGGTTAAGAACCGTTTAGTTAGAAGAGTACGCGATTTTTTGTCGTACAGACTACGCCGACTTTTGAAAACCGATGTATATATGAAATATGGACCAATTAAAGATGAGTTCCGGCATGTATTGATTTGTCGCAAACTTTATAAATTAACAAAATACAGAGAAGTTGTCGAGATCTCTCATTTGAGAGAGAGTGATTTGCATTGTGGAGTTCGGACTTCGTTTAAGCAGTGAATTAACATTTTGGGTTGTAGATTTTGTTCTTTTTGCATTTTCTTTCTAGTTTTATTTTTGAATTTCTGTATTTCACCAATTTTGAATTAAGTTGACACATGGTCTTATATACTGTATTTCTTTTTACATAGAAAAAAAATAATATAAATTACTCATATTCAGAATTTCCAGTAGGTTGATGAGGGGAGGCAGTAGCGCAGTAAATCAGTTTTTCTTTTTAAATAACAAATCAGTAGATCTACTTCAATTGTAGCAAAGTCCAAACCCTGCGTTCACACTGATTCACTTTAAATATAACT
This sequence comes from Cheilosia grossa, assembly GCA_963082955.1. NCBI lineage: Eukaryota > Metazoa > Arthropoda > Insecta > Diptera > Syrphidae > Cheilosia > Cheilosia grossa. Next base: position 9,542,213 of record OY720144.1, on the reverse strand, counting down.
GAAAGAAATAATATACTGCGTCGGACGACTATTATTATAAAGTAAAACGAAAGCTCGATCGTAATCTTAGAGCTAATTATGACCAATCGGAAAAAATATAAAAATATAATCCAACAACCGACAATTGAAAAAGAGCAGATGTCTTAAAAGATTCCACGTTAGTTTAATCGATATACTTGTCATTCGAGCTTGCATTTTTTGTTATAGTGGGAACGCACGGATTTTTAGTTTATTGAGTCTGACAGCTGACTAACTTGATGTATTTAAATTTTCATTGGCCCAGATTGGTAAGGTGTAGGCGCGGTGGCTTAGTGGTTAGTGTGTTGGACTACTAAGCAAGGGGTCCCAGGTTCGAATCCCGCAAAAACCCAAATTCCAACTTAGGGTTTTTTCCACTGCGCCACCTCTCGCTAACGTCTGACAAACATCCGAGAGTATAACCGTCTTGAAAGAGCTTCTCAATAAGCCGTTTGGACTCGGTATAAAATTGTAGATCCCTTCCATTCGTTCCGAAAATGAAACTCACACAAAACGAATGGTTGTGAGAAGCTAGGCCTTGGGTCCCTCGGACCTGTTGCGCCAACTAATTAATTAAATTTTTAGATTGGTAAGGTGAATAGTTTTTTCAGTTAACGTTTATGGAAGGGTAGCCGATAAATTCAGTCAAGAAAATCCTACCTACTATACTCAGTTGACATTTCGAACTGTCAAAATTCAAAACAAACTGCGAGAATAACAAGAAATCAGGTTGACTAGTAAACGCGTTCGTATACCTAGTCCTGACAAATCTAGCTGACGTTTTATATAAGCAATCGAACCTCGCCAATGTTATGCTAAAAATGCCAAATGAGAAGTTTTTTTCTTCAAATCATACACATAGATGAGTCTAGGCCAAATTCCTCAAAGGAAACTGCTTAAACTTTTTTCCAAAGAACGCCAGACTTTTCTGATTACCACTTGACTGAGTGTTTATATTATACACATATTAAGCACCATCAAATACGTGGCATACTAAAACAATTTTAAGACATCACCAGTGACTTAATTCTGGTCAAACATTTCCATACCTTTAGCTTCCTCAGCTTCTCAAACTCATTGAATAAATTCCACCACGCAGAAAGATTCCTCGAAACCCATTTTCTTCACTCAACTTGTACCCTATAGAGCATCCCATCAAAAATGATAAACTGCAAAAAGTTGCCCCAAATCCTATTGAAAACCCTCAAGTATTTCGTCCAAAAGAAGACACCTGTCAGAGAAACACTTTTATGTTTCTCTTGTCATTTGAATGGGTCCGCAAGCAATTTCCAGAGCATACCAACAATGATTCTTATTCTCTAATCAATTCTATGTCATCTTTTGAAAAGTTTATAGATTCAAGATTCTTGTCTCTGGTTGGGCATAGGAAAAAGACAATAAGACAGAGATGAGAGATGACACCTTGACAATAATGCCCGCAGGCCAGATCTGCATGACAGAAGAGCAAGAGATTGTTGTGGATTCTGATTCACCTTTCTGATGGCTATGCCTGAGGTTAAGATTGTGTGCTTGTTCTTTTGTGTTGATGTGTGACTGGTGCTGTTTTTTTTTTTACGATTCAAACACGAGCTAAACAGGTTTAGCTGAGCCTCGAAAAGATCAACAACGATAGGAGGGAGAAAATGTGAAAATTAATTGTTTCCGTTTTTTTTTTTTCTCATTTTTGATTTTTTACGAAAAGTGCTTAAATTTGAGGGCAGACTTTATTATTGTATAAAACTTGACTTGACTGATCTTTGTTCAGAGGTGTTATAGAGATGCTAAATAAATGAGAATTGATGACAATTTAATGCATCCAAAGATAAGGTGACGGAACGTGTTTTTGATACGACGGACTGCAGACTGTCATATTAAAAACAAGGTTCGTTTGAGGTGTAAAGCTAAGTGGGAATGTGTGTTTGCGTATTTTTATCTACAAGGTTTTGTGTTCTGTGTGTCTATGACATTAAATTTGCATCTTCGAAAATTCGAATATTTAAATTGATGAGGGGAATAAGCTTACGTAAATTTTGGGCGGAGCTTAGGAGTGGTAGTTTTAATTTAATGAATGGGTTGTCATTGAGCTGAAAACGCCCTAAGAATTTGTCATTATTTGTTATTCAAATAGTATTGTATGCGCTAGCTATTAGTGTGGTTGAAGTGGGTTTGTTTGTTTGAAATATGAGGAATTGCCAATGAAACAGTCGTGTTCTGCCCTGACACTTATTATGAACTGTTGAAGACATTTCTGTTTAATTTTATAAGAAAAATACATTTTTTTAGTAGATTCAAAGTCAAATCAGTTACCTATGTCTTCAACAAAGCAAATAATTTAAAACGAACGCAATACTTGTACTTATTTTATAAATATTTTTTATTTGTTTAAAGGAAAAATATAGCAAAATATAAGTTAAGTGATGAATACTTGGATCTTTTGTTAGCGTGAGCTGGTGAAGGTCTTAGATTCGTTGCTTGCCTCCCTACTTGCATAGGTTCGTGCCTGGGCCGGCGGCGGGGTATAGTAACACTCGATCATAGAGACAGATAGATAAATATTTTTATTTCGCATATAAGTAGTTTTTACAAAATAATTGCGCTTGTTAATTTTGCAGAGGTTTTATGTATGTATTTAACTACTGAAATATTAATTTTATTTCTATTAGGAAGGTTAAAAAGAAACAAGTATTAAAGAACTTAAAGAAGAAAAGCCAGCAGTATAAATGGTATAAAACTGCGCTTACCACACATGCACTTAAATAAGAGTTGCATTAATGTCCACCATTTAAATTTAAATCAATGACACAAAGTGTGTCAGCGTTTTAGTCATAAATACTAGAAAAAAACAAAATGACCAAAGAACGAGAACATTTTATTTATTTCGAAGTCCTAGAACTTGCAGAGGTTAAAATTACCGTAAAGAGCAACCCCTTGGTTTCTGCCGTGCAAACATGTCGTGGAGTAAGGAATGGTGCCGTGTTGTTTTCTCCGATGAAAAGAAAAAAAAAATTTAGAGGGTCCTGATGGTTTTAATTATTACTTTCATGATTTGTGCAAGGAGGAACATCACCTAGATTGTTTACACTGCCGAGTGGGCGGGTGTTATGGTTTGGGAATCCATAACGTACTATGGCACTTTGGAGTTGCAGTTCCTAACTCTTCATATGAATGCACAGTCCTGGCATACTCGAGAAGACTTAACCTTCTTTTACTGGACTGTTTGGTTGTTTGCCGTGGAAGTTCCATCAGGATAACGACCCCATTTACAACGCAAGAGTGGTTAAACAATTTTTTTCAGCGTTAAAACATCTCGTTGTTAGACTGGCCACCATACTCGCCAGACCTTAACATTATCGAAAGTGCTTGGGGGTGGCTCGCTCTGAAAGTGTATGAATCAGGGGAGCAATACTTCAATAGTGAGGAACTGATAACATCAGGAATTAAATGTAGCTGGGCCTGCATTTCGCTTGTTTAAATAAAGAAAATATATGATTATGACCTCATACATCCTGTTATAGGTAGGGATGTATGAGGTTATTTATAACCAAGGCGGTAGCATCCGTTACTAATTAACTACTAATTTTTTGTAATGCCAAAAATACACCTTAATTATATTCCCAATAAATTTCTAAGTTTAACATTGAGAATAATTTTTAAATTATATTTTTATGGAGAGGTGCTATTCAAGACGATCAACATTTGGTAGGTACCTATACATATTTCGAGTCATATCGCTTCAAAATTTATAAGAAAAAACTCTAAACATAGACTCCATTCCTTCTGTTTTATTTACAGAATTTAATAAGCTTGAATTAGAAGAAAAAAACGAGTCATTCGCGTTATTATTTTCAAAGATATTAAACTTCAAACACACAGCAAAGGAGGGGTTCTATTCAAGTGAGCGGCACTGATTTATATCAGATTTGATAAAAATTCTAGGGAATGCAAAGAAACATTGTAAGACTTTAAGAATTTAATGTTTAACGTGGACCAACAAAATTATATCAACGAAGATTGATTTGCTGAAATGATTTTATTCGTTTACAATCTTGGGTTTGTGCATACCACCATAAAAAACCTAATGCAGTCAAAACGATGTATGTAATATAAAAAATAAAAAAAGATATCGGAAATATATACAGCTACCTGTTGATCTATATCTCGCTAAAAGAATTCTGTGCGGTATGTACTAGTAAAAGAACTAAGTTCGTAATTTAACAAAACCACTCTATTTCAATTAAATTAAATTAAATTAAATTAAAATCAAGCGCAACTAAGTAGCTACAAAAATCGCTTTGATTGATTAATCGATTGTTAGTGACTTTACCCAAAAAAAATCCGTTTTTTTTTTTTTCGAAAATTAAAATAATTGGTATAACAGCTTCGAAATCGTCTTTCATACAGAAGGCCGCTTTGACAGCGTCTTCGACCTTCATAATTTTTATCAGGGATGGATTTTCTGTCTTTTAAAGCAAAATGTATTTGCCTACCTAATTCAAATATTAAAAAAAAAAATTACGATTTTTGTACGATTTTGAAACAGTCTGCGGCAAAAGTCTTGCCGCGCTTATAAAATGTCTTGGACCAACATGTTTGCGATGAAAAAATAATACTCTATATTATGAAGCAAATACTGACAGGTTAGACATATCAATTATCTCAGTTTGAAAAACATGGGTTTTTTCACAATAAAGACCATTGACTGCAAAACTTTGGTTTATAGCGTCAGCCTAACATTCATTAACTCCACTACTTTGATTTCGGTTGTATCTCGCACAAAGAATGTGCCGTGGGCTCTTAGTCTATAAGGCTTACTTCATACAACACTCATCTCACCAGAATAAACCATAGCAAACAAGATGAATGTACAGTAGAACAACAATTCAGAGTGACATTCGCGATAGAGGTCTATACCACAACCGGTTGATATTCGTTATTTGGTGTCTACTTTCGGTTGGATTCAATGTTCTTCTAGTAGATACCCGATCGCTGAAAGTGAATGTCGCTAAAAGCAGTTTAAATTATACGTAAGACTATGAAGCTTTTTCGTCATCATATTATATGTATAAGCGATACATTTTATTACTTTTTTTTGTTTTAAAAATAAAATACATGTCTAACAGTCTTCATAGAAGAAGGCCAAGATTAGAAGCAGCGATATGATTTCACTGAGTTTGAATGAAGTCGGCGATAAGTACAGGCTGACAATTGAACGAATGATTTTATTTTGATGTAGGTTAATCCTCGTTGGGCCTTTTTGCCAAATTACTATCAGTAAAACAAGAAATGCAACCAGGTGCCTCAAAACACAATAATCATAATTTAATTGATCACAATTCACATTTAATTAAACAAATCGCATGAGCTTATGATCATATTCATTGGCGTGGCCAACAAATTCCGACAAAACTGAGTGCACTTCTTAAGTCTATGGCTGCAACCACAAAATATTAATTGCTTGACTTTATTTATGACTTCAAATAAGAGCTAAAGCTTCAAACTTCAAACGCAATGCAATGGAATTCGCTGACTCAAGAAGGCAGGATACGCGGCAGTCCTAGAAGTACATGGCGTAGAACAGTCGATGGGGAAACACGGCAACTGGGAAAGAGTTTGGTAGAGCTGAGGCACATTGTCAGAAACCGCACGCGATGGCGCGTAGGCGTTGTAGAGGCCCTAGGACCCACAAGGGGATACATAGGACGTAAGTAAGTAAGTTAAGCTTAAAACTTCAAATTAATGATCATAAAGTAAGTAAGTAGAGCTTAAAACTTAAAATTAATGATCAAAGCACTCCATCTTGTATACACTTATGAGTAACAGGGAATGGATGATTTATCTGATCCTAAAACTGACATTCTCACCCCTGGTTTCCTTAAGGAAAGTTGCTGTCAATACAGTCCAAGCTGTAACACACAAGGAAGTGTTCCATATTGTTTTTCCCAGTTTCCCAGCATAAAAAAAACCTCCTTCAAGTTATAGATGACACCCTTTTTTTGGATACAGTTACTTCTTTCGAGATTTTTTTCTCTAAATATACAATAAACGAGCTGACCCGGCGAACTTCGTTCCGCCCAAATTCATTGATTTTATTAAAAGAACAATTCCGAGCATGCTGCTTTGTGTAATTCGGTCCTGTCAAGTTCTTTATTCAAAAGTTAAACTGAAGGATAACAATATCGATGTTAACGACATTCAGCTTCTTCATTGAACAGGTTAGTCAGCGACGACGTCAGTGTCAAATAAGAAGAAGAGAAAAACAAGTGACAGCTGAAAAACAAAACAGATTTTATCATGGCTGTAGCATTATTATGTTAAAAAATGACTGAAAACTTTAAACATAAAGTGAAAAAAAAAAACAAAAATAATAATAATAATAGTTGGCGCTACAAGTCCGAGGGACCCAAGGCCTATAGCTTCTCACAACCATTCGTTTTTGTGTGAGTTTCATTTTTGGAACGAAACAGTTTTATGCCGATTCCAAACGGCTAATTGAGAAGCTCTTTCAAGACAGTTATACTCTCGGGTGTTTGTCAGACGTTCGCGAGAGGTGGCGCAGTGGAAAAAAACCCTAAGTTAGAATTGGGGTTTTTGCGGGATTCGAACATGGGAACCCTCCCTTAGTAGTCCAACACACTCACCACTAAGCCACTGCGCCTACATACCCTTATAATTGCGTTTTTTAAAAGTCGACTTTCGAAAATGATTTCGTCTTCTCTTAGGTATATAATCGAAAACAAATTGTTGCAGACCTTAGATCTTAGTGGATCGGCTGATTCTCCTTCTCGGATGTCATATCCATAGCGAGAGTGAATAACTTTTGAAAGGTAGCAAAGCCTTAAGAGTAGCAAAGCCTTAAAATCTGTAAGTTTGTATTGGGGCAATAAAATTCGGGCTATAAAATCCAGTAGTCCGAAAATGTTCCCGCAAATAAATAAACTGTTCAGGCGGAAGGATCATAACGACATTTCATGTGTTCGAATACCTCAGACGAACGAGAACAGACAGACACTACTGACTGCTGGCATAAGTCCGGAAAGTGCCGACTCGAACGACGGTTTTTTCGTGGTCGAAGACCCGCAGGAGAGGGTGAATTTGATGGGAGCTTTCTTTGAGACTGTGTATACGGTGAACAACCCGGTTCGCCGTAACCGCGACCTCGAAGAGAGGGCTTTTCTTAACCACTTTTATCTGCGGACCGAAATTCAAGATTGGCGATCCGAGAACAACGGCTTCACCGGGTTCAATGACGACAACCGTGCAAATGGCACAATCGCCGAAGCAAATACTCATCTGTTCGTGAGTAGAGATGAACTTCGGTGCATCTTTGAATCACTTAAAAACAAAAAGTCGGCGGGAGTGGACGGTGTCCCAAACGTCGTATTAAGACACCTGCCGCTAGAGGCGATAGATATCTTCGCCACACTATTTAACAATGCGCTGAATAATGCATATTATCCGGAGCAGTGGAAAATAGCGGTGGTACATCCTATCCCGAAAAAGGATAAAGATAGGACGAACCCTGCTAATCTCCGGTCAATTAGTTTGCTTCCGAATGTTAGCAAGGTATTCGAGAAAGTCGTCAATAGATCTCTTTTAAAATGGGTTGAGGAAAATAAGATTATTCCGGACAACCAGTTTGGCTTCAGAGCGGGGCATGACACTATTCATGCCGCGTCGAAATTGGTTTCCGACATTCAGTGGAATAAAAGTAAGAAGCAATGCACAGGTGCGTGTCTGGTCGACTTTGAGAAGGCCTTCGATACCGTATGGTTGGAGGGGCTCTTCTATAAGCTGACCAGATTGGGCATTCAAAAACCTTTGCTGTATATGATTTATGACATGCTTATGGGAAAGAAGTTCGTTGTCAAAGCTGGCAACGTGACTTCGAGCAGGGTTTTCGAAATTAAAAACGGCTTACAACAGGGAGCAGTGAATTCTCCGGTCCTGTTTAATATTTACACAAGTGATCTGGTGGGTTCCCTCAGACATGCTATAGCGTACGCGGACGATTTAGTGGCGTACAGGTCAGGACCAAAAATCGAGGTCATTAACATCCTTCTGCAGCGTGACTTCGAGCAAATTAAGAGGTATTGCGATGATTGGAAGTTGAAAATCAATTTCCAAAAATCGGAAACAATCCTGTTCAGAACTCCACTGGCTAGGGCCTCTGGGGATACCAGAAAAAACTGGAGAAAATTAACAATTATTGGACAGCAGGGGCGGCCGTTAGCGGTGAAAAACGTGGTCCGGTATCTTGGCATCTGGCTCGACCAGTATCTGTATTTTGACAAACATATAGCTGCTTGTCTGGCTGGGGCTAAGAGGGCCTACGCTCTGACAAGGAGACTGTTTCGCAGCAGTCAACTTGACTCTAGGGTGAAGGTCATCTGCTACGTGGCCCTTATAAGGCCCATCATCGCTTATGGCTGTCCCATGTGGTTCAATAAAGCACCGTCCTATATGGAAAAGATTCGGGTGTTTGAGAGACAATGTCTCAGGGCCTGTCTAGGGTTGTTTAGAACTCCTGAATCTCAGTACATAAAATACTATCCCAACAGGACCCTATACAATGGGGCTCGACTGAATAGGATTGACAATTTCCTTATTAAGGTGATTCGGAGGCACGTCGCAAGGGCGATGACCAGCGATAATAACCTGATCTCAGGGGCTTACTACCCCAATTTAATGTACCACGAGAGTACGCTTCAGTCTGGCTTTATCCCGCCTGAGGCATTTCTTCATGTAGACATGAAAGGGTTGGTCCAGTCAAAAGATGGTGTGCCGGTATTGTACAACAGCCACCGCGGCGCGAGGGATAAGCGGCTCATCTACGACGGGTACGCCGCCAATGCTCAGGAGCTCCTCCGTTTTAGTACCGCAATTGCGGATCGGGACAGGGTCGATACGGTCAAGCAGTTCACCGAATTGTGGTGGCTTGATGAACAGGTGAGGGTGGATACGCTCTCCCGGGCCGGTGCGCTACTTACGTAGCATCCTCCTTAGTTTTAAGCTAGATATTAAGTTTGTAGGTTTAGGTTTATAGTAGGGGGTCCTTGGGAGGTGCCGGGCTAGCCAACATGATAGTGCTGCCGAGACTCGAACGACGCTTATAGCCTCGCTCGAGTCTCGGTGACACTGATGAACCCTTGTGGGCGGCTATCAGGCGCCCATGGACGCGATCAGGATGGTGACCAATCGATTTGATTGCTCACCACCCTGATTATAGGTAATTTAGGTTAAGTAGCTTAGGTAGTCTTAAGTAGTTTTAAGTAAAACAAATAATAAAGAGTTCAAGTTTTCTAAAGTTTCTTGAAAATTAAAAAACAAAACAAATCATAGAAATAGTTAAATTTAAGGCCGAAAGGCAATAATTTTAAGGATATTGATAAGTTTAGAGCGCTCGCTTGGAGCCAGTAAGCTAGAATAAGATAAATGTTAGTTTTAAATTAGATTTAATCGTTTTTGTCTAGTGTGTAAGCTTAAAGAAAGAAAAATAAAAAAAAAAAATGAATTTTTAAAGTTAAAAAAAAAAAAAAAGTCTGTGACTATTTTTATCGACTTGCTGCTACTGTCTGCCGACTTTCTGTTGCATTGCCTATCCTAAAATGAAAACTCAGCCCCTCAGGGAACTTCTCACTCATTCAATTATTTTAGTGACAACTAAAAAGTATTTTGCATTTTTTTTATTATTCTTAGTTGCAGTTTATTCTGCTACAACATTTTGCCTCCTTAAAGTTGGGCCCCGGGAAGTCTGGGCTTAGTCCACTCACGATCATCGTCTGTTGACGTACTAGGTCCATTTCCAGACAGCAATGGTTGGGAGTACAGAAGCGGTCGTCTAATCGCAATGCTCTCCGGAAAGCATTCACATGCTCTTTCGTCACTTAGGCAGCAAATTATCTGCTCCTCCCGACGACAACCGGAATATGGTTGCACTAGTATTTCGCAGGGGACATCAACTACCACGTCACCCTCACGATCGCAAAGGCAGTCTGGTGGCCTATGACATCCACGTTTTTGCTTGCATTGCACTGGCGCCAGCATATCATCACTGTTGACGAAGACCAAGGGATCGCTGTCCTGAGAGCAAAAGCATTTTTGACTGTCCGGTTTCCGTTTGCAGAGTAGGGGCTTGTGTATACGTTTCTTGCAAACAGCCCTTAGCACACAAGTTGAAGGTTTCTGGGAGCATCTGGGTTGCGAATGCTGCATTTGAAGCGGGCAACCGTTTCTGCTTTGCTGATTAGATTTTGGTTGACAGGTTGAGTTGCAGAATCGTTCTTTCGCACTTAGAGCTTCGCCAAGAACTTCCTTACCCTCGGGCGTAGGAGGTGGCAGTTTGAGGACTGTTCCTGGACCGCAGCTTTCACCGCTAGATATCAGCTGACATGTCGATTGTAATGCAAATCTTTCCTTTGCCCTGACTGCCTCGGACTGAAGGCCGTGATCAAAGTTTTTAGGTCCGCTTGATGTATGCGGGCCACAGGTTTTTGGATCGCACGATTTTGATCTCTTTGAAGACGACTGCTCGCGGCACTCAGTACAATTAGTGGCTTCTTCTGCGCAGATAGCTTGAAAACTTTTAGATTTCTCTATTCTTGAAGATTTTAAGTCATCTTCTTCAGAAGGCCCATGACAAACCTTTTGTTGGGCAGCCTCCGCCACACTAGCTTCGCAGGAATCTTCCATTGCAAATGCGCCGCTTGGTACCGCAATACTTTCCTGCGATTTTATACCCTTAGAAGCTGCCCTAAAAGTGATGCTGGGCTGCAGCATAACATCTCTTGGCTTCGTCTCAGTTTCAGTGTCGCCGAAGAAAAAATTTAGCGACAGCAGTCCCGGTAGCTTGGGCAGCGACAGCTCATTAATGGAAACTCCATCTTCATCCTTATCTCTTTCTGATTGCCTGCTTGTTCCAGTGCACCCGCCTTTGCCCCCATCTGTATAGCCGACTTTGTCGACCTCCCTATAGTCTGAGATCAAAGCGCAAATGTCCTCCAATGCTTCTTTTAGCGTGTCCTCCTCCAATCCATCCGCGATGAAGTGATGAATAAAAGCCCGCCGGCTATAAAGTCGGTCAACTTTCCCTATCAAGCGGCACCACGCCCTCTGAATGATGGTATTGTTCGACAAAGTCACTAGCGCCTTATCTGCTGCTCCGAGGCCTCCTCCCGTTAGAGAGCATGGAGGCTCAAAATTCATCCCAACCTTGAAACCCGTTGGTGCCCAGTCCACGAAACGTATCGCCTTGGCGGCCCTCAGCTGCAAAATGCTCTCGTTAATGTCCGACGGTGACACCTTCCCCCGGTACAGCAGAACAGAAGTCATGTACTTGCCTTCCGAAGGATTGCATCGTACCAATTGGTTGGACGGATCAAAGCTTGCATTTGTGATCTGCTCTGTGGAAAAGTTTATATATCCCGATCCAGAGCCGGAGATGAAAGGTGCAAAGCCGACTACGGGGAAATGGATCCTAGGATACGGCACCAAATTCGTCTGAAACTCAGAAAAGGACACGTTCGAGCTGCCCGCGAAACGCTGTGACGTTGTAAACGTTGAAACTGTCTAAGAGGGGGTTTTCACACACAATCGTTGAGAATAGTCGTTGAAAATAATCACAAACCTGTCCAATGATCCGGTTGAGGTTTTTGTACTTCGGAGCGGTTATGTTCAGCTTCGATGCACAAATGTCATACAGAGCTTCGTTGTCCAGGATGAAGCTGCAGTCGATCGCATCCATTCCCAGATGAGTCGCCAACAGAGCGTTGTAGGGCTCGACGATCAAAGGTGACATCCTACAAGAGTTTGAGCGTGAGATCGAAGGGCGAAACACATTCGAGACCTACTTACGAGGGCGATGGAAATATGATGAACTCCAACTTGACGACCTTCTCGTATTCCGCTTGAAGTCGCTCGGCTATTAGATTGCCCAGGCCAGATCCGGTGCCTCCACCAATCGATCGGAAGATTAAGAATCCTTTTAAGTTCGAGCACGACTCGGCGGCATTGTGAATGGCCTCCATCGTGACATCAATCAGTTCAGTTCCCATGGTGTAGTACCCACGGGCGAAGCTGCTTCCACTGTCCTCTTTGCCGGTGATCAGGCTTCTGGGGTTGTACAGGCGGCCATAGGGTCCAGTTCTGATTTGGTCTAGAAAGTGAAATAGATCAGCGGTGTCGGATTTTCACAGTAGCAACACTCAAACCTATGACAGTTGGCTCGGAGTCAACCAAAACTGCACGGGGAACAACTCTCTTCGAGTCCATGAAGGCGAAGAAGTTACCAAAATTAGTATCGCAAGGACACTCGCACAGATAGCCATCAGAACCAATGCCATGTTCTAGGCAATAAAGCTCCCAGCAGGCATTAGCTATTTGCACCCCTGCCTGACCCACGTGTATTTGGATTATTTCTCCCTGGAAGAGAGGAGACCGATGAATGGTGGAAGACGGCTTATGCTCTACTTACCATTGGACATTGGGAATTCAACGATTAATTTTGAGTCAATTTTGAGGCACTAGCCGACCGAAATAGAGAGGCTTACTGTTTGTTCGAATTTTTTACTTATTCAGGAATAGGAATTAAGTCATCAGCAAATAATATCTGAGTGCGAAATGTTGCTTGTGCGATTGCGTGTGTGCAGACAGAAGGTGGCAGGAAGTGACGCTGCGTTGACTGTTTTCTGATTACAATTTCCGAACAGGGGACAACGAGGAGTTCTAAAAGACAACCGCTGCTAGTGAAAAGCGGCCTTCAAATCACTCTGCTTTGGTACTTGCTCTTTGAACGCTTGACGTTTTTCCAGGCGAAATAATGATGACACCTTTTTGATCTCAATATGAATACTTAAACCTCATTTTGTAAATATCTTGTATCATTAGCAGCTGTTTGAAGTCGCTCTCTTTTAAGAGTTAGTAGAACGAACTTCAACCTCTAAGACACCAAACTTTGCCACTAGCTATTAAATTATAGTTTCAAGTAACCATACGGCGCCTTTAAGGATGCATGCATGCCACGCCTGAGATTTAGCATGTCGTGTTTGTCGAAGCATGGAAAGAATAATTTTCTAGTCTTACCCAGTGAAAACATTATTTTCTGAATTACTGCATAATTCAAGGAGTAAGTTACGAACCGATTCGAAACTGTGTTGAATTATGGTGTGTGTCTCCGATTTGTGCAAGTTGGAGTATGCAATAAGAATTCTTGTATAAGTAATTGCATATGAGCAGGCGACGTCATATTTACCGATTGTGAATTTGTATTCAGGAAAGAAGGTGTACGCGAATTTGTGTAGAATGAAACGGAAACGAGGATATAATTATATAGTTGGCGCAACAGGTCCGTAGGGATCCAAGGCCTAGCTTCTCGCAACCATTCGTTTTGTGTGAGTTTTATTTTTGGAACGAATGGAAGGGATCTACAATTTTATGCCGATTCCAAACGGCTAATTGAGAAGCTCTTAAGACAATTATACTCTCGGATGTTTGTCAGACGTTCGCGAGAGGTGGCGCAGTGGAAAAAACCTCAAGTTGGAATTTGGGTTTTTTGCGGGAAACGAGGATGGTTGCATGAAAAAAGGCACAAACCGTCAATGAACTTGTGCCAGATTCTCATGGTCATTCGTATGAATGCACTCCAAGCAAATTCGATGTCACATGACGTTTGTATTGAGGTAGAAAATAATACACCAAAGTCGTTTGAAACTGATTGGACTAATAGTGAATTCTTATTTTTTTCTTAAAGTTAACACCACAATACCCGCTTTTTTTGGGTTAGAGGCGAATTCAATGCAGACATCTTTATTTTGACAGATCAGGTACGAAAAATGTACGTGAGCAAAACTGATGGATATCTGAAACATCCCAATGAAACGTCTTATGTCGTTTTGCATTGGGTTGGGACCACCAGATATTTTTTCTAGATCTCAGATTTCACGCGGCTCATGGCACATGCAACAATATTGATCTGCTTTTGTGAATATATCAGTGCGTTATTTGGCAGCAATATCAGCTGTTCAAATTGCATTCGTTTTCTGGAAAAATCACAAATGGATATTGGATATCGACTTTAATAATGTTTCCCCTGGTGCAGACACAAATGGTGTATTTTTGGTGATTCGTAGTCTTCAGCAGAGACGTTACTGAGACCCCCAACTATGTCCGATTTTCCGTTCGTGTCACGATACTTCAATAATTCCTTCTCACCAAACCAGTCGCACCTTACATATTACGCCACTTCCGCTGTCGGCAAAGTTGCTGTCAGATTTCATAGAATTTAATCCGTTAAATTTGAAATTTTAACGTGTGGATAGTATTTTGTTTTTGAGTAATAAGTGGACTTTTGCTTAAAACATTTATGACAAATCAAAAATGCAGATTGGTTGAGGGAAAACAAACAAATTTTGAGCAATTTTTCTTCAGTAATTTAAGAAAAACTTACTCATGAAATCGAAGTTAATGATATTCAAAAGCGGAAAAGACAGAACCATATTATTTGAAGATAATAATTTGTGCAAATTATATCCATGGCTATTTATGTATTTTGTTATTTTGGTTTTCACTAAACTTTGTGCATTTGTTTTGAGAGCAAAGTTCTTAAAATTACGTAGAACAGCTGTGCAAAGTATATCTACTGGTACTGTGGCAGTATGTCTAAATCTGTAAACAAAACCGAGATCTGTAAAATGTGATCCGAATCAAAGAAAAAAAGATTGATTTTTTGTCCCAATGAAACATGAAAAGTGATTTAGACCAAAAAAAAAAAAGACTGAGTTTACTGTCCCAATGGACCACATCGAATACATGCCATGTCGTCGGCTATCCCTCCGCCTCCATAAAATTCAACTGAAAAAACTAATGTGGTATTCGATTGGGCTTCTTCAGATTTGCTCTCAGATCTTAGATTTTGTGTGCCTAATCGAACATAAAAACGCACTTGCTCTGTTCTGTGTTGATATTCGTGTAGCGCTTTCCATTCACTGGTTAGATTTTATATTAAAAAATTCGAAATTTAAGTCCCGATTGATTTCTAAATATTTGTACATAAGCAAATCTGAGAAAATATCTAGATTAGCAAAAGTGTTCTGAAATCCGAAAAAGATTGCTTTTCTTGTGCCAAACGAACATAAAAATTTCTCTGAGAGCAAAAAAGTGCTCTGAGAGCGCCCAATCGAATACCACGGCCTTCAGGGCAACATATTTCGCGTTCGATATAGTAGCCGAGTTTTCAGGGTTCTGCAGGGTTTTTAACAGCTCTGAAAATCAGCTGAAGCTTCTCAGTGCGCACTAGTGGGCACTAGTGCTAGGCACGTCAAACAAACATATTACTAATGACAATGCGACGAGGAATGTCAAGTGTGAAAGCGACTCCATCAGGGTTGCAGCGAAAGTCTTATGTCAATTTCCATTGGGCAAAAGAAACGTACGGGAAAAAATCACTTCTGAGACCGTTCCATTGGCACAAAAAATACTCTTCTGGTGATTCTGGAGAAGAGAATTTCGCTTCCCGATTTGAAGTCGTTAGAATCCACTCACACAAGTGTAATTTATGTATTTTATACAAGTCAGCTGAGAGCAGCCACAGATTAGGTACTTTTTGGCATTTCACCAATACTTTTGTGGATTCAATCAGGAGCGGTTTTCTTGTTCTATTGGATTACGGAATGAGTGGATCCCCCAAGTGAAACTAATGGAAAACGACATTAGGTTATTCCGCGGCACTCTTGTTGTAATTTGGTTTGCTTGACGTGGTAAGCACTAGTGTGTCAGCTAATTTTCACGTCTGCCAAAAACCCTGCAAAACCCTAAAAATTCGAAGTCAAAATATGTTGCCAGTCAGATATCTCAAAAAAAAATAATGACAGCAAGCGAAATGATAGCGAAACTCAGCACTGAATTCTTGCCCCGACAAATTAACTGGGGTCAGTTCAGGGCACAACTAGGGTGCCCTAGAATCCATGTCAAACACGGGTTTTCAGTACCAGGGCCAGTTCAGTGCTATATCGAACACATAAGGGTTAACCCAGTGCGCACTAGTGCACGTCAAACGAGCCTATGAGTACCTACCGGAACATATCAGGTACCTATGTATGTAGGTATTCCTTTGTTGTTGTTCTCACGGTCATCAGCGCCTCACTCAATGCAACAGTTTTTTTTTTTTTTATATAATGTAACGTGTCAAAGATATTCGAAGTGGTTATTCGCTCGTGATTTTTGTAGAGACTGACATTTTTAAAAACAAAATTAGAATTTGTTTTTGTTTTTATTTCAACATGCATGACTTTTATTTTAGCCCAAGTTATCGTTGGCATTTATTTATCGGCCATTTGCATTTGTCTGGCTTATCAGAACTGACGTATAATGGAACGGTGTGGCATTTTGATAGAAAAATAGTGTTTCAAAAATTAAGGAGTGTTTGATCCTTTTTGTGAGCGAAGCGATCCACACATGCACATACCCTAATTTGACGTTTGACGTTTCTTCACGTAGCCGGAACGACGGGCGAATAGTCACAGCCCAAAATATATCATTTCAGTAGATTAGATTATGGATTAAAAGGGCGAAGGGAACAAATTAAGCAACAAGAAGTGTAACGATTTCAACCCGATGTGAAAGGAATTATTTTCCGTTCACGACTCTGGTTCCAATATCGACTATAGATGTCACGATGTAATAGATGATTAAATTATTTTCAGATTGACGACAATTACATATTTATTTAGTAGGTACCTAATCAAATAAAATTGATAACATTGAATATTTTGACAAGATGTACCTTCTGATACTGATTTTCTCACGTGCGTCGGCTGACAAAAGAAGTGGTTTTCGGTTCTCTCGAAGTGTGAATTTGCGTCCAGATTTCCTGGGTTATTCATGACGGCCACATTGATTCCATTCTTGATTCCGAACAATCTTTTGTAATTGTTTTCGCTTTTCCTGTCTCAACCATTTCTTCAATTTATAAACTTTTTCTCCTTACCAGAAACTATAGTCCACGTATTTTATATTATGCCGAGGGCGACCCTGTTCGACTTAGGCGTGTTGTAAATCGTCTGGGTTTGGGTGTAGGGATGCGAGCATTATTGAATATTCTCCTTAGATCAATACGATCGCTTAAGATTGGTGCTACTTTCCGTTTAGCGCGAGGAATGGTCTGACAAGATTTACGTGATCTCACTGATCGTAGGAAACGTGTCTGGGTTTACTTATACTGTTTGCGTTGTTAAGCTTACTTTGATCAGTTCCAAGTGTCGATGATCGTTGCAACTTTAATGGCGCATGATCACCGACTAAGCCAGTACGTTCTGTTTTTGGAATTATTCCATATTCACCAGAAGTGTGAACTTGGTCACGTTTTTTCGACTGTTGCAGACGGTGCTGACAGTTCGGTGACGTTGAATATCGACCCTTAGCGATTGGTATTGGTATCCTACTTGGCAGACGATTTTTCTCCATCTTAAGCTGATATAATTTTGAAAGTTCACCTCGGCTTAAGGTAGGTGCTTCTGTTGACAATTCAGCAGCAGTGCACGTAGACGTTCTCTGAGTTATATTCAAAATGCAGTTGATGGTAGAAGCTCCCTTTGAAGTCGCTGCAGTGGATTTGCTGATATTATCATGAACTTTGCGAACACAATTCCGAATTTGGAAAAAAAAAGTCTGAGGTACTACATCTATTCAGTACTGCAGATAAACTTTTCGTTAGCTAGTTGTGTGAGCTTCGCTTGGATACTTTACCTTCAGTCGACTGACTTCTGGGGCGATCTACCCTCGCAGTGCTACCAACATCGTTATGAATTTGAAAATGCAAATCTATTTGACTTGATGTTGTCTTTTCTGACGATGACATTGGTGAGTCGATCTTATCGGCACACGGTTTCTCCCTCTCCTGTCCTTCTACAATCTTTGGCGGGACCTGAATCTCATGCATTTGTGAATCGGAGACACGATCAGCAGTCTCCCCATACCCTGATGTACTGAGGCGAGCATTACTCACCTGAAATCGAGGTGGATTCCTTATTTCAGGCGCGTAACTACTGTGTTCACTGCAAGACTCATGCACCCTCTTACCGGTTTGGGATCCCTCCGTTCCATCTGAATCACAACTCCGACGCGACCACTCCTCTGCTTGTTTCCGGTGCGTTCTGAATTGTTGCCGCCACGGTACACCTTCCATACTCCCTGGCCTACCGGAAGTATCAAGTTCTCCTTCAGCTGCCCGATAATCGCCAATCAAAGAGCAAATATCCTCAGAAGCTTCTGCAAACGTGTCCTCCTCCATACCCTCACTGACGAAGTGATGCACAAAAGCCCTTCGCTTGTACAGATGATCAAACTTATTCAGCAGACGTAACCAAGCCGCCTGTATAGCCGTACTGTTCGACAGAGCCACTAAAGCACGGTTTGTATGCCCGACATCCCCCCCAGGTACAGGACACGGCGGCATCGAGTTGATTCCGATCTTGAAACCTGTTGGACACCAATCGACGAATCTTATGCCACTCTTCGCTTTCATAAGCTTGATGCTGGAGTTGATATCAACTGGCACCACATTTCCCCGGTAGAGCAGCACACATGACATATATTTGCCCTTGACGGGATTACATCGGACCAACTGACTGGATGGGTGGAAGCACTGGAACGTCAGCTGCTCAGTGCTGAGTTGTGTGTAACATGCGCTGCACAATGTGGCCAGAGGTGCATAGCTGACAAGCGGGAAGTGGATCCGAGGGAATGGCACCAGATTGGTTTGGAATTCAGCGAAAGAAACATTCATACTGCCGTAGAACCGCTGAGGTGCTGTCAGCGCCGAAATAGCCTAAACCAACAACATGGAGAAATGTGATTACAAAGCCTTTAGAAGAGTAGCTACCTGTCCGATAATGCGGTTCAGATTCGTATAAGTGGGGGACGAGACATCTAAGCTCCTCGCGCAAATGTCATACAGAGCCTCGTTGTCCAGAATGAAAGTACAGTCACTGAAATCCATGCCCACGTGAGCTCCCAGCAAGCTGTTATAAGGCTCCACAATCAACGGTGATATTCTGCAAATGGGTAGCCAAATAAAAATAAGTTCAACAGATCTCCACAAAACTCACGATGGCGATGGGAATATGATAAAGTCCATCTTGGTGATCTTGCCATATTCATCCGAAATCCGTTCCATTATGCGATCGCCTAGGCCTGATCCTGTGCCACCACCCATCGATCGAAACGCAATGAATCCCTTGAGATTTGGACAGTCTTCCGCGATACTCCGAATGGAGTCCATTGTTATGTCTATGAGCTCTGATCCGAGGGTGTTGTAGCCACGCGCAAAGTTACTCCCACTGTCCTCCTTGCCAGTGAGCAGGCTGTCAGGCTTGAACAGCTGCCCGTAGGCACCGGTTCTGACTTCATCTGGAAGTGACATAAATGAGAAAGACGAAGGTAACTTCTGTCAATTTGAACTTGAACCTATGACGGTGGGTTCGGAATCAACCATAACAACTCGAGGCACCAGCTTCGGCGTATCGCAGCATGCAAAGAAGGTCCTAAACGCCTCGTCACTAGGCCAGCGGTACATGTACCCATGAGCATCGATTCCATGCTCGAGACAGTAGAGCTCCCAACAAGCGTTTGCTATTTGTACTCCGGCTTGACCCACATGCAGTTGGATTATTTCCCCCTGAAAGATGGCACTTAATTATTTGCGACTTCAGTGGAACAGTTGTTGCGGGCTTAGGTGTACATTACTAGACATTTTTTGAACAGAACACTACAAATTTTGACGGAACGAATTTTGAAATATTACATAAACTGACTTAAACCGGAGACACTGGCTTTACCGGAGCTCTTTGGTATTCTGAAATGAGGTTTGCTTTCAAATAGGTGAAGCCGGAAAACAATTATTCTAAGAACAGGCTACTGCTTTGCCTAACGTCAGTTAGCTGCTGCATCAGTCAACACAGTTTATGCGCGTGCTGCCTCTACAAGTATGGTGTCGCCTTCTTTCGAATCTTCCGAATCAAAGGAACGCTCGCTACTTGTCTAGCAGTCAATTATGCAACCCTCTTCCATTTACGTCAGTATTCACTCGTTCGAGGCGCAATCAGTCAAAATCCTCAGTTACATTTCCAAATGTCCAGTGCTGTAGCTAATCCATTGTATTTCAGTACATCCTTTTTAATAATTTCCTTCCACATTTTAGGGAGAAATAATTCAGATTCACACTGGTCAAGCTGGAGTGCAAATTGCAAACGCGTGTTGGGAACTCTACTGCATCGAGCATGGTATCCGCTCAGATGGTTGTTTGTGTCAAATCCCGGAGGATGACTCGTACAAGACCTTCTTTTCGCTGACGAGCACAATGAAGGTGGTGCCGCGCTTAATTATGGTCGATACGGAACCAACTGTTATAGGTTCGATATATACAAAGTCATGCTAGAATTCCAAATTTTTCGTATACCTTTTGCAGATGAGATACGCACCGGTTGGTACCGGCATTTGTTCCATCCGGATACTCTGATCACCGGCAAGGAGGACAGTGGCAGTAACTTTGCTCGTGGATACCATACCATGGGATCTGAACTCATCGATGTTACTATGGATACCATTCGGAAAATAGCTGAAGGATGCCACAATTTGAGGGGTTTCCTAATGTTTCGAGCGATTGGAGGTGGAACTGGCTCTGGATTGGGCAACCTAATAATGGAGCAAATCCATACGGACTACGGGAAGCGACCGAAGGTAGAGTTCATCATATTCCCATCACCGTCGTGAGTAACTTTTCCTTCTATTTTATCATAAACATGTGTATCTGTGTTGATCTTTTTTCCAGAATGTCACCCATAATTGTGGAACCCTACAACGCTCTATTATCGACGCACAATGGCATGGACATCAGTGATTGCAGCTTCATAATGGACAACGAAGCTCTGTATGACATTTGTGCTCAAAAATTGAATGTCAATGGTCCAACCTACACAAACCTCAACCGGATTATCGGACAGGTGCTGACTAATTATGCTTGAAACTTCATTTCAATTCTTCTGCAGGTCGTTTCAGCTTTCACAACTTCTCAGCGATTCTACGGCAGTTCAAACCTGTCCTTCGGAGAGTTTCACACGAATTTGGTACCCTATCCTCGGATCCATTTCCCTCTAGTCAGCTATGCACCACTGGTCAACGTTGCCCATGCAAGTTACGGCGCACTTACCACCGAACAGGTGACAAAGCAGTGCTTTGAACCGTCAAGCCAAATGGTTCGATGTAATCCCTCCAAGGGGAAGTACATGGCATGTGTCCTACTGTATCGTGGCGACGTTGCACCTGGTGATGTCAACACCAGCATGAACAATTTTAAAAGGGGGAATATGGCACGCTTTGTCGATTGGTCACCAACGGGCTTTAAAGTCGGTATTAATTCGATGCCACCCAGCTTTGTACAGGGCGGTGACTTGGCATCAACAAATCGGACAGTACTAGCGCTTGCGAATAATACTGCTATTCAGAAAGCTTGGTGTCGATTGATTATCAAGTTCAATCGGTTAATTAGTCGACGGGCCTTCATTCACCACTACATACAGGAGGGAATAGAAGAGGATGCCATAAGAGAAGCTTCGGAGAATGTTTGTACATTGATAAGGGACTATCAAAAGGTGGATGGCGTGGACAGACTTTCAGTGGGCGATGATGTTCCAGTCATCATTGGAAATGAAAAGCACTGAACTGTTCAGAAATGTACAGAGAACCAAGGAAACAAATAAACGAACGGTGTTGGAGACGAACTTTGGTGATACTTTCTCTCTCCTTTTTGATTGATGCTAGAGTTTGTCGTGAAACTGATTCTCAAACAAAAGAGCTCTTTCAATATCTAGGTTTCTAGAGAGACGTTTGGATAATGTGACAGAGATCGTAAACGAGAGGCTGAGGTAAATCATCGTAACTTTGCCTATTTACAGAAGTGTGTGTATAACATTGGCCCTTTTATACATGTCGGTACGAATGCTTGCGGTCGTCTATTGAGCTGCACTGTGCGTTTTATTTATTGCGAATCAGAAATCACTTACTGATGCTGATATGTGAATCCACTTCTACCAAACGAATGCGATATGATATCTACAGATAAGGAGTGAAACAATTCGGCTATCTCAGTCATAAAAGTAGAACAAAACACATTCCGACGAAGCAAATTTGACGCATGTTCTAACCGCTATCTCAATGAGTTACAATCACTGTGCACCTAGTGAAACTTGGATAAACAACGTAGTGGCTGCAACTTTCAAATGAAAATGCGGTAGAATTGAATTATTTTCGAGATTTTTTGTTCTTTATTAGCAGCACACACACACACGCCCTCCCCCAAAGCCCTAGCTATCCGTCGCGTTCCTCTCCATAGAAGAAAAGATAGATAGAAATCACAAAAGCAAAATTTCGGAATGTGTATATATATAGTATACAAAGAGAGTTGATAATAGTGCTCCCTCCCCCAGGTAGGTTAAATAAATTAATTTCGTCCCCTTAAGTACTAAAGCTGGTCATCCTCTCGCTTTGTTCATAAAATATGGCCTCATCTGCAGCAACAGTCGCACGTCTTAAAGCAGACTCTGTTCAATCATGATTTTGTCGAATCCAGGTGGTGGACCGTATGTAAAATTGTCCAGAATCACGTCCAAAATCGCTGCATTGCTAACTGAAAGAGAGTAAGACTGCCATTAGCTGGTCAGCTGCCACTTGCAATTTTGTCTTACCGAAGACCACCGGATACACACTACCCTTGACATTTCGAAACGGCACCTCCAGGCTCTTTCCGTTGAAGTAGAAATTGAGCTCGATGTGATCGTACGTGACCCCAATGATATCACCATCGCCGGGGAATTCCCTATCGTCCTGCTCCTGTGTGGTTGCTGCTATCGCTTGATTGACCGTCAAAAGAATATCATCAGCATCTTCGTCGATGCCAATGAGTCCACCACTCGCGTTGCCGTTCGCCTGGGGTTGTGTTGTCACCACAGCCGGCCGGAACACTTCGTCATTAAATCTCGTCGAGTTGTCCGAGCAAAGGCACCACGACTCTCGGTCAGTTCCACCGATTTTCTTCGACAAGTCAGTTTGGCGTGTTGCCAAACCCACAGACCAGGTCCCAGTCTGCTGGATTTTCACTTCGAAGTATGATTTGGACTGTACGAGCGGAGCAGTGGCCAGAGCACCACCAGAGCCAGTTATCCGGAGGTGATTGGAGAGAAGAATCACTTCGGGACCTGCAATACAGATGGCATTACTGCACATGACACACAGCGAAATAAAAAGAACTCACCCATGAAGGCCGGATCGAGATGAATTTCTGGTTCTCGAGATCTATTGGTCGCAGACATTGGTGTTCGCAGATTTCCATTGAGGCACGTTCTCAAGCAGCAAAACATATTTTTACTATTATTGACTTTTCCACTTTGTACTTAGCTAAGGGGTTTGGTTATTTTAACTGCAAATTAACTTAATTTGTCTATAAAATAGTTTTAGACGCGACCATTTGCCATTGATTTGGGAACAACAATTAGCTTCAGGAGGAAAGAAAAATATTTTTCCTGTACAACAAATTGTTTGACGTTTAAATGCACCTTGAACGAATAACGAAGTGTTTGACAGTTCTTCGGTTGCTTCGTTTACAACCAGCATGGTTTTCTTAGGCGGATTATTCATGTGAGGTAAGAAGAGAGTGTGGCCGGAGGTTCGATCCTGATTCGCCAAGGACAGAAAATTTTCCTGGTGATTTCTTAAGACTTACATCCGGAGTTTTATTTTTTATTTTTATTGGACGACCGGTTTTTTCCACTTCGGTCCATGCAAAAATAAAGATTCCAACTGCTAAGCCGACAGAAATATCAAACTCTGAAGATGTCAATTTTTGTTTGTTCAGCGAAAGTAAAGTACAACAACTAATGTAACCTCCTCCGAGTCAAGCTAAGATTAGACTGTATGCCAATTAAGCATATGAATGCCAAAAGGCAAATGACCAGATAAGCTGTCAAATGAACAAAATGCCAGGATTATCAAAACTGTATATTAGATTATATGACCAAAATTACCAATATGGTCATATTTGACATGATTGGCATTTGAGGCATTTGGTATTTATTACCAAAAAGAGAACGAAAATTAAAATGAATCACAATTCTACGAACTCAAACAACGATGACAACAAAATAATTCCTGTTCCATCAAAAATGCCATTAATGCCATAACGAAATTTCAATTAAAAGCATATGGGCATATAAGGCTATATACTGGCATTCGTACCTATTGTCCCATTACACCATATGCTATTTGGGCATTTTTATCTGTCAAAATCAGCCTGGTCATATGTGGCATTCAGGTCATTAGAGCATATGAGATATGCCCATTACATTGTATGACCATATTTTGACAGGAGAACTGTCAGATATTGACATTTTATGACCACTTGGCATACCGTCTAATCTTACCTTCAGTCTGACACTATGCAAGATAGCTATATCTGTTTTGCTTTTTTATCTCAATTTGTGGATTGAGTTTACTGGTGAATAAATCTTTACTTACTTTTCGCTTTGGTTAAACTTGATACACTAATAAAGAAAAGTCTTTCGACGGGAGTCTAAGGCCTTAAGACCCGCAGCCCGCACCCGAGAAAGTTGAGCTATATAGTTGAGGAAAATAAATTGGGCGGATGGCATCCATTGGAAGCTTCCAGTACAGTAGCATGCGTAATGAAAAAAATCATCTCCGACAACGGTTTCGTTGTAAGGAAGATGCCATCATACTTACATTTCTGAAAAAGAGGTTACCGAATTTGAAGTCAGTGTCAACTAAAAACACGCTCCCAAAAGTTTAGTTTATAGGTATACTTTTTGCAAACAAAAGGACCAGTAGTTATTTCTGAACAATAAAAACAATGCCAAATAGTTTTCTAGTTTCAATAAACGGCGCATTGAATTTCAGAATAACCACTACAAAACAAATTTCGACATACGTAACGTATTATAATATTACAGCGACGTTAGCAGGTTACCAGTAGAGTAACGTCGCATAAGAAGTTATGTGGGTGACAGTCTGATCGTGGCTTAACAGTATTATATAACACTATTTGAACGTTGGGAATTAAAAGTGACAAGCAACCGTATGACATGATTTTAAGTAAGTATGGGAATATGAAGAAAAGGGTGTTGGTTGGTATGCAGATGCACGCTTGCTTGCATAGTTTCACCTTTCACCCGTCTTTTTTTTTTGTCTGCGTAGTTGCATGCGAAAAAATGAAGCCCAACTGAATTTCCCGAAATTTGATTTATTTCACCAGCCATTGGTAAAATATTCTCCATTATTCAAACGTAGTTCTGAAAAAATGTTTAGGTACGCTTAGGGATTAATATACATCTGAAAATGGTTTGGTAACCATTTAACCTCCAACTGAGTGAGAGACTTCCTCCTGTTTCTGATCATACTGAGAATTTTTCAAAATATGCGACAAATTTTCTCAAGATTATGTAAAAAGCAAAAGGAAAGAAGAAATCCCCGCGTAGAATAAGGAAAATAAAACAAATTCCATTACAGTTACACAAAACAATTTTAAAATTTCATTTATTTAATCATTTAATCATTTTTCATATAATAATAATCATAATGATTAATTAATTTATTAATAATATGTCTGATATCAACGTCATATCTCTCTTTCGTACAACAATATTATTTCTTTTTCATTGGTTTTTGTAATTATTATAATTGTTTCCATTTGTTGTCATAATTATTCATATTGTTTTGTATTATAAAAACCTGGTAAATAATAGCATTTCGTAGACTGATCAATTAATGATTTAATTTATGTGGGGAAAAAATTGCTTCTTCGTCACATTGTTTGTAGGTATTCCCTTACAAATTAAAAATCCGATCTGCCTTAAAGGTTATTTCCGATTATTTTAAATGTATTTCTGTAAGATATTTTGTAATTAGGTATTTTATTTCTTGTAACAATTGTCTTTATTTGATATTTCATTATTACTCTTATGTAAGAACAAGGCTAAAATTCAATAAATGTTTTTGGGATTTTTTCCAGCTTTATTTTTTTTTTTTTTTTTTTTTTTTAATATTTTTAACTGATAGTGTTTCTTGCTATCTCTGTAGTTTTATTCATTAATATTTTAACTTACTAAACACATTCTTGGTTTTCGTTATGTATAAATAAATTCAAAGACAAAAAAATTGTTTAAAATATATAATATATATTTCATTATATTTTTTTTTTTTTTTGTAAATATTTTTTGTCATTTTTTTCTTTTAATATTATAAGTTTAATAATCAAATGATTTTGTTAAATACGTTTCTTGTTATTTTGTTTAAAAATATCAATTGTTTAATGTTTGTTAATAATATGTTTTTGTTGTTGTTTCGTAATAAGTTTAATCGGGCACGAGTTTGATATGTTTTGAATTTCTTCACCTTCACCACTTTTGTTTATCAATAGTATTTTTTTTTTTGTTTCTTTCTTTCTACATTACTTCTATGCTTATCTTTTTATGTTCCAATTTATTTGGTTGTAATATTTTGTTTCTTTTTTTTTTTTATTTTATTCATCTTTTCTTTTAGATAATTAGTTATAAGATTATTTTAAATAATTTTGTATTTTGTTTTCAATTGCACTACTTACATTTAACATGAAATTTCATTTTACACCACTTTTTCTTTTCTATAAATTACTTAATGTAGGTACCCACCGTCTTTTAATATGGGGTATGTAAGAGAAATATGTATAATATTTTGTTTTAAAGTACATTTTTTGTTTTCCTAATTTAAAATTCGTTTCATCGGTTCTATATATATGTTTTTTTGTTTTCTTATAAATGTTTTTCATTTAATTGAGTATCATAAAAACTCGGAATTGACGTTTTGAAGAGAAACTAAAGAAATGTTTGGATACGAAAAGAAGTTGTATTTAAATTGTCAGTTACTTGAGGTAGTGGCTTAAATAGAACAAAAACAAATTTAAATGAAAATAGCTACCGTTAATTCGTAAATAATATGTGGTTACCCTTTTTTGTTTTTTCAATATAGCTGTTGCGGAGCGAAGGAAGGCATTTATAAAAGGAATGAAAAGTAATCTTTAAGTCTAGTACGCTATTCTCCAGGAGGTCGCAAAATTTTTCGTGTTTTAAAGAATATATTTCAAAAATCAAGTCCGTTGTCAGTTTGTTTTTTTTAATAACCGTCCCTTGATAATAGGTTTCAGATGATCATAAATGTCAAAGTGAAAAGTTCATCGAAGCTGCGTACGTTAATTTTTAAGTTAAATCTAATCTTGGTAATATTTATTCCATCATCTGTCAAATGTATTTCACAAGAAATGAAACTTTTAATGTTAATTTCAATGGTTACGCCATCTGTTATCGAAAGCGTGAAGAGCCATACATTTTTTCAGCAATTTTGTGAACTTTGTTATGACTGTTGATATTGCCATTTCAGCTGCAGTTGATAATAGACGGTGCTAAATAACTTCGTGAGCTATTTTTAAGAGATTTAGGCAGGTACAGGAAGTGAAAAATTCGGTTAAATTAAACGCAAGGGGGTGTCTGCTTTTCATAATTTTACTTTTAGAGGACTGTTGGTCTGATAGCTAAACGCAGTTATATGTGTAATAAAATGCTGACTATCGTTTTTGGCTGACATCAATTGTTAATGCTGATCAAACTGAAATATTTTTTCTTCATTTTTTCGCTTTTCCGAGACAAAAATGCTTGGAAAGCCTTTGGTCAATTTCGAAAAACACTATTTTTTAAATAGAGGAAGAGTCAAACATTTTTTTTGCTTAGTTGTATCTATGGGAGATTTTGTGAAGGTATTTTGAGCCCTTAGGGTTTCACCAGGCAAGCGAACCTGCTTCCGGCACTATTTATTCAGAGGTAGGTACATAAATTTATGAGTCGACGCTGAGTACCTCCCCATACGCCATAGTTTTTGTACCACCATTAATCGTGAAATAAATCGTCGGCCCTCGAAGAACAGAGCATGTAGGACGTCAATGCTGCTTAGGAGAAAGCTGGATACCTCCTTCTTTCAGCAGGGGGATCAGTACTTGCTTCTCTGTGTTTTTTACGTACCTCGAAAAGGGCAACCAAATTAAAAAAAAAAATTCTTTAATTACAAACTGCTTACAATGAAAATTACCGGCATTACACCATTCCGAAAAAATACCGCTGAGTTGCTGAAAACTCCCCCACGCTGGATATAACCCACCACACAACACATAAAACATCACGACCGCATGCACAAATTAAGCAACAAAACATCGTTAACCAAATAAGGAGAAAATAAAAGAAATAAACTCAATTTTTATTTGAAGAATAAAATTTTATTATTTTAATATATTACTACCACAAACAAAAAATTAAAATAAAAACAATACTATTCCATAATGTGAAATAAAAAAAAAATATTGTTACACATAAGCTAAATATGTCGATTAATTTAGTACAATAATACAAATTTATAAATTAAGCAAATAATATTAACAACAAAACAAGGACAAAATAAAACTAATCTTATTAATCATATCATTAAACAAAATACTATACGCTTTTCAGTAGCAATGTTTTTTTTTATCTTAAATATTTTCTGTATAAATGGTTAAGTTACCAAATTTATTTCCCTATTCTTTCTTTTTTGTTTGTTTAATTTATTTACTTAATACACGTTTTCATTCGCAAATTGATCTACTTGATTTTTTTTCGTTTGCTGTTTCTTAATGAATTTTATTTTTCCATTCTGTATAATATTTAATAATTTGTCTATAATTAAATTATATTTGGTTTTTGCTTCCTTTGTATTTTTAATTTAAAAATTAAAAATATTATATTCAATTGTAAGTTGTTGTTTTCCTGTTTGTTTTTTTTTTTATGAAAAATTGATATGTTTATGTTGAATTAATGTTCCCATATTAAATGCTGTATATAATATTTTTTGTTTGATATATTATGCATGATTTTTGTTTTATGTTTCCTCCAGTAAATGTTTTTTTTTTTTGTTTGTAATTAAATTCACAATTTGTTGTCTGCTTGTTTTGTTAATTCTAAGTTTGTCTTTTTATGCTTCTGTCTGTTGCACATTTTGTTTATTTTTTTGTCAATATTTTCTGTCACTACATTTAATTCACGCACGATATTATTAGTTTTACATGATAGAAATAGGGTTTCTATTATTCTGGTAAACTAATGCCTACCGAAGGGGCCTATGCATTGTAGGTTTTTGTAAGAATGTCTGAAAATCGATGATTTTACGAAAAAAAAGTCTGAAAAAACAAGCTGAATTGATACTCAGCACTAATTCAGTTGCGATTTTGGTATATACTTTAGAATATTGGTTGCATAAGGTAAGAACTACTAACAAAGTTTTTTTTTTTATCTGGAAAATGTCCAATTGCGCTGAGTTAACTTACTACCCCATTTTGATAAGTTTCTACGTACTTTAAAATTTTCCGAGTGCCCATTTTGAAAATACACCCCAACAAAGTGGTCAGCTTCCGAATGCGAACATTATTATATTTATAGTAGAGATTGCTTACGGACATTACTCTCACTTATATAATATATATATTTATATTTTACACTTATATCCTATAGAGAAATAAAAAAGGCGCAATGAATGATATGCATTAGTATTTTGTTTTTGTTCATGTTTCATCCGTAGATTCCTTACTTTGTTGATCCTGTTTCAAATTGGACACTTGCAAAAAAATGCTGAAGCAAAATCGCCACCTCTACAATGCATAAGAATATAATTTTATACTAGCTTAATTTTACAGAGAAATGATTTTTTTTAATTTTTTCTTATATATCTTGGACGGAATATAAATATTTTTTTTTCTTTTCATTTACTTAAAATAATAAAGAAAACTATTTTAAGAAATTATTGTTAAATAAATAAGGAATGGAAAATTTCAAAACACCGAAATTTTTTTTATTAAATAAAATATTCAAATACTTTTAAAATTAAAGACAAAGAAAATATATAAATCTGTATATATAAGAGTGAAAACTTTGGAGTTAATTTAAAATATGCCTTTGGTATATAAACATTTTGATATTATAATTAAAATTATATGTAAGGACAACTTTGGTAATTGCTATTACTAAATAAACAAATAAAGTACAATTTCAGCAAACATAAAATGTTGCTGAATTAGATCAATATGTTGACAAAAATTAACTTAGAGTTAAAAAACATTTCATTCAAACCGAGGCAAATATATGTTTTATTTTTAATATATTGTGAAAATGCTATTCAGCGGTGCTGAATCGATAGAGTGATGAATTTGTATGTTTTTGTATGATAGGTCATTGATTGACGACAATGATCGCCGGTAAGAAGCACAACCAATATTTTAAACATAAATGGGGTTTTCTCATAGATATAATTCTGCTGTTCTGTTTCTCTTCAATCTTTCAAAGAAGTTCTGTTCTGGTTATACGTTTCAATATGAGTACCTACATGAGAACATTTAGGCAAAAAGAAACAAGTAATGGCAATATGCTGAATGGGATTAAAGTTTAAGAAAGTACTCAGAGTTGCGCTCAAAGCAGATGCACGTTCATTACTTGAGTGGGTATCCTGAACTGCACCATAACTTAATGAGACCATTGTGTTTCCGTTTCTGGATCAGCTGAACTACACACTTTGCTTTAGCAGCATTACTTCGAAATGCTTTCTACTTTAAGGTAACCGTAAAATAGAAAGCAAAATATCACACCATTTCGGACTCATAAAAATATTGATTTATCCTTGAAGGTCACTGAATAAGCTATATTTTGCCTGCTTAATATTCAGCAGGGCACTCATCCCGTCATTAGACGATTATCGTCGAAACGATAGCAATTTAGTACTAAAATTGCAAGTTCGAGAGCTTAATCCAGTTCGTTTCCCTCAAATGTAATGAAAGCTGACGATATTCAAAAAAAAAAATTCGAGCAGAATATAACTTCTAATGGTGATTTAAGTTTCGAAAACGATATCGTTCAGACGATCATTGATATACGGAATCTGCCCCCAGAATTACTGTGTTCACCCTGAATAATATTAAGCTGAATACATTTGCAGATAGCACAATCTCTCTAGTAAGGTGCGCTGAATTGCTTGATGGGGATACCCAAACCTTATAACGCAAATTCTTTCTTGAATAAATACTGAAATGAGTAGCGTTTTTATCGGCGTGTGTATTCAGCGCCATCAATTGAAACAAAGCCAACCGAAATTACTATTATCAGTCCGCTGAATAGCATACGCATTATAAGAAGTTGGAAAAAATCATCTTATTCTAAACATTTAAGTTACACCCTAGTGTATTTTCTTTCTTCTTACTCGCTTGGTTTTTTCTTTTTCTTAATTTAAATATTTTGTATAATATAACTTTATGTTTTTATTTTGCTTCGACTCTGTTCACAAATTTCTACGAAATATGATATGTAAATGATGTAATTCATTTTGTTTATTTCGTGTTTGGGATTTCAGTTTGTTGTTTACGACTTTTCAAGTACAAAATTGATTGTTCTTGCATTGTATTTGGTTGTTTTTTTTTTTAGTAACATTAACTACTTGATTTAGTAAGTTATGCGTTTCTGTCTTGCCATTAGTTTCTTGGTTTTGTTTTTGTTTTTTTTACTGTGGGCGGAAAACAGTTTTAGTTGTTGTTCAATCAAGAGGAGGAAAATTGTTCTTGTTAGCATTTTTGTTTGTTTATATCATTCTTGTTCTCCTATATCAGTAGCCAAATAGTTGCTGAATAGAATTGAATGTATAATTAACTACATTAGCATGAAAATTAAGGTTTTTCTTTAAAAAATAGTAAAAATAATTTATTTATCTGTTAATGTGAAACCCTTAAGTTTTTATTTCTTTCTTAAACTTTTCATGTTTCTTTCACTTTTTTTTGTTGTTTTTTTTTAACAATTGATGACTGTTTTTATTTTATTATTTTAATTCCTAATATGTAATATGCGTAGCATTATTCAATATAATTTTTAAAATAGCCTAATTTAAGATGTACTTTTTGTTAATTCTGTTTGTTATTTCATTTTCAACTGATTTTGTAAAAGAATGATCGTTTATCGTTGTTTATCCAGAATTCACATATTTTTCACTTTTATTATTTGTTGTCTCTTAAATTTGTTTTAACTAACTTATACAATTCATACAGTTTTCATATATTTTTTGTTTTACTTTAAGTTATTTTTTTTTATTTCTGTGTTTTTTTCTTAACTTTGTTTCACTTTGTATTTTTATAAATCTAGAAAGAGAGCTATGTAAAGGGCACATTCGGTTAAGCTATATTAATATATATTTTATTTAAATATTTTCTTTTAATATATATATTTTTATATATTAAATAGTTTTCTAAAAACAAAAGAAAAAACAAACAAACAGTTTTTAAAAAAGTTGGCAATTCAGCATAAAACAGAGTGAATAGAAACGCAAACGCCGAGCCGAACTTGAATGAGTTATGCCGACTGATTAACAAATGCATATATTAATTAGTTTCATACTTCCGAATAGACTAATTCAGCCCGACTGAATAAGATGAAAACTCAATATAGAAGTATAATTTTGGTCGAAATTGTCTTTAAGGTGGTAAATGAAGTGCTGAATTGCGATAACTTCATTGTAAATAATTATAAATTCTAGATAAAGTTCCTGTAAGATAGTTTTTCTTAGGATTTTCAAGTTTTCTTTCCTATTTTGTTAGATTATTTTTTTTTTTTCTTGTTTTAGTATCATTTTTTTTCTAATACCCTAAGTCATTTTTTAATTTAATATATTTGTATTCACAATAATATTCACAGTCATAAGAACTATGCATTTTATTATTTATGTATGTTGCTGTTTTAAATTACCTTTTTTGAAGTATTTTATTTTATTTATATAATAATTCTTTTGTTTTTTTTTTCTTTTAAATTATACTTGAAACTCAAGCTGAATAGGTTTCATATTTTGTTTTTGTTTTTTTGCTATTTTGTCTAGCATTTATCCTTTTCCTATGCATGAAATGTTTGCTAGCCGCTGCTTAATGTATTTTTTCTCTGGTCTATTAGATATTAATATTTGTACAACTTTGCGCGCATAAAGTTAAGAGAGAAAGGGAGGGAATAGAACAGAAAAAATATAAATCATAGAAATGAAGTTGGTTATGTTTGTAAATAAATATACTATGCCGCTACATGTGATGCTGTTGGTAGTACATATGAGTACAATCCTCCTCCTGGTCCTGCCGCTCCTGAAAATAATGCTGCCGGGATATTTGTCATTGCCGTCGTTGGTGTATTGGACGACGTCGAAACGGGTCAAGTTGGTGTTGCCATTAAAAATTGATGATGTAGTTCACGTTCTGCCTTCTTACTGAGCAGATCATGCCTTGATTCCATACCCGCTCCTCTGTTGACAAAAAGAAACAAAAAACATCGATTAGCAAGGGTGAATAAAACTTTTTTTTTTTTTTTTTCAAATATTGAGGATATCTTCTTCAAATTTGCATGAAAGGAACTTTGGGAGGATTTTTAGGTTTACTCCGAATGTTTATACAAAAAAATTATAAATATAAATAAACACAAAAACGACTCCAAGCTGCATCAGTTACGAATTTAGTCTCTTGGCCGTACACAAATTTTGACTTATTACTGCACTTTACAAAATAATACAAAAAAAAGGACAACAAGCTAAAAGTATTTTGCTGAATCGTTTATCGTGGCACTTTATTTTTTTTTCCAAATTTATGATCGAGATTTCCTTTTATTTATTTAAGAGAACACTCAGAGAAAAAAAGTCATGTGCAAGTGTTGGCATAAATAATACAGGATAACATGCGGGTAAATAATACAATCCGGAATGTTGTACCGTTTTGTTTATTTATATCCAACGTGGTCGAAGTGAAAATTCAATGTTTCTGTATTTTTTTTTTTTTGTTGGCACTTTCGTCCTGCAGAGGAACAATTTTAATAATGCATTTTCCAATACAAAAGCAAACAAACGGAAAAGTTTTTTCCTGTTCGCCAAATTGAAAATAAAAACGGTTTGTAGTTTGAGAGTCTGCTCAGCACACATGAGTGTGAAAATTGTGTGACGTGCATTTGAATTAGACGTTTCTTCCTTTCTCTTCTTATAAGTCAATAGAAAAATAAATGTCGAAGCCCTTTTTGGGTGTTTTTTTTATGCTTTAAACGAATTTATGGCATGTCCTGTTGGGTTGATGTTATTTTCTTTTTTAAGAGCAATCCGTTTCCAATAAAAAACAGTGAATTACTCGCACAAGGTTGACCCTTTTCAATTGCATAATAATGATAATAGCCGAAAGGTGAATCTTCTTCTCTATAGGGTGGAGGAAAAAAAGGACGATTTGGCGTTTTATTTATCGATAACGGAGACAGTTTTCTACTGGGTTTTGTCGATTGGTAGGGAAAGGATACGCATATGGAAATTATTTAAAGTGGTTAATGAAATTTTTATAGCACCCCGGTGGGCTTTTTGTTGAACTGGGAACTTACAGAATGGGAGTTGTTTCTTGTTTACATTTTTGTTTTAATGAATTAGAATGAGGTGCGATCAAGGGGAGATACGTGTTTCGACTGGAGTACATTACATTGCGAACACGATTTATTTGGAGTTGTTATTGATTTATGACGATGAGTTAACCTGTTGCAGGACATTTAGTGATGATGTTACAATATTTAGAGTGGTTATTCAAGGTCTCTTAAATTACCAGCAAATTTATTAATTTATTGGTTTTGTAAAAACATCGTACACTACACTATTTGAAACGTCTGCACCATCCTATTTTTCTACCACAGGAAATCTAAAATTTTATTGGATTGGATATAGAAATTTAAGTTCTGAAACTGATGGAATGCGTGTTTTATTCAACCACTGTATTAGGCATGTAAAAGAAAGCCCAATAAAATAGTTCACAGTCACATTTATGTATAAAGTTGTATATACGGAAATATTTTTTTATGTGTCTACTCATAGTTTTATTAAATGTTCTACTTCTCTTAAAAACAGTTGACCAGCAATGTCATTAAAACATTACCAGAAAGCTGCCAACATGAACTGCTGCTGTCAAGTCAATTCTACTGGCAATAAAAGTATGAAAAATGTATGAAGACACTTGATAAAATCCCTTCGCCAGGACCAATCGGTCTACTTTCGGCTTTTAATTCAGATCCAGCTTAAGAAGTAGGTACTTAAGAACTGCGAAACAACAATGAATTATGCAATCATTTACTCTGTACTCTAAATGGACCACTCATGAGTCGTTTCGCCTTATTTAAAGAAGTGCTGAATTGTTTTCAGCACTATTCAGCTCAGTTTGTGTTGCGAAAATTAGAAAAAAAATACACCAAAACAAAATGTCTCCACCCAGGTAATTGTCCAGTGACATTCCAGACTTCCTTTTCCGCATGTTATCCTTAATCATAAATAAAAAAATAGTAAGCCCCATACATTATGCAATAATAACAATTCAAGTTCTAAATGCTACAAAAAAAAAACACACCTAAACATCAATTTTACAAGTGCGACACTCGTGTGTATTATGTGGACTAATTTCATTTGCAAACAATCGAAAATTTGTGCAATTCAAATTTGCCTACTCACACAAATAATAAAAAAAAAAAAAACAACACAGAAACATCAAAATAACTTGCTTTTTCAAGAGATCAACCGAAAACGGAAACAACAAAAAATAATTCTAAATTAAAAAGAAATACATACGTCTCTAAAAAGATGATTTTGGTGCTGATGATTTTGATGGTGCTGTAGTGAATTTACAACAACTGGTTGTAGTGCGTTACGATTATTGGTAAGATTATTATTATTGTTTAAATTTGTGGTTGTGGTAGTGGTTAACATTGTTGGCAAAGTGCTGCAGGTGACCGGTACCCCTCCGCCCATCATTAGTATTTCATAATTCTGACCGTTAATCAATTGACGGTGGCATTGACTTGCATTGAAGACCGCCATTGATTGATGATTGGCTGCTACTGCTGCTGCATTGTTCATATTTGACATGAAATTATTGGCGACTGATGCTGCTGCTGCTGTTGTTGTTATATCGTTGATCATCTTGCTTTTAGCAAACTCAATGCGAATAGAGCCGCGATCCGATGACAGAAGATATTTACCTTGAAGTTGATTCATAGCAGCACCAGCACTAGCGGCATCTTTAAACTCAATAAAAGCAACAGGATTGTTGATATTGGCATTCATGATGTTGCTGCTGTTGATATACTGCTGGTTGTTGTTGATATTGATGTGGCCGTTGATTTGATTGTTGTTGCTGTTGTTGTTGTTGTTGCTGTTGTTGTTGTTGTTGTTGGTGATGTTCGGAAAGTTGCCATTACCACCTGTGCCAAGATTTGCAGTTGTAGTAGCAGTAGAAGTAGAAGAAGTTGTGCTTGTAGAAGTAGAAGTGAGATTGTGCGAACCTTTTGTGTGCATTCGGAGGCGACAAAAGCCAGGCATACTGTGCAAGTTTTTTTCATATAATATTATTAAATCAAATGTAGAATATATAGTTAATATAAAGACGTAAATATTTTACACTCAGTTTGATTAGATTTTTAAACAAATATAGTTTGCTTTGAAATGACTGTTCAAATAGCCACGCTGAATTATGTTCAGCGGAATTCAGCGTGGATTGTTTCGGAAGGACTGTCAGAATTTATTTAGCGGTATGAAAAGTGCACGCTATAAAAAGCTGATATGATGATATGGAAATGGACGCTTTTGAATATTTCTTTTGGGAAAGGCGATCTTACAATATTTTAACATAACATAAATTGTGCTCTGAGCTGAGTTTGGTTCACATGTCATGTTGCTTACTTTGTGTCATGAGCTTACAAAAAAGATAACTTGCTGACACAATCCAGCGCTTTATTTTTATTAGGTATAAGTTTCTAACTCATTCGGTATTGACATGGTGTGTGCTGACAAAATTTTAATATAATCCAGCGCAGTAATTACGGCTTAGCCGTGAAATTATACCAACGATAATCATGTCATATTTGTGGAATAAAATAGAATTTTAGCAGTATACATAGAAAATCATGAGTAACCCTAACCGATTTACATGTCTCCTGAAATAATATTGTTAAACTTAAACCACCGCGATGGCAAAAATCTTAAAGCAAGCAGAAGAACATTAAAACTGAAAATTCCTTCGGATCTTAAATTATTCAGCTCAATGGTTTATAAAATATTGGGATTAGGTATACGGTTAGAATTTATTTGTGATTTCTTCAAATAAACATTTTGATGTATTCAAATGAATTCAGCACCCTTCCAAGTTAATGGAGGGTGACATAATGTATCCACAAAACTGTTCCGTGTGATTTGAAAAGTTTTTATGCGTTGGAAAAGTTGAGCTGAATACAATTTATCAGCAAGTGAATCAAGGCAGCATTT
Source organism: Cheilosia grossa (assembly GCA_963082955.1). Lineage (NCBI taxonomy): Eukaryota > Metazoa > Arthropoda > Insecta > Diptera > Syrphidae > Cheilosia > Cheilosia grossa. The sequence goes on along the minus strand of OY720144.1, from coordinate 9,504,749 downwards.
GGCCTACAAAAATCACTCAAGTAGAGTATTTTTAGCTTGTGAGCATCAGTAAGAACATTTTATGTCAATTCAGCACATTTTGCATCGTTTTCTTTAAATGTTCCATTTCATTATCATTTGTTGTTTAGTAAAAAAACTTTTTTTTTTGTTCAAAATTCCACGCTGAAATTCTCTGAACTCTATTCAGCAAAGTTATTAAAATATCTTTACTGCCTTCCAACAGCTAGAAAGCAGTCACATTTCCTCCCACAAAACAAAGTCGACTTTGAAATAACTAATAAATAAAGTTACTGAACAGAAAATTACTGAAACACGTGTGTGTTATGTGAATATACTCAGGTGCTAGTTAATAAGGTGCGTTTTAATTTTCGTTTCACGAATGCATTAAACTTCTACAATGTTAAATGTATTTTTCTATAATTTTTTTAAACTGCAGCTGTTTTTGTATACTTTACGCTATTGGGTTATAAGTTACACATTAAGGTGAGGAGTACAATGAGAAAAAATGGTGACTAATTTTTTGGTTTAAATAAAGTATATTGGTCTCTTTAAATATGCTTTTTGTTATTGTGTTTTGTTTGCATAAAGTTCCAGATATTTGTTTTTTTTTTTTTAAATGAAAAGATCAAATTAAAATATCCTCACAATAAGAACAAAAAAAAAAAATAATAATCAATTTATTTACAATGGTTAAGAATGTTCTTGTGCTTAGCTTACCTTGAAAACACCTCTTTGAGTTCGTGTTCCGAAACGAATTGTCCAAGATTTGCTACAAACAACGTCGAACATGGTGCATTAGCGGCCAATGGAGGATTAGATGGATGAGTGTTACCGGCCGAACCAACTGGGCTGGCTAAAGCGGGACTTGATAAAAAATGATGCCCAGCAGCAGTGGCGCCCGGTGGTAGACCGGCCGACATATGCATTGAGGCTGGATGTATTGCTGTGGTGTGATGAGGCGGCATAGCCATTTGGGTCTTAAAAGAAATTCATCTAATTATTCATAAAGTTATGCTGAATAAGGGGGATTGCTGAAATGGTACAACTAGAACTAGAATGGTAAGATGCATGCAAATTTTGAATACAGATTTTATGGAATTTATTAAAAATATTTCGAGAACATTTTGTGAGCACTAGATGGCGTTAGTTAGTTTTTGAATGTCGTTTTTGTGTTTCAAATTGATCTGATTTACTTTCTAGCACTGTTTCTAATATGATACGTTTAGCCATCAAGGAAATGTCTTCACCTGAATGGAAAATGAAGGCCGTAGTCAAGTAAAAAAAGGATATTTCGATGCCTCCATTAAAAGTATTGAGTGAATCACTCTGCTTTTTGCTTAACTACTTTAAAAGATTGTTTCGGCGTACGGTTTTGTAAGGTTGGCTGCATTTAAAGTCCGAATAATTTTGCATAGATACAGAAAAACAAGAGTTCACATCATGTACATACCTAATCGTAATTTACCATCTGCAGTTGAAAACATTGTTAGCTGTGTCACAAACCACCCAAAGTCAATTCGCGGTATTTTGCAAAAGAAAACTTACTGAAAGACTACCTAATAGAGATTAGATTCAATAAGAATTATGTTTTGAGGCCGAACTTGAAAAATAGGACCAAAAGTGAAGCCTGGTCTACCCTGTGGTTTACTTAGAAGGAGGTGTTGCTAATTTTTATGTCTGGTCTTAATTGAGTTGACAAGTCTTAGTTTATCGTCAGTTTATTAATTTTAGGCAACTCAGTTATTAAAAAGTCGCCGCTAAGAATCGCGCTGAATAAGCTTTTCCATCATTCAGCGCCTACATAAATGTGTGAGCGATAAAACAAATGGCACAGATATTAAAAAGTCACTAGACTCTAAATTGTAAGCCATGAGACAGGCTTCAAATCGAATTGAGCTATTTTAGTTTCTCGTATATTGAAATAATAAATTAGGTTTAAAATATGTGACTTTGAGGTATGATGAATTAGCTTTTCCTACATGGTGAAGATGAAGATGACTTGCATTATATCAATAGCATCATATGCAGTCATTCGCCATCGAAATAGGTATACAACTGTTATAGTTGGGTGCTTCTAAAGCTTCGAGCTGCTTATACTTTGAGAAATAGAAAAAGCAGTATTGTGTAAATTTGTGTCACTGGAGACATAACAATCTATAAGGGAATTGACCTACGGATATTCACCTTTTATTTGGTTTATGATTCATAAAAATCGAATTTGAAATAACGCCGTAACCGGTACGACAAAAAGCATTGAAGATGATTTATAACATTTTAGGTAGACACTAATCAAGTTTCTATGAACGAGTACTTCAATTCAGCGTGGTTTAACACTGCCTAGTGTTTAGTAAAATAAAAATCCCACCTTATATCTACACCGAAATCTAATTCGTCGACTTACTAGTGCTCACACAATTTCCTCCACTAACAGCAAAATCAATTTAAACCAATTAAAATCAGTTGGAAAACAGCGAACAAAATATTCAAAACATGCAATACGATTTGCCATTCATAATAGATACTTACTTGATGCATAGGTTGCTCTAATACTTTATCAGTATTTAGTCAGAGATAGGATCTCACCGGCACTTGAGGATGCAGAGCCGGATGGACTAATGTCGCGTGCTGCAAAGCTGCAGCTCCAGGCAATTCACCTGCTGCAGCTGAATACGCTAACGGATGATGCCATAATTCCGGTCCACCAGGAAAGAATGGTCCACCCAAGTCTAAATAGAGAAAAACAATTTTTCTTCTCTCACAAATATGTTTAGGCTTTAACTTATGAACATGTACGTGTTCAATTTAATTATATGTTTTATTTAGAATCATTTTAAAAAGTTATTGACAAAAAAGCGCTGCAATCTGTAGTTTTAATTTTACTTTTCATAATTTGAACGAACAAGGAAATTTAGAAGGAATAAAGGATTTTTATTTATTTAATTACACTGCAACATGCGCCTATACCACATCACCTAACATCCTTACTCGAGATCGTATTCGTCTCGAACTTTATATTATATAGTTTACAAAAAAAAATTATGTAAACAAAAAGGACACACTCTGTTGCGGATTTTTTTTAACAAAACAAAATATTCACACTCACTTAAATTAGTTTCCATTTATTTTTTTAGGTGATAAATTTAGTGACTATATATATATAGATTTGGTTTTCATTTTTGTGATTTTGGTGTATGTGATATAGTGCGACATATTGCGGTTGTTGTTGAAGTTCACGTGACCAAGGGGGAATAAGTGGATGTGGGTGTTTTGGTTGGTGCTTGAGAAAAGCGTTATGTTGCTGGTAAAGAAGGATAACTTTGAAAAATTAATTATATTTGTTTTTCTTTCTTCTAGGACGGGGGAAGGTTCAATGTGCGCTGTTAAAACTAATTTACAAAATGTATATCTACTACTTTTCGTCAAGGAGTTTTGTTAAAATTTCATCTTTTACTACTTACACTAAAAAAAAAAAAAATATAAAACAAAATAAATGCAAAAATATTTGTTTGGTTTTATATTTTTTTTTTATCTATTCTTTTTTTTAAATTTTTTTTTTAAACTTTACTTACGTCCAGTGAGTGGGTGCATCAATGCAGGATGTGAGGCTGTTGTCGCTGTATTGGGCTGTGGTTTGGGTTTGCTCACTTTCGTGTTACTCTTGGCGAATTCCAAGCGAATTGTTTGGGGCATATCGGGATCGAAGCGTACACCCTGCTGCAAATGAGCGGTACAGCGGATAGTTTGGATTTTTTTTGTTTTATTTCAATTGCAATTTTTTTTTCATGTAGTACTTAAATTTATTTCTTAAATGTTTTGAAAAATGTTTTGGGAGGTTTGAAGAACTCAATGTAGTTGTTATGGTTTATATTTTTTATATTTAAGAAAGGCAGTAGTTTTAGAAAAAAGGGGGCGGGGGGCGATTGCGGATAGGGGGCTTAGAGTTGAATAAGAGAAAAAATACTAGTTATTAAGAAAATCATAAGATGCAGATTTTTGAAAATGTTGGCGTGGTAGTAGATATTTTTGTTTTCAACATTGCGTTATACTATCATAATAGATAACTGTTTACAGCTTTGTGTAAAGATTCAGTAGCTTGTTAAGAAAACGCCCTCGAAAAGTGTGCGGATTACCTAAACAGATCGTTGAAATCAAATGGGATGAGATGGGAGGGAACAGTTTTTCGAAAAAATGATTTATTTCTGCCTTAAGATTTAAGAGCCAATAAGTTCGAAGATAACAATGGTTGGAAGGACCCGCAAAATTGTTAAGGTAGTGCAATTTATGTTTTATTGAGATCCGTGCTTTGGTAAGTGGGATAATAAGTTGCTTGTCTGGAACCGGTGCGTGATGCAGTCAATTGTATAGTGCTTGCATTCTAACATTTTATGTATCTAAAGACCTTCTGTTTTTTTTTAATCCCTTATCTCAGAACAAATCGTGATTGTCCAGAAAAAGGTTCACAATGGTCTATCATGACACAATATGTGCAATTAAGCATACTTCTTTAGGTCAGGAATTATTCTTCTTTCCGGATCAGCTGCACAAAAGGCGAATGAATTTTAAAAGCACCAAGTAGCAAATTCATAAAAAATACATAAAACCTTTTTAAATTTTATATATTCTGCCTTTATTTATTCCTTTTGCACAGGACTGCATATTTTATCAAATAGGTTGGTGTATTAGCTATTTTTTAAAATTAAAAATTAATTTCAATTTAAAATTAATTGAAATTAATAATTTTAAATTAAATTAATCTCATCCCTATGCATTTGTTGCAATTGAGGGATTGGCTAAGTTGTGATGTATATAATATTTTCTTTGACATTCATCTGCTGACTAAGAAGAACTATTGAAGTCTGTTGACGACAATGCGCTGATGTTGAATTTTCTCATCGCCAGTTAAGTTATTTGCCACGAATTCAATGAAAGAAATGACAAGTGAGAAACACGGACTTATTTCTGAAGCAGTGGCCTTTGAAGACACCAAGTCTTATACTCTATTAATTACACGAACCCACTTAGAGTTTTTGCAAGCCCCGACTCTTGTGCTTCCAGGGACCATGCTTCTAGTTGATCAAGTCTTATGATGATCGTTGGCGGGATTTCGATGACGAATGATGAATGGTTCTTAAATACTTGTATTCAGATTCGGTGCGGTTCTATATTAAACGTCAAACGTAGGGCTATATACCCACCAGTCAGGGATTGAAAATGCTCATAAGAGTTGTAGAAATAAAGGCTTTACTATTTTCGAAGCATCATAATTGTTTCGTTGTCTCGCAGTCGTGCCTGGTACCTGGTAGTCTCAGTCTGACACGACAATGCCAAAAATTGTTACAGTTTTTTTACACTCGCATGTGGCCGATAAACAGACAAATAATTAACAGGCGATGGGAAATCCCAGTTATGCAAACGACAGTCATATTAAAAGCATATCCCTTGGGCTCAAAACAGTAACATCGCCGAAAGGTGAACAATTTAACAACCTGACAGAGAAATATTAGCTGTTTTCATTTTTATATCACTACCATTAAAAATAACAACATGCCTTACTCAAAATGATAGCTAGCACGAAAATATCCGCAAGGCACGCTTCCAAGTTACTTGCAATTTGCGTCAAAACTACAACAACGTAATCCCAACATTATGCGGAGTAAACTATTTATAGTGCGAGTCTCCCGCATAAATATAAAGGCATCCTCTAACTCCTGTGTAATATAATAAAATCCACAATTTCAATAGAATTGCCATGCGAAAGTACCCTTAAGGCGGAGAAGAACCCTATGCTATACCTCTTGCAGCATGGCCACGTACTTTACCCGAATGTTCGTGCTGTCGTGTACTTACAAAGTATATTTACATCGGTTATTATCTTTTGTTATATATATTTATTTATTTTATTTTTTGGATGATGAAGCAGACAAAAATACTTGCGTGCCACAAATAGCATAGATAACTATGCGATTACTATTCTTCGGTTCTATCTTACGTGCTTTCATTGCTACAACGTTGTTGAAGGAATAATTTCAGTTGGCGGCTGCAGAATTCACTCGGGCGTATACGTACTTTCCAGGTGGCGGCCGCCCACAAAACAGCATTTATCCTTTGATTTTATGTACCCCGAGTGGATTTTCGCATTTTCGTGATTCACCTGACTTGGGTGGGTGGGTTTTTTCTTTTCTTTTTACTTTTTTAGGGTTCGGTTCGACCTAAATTTTTCGTTATATCATTCGCATTTCAAGTTTTCTTTATTTTTGAAAACTGCTCTTTGACATGCAACCATGGGGAGGAAGAACACGTTTTTTTTTTCATGTTTTTCATTCGTTGGTATTCATTTGCTTAAAAGGATGTGGGGGTGAGGGGAAACCATAACTACTGCCTTTCTTATGATTCGCTGGAGGAAAATATTCCATTTCAGATCTGAAAACCAGAGAAGAGAACAGAAAATTCGCCAAAAATACCGCCGCATTCAGGGAGAACTTGGGGAGGGAGGCGAGTTCTCCATGAATGGTTTCAATAAAAATTCAAAAACTTAAAAACTTTTCAAAAAAATCAAAGTAGGGAAATTAAAATTTACAAAAAAGAAAAGAAGAATTTGTATTTATTTTCCATTTATCAAACAAACAAAGAAATGAAAGCTTTATCTCGGTTGGTATTGTTTTTTTTTTTTTTTTTTTTTTTTGTGAATAAAGTGGGAAGCCACAAGATTCAGCTTTGGGTTCTGTGCTTGTTTTTGTTCGAGAGCTTATTCAATTTGGTTTTGTGAAAGTTTGTGTTTATTTATTTTGTTGTTGGCGGTTCTTTTATTTTTGTGATGTTGTTGTGACATAACGAAGGACTTTGTTCGTTGGTAAAAAAAAAAAAAAAAAATTTGTCAACTAAACCAGAAATTTTGATAACGTTTCCTTTTTTTCAAATTTTATAGAGAGATAGGGTTGATATAGAGTGGGAATTTTGTGAATGTGCAAACGCAATTAATATGTAATATTTGTTTTCATTTTGAAGTTTATAAATGTATCCACAAAAAAATGCATAGTATTTATATTTTAGATATACTAGTATATTTATATATGGGGGTTGTGCTCATGCAATTCTTGGAATGTTTTCAATTTTACTTTATTGGTATACGTATATATTTTTCTGTAAAATGTACAATATTTTATTGAACACGATGAGTAGAAATAAAAGTAAAAATAAAATTGAAAAAGAACTAAAGTAAGAAAGTAAAATGGTTCTTACAAAATTTGTATTAGTTATGCTTTGAAATTTTTGTGTTTTAAATAAGCTTTCCTTTGCTATCGTAATTTTATTAAATATCTTATCCTACAGGTATGCAATATCTTTGAGCCCACACCCGAGGGACGTCCTAGTAGAGGAAGACCGCGACTCAGGTGGCGCACGCAAGAGGAAGGGGACCTTAACGTGCGAAACTGGAGACAACTGGCTGCAAACACTTGTTGGTTAAGACAGTCCACTTCGGACTGTAGCACCACCTTAAGTTGGTGGGTAAGTATGCAACATTATTTTGAATTTCCACAAAAATCGATCGCTAACACTGGGTAGTTCTTGGAACGTGCACAAGGAACCTCATATCCTGCAGACTGCACTGTGTGTGCAACTAAATACTTAATCTTGCGCTTAAGGTTCGACTGATCTTTTATGTTTATTTTATGTGCTGCATTTTTGCAGTTGTATAGAACAATCCACCATTAGCTACTGTCAAATTATTTCTTTTAGGGAATCGTTGATAGTTCACACTTTTCTTTTTTTACATGTCTCAAAGCTTGGCGCGACAGGATTATAAACGTACCTACCTAAGCATAGTTCTAAACACCTATTTTCGGCGATTTTTCTGTCTGGGGATGAATGGAGTCCGAATGGTTGAATTGAGAATCTTCTCCAATACTCTCGCGAAAGAGGTGGCGCAGTGGAAAAAACCGTAAGACCGTAATTTGTGTTTTTTCGGAGATGGAACCCCAGAACCTTCGATATGTGATTTCACTTACCATAGTCATGGTCACCCGTTCTAAAATACAATCTTAATTCGCAGACTATTGGGCTTGCAATGCACTGTCGACAGTGCGTCATGTACATTTTCCAGTCGATAAAGGTTTTCGGTTCGATAGAAGAACTAGTAAATCAAACTGAAGGAATCTGCATTTTTGGAATATTTTGAAGTAAGTCTTATATACATAATAGACAAGGATTTTTTAAGTAAGTTAGTTTGTACATGAAATGGTTTAAGATAATTAAAAAAAAAAAGTGCATGACTGGTTCCCATTTAACTTGCAAGTTTTAGCTGAGATCGTAAATGCTGCTAATTTAAGAGCTTAGCTAAAAATTCTGAGTTCATATAGAGGTTCATACTGAGTGCAAACGCGGGCCTAAGAGTAAAAATTAAAAAAAAAAATAAAAAACTGTAAGGCACTTATTTATGAAAAGTAAGTAACCGGACCGAAATTTAAATTTTGTCAAATTTTGTGATACCTAAGGAAGTACCTACTGGAGTGGCACATAATTCACGCACAGGGTTGAGAGCTTCATTACTTTTTTACTGGCCACTATGTTCTCTTATTCTTTAACAGGATTTTCTAAAAACACATCAAAAGGAGCATTTCAGTAACGAACAATGTACGATTATCATTAAATCTAACTTTGAAATTCATTCGTCAAGCTGTCATGCGAACTGAACCAAAAGTTTCTGAATAATTAAAAGAACTAGTTGTTTAAATAGCAATCGTCCGTCAATCGTGTATATGATTGATACTATTTAGTGTCCAGGCTAGATTTAACGAACTCACAATGGCGAAATTTCCCACTTAAAATTACCCATTGTGACTTGCAAAATATTTCGTCTGAAGATTAAAAATGATTGTTAGTAAGGATCATAGTCAATAAAAATATTAAGATAAACCGAAACTGTCCGCCAGATTAAGTCGGTTGGCTTGAGATCTATTCCATCTAGCGAAACTAAGTTCAACCATAAATTTATGCAAATCTACAAATACTATTTATGTAAAATTAACAGACATTTGCGGTACATAGGAAGATATTAGAAAATTCTTTTCAAAAATATTTTTCAATGAATTTAGTTTCCCTGGATAGTTTCTTTAAATTCCAGGCTATAAGCGATAACTGTTGTCCTTCTGTATTTATCGAGCATTTTTTACGTAGCATTTTAAATTCGTAACCTAAGCAAAATGTTCGCAACAAAACTATAGAAATAAATAAATAAAAAATAAATTCAATACTTTTAACGATTAATACCAATTATTTGCTTATTCAAAAGAATCAACTACGTTTTTTTTTACTTTCTTTTTAGTTGTACATACAGTAGTTAAAAAAAATTGCACTTGCACATTTCCAAAAAGAACAAAAAAATAAATAAATAGAAAACAAAAATCTAGGTATAATTTAACTGTGTAATATCGTGTGCCTCTTTGTGATTTATATTCATATTTATATAATATTTAACATTCCTGTTACTAATTGAAAAATTATTAGAAAGGTAGGGTTTATATATTTATATAGTTTCTTGTTGCATCAAATTCAATGCGATTTTCATTTGTACTATATAAAAAAAAAAATTATAAAAGGAGTTGCTTTTAATATTTCCAAAAACATTTTTTTTTTTCATAATTACATCGATTTAAATTTAGCAAATAAATTAAGGAGAAACAAAATGAAAATGAATTTTTACCTGTAAGTCCTGTTTAGCTGCCTCGGCTCCGGCTCTTGTGTGGAATGTTACAAAACCAACTGGCTGTTTGGGATGGATGGAAAGTTACAGTATTAATATTGAAAAAATAGTATGAAAAAAAATAAAGTCAATTTTGATTGGCCATCCACTTACCGATGCAGTTTTTCCATTTTTACTGGTGACCTTTAGCAGAGATCCTTCATAGCCCTAGATAAAGAGAAGAAACACAATTTACCATCCGTTTAGGAAAAATACCACCTCCAAACTCACCTCGTAAGCTCTGAATAATAGATACAACTCCCTGGGCTTAGCATCCATTGGCAGACCGCTCACAAAAAGCGTTCGAACCTGCAACAGAGGAAGAAAATCAAAATGAATTTCCAAAACATTTCACGCACTAAGTAGATTCGTCAAGGAAAACAAAATATATATTTATATATAGATCCTTAAAAATAAATCATGCGACAGAGATACAAGTAATAGATCCGTCGTTTGAAAGGTCAGATTAGGGGTGGCACAATGGCTCATTCTGTAAAGTGTCATCATAATCATTATAGCGGCAAACAAAAAACGGAAATAAAAATAACAAATCACCGACGGATGAGTCAGAAACTTTTTTTTTTTTTAAATACGTACACCCCGCCCGCAGTTAATTATTCAAGCACGAGCGTGACACTGCGTTGACTGTTATAATGTTCCTTTTTGTCACGGTTAGTGCAGAAAGTGGAATAGGTTCGACGAAGCTATTCTTAAAAGGATCAACAGCAAACACATTTTCCACTCGATATGAGGGGCCATATCAGCCGTTATATCAATGTGTATTCTATGTAAAATAGCGTACGTACCTATAGGACATGCATCCTTCTCATCATCATCATCATCATCCTATCCTTGTTGTTTTTTGAGAATACTATGGTTTGACGCCCGATGTATGGTGGAATTGTGATTACAGGGGAACCTGTGCACGATTACAACGTGTTCTATCGGCAAATCGAAGTCATCTTCTTGTGTGTATATACATTGAAGCAAAAATGAGAATAATAACAGAAAACGTTAATCGCACGGGGGTTGGTATAAGGAGGGTCACGTGACAAGTGCGGTTTGGCTCGGTAGACAATAGATGTTAACTGACAAACAGAAGAGGAAATCATTGCCATTGACAAATAGGGATGACATCTAGTTCAGCTGGTTGTCCCTCATCAAGCCTGATAATATTCCAACGTCAAAGAAGGAAGTGACTATGATTGTCAGTTGTGCAAGCTGGTGGGAGGCTGGTGGGAGGCAGCTCTGCCCCGAGAATATGATCACGTTATTTTGGTTTAAAATCGTATTCCACTCCATTTGATTTGCGTTTGGTCGAGACCTTTCTTTAAACTCGTGATGCACATTTCTGACTTTATAGTGATGCAGAGTGGAACTCTTTGCATACTTTTAGAGCTGAAATATTATTCGGTTTAATTTTTCATTGACTTGTCTGTGGGTTTGTGGTACTTCCAAATAATTTGCTCATTCTTTTGACAACTCGTGGCCATGGCAGAGTGGGTGGAAGGCTAGGAAGTCAAGCAGAGTCGGTACAAAAACAGTCTTGTAACATGAATAAGCCATTTATAAAACAGAATCCAGAATAATTTTCCAAAAAAATAGGGCCGACTCCCTGAGAAAATTTCTGGTGCAGCAACATTTATACGGCCTTTCGATCATTTTAAAAGTACCTACTAACTTCTGTCTAAGATAACTCAATACTTTCAAGCGCAAGCTCTAAAAAAACAGGTCTGTAGGACCCTAGGCCTAGCTTCTCACAACCATTTTGTGTGCGTTTTTTATTATTGGCCCGAAGGGATCTACAATATTATGCCGAGTCCAAACGGCTAATTGAAAAACTCTTTCAAGACAATTATACTCTGGGATGTTTGTCAGACGTTCGCGAGAGGTGGCGAAGTGAAAAACCCTATGTTTGAATTTGGGTTAGCTATAGCACCGATAATTTGGCAATTCAACTATAATTCCACAATGTACTCGGTTAAGCATAAGTGAGGTGGAAGTCGTGTGAAAAGCTTATTCATAAAATTGGATCAATGGGAAAATTCCAGGAGGAGAACTCCTTACACTAGTACCGACAACATTCAACTGAACACAGTGGACTCAGTCGAGATTAAGGTGCTAGTTACCTGTGGAGCTACAGCTTTCCGTTTCGTAGCAGCTCAACTTTTTAAAATATACAATATGATGCAGAACAATTTTAAAGAGACAAAGGTTTAGTGAAAAAGAAAAAGGGAAACAACTGTAGGCCTATAGGTGCAGATTTTCTACTGGGACACACTTCGAAAGACATTTTCATTAACCCACAAAAATGAAGAAAAAAGTGAAAAATCCGAAGGATCAAAAGAAAGAGACGACGAAGATGAGTTCGAAAAAAATCGAAAAAATGTGTGCCTCTGAGGAAAATATTTAAAACTTAAAAAAACGCATAAGTTATTTTTTTTCCCTTGTATTTTTTCCAAACACCTCTGAAGGCGGTTCGGGGCTTAACTGAGATATTTACAGAAAATATTTTAAACTGGAAATTGATATTAATCTCAATTATAAACATCAGAGGTTCAGATTCGTCATATACAGATAAAAGTGTTTAAGAAAGCGGCTTACCAAATTGCCCCCATCAAAAGAAAATAATTGGGGGCTCAAACAGGAGAAAATTCAGACCAAAATGTTTTCCCAAAAAAATTTCGTCAATGTTTAATTTCCCTTCCTATTGTAAGCTTCAGTACAAACCTGTTGTTTGAGGCTCAACCGTGAATTTTGTTGAAAAAATTGACAACGATATTGTAAAAAAAATGAAAGAAAAGTATCCGCCATATAAAATTGGAGCTATACCGGGACATATTTAAAGCAAATTGTTTTTGAGGGAAATGAAACTACAATCGATATTCATAGTGAAACGGTGTACATCTGAAACTCCGTTGAAGACTCGCTCAAAAAATATTATTCAAGCTTCTTGTAAACTGAAGATGTAAGCTCAAATATTCAGGTCGAAGTTCGGTGCTGATTTAAAGTTGCTTTTAGCTGAATGCAAGTGTGAATCTTATGAAGGTTTTTAAATGTCCATAAATGACAATCCGTAGCTGGCATAAGAAAAACTAAAATTTTTGAAGAGCAAGTTGACATAATTAGGACCTTTTTTTTAATATATATCTTGGTAGAAATTCGTGGCAATGATATCTCAATAAGTCTTTTGTGTGCCTTGTGCGACATACCCCCTTTAAACCTAGCCTAGTGCTGATCTGATAGTAGGTTTAATGTGGGTGGTCATTTTGAGTAAACGATTTTATACTTAATAGAGTTACTTTGCTTTACTCATACCTTAAGTGCACTGCACGTCACCTCTATAGCCCTAGTCCGCTTTTAACACTCACTCTGCCGCAACCCAAAAATATGCAAAGTTTTTTATGCAAAGCAGCCATGAAACTCGACTTGAGGCAGAATACCACGTCAGCATCCCCAACCTACAAAATCACTACCCCGCAAACCTGAAGGTTATTATTTTACAGAAGACAGCCGTAGAAGGATCACATTTTCCCTAGAGCAACATATGCGAGCGCATATCATTTCATTATTCCAAGCCCCGACACGCAACCACCAGACAGAGGCACCATCAACTAATCCAATGCAATGCATTCAGACTGCCAGGGTACACGAGGGGCCATACAGAGGGACACTGAACAATTACTCAGACAGTATATCTGGTGTCCAAACGCAGCGTGGAACTCGCACAATATTCTGTCATCCGAGCGTGGAGCATTAAACGTGATCTCGTTATAGAGCATGATATATGTTGATTAATTTTCATAAATTTTCACTATCTGCCATTTCACAGAGCATGGATAGACAATGTGTGCTGCAAGAGAAACTCCCCGAAGTTTGACCACTGAAAGTGATGTCAATCCGACACAAGATGTGAATCTGCTTAGCATACTGTGGTCCGCGTTTGTTAATGAAAATCCTCCGCCACATGATGCTGATGCATTCTATAACGAAATCATAGCTTGCCAGCAAAGCTCAAAATACCCCTGTGGCAGCAACCAGCAACCCTTGTTGGGCGCTTCCGTCTTGCGATGCTCGCTTGCTGTCTGCCGTCCTTCTTTGCCGTCTGTGATGTGATGCCGGGCCAAATATTCTTGTTTATTATTATTTATGGGCGACGCATAGAGGGCACTGCCTGTCACACACATCCCTTGTGATGTGTGGAATATGATAATTAAAAAATCTCATCGTGTCATCGTCATCATTTTCAGAAAATTATCTCTGCCTCCCTACAGCGCATACCAGAGAGAGACAGAGAATGAGAGAGAGAGAGATGATTCCGTGTGCACGGTGAAAATAGAAAATGCACAGAATAATTGAATGAAATATGGTTGATCGTGCTTGGTGTTCACTTTGGCTGTGCTGGGTTGCCTCCCTGGCAATGGGGACTTTGCTAAATGCCACCGCCTGTCAAATGAATTATTTTCCCAGTTTTGTCATCGGGATGTGCATGTGATATCACCAGAAGCAGCCAGCAGCAGTATCCCATGGTATGCTGATGCTCGAAGAGGAATTTCGAAATGAATTGAACGGTAATTAATTGCTTCGCTCCGCGTGGTCTGTCGCTGTATAGTTATGAAGGACCGCACGAGAGAACGATTTGAAATATTTATTGCGCGAAATTGTTTCTATGACATTTCGACCCTCGTTCTCGCTCTTGTTCTCTCTGTCTGGCTATTTCGTTTCTGATCCAAATTAATTTTCTATGGCAATTCCTATATTGGCAAACATAGGGTTTTTCTATGGGTGTAAGCGTATGAGTGTACTTACCCCCAGTGCGATGTTTTAATTAGTCAGTGTCGGTGAAAGGGATTAAAGGATGATGATGGGTATTTATGGAATATGTTTTGTGTTATGCAATTGTATAGTACAGTGTTGATTAGTGACAGCGAATAGCACCACAGCGTTAGGCTGGGACCAGCCTAAGCATTTTTGACAAATGCAACCCGAGTACAGTGCTGGTGGTTTTTTGAAAGCCAATTTATCTGTTAGCCAATCGGTAAGAGAATATCATGAATGGAAGAACCAGTATGCGGATTTTATGTGGGTATTAATTGGTGATCAGTCAAGTCGAGTGCGATTATTCGACTAAAATATATTTAGGGGGGCGATTTTGTCAGGGAATTAAATGGCAGAGGAATATTATTGACACACGCGCTGAGCAAAAAGTCGATTAGGTAATGAAACAAATTTAAATATGGAACGCTAAAGTGTTCCATTCAACAAACAATTCACAGCCAGGTTGACATAGCAGCCCTGTCGTTTGTAGATTCTCGTCATTTATTCATGGGTAAAGGGTATTTTGCGCGGATCACTTTTTGATTTGATTTCAAATTAGGAAAAAATATGTCCTTAAGATAGAACAAGTACCGAAAAGCTCATGACGTAATAGAGATAGTGATGGAGGCTGTTAGACCTTTCAATGAGTTCCGAGTTGAGATGCAATAAACCAAAAAGCAGAGCGTTATGTTGGCAACTGAGGACAAAGGAGCAACAGATATATGTAGGAGAGTTATACTCTCGGATATTTATACATAAAGCTGTCACCAAATCCTAGAGAATAATGTATGAGGAACTACGTCTATACTTGTATGAAGAAGAAGAAAAATAATATGAAGACAAAATGAGATTTGGGTACGTTGCGTACATAACAATAAGGCACCGAAGGACATTCTTCGATCAGTAACATCCGCATGGCGTGGTTTGTGACTTTCGCTTTGAATTTTCGCACGTACGTCACAATAAAGGAAAGTACATGCTAAATTACTTGTCCCTTCAACATTTCACCGAGAACTTCGCAAAGCAGTGAGTCTACTTCCTGACACAAATTCCATTGCCCAAGGGAAATTAAAAATTGGGCAATCATCAACTTTGACAGCATTTGCACTTTCCTCCTTGTCAAACTGACAAAACGTGTGTACTCTGTTGTTTTCTCCACAGAAAAGAAAATTCAAATAAAAGGGGAAATAATTTAAAATTATGTAAAAATAAACAAAACAAAAAAAAAAAAAGAAGTAGATACATTCAAAACAATGTTACCCATTTTCTTACACAATCTTTGCACGGCAACGTATGCAGCACTAAGTGTCTACTCTACTCTACTCTACAGTACACACCAGCAGCGTCATCATCATCGTCGTGATCCCATATAACCTACAACATACGCACGCTCATAAATTACCAACTAATTAACGTGCTAAAATTAACTTATTACGAAGCGTAATATAACGACAGGGTGTAGCGCACTACAAAAGTCTCCCAAAATGTATATACCCCCCTCTCTCAGCTGGAGATGGTTAGGCTGCCAGGTATGGGGAGGGTGAGGGATAGTCAAGTGCATGGCTGAGAGATAGAAGACGAATGTCAAGAAAATTGCGAGCTTGTTCGACATGATGATATTTTTTTTTTTTCGTTCACTTCCTCCTGCTCCTTGCCTGTGTGTAGTTGTTCGTCTTCCATCATTTCTCTTTCGGTTAATACGGTAAATTAAATCAGTTTTTGCGGTCTATGAATTATGTGCGATAATATGATTGAGGAAAATCGTCTCGTCGTCGTGAAACGTTTAGTCTTTGATGGGTGTGGGTGTGTGCGGGTGGGCACTTTTGGAGGGACAGCAATCCAATTAAATGGAACACAAATGATCAGAAATGTATTGGATTGGAAATGAGGCAAACGAAAGAGGCACCAAGTGTACGAATTTCAATTTAAATATGAAATTAAGTAACGAGTGACGGAGATCAGCTCGGGCTGTTAACGTATGCAAAATGGCTTGCATTTTAAATTGTACTGCATGCTTGCAGACAACTACTAGTAAATGACGAGCAAGAATAACGGAAGAGGCGACAAATCATCAAGCGAGTCATAAAAGTCTACGAGTCAGTAGTGAACGACGAGTAGTAAGCTGACTGGCAACTATTTCGACGAGTAGACTACAATTAAAGAGCGAGCCTCAATAACCGAGTATGTACGTCTACGTAGCATAAGTCTAAAAAACAAACGAACAGCTACCTAGTAACTGGAGGTACGGACAAAAAAATGTTACTTAAGCAACATATTTGTGAAAAAAATTGATAAGCAGGAATTCGTTGCTAGAAACGGGAATATCTGAATTATTCGTTTGTTTTTCAGTAACCTACTTAAACGAGTTGGTTTACTTAATCTTGAAATAGAAATCAAGTATCGAGAACGCAAACCACCAGCGAGAATAACTAGTAAGTAGTTGCAAATGACAGTAAGTTAACAACGAAATAGCAGAGAAAAAGTAACAGCAACGAGTAAGTAGCGAGTAGCGATTAAGCAACTACCAACCAGCGAGTAGGTATAGTAAGTGGTTGGCAGCGACAATAATGAGTAAGTATCGAGTGAAAAAATACCGAGTAAGGTAAGTAGTTGAATCAGCGAGCAAACAGTAAAATAACAGCTGTAAGCATGAAGCAAGTGACGAGCCAACAGAGAGTATCTAGTACAAAGTTAACAACAACAGCAAAGTTAACAGCAATTTATATCGGCGAATCAAGGTAACAACATTTAGCTTGGACTAATAGGTAAGTAGTTGCCATCAACCAGACAACAAACTAACAACGAGTAAGTATCAAGCGAGTGGCGATTAAGCAACTACCAACCAGCGAGATGGAAGTAAGTGGTTGGCAGCGATTAATAAAGGTGAATATCGAGTAAATAACGAGTAGCTAGTAACTAGTAAATTGTAGCGAGTTCCATGAAAGTGTGTGTGGCTGGTAGACTTTTAAAATTTTTTAATGAAATTCACATCGACGCTTGGCCAGAAATGCCAAAACCGCTGTCCTGGCATCTTATATCAAAGCGAGATGGAAATTCCTTCATAAGCCCTTAGATCCCCACAACATCTACATGTCTAACCGCTAAATTCAATTACCGTCACTCAGTCTCAATTTGGACAGCAACTATGTCCGTCTATAATACGCAACCATCAGGAAACAATTGAAGCCTCAAAGACATGTCCTTCACCATGGAAATTTCACAAGGAAGCACTCATGCTCAAACTGTACGACAATTATTTCCACGTGAGCGAAATGCCAAACAAACGCCCATACCGCCCTTAAGATCTCTGTGACCTACTTCCACATTGTCGCCAACCCATCCTGTCACTGCCATTCTCTCCCTTTCCTAATGTACATACCTCCGATGGACACGTCACGTGATCGATAACCAAGCGACCCTTGCGGCCAAACTATGTGTCATAATTGCCTAATACCACACATCCACGACTACTGAGCCTTGTTATCCGATTGCAAAAAGTGTCATCTACCCAAACAGCCGCAGAGACCCAAAGCAGCTGGAGGCAACACCACAGACACCAGCACAAGAAGCACAAGAACCAGTAAGTGTCACAGTCGAGGAGTTATCGACCTGTTGTCTGGCTGATTGTATTCGTGTGAGGGCACAAATTGTGTGTTACTAACATTTCACCCAGTTTATGCCGGGTGACAACAATTATGATCACCAAACGGCAAGGACATTCCCAAAGACGACTTGTGGTCGAAATTGTTTCGAGTTCGATGGCCTCGATTACTTGATGCTGCTCGTGTATTGATGACGGCAATGGTCATGCAGAAGGATTAAGTGTGGTTAAAGGAGTAATGTTGCGCTGCAGTGTATCGTCCGGTATCGCCCGGTGTCGTAGCCGCAACGGAGTGATACACTGAGGTCGGGTAAATTGCCTCCGATTATTATTGCAACCATTGTCGTGTAAAGCGATGCAATCTCGCATCGAAGTCGTACATTTTTGTCAGCCACAGGCGTACTTTGATATGTTTTGAAATTGCCTTGCATCTCAAATGAGATGAACGCTCAGCTAATATGCTGGGGAGAGTGTCTGTCAAATTGCAGAGGCCATCCCCACACAATTAAACAAGAGGCCCTCGCACACAGTATCCACTTAAAAGAAAACAGAGTCGAAATTTAAATGAAGTGGAATAATGGCACACCAGACGGGACAGAGCACACACACATACACAGGCACACCCTGAGGTAAGCCACAAAATTCCACTTTACATTGCAGAATCATGCTCTGATGACAACACACCAAGAACGTCACGAAGGCTAAGTGGGAGTTCTTCATGACCGCATGCATCGCTTCACATAGAACTCCACATTCGCATTGACTTCGGCACTCGCTCACACCATTTCGTCTGATGTTTTATGAATGGAATTTCAAATAAAGTATCTTTCGTCGAGAAATTTATTACGACCACCGAACAGAGGAGGCATGCCTGCCTCAATCGGTGAGCACCAAAAGTCATTCATCCGAATATAGGATGCCAAATGTGCTGATACAATTTGGTATCCCTATAGGGGGCTTGTATGTGTGTGTATTGGAGCGGTAGACCTCTGTGAACTGCATTTATACGCCGAAGGTGAAAAATCAACATGTGGGACCATAAATTTGCACCACAAATATATATGCACACATACACGACTCGAATGAGTATATACGGATGGTGTGGTGTCCCAGAGAAAATTGCTTCTGAGTCGAGTACGTACATGAATGAATCTTTAATGGCGAAGGAGTATCTTACAAATTTGTAGAAGGCCAAGCGAACGAATTATTATGCCCTACCTAGTGCATCATAAAAATAGTTTTATGCCCGACCGCTTTTGGTCGTAAATTTACGAGAGAAATTAACTGAACGGGTGTTGGATGGGTTATGGCGTCTTTATGGAGGGGGAAGGGATTCTCGCGCGATTTATGGAATGCAAGGTGGTTGCTGAGGCATATAGATTAACGGCGACTAGTGATTATGCCAGGCATTAGGGAGTGACAAGGTAATGAAAGTTGGGCGCCATAATGACTTTTGTGTCCTACATTGAGGCAGGTTTAAGATGAAAAGAATCAGCACACCTTGGCCACTGACGTTAAGTCCGCTGTTCCGGACAACCACCATTCAGTTGCTGCTACAATCCGGTAAACAAAATGTCGTTTAAGCATGGTATACAAAGTCATCTTCAAAATACCAAGAATAATCCTTATCACTGTTTTCTTCAGGCATTTCCGCATGATAGAGCTTTAATCTGAGCAGAATCAGTCTGAGTCGTAGTCCCAGTTCCATGCCTACCTACAATGCCGTCCACAGAATTTCAATTTGTATGAGGGGCTGCACATAGAAATTATTAACCAAGAACTAGGTGAATAAGAACGGCTTTTTAATGTTTTATGTGTGTCATGAGGGGGTCAAAGTTTAACCCCCAACAAAATGTTGAGTTCAAGCTTTTGCGAGCTTCTGTCAAAACAGACAAGAGTATAACAGTCCTTAGAAGCCTTCTTCGCCATTCTAAGTCTACAGCAAACAAACTTGAACATTTCTGAAGCTCTTATTGAGAAACTAAGCGTAGAAGCAGTTGCGCCATCTGTCTACTTTCTTTAAAATCAAGTATATAACTGAGCTAGCTCTTCACCACTAGATAGCAGCACTTTGCGTTCAATGATATTTGAAGACTAACAACAATCATTTTATTTATTTATTTATTTTATTTTATTTTATTTAACGTACAATTGTCAGAGTGACAAGTGTTGAATGTACAAGCAATCTACCTAAAAAATTTACACAAATTGTCGATGGGGAATAACATAAAAGAAAACAAAAAAACTAATTCAATTGTTTTAGAAGACAATGAAAAAAAAATAAAAAATGTAGGTACACAATATTCACAAAAAAAAAAAAATAAATATATTTATGCCTGGATAGTACAAAGACAACAACCATTTCTTAACACCTTTTAAAAATAGATTTTTATCCCTCTCACACCTAATAATATCTGGAAGTGAATTAAACAAACGGGGTGCGGTGGCGCAGTAAAATCTTTTAAAGTATGCTTTATAAATTGAAGGAACAGTTATCAAACTTCTAGCACTGACGCGCAAATTATAGTTATCTACGTATCTTACAAAGTAAAAACCCGGGTTTTCGAAAAATATTTTCAAGACTTTGTAGCAGTAAAGAAGATTAAAATATGCACCACCGCAACAAGAGATACCATATTGCAGCTTAGATTTTAATTTAATTTAGATTGATTGTGGACGATATATAGACTAAGATGATACAGTTTTCTTACAACTTATAAGGTATTGTTTAGGATAAAGTGTATGATTATTCCAACAGAGCTTGTTATCTAACACTATACCTAAATATTTAAAACCGTCAACACACTCTATCCTGAAACAAACATTGCAACAAGATTTAAAATTGTTGAACGTTATAAAATTATCATTGAGATTGGTGAAGCAAAATTGTGTGCAACTTGGAGAGTGACAATAAATCGGCAAATCATCACAGATATTACTTTTGATATTAAATATCATAAATTTGGTTTCATCACTGATCGTGAGTTTGTGTTTTATGAACCATTTTCTCAGTAAATCGAGATCATAGTTCACATCCGCAAAAATATTCAGCAAATTTGTAAATGAAAGAACAGTATCACCAGCAAACGATGTAACTTTATCTTTGAAAGGTTGCATAAACAATGAGTTGAAATACATCAGGAACAAAATTGGACCCATAACTGAACCTTGTGGAACACTAAGTTCAATGTAATTCGGAGCGCTGTAAATATTTTTGATCTTAACCATTTGGCTTCGATTTTCAAAAAAGAAGCAAACCAATCGTAGGTATATATAACCTCTAAGCCCTACATAAAAAGGTTTGTCGAGTAATATTGAGTAGCCCACCATGTCAAAAGCTTTAGTGATGTCAATAAACAAGGAAGACTGTATTTCTGATAAATTTCGACTGTTGTACAATTCGCCAGTTAATTTTAACAGTCCCGTCTCAGTAAAGCCTCCATTCCTAAAACCAAATTGACAATAACTTAAAGAAATGTGTTCTATCTAGACAACATTCTTGATTTAATACCTCTGTCAAATACTTTTTAAAAAAATTGATAGCACAGAAATAGGGCGATAGTTGTTGAAAATAGAATTTTAGCCTTTTATATGGAGTTGCATTACTACTGCTGTTTTTAGATATTTTGGAAAAATACCTATCTGTATACTAGTATTAAATATAAAACATAAAACATCAGAAATTTGAAACGAAATTTTTTTTTTTAATATAGGGCTTGATATATTATCAGAAGATGTAGAATTTGATGTTTCAAGAGAACAAATTATTTCATGAATCTCCGGTGAATGGTTCACAGAAAAAAGTTTCAGTTTAACTATCCCTTTCATTATTTGTATCGAAAGTAAGTTGGCAGTTTCCAAAGAGCCAGAGATAATCCGAGTTGTTGACATTCAAAACTACACCCACTTCGGAAGCTTTCCTATTGAGAAATTCATCAACAATTCGCCATTCCATTTTGGAATTTCCAAGACTTGTTAATAATTTATTGCGGAAATAATTATTTCCACGCAGAGGTACTTCCTGCGTAGAGATAATCCGCATCCGAATATTGCAGAGTTGAGCTTGAGGGCGAAAATCAGTCAAATAAATAACAAATGGTTTGTGTACCTGCTGACGGATTTATTTGTTACTGAAAGCAGTTTTTAAGAAATGCGTGACTGTGTCTCCTTTTATGGATGAACCCGTCCATACGGTTCTTGTATAAACTCACAACTTTATTCGTAAGCAAACTGCTTACTCTTCTAATCTCTCTTCACATTTGTACGATGTTTACTTACAAGCAACTCAATCCTACTTATTGATCTCACAGACCGATTACTTCAAAGTAAATACATCCCGTCCAACGGGATATCCATATCCACCCACTTAAGGCTAAAAATAAATCAGAGTCTTAATACCAATTTCACAGGACAGTTAACGCATGTAAGGTTATATTGTAATGCAAGGCGAAAAAAATATATTTGCATTTTGTTGTACACAACACAGGCAGTATATTTACATAATATTGTCCTTGGGCATTAAACAATTAAAATTTAATTACGTCGCCTGTTTGTTTAACTGATTGATGTCCCGCACTGAATGGCTAAGTGGTTAAGTGACTATGTGAAAGGTGACTGACAGTACTGGCTGATTGCTGACCTT
Organism: Cheilosia grossa; assembly: GCA_963082955.1. Classification (NCBI taxonomy): domain Eukaryota; kingdom Metazoa; phylum Arthropoda; class Insecta; order Diptera; family Syrphidae; genus Cheilosia; species Cheilosia grossa. The sequence continues at coordinate 9,481,949 of OY720144.1, read as the reverse complement.
TTTTTCATTATTTTTTTATTAATTGTAATTGGCAAACTTTGGAAATTATTTAATTAACAATTTAAAAGTCATGTTTTTCGGTGTAAGCACTGGCATAAACTGTAGCAGTGATTTTGTAACTACCAAAGTAATTCGTACTTCTTGTCGGGGTGGGCATATTTTCCAGAACCACAAGCTGAGAATTAAAGCACTTCAACACGAAATGTCAAATGTCAAAACATCTATGGCATAGGAGACTTCTGTGGACTTAAGCTTGTGCCAAAGTTTGTCGAATATCTACCTCACTTCAGTCGAACGCTTGAATCACTGATTCTAATGATGTAAGCATAATTTCAACACGTTGGCTTAAGCTGGCTTACTCACATGAAATCCTTTTATTGTTCGCCGGTTATCCCTTTAAAGACTGAAATATGTTCTAAGGAAAATTATTGAAGCCACTAAGGGTTCTAGAAAAGAAGAAGTCTAAATATGGCAGAGAGGAGTCTCCCTTGAGTCCAAAGTTTTTAAAGTGTAGTTATGTTTTTTGAACTGCCAGGTGTGCGATAATGGTGGTCCTGAGCAGAATTCCACCCTACAAATGATAATGGGAAAAGAAAGACTCCCATCACCTTAACAAAGTGTTTTTGCCAACAGATGGCACTCCTCGATTTCTGCATTTAGAGCCATAATTCGATTTCATTTTCTAGGAGAGCTCGACTTACAAGTTCATGTGACTGGTGTCATTGTATTGGGAACAGTGGCGACTAACAGTGGTCAAGTATGGAGAGTTTTAAACTGCCCGAAGATTCGTCGGATTGATGAATACTGTGGGTAGCGACCTACATGCGGTCTCTGCGGTATAATACAAAAATTACAGTCACAGTGGGACCTTCCAGTGGTTAAGAAAATTGTAACCAATTTCGTGAACGACACAATAATTGTTGGAAAATTTTGCACGCATATAAAATGCAAGCATTATCACCTGAACTAATGTAAGATGGGTAGGTAGATGAAAAAATGGGATGGATGGATGGGTTCATTAAAAAAAAATTCAACGCCATCATGAAGCCTCGTTGAAACTATTATAAAAATTCATATTTACCTTGAAATTATCTTTATTCACTTGGTAAAAAAAAAAAATTGTACTATACCTTGACGGACACACTAGGCACAAGAACCCAGCAAACCCTTCATGTCACTCAGTTTCTTCCGTAAACGTTCACTCGACTCGGATTATCCTCTGCCTTTCATAGGATGGAGGATGAACATGAATAATTCGCTGTTGGACATGCATACACATAGAACAGAAACAGAAACAGAGAGACAACAATGACTAATTAGAGAATCGTTTCAAGGATTAGGACAAGCGTTCGCTGCCTTACCTTCCATCTACAAACAAACCCACACAGCAGCAGTATTATACTGCGCTCAAGTTATGTTTCTTCTTCTGCGGACATAGCATTCGTTGTCCTTCGGGCGGTTTTTGTACTCTACCCTCGTTTCATTTACGAGTACATTTTTTTTTTACATCAACATTGCGTGAGTATGAGCGTGTGTAGAGTGCTGCATTTTTCATTCGAACACACAAGAAACAACGCGCCATAGCTTTATCTGGGACAAGGATAACAACTTTTATTACTTAAACAAACAAATCTTTTTGTAATGGCAAAAGCAGCGCAGCGTTAGCGTTACCGTAGCTATACCCTTATTAATGTGAACGCTTATAGGGATAATCCTGCATTTCCTCTGTGCCGCCCACCTTTCACTCATTCGCTACATGATTGAAAAACAAAGTAAGCACACAAAGTGTAAGGCAAATCGCTTAATTGAATTATCAGGAGGAAGAAAGCTCGAGAAAAAAAAATACGTAAGCTGAGACGAGGTATCCTCCTGACCTTATTTCGCCACACACTGCTACACTGTGTGAGTGGAAATCTTAAGGAAGCCATTTGATTTCTATTCCTTCTGCAATGCGCACGGAAGGAATAGGTTCTTCGTTATTTTTTTTTTTTTTTTGTTTTTGCTTCCAAAATTCAGTCGTGCACACACTGACACAGGATCAGGAAGAATAAGCAAAAAAATAAAGGAAATGCCTTCAGTACAGTGCTTGAAATTCAGTATCTTCTTTATTTTTTGGGTCGAATCGAGTTTGTTGCCCAATTTGTGAAGTGAATCTTAAGTAGAAGTCAGATGTTGGGACGTGATAGTTGGTAGTTCCCTTTATTTTCGTCTGTATTATCAATTTGTTTATTCCTTTTCGGGGAATTTGTTATATTCCGAGCAGAGTAGGGCAGTGTCCTTCTTGGTCATTAGTGCAGGGGAAGTGCACTGAGTACTCGTTTTGTTAAAGGTCTAAAAATGGATATGGAGAGGCTTAAAGAGATCAATCTAAGGGTAGACGATAAAACAGGCGATTCGAGGAAGTCCCTATATGTTACTTGATAGCTGTTTGGTTTTATGTTTTCATCAGAATAACCTCGCAATGGTTTGTGAAGATTAATGAAGTATTTGAGGGAGGCGATTAAATATAGATCAATCTCGTTAAATATCAATTTGTTACTGTCACAATCGGAAATCGATTCTTAAATTCGTCTCCCACTCTCACAAAAAGTCCAACTTAAGTCACACTTTCAAAAAGCTTTGTAATTTATCCTACTAAGGTGCCCAAAGTTATATAAAATTAAATCGGTTTAAATCTCAATGTCAGATAATGTCAAAAGCCAACATTTAACTACCTTCCGCCTGCACACTGTTGGTTGTTATAAGTTACAACGTAAGTTATGCGACAGCCATATAATCTCCTTGAGCACAACAAAAGTCATAACATTTCTTTGTAGCTAAATAAATCTTTCGTAACTGGCACCAGAAAGACATAAAAACCAGGAGACGGATACAAAAAACTGTTCTGAATATGCATGCAAAAGAAGAAATACAACAAGGTAACAAAAATCCCTAAATAACATCGCAGGCAACAATTCAAATCAAACGATTCCGCACACATCTCTCCTCGCACGAGTAGAGATAATGTAGACCAGAAGTAGGGCTTTGACTAATACGCATATGAATCTGATGCCATTTTGTTGGTGTTGGTAATTTATTCAGCAAACAATGTCAACGAAAGCCAACTCCTAGATCACCGACATCATTTGCTTAGGCTGTTGATATATTATAGCACACATGGAATCCTTAATTAATTATTGGCACGTCTTACGGTATGCCTGGCATTTTATTTCTCAACATGAATCGTCTTTGTACGTCTCTATGCAACTCCTGTATAAATCATTCGAATTCATATTGGCATGCGCAAATTAGCCTTGATCATGGAAATGATGGATGTTTTTTGTTTAAGATACAGATATAGAAAGTGATACTGGGGACTGTGGATATCCTTGAACTGGCTTTGAACTCGTTTGGTATGTGTATTTGCTTTGATTTCTAGTACAGAGCGTGTTCTTAGGAAAAAAATGTGCTGTCGTGTCTTTCATTACTTGGTGAGAGTCGGGAAGGCGCAGCTTCTGCTTTGCCTGTTTGGGAGAGAGAGGTCAGTAAATGGTTCAAGTGTGGCAGGGAAATTTATCTTTTAAGTCGGATAAGGTCCTAGTTATAGCCATACGTAAAATGCAACCGAAAAAGTTGGAACAGTGTGAAAATGAGTTTTTTTTTGCGTTTTGGCGGTCGTAGCAAAAATTCTGTCAGAAAAAATCAACCACCACTGATTGAATTCCATCAACGGGTGGTAGTTGTAGCTTTCGAGGCGCAGTCTTTTTAAGTTTCCGTACCAAGAGGGAAAAAACGGAACCTTATTAGTTTCGCTTTTGTCCGTCTGTCCGACCACTAGACCAATTTTTTACCCAGGTATCTCAAAAACTAATTGACGTAGAAGGCTGAAATTTGCACACAACATCCGCTATAACGACAAATACCAATGGTAGCGATACAAGTGATTTGGTGAACAAAATATTTTCCTTCGCACAAAAAGCTGTTTATTTCTTGATTTACAGAAAAATGGACACATACTTTTTTGTAGATCATGCTCGTAGCTATAAATGTGCCGAAGACAGTTTTGTGGAAAAGTTTCCATTTTAAGAGATATTTACAAAAAACTGTCCATCACTTTTAACCATTTTTCATTTGTTATTGTTGTGTTCACTTAATCAATTCAAATTGGAATTTTCAATGAACACTCAACTTTACTCATTCTCATTGTAACTTCTCCAGTGGGTACTCATTCTCGTCCACACAATATATTGTTGTTTGTTGTTTGTTCGCAATTTCCAACTGGTTTTTTTTTTTAAATGTCAGAAGCAGAATTTTTTTAGGAAAAAGATCTAAACAGATTTGACTGTCTTCATCAATGCCTGTTTCAAAGTACGAAAACTCAGATTAATCCTTTACGATGGAGTATTCCGGGTGGCAGACTAATAGGGGGTGCCATCAGTAACAGAAAAATAACTTTGCACACTACAAAAAATAAAAACACAAATAAAACAATAAATTTGTTTCCCAAATACCTACCTATATATATTATTATTATTATTATTATTATTCTTTATTTAAATAAATTCAATGATAGTACATATTTTTTATATATAACATAAAGGGAAAAGCATAGCTTTATATTGCCGTCTGCCGATTGATTGACATTATTTCCTGATACATTTTATAATTTAAAAATTAATGTAATAAAAACATTGATTAATTTTTATTATAGTGAAAAAGAAAAAAGAAAAGAGAATAAAAAAAGCTAAAATAAATACAAAAATAATTCTGACTGTACCTCTGTTTTTTTATATTGTACAATTTTGCAAGATCACATATTCAAAAAACTATTGCGATACTTGTAGGCATGTATACTATATTGCGATAGCAACTTCCAACCAAAAAGACCGTTCAACAATTCTTTTGCTTCCTGAAGTGTGAGAAAACTCTTGGAGAAATACAGTCTCCTAATTTCGAGAAGTATTGGACATTCTGCGAGGAAATGGAAAACGTCTTCCGGCACATTTAAATTGCAGAGGCTGCATGTTCTTTGAAGATCCTGTCTGTGCGGTACAAAATTTAGGCCTAAAGTCTCAGTTCTGATTCTGAAGATTATGCTAATTTCGTAAGTTGTTAACTCATTGCAAAAATAGTTATTTGTGTCCAATGAATGGCTTAGAGTTCTATATATGCTTCTAGAGTCGGAGGTTTGCGCCCTGTTCAGGCAGTTCTCATAAAAACGTTCGTCTATCTGCGCTATACAATCGTAAAAGTTATATTGCCAGTCATTGACATTTTCCAGGGTTAGGTTTAGTTCCACACCATATTCTGCTGCCAGATCGAACCAGTCACTAAAAGGCGTTAATTTGCAGCGAAAAGCATATCTTAGCTATATATATTTATGTGCGCATGAATTTCGTTACTGGCCTATTCTCTTAATATAAGTAATATGGAAATAAAATATTTATCGCCCAAGAGCAACAACCAAGCATTTACCAAGCGTCGCAAGGAAAAAGGCTCAAGATGCTGGTTTGACGTTGGAAGAGGAAACACGAAGAGCCATGTTAGAATGTCAGGATACATTTTATACTGAACTTGTGCATCGATCTAAGGCCATGGAAGATATTGCGTCAGTTTTCTCAGCTCTTCAACCGAAAATATTGCTGTATGGAACGGAAGAAGAACTGCGGGCTGTGGTTCCAATGCTTACCTCGACATTTACAGAACTTACAGACAACAGTATCATATTGGAAATCCAGCGAATTCGGCGTCACATGGTAGCTTCAAAGATAAATTTAAAAGATGCAGAAATTTGGACAGCCTTTGGATTTTTAAGCTTCATTGTTAAGTGGGATTTTTCAAACTCTTTACCGAGTCTGTCATTGGCGATGAGAATTTATTTAACAATTTGCGTCTCAGTGGCATCGTGTGAACGAAGCTTTTCCAAATTAAAATTAATAAAGACTTATCTAAGATCATCGATGAGCCAAAATAGGTTGACTAATTTGGCTATACTTTCAATCGAAACGGAGCACACAAAAAATATAGATTTTAATGATATAATCGAAACATTCAGTACAATAAAAGCTCGTAAGCACCTTTAAATAAAATATTTGTTCGTGTTTTTTTCTTAAATTTTTCAAGGGGTGTAAGCTTGCTTTACCGCCCCGGGTGTCACTGCCTCTTAGTCCGCCACTGACAGAGCTTTTCACAATTGTCGAAAATGAGTTCAAAGGGCACGCACCAGCTCATCAGTAAAATTTTGTCGGATAAATGTAATCTATCCCCTGCACAAGAAAGGACATTCGGCGCTTTGGACATTCCCATGGACATATACGTTCCAATGCTGTCTAGTGAAACACTTTGGACACGCTAGTAATGAAAAAACAAGGATTGAGTGAAAGAAATGAAGTAGCAGCTATGCTGACGTCTTAAGGGTCTTACAAGCCCTTTATATACACGTCGTGCTAGATGGTGCAGAGGCATTGACAATGGACAGGGAGACCAAAGAGCGGTTGAGAACATATCCAGACCTTCTTCTTTTTTTTTTCTTTTTTTTTCCACTGCGCCACCTCTTGCAAACGTCTGACAAACATCCGAGAGTTTAGCTGTCATGAAAGAGCTTCGGCATAAAAAAGTAAATCCCTTCCATTCGCAATAAAAATAAAAAAAAAAAAACTCCCACAAAACGAATGGTTGTGAGAAGTTAGGCAAAGGGTCTCTACGGACCTGTTGCGCCAACTATTTTTGTTTTGTTTTTAGTTTAATGAAGAAATCAAAATAAGAACGAATTGTACAGCGATATGGACCTAGCCAATAAAACCGGCTTCACCTCTATATAGGTGTTGCGCTCAGTTGGTAAAGGTCTGAAATAAAATGACAAACGCAACTAGATGCTGCCTCGAACTAGCCATGGTTCGAGTATGGGCCTTGAAGGCATCTTTATTTTGTCCCAGAGCCGCCTGAACCTGAGCGACATCAAAAGTAAATTTATAGAGTTGTAAGAAGGGCTGAGTCTAGTCTCTGAAGCATCCTTCGGCTATACAACAAACTCACTAGACAAAAATAATAAAGCCATTTTTCCAATTTGGTTGATGTCCGAACTAACTGATGAATGCCATGGGAATCTATTATCTAACATGGGTTTTGTGTCTTTGGTTTCAAATTCATTTGCGTTCAAGCACAACACTTTGAACTCGTCCTTCGGTCAAGATGATTCATTTATTTTTTGTTTGGGGAAATACTGCCTAAGAAGGGTCCACGCAATTAAGACGCGCAAAACTTTGAAAACAGCATCAGGTGTACTACCACAGTGATTAACCTAATTTGTGATGGCATCTTTACTCGACTTTGAAACGTAATACCTCAACCATATTTTGCCCAACAAAGCAAAGATAATTAAGGACCATAACAAAATAACTCAATGGAAAATGGTAACCATCGTTATCCATTACGCTGTGTTAATGATCCGTTAATTAAGACGCTGCGCACTCACTCCAAGATATCATTACAATCAAACAAGTTTCCTTTTAAGGATGTTCATTAAAGCTCTCTGCCATGCCTATACACCTTACTCCTGCCGAATTTCTAGTCATTTAATATTCATTTCTCAAGATCTCTCTCTCTCTCTCTGTCTGGTGGGATGCTGGGCTCTCACTGCTGGCGCAGATATCGTCATTAGCCTTCAACCGCATTTCATATCTGTCAATAACTCCTTTTGGAAAATTTCCCAAGGGAGAGATACAAATGAATTTTCCACATGAAATGATTTCATGTTCACTCTTGAGAAAGAACTGTTTTGCGATTATACTCGTCAAGGATTTTTATATATGTGTATATAATTTATATATACATAGAAAGAGGATAACGCCGCAAAGGGAAACACAGGGTAGGGATATAGTGTGTAGTGTATGTACTACGTGGTTGAGGAGGTGTCAACAAATTTGATTCAAATTGAAATCATTGAAAATTCAAATTTTTTAATTAATAAGGATATACTCGTACCGAGAGGTGAAAGGTGTTTCACCAGATTGTTACACACAGTCTAAGCCCGCACCTGGACGATGAAAAGTCTCATCACAACTCTGTGTAATATTCCCAAGATATTAAACACTTATTTCATGGCAGACACATCCTGGTGAAATGTTCGTAATTGGCATCGTCATGGTGGTGGTGATGGTGGTGGTGGTGATGCTGTAAGTAAGTAAGTGGTTGTCTGGTGCATTTGAAATTTATTGCAAAGGCAAGATGCAACGGGATAATCCCTATATCCGTGTCAATAATTAAAACTCATTAACACTTGTGAAGTGCTCCTTAATTAGCAAACCATTTTAGCCGTGACGACAGCAGCTTTAGCTGGGTATTAAGTTTCTCCCAAGAGTCGTGTACCCTCATTTAGTTTTTTTTTCGTCTTTTTGCTGCGTACACCCATCCTTTTACAGAGATGTTGACTTCAGATATGCATTTACATGGAAGAAAGTCAAGAGGGAATAAGGCAAGGATACTGGGATAATCAAGAGTAGCCAAAGGAAAATGATTCCGAGTAAGAGATATTCAATTGTTTGTATCCGTTTCCATGACAGTAGTGCTTTAATTGGAAAAGTCTGTGCGACAAGCAAGTCCTAGGCATGGTTGAATTGTTTTTTGATGTGATGCGTTAAAAATTTCTTGTTTTTGAACCATTTGGAAGGCGGCAAACGAAAAATTGCGAAAACTTGCGTAAATATTTTGCACTTTTTTCATGGGCTGATGGGTGCCAATGACAAGCTGCAAGGAAAACTCTCCTCGATTTGGCACTTCATAATTCCTTATTCATCAGAAAACTATAGTTGAAAACAAACCGGGTTTTCGAAAAGAAATGCCAACTAGCTTTTGGTGACCGATCTTGTTTTGTCCCCTAAATTGCCGCAGAAGAACTTTGAGTCAGGAAAGATAATAATTCGCAATTTACGATGAGAAAGTCAACCACTTACAGTGATTTGTTGAAGCTGTGAGCCTGCTTGAAAGCGCCATCTAGAGTAAAAGAAGTAATGGTCGGGGTGCTTTCAGATGCTGCAACTTTCGAGAAGTCAACCACTTACAGTGATTTGTTGAAGCTGTGAGCCTGCTTGAAAGCGCCATCTAGAGTAAAAGAAGTAATGGTCGGGGTGCTTTCAGATGCTGCAACTTTCGAGAAGACGGATCGCTAGTAGAAGAGACTGACTAATGTATATTCTGTCATCAATGTTAGACTTCAATTTTAGGAAGCCCTGCTTGGATTAATGGTCAATTCGGGAATAAGAAGACAGAACCACTTTATAATGAAGCATCCTCGACCTCGATGTTGATTTTTTTTTCTTTATATTTTATTTCATAGGGTTAGTTGCGCGTCTTTTTGGTCTACGGTTAGGTCTATTCAAGCAGATGGCGCGTATTACCACTCCTAGATGGAGGTACTATTATATATATAGTTGGCGCAACAGGTCCGTAGGGACCCAAGGCCTAGCTTCTCGCAACCATTCGTTTTTGTGTGAGTTTTTTATTTTTGGAACGAATGGAAGGGATCTACAATTTTATGCCGATTCCAAATGGCTAATTGAGAAGCTCTAAAGACAGTTATACTCTCGGATGTTTGTCAGACGTTCGCGAGAGGTGGCGCAGTGGAAAAAAACCCAAGTTGGAATTTTGGGTTTTTTGCGGGATTCGAACCTGGGACCCCTCGCTTAGTAGTCCAACACACTAACCACTAAGCCACTGCGCCTATTACTAGAGAAGAAAATCAGCTACTTCTGTTTATAGCGGGGATTTTTTGCAAAATCATTTTTCCTACAAGCCAAGCAGTCTTAGTAACTTGTTTCTGGGGACAAATTTCCAGAAAATAACATTTACAGCAGTACAAGAGTACCGCCGACATCCATTGGAAAACCTGTCAGAAGTTGGTTCGCCGATACTATTAATTGAAGTAGTCAGTCTTTTCAAAAATGTAGAAGCTACTCGATTTTTTTAAAAAAAAGAAGCAAACCACTATTCTGTCGGCTGTCAACTCCCCATAAACAACTAGCTTCTATAGGATAATAACTACAAACCGTGTCCACAAAGCAAGACCAACATTAATTGAGGACGAATGCCAATTTTAAGAGAGTAGCTACACAGCTACGAGAAAGCACAACCAGCAATCACAACCAGAGGCCATTAATGTCATGGGAATAACTTTCAATTTGTTTTTCTTTCGGCTTTCATTTACGTATGTACGAACATAACAAAATAAACCGGTTGATAAATTGTGTTAACAAGGATGTTCTCCTTTTCTGCTGTGACTCATAACGTACAGCTGAAAGAAAAACCCTTTCAAAAAAAATAGGTACTTTTTTTATAAGCGCCAATGCAATCAGCTTTTATTTTCCTATTTATATAGAGGGAAAATTGATAAAAAAAAAGCCCTTAAAATACATGTCCACTGTCGGCCTCCACGCTGAGACGCGATAGACAAAAATCAAACACAATCGAATGTCAACAGTGTCGGCAAATGTCAACGGACATACATCACATCATCATCATCCTCATCAGTTTTCCCTAAAGGATACAAAAATCAACAGCACTCAATTTAACTACGGCTGTACAAACTTGCACATACCTACACCCAAACGAGTCAAATTCATTACGAAAAGTCCTTTCGTTCGAATGCAAAGCGCAAAAACAAAAAAAAAAAAAAACGTTGCGTATACGCCTCAGTGAATCAGTTCAACGAAATCTGGCTAAAATCCTATAATCGCTTCGCGTTTGTTTGCTTCCCATTGCAATACAAATTTTTTGTCAAGTCCATGTCCTTCGATAGGTTCAAAGGTGATAAGTGCCCAGCCCATGATTGTTGGTGTGTTTTTTTGGACTTCTCTCTGATCATTGAAACCTGTCTCTTCTGTGTCAGCAAATTTCGAACTTGGACACGTTTGGTGAGCGAACAAAAAACCTAGAGATGGTGTAGTGAACAGGACATTATCCCCTCCATATGTGTGTCATGTGCAGATAGTGCGGACAAATTATAATCTGCAGTGGAAAATGTCCTTCCGAACACACAGTCGCATGAGTTTGTTTACGTGTCTCGCCCTCTGTGTGCTGCAATTTCTGTATTCAAACAAAGAAATCACTGTTTGCGAAGTCACATGTGATGGGCGATGGTGGAGCGAACGTCGGGACACTGACAGAGGTGATAAGCTAGGTCGGTCACTCATTCGTACGAGAAAGCCAAATTCATTCGGTGCCGTGTGTCGTGATGAGTTAGTCTTTTCATTCATTGCAAATTTGGCAGCGATAAAAAAATACATATATACCTACACCTATATATATAGACAGAGAGTGCTTGTGAGTAGACCGGTTATCCTTCATGAGCTAATGTATCATAATGCCACACCTTTTCATTGGGTGGGTAACAATCATCATTGGCTGCATCGTTGTCGTCGTCGTTAGCCATGTTATCTCACATCAGCTATGAACTACATCCCCACTCCACCACTGCCAACAACAGTGAAGAGAAAAAATGCATTAACAATTTATGGATTTAATTAAAAGTGACATCGTTCTACTAACAGGCAGGAGTCAGCCACCAGCAGTCAGTCAACCAGTAGCAATAAGCATTTTAACCTGTGTTCGTCCTGTCACTTGCACAATGGAAAAGGATCAACATAATACAATGGCGAATATGAATGGAAGGATGATTAAAAAGACGAAAAAGAGGAAAATATTAAAAAAAAATATAAAACATGCGCTTGATAGCTACAGTCAGCGACAGGAAAGTTAGGTCGCGTTTGATTTCGGGGACTGAAAGCAGTTGTTTTTGAATTAAGTTTTGTGCAATAAGTGTGTTTGTTTAACAATTTAAAAATAAATATAAATACTAGCGCAATAATTTGTTTTAAAACAGATTTAATTTAATATAAGATCTCTTATGAGTTCCAAAAGTTTGCGAGAGAAAGAATAGTAGAACTTGAGCTGGACTATGACTTCAGAACCAATGCACCCAGGAAAGAAGCCTGAATATTCTTCAATTTTCGAAGTTCGATTTTAAACTCCAAAAAAAAAGAAGTGAATTATTACTGTAGTTGATTCATTAAAAGTAAGTGGTTACACAATGATTGCACATTTTTAGTGGTAGAATTCTTTATTTGAAAGGCTTCCAATTCTTCGAACTATATTTTCGAGTCACATAATTATATTGTTCTGCTCAGTTTGTAATTAATGGACATTTGCAATTATTTCTCACAACGGTGGGTAGGTAAAAAAAAAAAAAAAAAAAAAAAAACAGAGAACAACACTAGTTGGATTCGAATCTAACGAGGTACTTGGAATTTCTTAATTTATTTTCGAAAAATACTTTAATTAATAAATAATGGAGCAACAGTCTCGGGAGAGCCTGGGCAAAAATTCAAATAACGCATTCGATTTCAGGGTTATGTGAAAATGTCATGCTGTCATCTGTCAAACACTTTCGAAATGTTATATTCCCAATATCCCATCACATTAATTTCATTTCCAATATCACATACTCTTGTCTTGGAATAATAATAAATATTACTTCGAAATTGGTATTCGAACATAGAAAAATTAAATTTTACCAGACACGTATGCACCAATGGAAAGGCAACATTAATTAACCAACATTTTTCGAATTGCGAAGAGTCGATGGAAGGAATCATGCAACTGCCTACTAAGTTCGAAAGATTTCTGTCAGCAAAATGTGTACCTATGAAAGATATTTCTAAATATTTTAAGCTGTTTAACTTTAGTAAGTCAACCAGAAATGTTAGAACATTTCGAAGCTCAGAAAGCAATATCCACCAAATATCCAAAAGCTTGAGTTACATTTTTCGAAGTTCCTTCGAATTCTATTTTCGACTTCAATTTGAATTCAAAATCAATAGGCTCAATTCCCCAGCCTAAACTGTATATACTTTACGAATGACACATTAAAAGTACACACGAACCAAATGAAATTTTCTTCAAAATATGTACATCACAGTATTGTAATCCTTTTTTGTCATGACTGAAATTTATTGCCTCATGACACCCCTGTGCTTTTAACCTTCATCCAACTGTTGGGTAGACGGGGAAGGAAGATGAATTCACTCCCTTGTCTGCCAGTTGCTTCTGCTACTGCTTTACCGCTTTGCCGTTCACTTATGCTAATGAAATGCAAACTAAAATGAAAATCTTTTACTCAAGTACATTCAGGAAGGCGCTTGTACAAGTATATACAGTCAGAAGTATTGTATTTTAACGGCATGTGCCGGAGTTCTTATCCTTGTAAACTTTCTCTGTGTATGACTTCTTTCTGCTATCCTTTATATAAATTTAAGTAGGTATATGAACCTGGCAAAAGCTGCATCATTTTACAATTCGAGGGTGGCAAACGGGGGTAAGGAGAAGTGCTTAGAGTTATTATTTATTAATATTTGATGTTTATTTATTTTTAATTTCTGTTGCATCTTGTGAGCTTATGAACTATGAGGCATTGTGAACTGGACGGAACTTTAAGCTAATAAAACATTAATCAATCATCTTGATGATGATGGTGCAGAAGAGTGAGTTTTATTATTTACTCTGTCCTGATGCAGTAGAAGTGGACCTGGACAAAGTTGTTTTATTGCTTTAATTTTACGGAACTTTCAAAAGGTGTAGAGTGGGCGGGGTCTAATCCAGGGATCGACTGATTTAGTTCAACTTACGGATTCCATGATGTGAGCAGGAATATTAAATTGACATACCTGGAACGAGAGGAAATGAAATGAACGTTAGAGCCTTACATTTAATTCGATTTGTTAAAAAATGCTGCCATATAAAAATATAGGTTAGTGTTGATTTGGTGAATTCGTGTTTTATTTGTTATCCTTTGTAAGTGTATTTGTTTTAAATTGCTTAAATGAGCTTACTGATCGGTGGTTTCCGAATCCAAAAAATAAAATATTTCATTCTTTTCCCTAAGTTTGGTTGGGTTTTTCCAACTTCCTCAGGGGGATGTCTTAGTCTTTATTAGGGCTTTGTTGTCGTACCAAACGTTGCCCTTGGCTAAGCATATAGAGGGCAGTTGGAACATACATCACCCTAGGTCCAGTTTCTCTATTTTTGGCCACGAATCGAGGGGCCACCAATATTATGCTGTGTCCAAAAAGCTTGCACAGCCTTTTTCATTGGTTTAAAATGTATGGAAACTCTTGGCTGCTTGTCAGTCGCATGGAAGAGGGTCCTTCAGGTGGGAATATAACCTCTCCATCATCATTTTGAGCCTCCCATCTGTCTAATAAATACAATACCAACGAGTAGGAAATAGTCTAATGGGCCCTCATAATCTTCCAAAACAGACTCTAAATATCAGGGAAAATCCCCTTAAATTTAAGATATGGATAGTCCTTCACCAAAGTCCTGATAGAAGGAACTTTTGATTTTACAACTATCTTGCTACTGGATTAGTTTAGAGACATCAACATGAGCCCTAGAATATCAAACCAATTAAAAAATGCAACCTCACATTGTTTGATCCCTTCTTCTGCATTCTTAAAGCCAGTCCACGTAAATACCGCTGTCCCATTTGCTATTCCATATTCCTTGACTTCCCAAAATCAGAGAAATAGCAAACCCAATATTGTAACATCGCCACAGCTTCACCTATATTCAAAAATCTATTCCATTGCCGAGCTCACCCACTGCGTTGTTTTCTTTTGACAGTAGCTTCAGTTAACCATTTCAAATTCGAAACGATCAACAGCCAGCCCAAGACAAGAAATCCCACCACACTCATGTCCTTTCCTCTCAAGGAAACAAAAGTCAAAATCAGATCAAAAGCCCAATAAGAATTTCATTTAGCAGACAAAAAAAAAAAAAAAAACAGGATTACAAACCTCCCAACAGGATATATTCTTATTGTACGACTTTGGTCCCATTTTTTATTTTTATTTTTCAATTTGTCTTATATTTTTATACCTTCTCCATTGGCATCGAAAACTCATACTCCAACTCAAACACAAACAAGCGAAAGGGATATTCCATATGCGAAAACTCGTTAACCTCCATCCAGAAGCACAGACGCAGCTACTTCACACACAATCTACTCACATACACACTGCGGCACCAACCACACTCACATCCTCTTCAAAAAGAACAAAGCACTTGCAATTCACTAGTGTGTCACCTGTCAATAATGGGTGTGTTCACCCCTTTTCATTGCAGTTACGTACGACGACGACGGTTCATAATCCTTTGATCTTTCGGATGAGATTCCAACAGAGACAGAGGTTGTACAGGTACGAGCAGGTACGAGCACACAGAGTCTTTGAGAGTGAACATGTTGTTGAATGTGGTGTCAATTGCTGGAAATAAAGATGAACTACTAAATCACAGGAATTATGTCCATCTGTCGTAAACGATATGAAAAAAGCCACCAAATACCCTGCGTGCCGAAGAGTTCGGAATTATAGCAGGAACAATTCAAGACCATGGTCATGGTCCTTGCTAAAGATGTAAAAAATAAAAATACAACGACCAGTCGGATATTTCCCAACAAAAAGAAAGAGAAAGAAAAAAAAAAACGACGAAAGAGAGCTGGGCGAAGGATTTTCAAATCGCATTTGAAGATTTTATTATCCTTATTACGATGATAAGGGGGTAATAATAAATACATTTATATACACTGCAGCTAGGCGAATAATAATAATTCAACACAGCCATTTGAAGGATACTCTCAGTCGTTTCTTTTGATTTTGATGGATATTGTGTTTGTGCGAATGTGGGAGCTGAATGGGTGTTTGTAAGGATGGAAGGCAGTCGGACGGCAGAGGACGAAAGATATCCCTGGGGTAATAAATCACTTTCGCTTTAATGCGGCAATCTGAAGACAAAGACGTCCTTGGTGTGTCTTTAAACGGGCGGTTTTTCTGATGAATGAATGGAGGTTTAGAGGCTGAAGAAATTGACAGACTTTTCAATGAATGCTAAATAAAGACTTGTAAAAGGCACGAGATATTTCTCTAAAAAATTGCATGTTTAAGACGTGACTGACTATACTTTGGGGACTGTTTACCTTGCAGACAGATGGGTACTAGAATAGAAAAAAGCCGAGTTATTACCGGGCTATCATGATAAAGCAAGTCTGCACCTACATCGAAAAAGAACTTACAACAAAGAGCTTTAAAAAAAGGTCGACCCATTCTGAGGTAAAGCCAGAAGCAGTTTCAGGACTGGTTCGACAGAGGAAGGAGAAGATTTATGCGGGAAACTTGTACCTCTTCAAAACAAAAAGTATCAAAAGATTCATCTTACTACAAGTGGTCCCAAATTAAGAGGCATTCAAAACCTTCAACAAGGAGTTTATAGGAATCATGAATTTTGTACAGCCCAAAATAGATTTCAAGGAGAAATCATCTGCTCCGGCCCGTTAAGTCATCGAGTCTTAACCAGAGGAACAACGCAGTAGATACGAAGAGTTCTCCTGGGTGTTGTGTATAAGTTTAGTCAATGTGAATGGTGACTTCGACCGACTTGGAGTGCCTCTGGAGGCAGTTAGTATAAATCGGGCTAACTGAAGAGGCCTCCGTTCACCCTGAACTACAAATAACCAATAGATTTTTGGAATTTTGAGAGATCAAGAAACTTCTTCTTATATACTCATCTTACAGAAAGAAGTTGGCAGGAAGTTGTTAGAATTTTTAAAATTTTAGTCTCTCTTAAGCCACAGACGAGTCTATCAACTCAGTGCCCGAGTGCCTCCAGCTAAAGTGGAAGTCAATGCTTCAAGGACTTTAAAAACTTTTGTATTTGTTCAAGGAAACTGAATTTGAATTTGTTAAGTGTCACTGACATGTAACCCGTAAGTCCGACTTTTCGATCCTTCTTAGTATATTTTCAGGGCCGGAAAATTTAGCCTCGGCAAAGAACCTATATAAAAGCAATTGATTTCCAATTTTTAAGTCGAAAATGATACAGTAAGCATAGGTACCCTGAAACGGCTGCAAGACTCAACCATGTGCTTAGGATGACGGTGGACAATTTTCCTTGATCCATTATAGCTTAAGAAGGATGCACCCAATATCTAGGAAAAATAAAAATGAGTTGACAGTTGACTAATGGACAACTTGACTAAAAAATACCCACTGCTTTCGTATTTAAACAATTAAAAGGCTATCCCTGTCATAGGTACACATTGATTTTGTATAGCCCTTTCGACTAAAGCTTCGAATGTAAGAAAAGGTTTCTTCTGACAAATTGGCATGGTATTAAAAATTAATTACGGAGTCCGCCTGACCGCTTGTAGTAAGACTTTATTTAGGTTTCTTTGCAAACTCAAATAGGTTGTAAAGCGGTGAACAGTGCGAGTAGTGTTCTTTACGGTTACGGCTTTTACAGACATCTCAAATATAGCCCCACTGACGGACCCAGCTTCAAGCCTTGAGCTTCTGCATTTTAAGCCGAAAGTTTCTTATTAATTTTTGACTTAGCATTCAACAACCGCAACCCTTGTGATGAACTGAGGCGGATATTCAAAACGATGCTAAGTCAGTACAAAAACGAAAACTGCTGCTAGAGCTGATAATCTTAGCCTTAGATTTTACTCATCTTAAGCCTAATTCTTAACGATAAAACCCCTTTGGCTAGCAAAAAAAGGTGTCCTATTTACCATTGATGCAGGCAACTTACGGATAAGCCGTAGAAAGCTTTAGAGATCGCGCTATTAGCCAAACCTTCGTACCTCCATTTCAAAATGTTCAGCTTAAGATTTTGAAGACTACCCAGAAGTGTGTTGTACACCAGCGGTCTTGTAATGGATTGTTGAAGCTTTAAAAATTATGTAGTTTGACAAAAAGGTTCCCAGAAAATGCTAAAAGAAAAACACATAGTTGGAGCTTGCTAGTTGAAGCCTCGAGTTTTCTTCCCCTATTGACTTGGCTCTATTGCCCGGAGTGCTCTAAGGCCTTGTCAAATGCGATACATAAAATTGTTCGTTAGTACGCAAATACTGCCAAATTACGGATAAGTCAATGACACCTTTTTAGTCCCGTTAGGGATAGTAGACTCAAAATTTGACTAATGCATATGAAGCTTGAAATTTTCCAGTTAAAATTTGGTGCAGACAGACTTTTGTGCTTGCCTTACAGATGAAACAATCTTCTATAAGCTGTTCGATCGTTTCAGACACTTTCATCGAATCCAACAACAGATGGCGCTAGAGTCGCAAGTGGTGTCAAATCAATGTTACCCAAGAAAAGTTGTTTTTTATGAATCTTGAACCAAGCTCATCGATTCGATGGGACTAAAGGTTGACACGGAACCGATGATAGGTGCATTATTTTTTTTCTAGGTGAAAAGGACATTCTATATCCTGATCAGTAGTTCAGTTGTCGCGTAGATGAGTTGTGAGAATATGAAATAATTTATTTGATGGCCGGCATTTGTCGCCATTTCTTGGCTAGACAATTTTTCTCTAAATTTTTTTCAAGAAAATCGAGTTCGTGAAAGGTCCATCATTACCAAGTGAGCTCCTGACAGATGACTCTATTAAAGACCAGCGTCAGAATTATTCAAATAAGCCGAATTGTGCCAAATTAAAGTCTATAACTAAGCTAACCATCAACTTTCAAAGTGCGACCAAGAGCCTTCCCAAGTTCCTTAAACTCTTAAATAATTGAAAATCAAACAAAATCTGCACTCCTGGTGGCTTTAAACGTAGTTACGATACACACTACTTTCAGCCACCTTCACCTCACACCCCATTCCACGTCCCATGCATAGCATGACATAATCAGAGACCTAAGGCTCAGGGACCATATTCTCACCGAACTGAAAGCACATTTCCCCAATCAGACAAAGAGGACTCGTTCGTAGTATGTTCCGCCGACTTCATGACTTTTTCAACTGTGAGTATACCAGGTTGGCAACCTGCCCAGCTCATATCGACGTGGATGCACACCCAGAGCCGCCTCCACCCTTACCTACCCCAGTCACCCAATTCATATAGCCGCAAGCTATCAAACTGTATACCAATAAAACACGAAGGGATATTTTCATCCTCTCGTCCGGATACGTGTCGGCCATAAACGGACAGTCTGGACTGTGTCGAAATTTATGACAGCGTAATAACCAGGAAAACCCAACAAGATGGAGACACAGACCGAGAGAGTGAGTCCAGGAAGTAAATTTATGGCCAACGTTGAATTTTAATGCGGCCCTAATAAAAATGTCGAATAGTTGTGTTTCGTCCTTTTTATTGCTGTTGGATGTAATTTTTTTTTGTTTCGACTCTCACCAGCGTTGACATGCTGGACGTTTTTGAGTAATTTGTGGATACAAATCGATATGTCGGTCAATTTTGTTACCCCCCAGCAAATGAACCATATATTTTAATGGGGAAGAAAAAAGTAACAAAGCAAAAGGATTGCAAAGTAAACTGTGAAACACAAGACAATCTTTTTGGACATTCACCATAGTCGTGGTCCGGGCAGTAAATTAAATTTATGCTCACAGGAACGATGGATAGCTTTGAAGTAGACCTTTGCCCGTCTTTGGAATGCTTTCTTTGCTTGAAAAGGACGAAACCTACTTAGGGAGCTTACTCATGCAATACACGTTTGTGGTGTACCACAGGCATGGCAGGAAACTAGGACATTCCCATCTTCAGAACAAATTTGAAACCAGTCAAGTTGAAAGAAAAATCGGGAAATCACGACTTTTCCTTAAGGAAGTGCACACACATCCTTATAAAGACGAGAGAAATATGTGCCAACTACGAGGACTTTAGCTGACTGTCAATAAATAAAATTTCAGAGGTCTCGTCGTGTTTTTCTTTTTTTTCCGGACTCACTATGGGTCTGTGAGTGTTGAGTGGTGCAGAGAGGACGTGTCAGTTAGGCGTGTGCTGTATGAGTTTACTTTCCTTCAACACTGGGCCGCGCGATTTTCTGTCGCAATTTTCTCTGGATGTTGATTTTACCACCCCAGAAATATATGGGTCGTCTTGGATGCCTATGGATGGATGCGCATGAACTATTCTGAAAAAAAGAAAAAAAACACGATGCCTTCACTTGACTTTTGGTCGCTCTCCTTAGAAGTCCCGAATATTTTTTTCCAGAATAAATCATTTTCGAGACGCTCCAACTCTAGTTAGTGATTTTTTGTCTTTCTGGACACGAAAAGAGTCCCAATTTTTGGTGCAGAGGGTAACCGTTTCAAAGGACCAGAGGCAAGAAATGCAATTGCAGTTTTCGTTCGCCAGCAACGAGAAGAGAATGAATAGGTGGATGGAACTGTGTGTAGCACATGGCACGTTATTTGGGTCGTTACGGATGACTTGGGTTGGAACAAAGCGAGTGAAAGATTGAAGTTTTCAAGTGGCCAATTTGCAAGACGACTCATGTTATGATTTCTTTACGACTGTGGTTGGGCAAAGTTGTATTTTTTTTTTGATGCAATTATGTCAAAGGGTTTTACCTCGGATTTTGTGCTGAAAAGTTTTTCCATACAAGGATGGTTAAGTGTCATTCACCTTGCGGCGAAGGGAAGTGGAACTAACTGGTTTTGGAAACTATTTTCAAGTGAAAAGGGTTAGGAGGGGGTTTTAAGACTCCAAACATTTGCCAGCGAGTTGACTCTGATCGGAATCGAAAGCGAACTATGTACAAAAATACCTGTGTCTAGTGTGATGAGGTTGGAGCTTGTGCCTCTACCTGTTTATGGAGGTTCTGCATGCGATCAACATTATTATACTACAAAAACTGCTACCTAGATAGGTGGTAATGGAATTTTACTTGCACTTATCTCAGAGTGACGTTAATTCTGTGAAATATTTTTATTTTTCAACTTAGCTGAGTTCAGGGCAGCCTAAAAATGGTGTTGTGCCCTTAGCAAAAGAGTACACCTTAACCCTTCTTTCAAGTGATGTTTTGAATAATTCCCATCAATGAAATAAGTTTTTATGTACCATACTTTGTCAGCGAAATGCCGAACTTGCACCGTTCTGTCAGAGTTTAAGGTTGCAGTTGAATGAGGAACTTTCGACACTTCGCTAAGAGAGATTATCAATGAGTCGGAATTTTTGACGAAGGTTCCCATTGGTATAAAGGTTTCGCGGGAACTGTGAGAACTGCGAGAACCCCTTGCTATAGCCATATGAAAGGTTGATATGCGGTCGTAGGTTTGTAAGAAGTTGGAGACGTTTAACGGGAATTTGCAGTTCAATGTAGTGATAACTGTAAGGCACGGTCGAAAATGCTGGACGATGCACTAAATTTGTGAAGAGAAATTTGTTTGGTACTTGATAGACTTAACGATCATTCATTTGAAAGAGTGCACTTTTCGCGAACGCACGCAGTTCTGTCAGGCAAATAGATGACTGCTATAAAAACTTGCTCAATTATGTTCAGGTGAATGTGTCTTAAATTCAAAACCAGTCTCGTATTTTTATTGAACTACTGTCACTTCTAGAATGGGTTTTTAAAATCTTATCGTCGGGGTGTTGGTTCTAAGTAATTACTGAGTTTCCATTCGCAGTGGAATGGAGACCTCCTGAGTTCAAAATTGTTGTTTCCAGAAAGCTCTTTTGGAAATTAATTTTTGTTTTTCAAAAACTATACCTACCTTTATTAAGTTGATTCAAATGAGCTTTTTAGATGCTGTTGACATTTTTAACGAACTATCTAAATTCTGTTACTGATCAGATGGTATCTAGTTAAATCGAGAACAAAATTGAGCGACAATGTTCACAGAAATGTGTTTAGAACACTCGATTCGATTTCTTAGTGAGGATTCTCTATCATATTTTCCAAAACTCTATCGTCGAATCGATATGTTACCTTTTCAATCAGTAAATTGAATGCGGTCTTAAGAATTCGGTGGCATTCTTGATGAACCGCAGTTATATCTAACTGCTCAAAACTGTCTTGTCAACGCTAAAAGGCTTTTTGGAGGCCTTCTATGACAGACTTTCAAAGTTTTTCCTCTAGTCTTTTGGAGACCCCTAAATCTGATGTGGATTTTATCACTTATTCGGACTTGTCTACACTTAGTATTTAGAACCGATTTTTATGAATTATGTACCAAATGAAAGGCGGACTTTTTTCGTCCGTACTAAGTCAGGTTGGCTTTCTGTACACTCACTTTTTAGGCAATAAGCTCCACTTCTTTTTGTCGTACCGATTACGGCGGTGTTTCAGAACTGATTTTTATGAATTAGGTACCAAATGAAAGGGTGGATTTCCATAGGTGAATGTCCGCATGTATTTATTTCTCACAAGTGATACAAACCAACAAAAAATCAACCTTCCTTCGGTTGTTGCATTTCCTCGCCATTCCCTTAAAACATTCCCCACATCTCAATCACTTAAGCCGGCAACTAGCTAAATCCCATCAATTAACCTACAAAGTGCCACACATCGCATTGTTCACACTGCCATTTGCCATAGTTATACATTTGTCTCTTTTTATCGCTGCCATTTCTCAGAACAAAATCCACTTATTTAAGCGAATCTTCATAATCCACCCGAAATGAGTAACATGCGCTCCTTGGCAGGAAAGATACAAAATCCGTAGGCCATCTCGCGCCGAAACAAATCGACGACAAGTGCGTGCAATTGTGTGCTCATAGACGCGACCATATAGCCCTGCAGCATATGTAAGCACGTGCGCGACTATGGGACATTAATAATTCTCCATCCAAGAATAAGAACAGTGGTTCTCAGAAGGGCCCAGCACAGCTTTTTGGCAAACACCCTACCACGGTGTAATCTTTGACAGGTGACTGTGTGTGTGTGTGACGGAAATTGCTTTGCCAAGAAAATTACACGAAAGAGAGACGGAATCAAAATGTAATCCTTTTAGTGAAGGAACTCACGATTCTAATTATTATTGTTTCATCTGCGTGCTGGGAAAAGTTAATTAAATTTAAGCATTAACTCGCACAATGGCGGCTGGATTGGCAAATAAGCCTCTCCAGATGGATGTAATCCCGGCAAAAGGGATATTCGTGCTGTGGGCCGAAGATGATTTTCAAGGCTTAGTCACGTTAAATCCACTTAAAGTGAATGGATGTCCGTCCGCAACTGTAACACCTGGTGATGCCTATTTTGGGAACGAAGTACATTTCGCGGTCTTTAGCCATTTATCCCCAGCTGCTTCTGCTTCTTCTCGTTGTAAACTCAATCACAACCAATCAATTTCACAGTTAATGGACTTTCCGTCGTTACACCTTCGACTTCCGTGTGTAGGGTGGTTGGTTGGTTATCCCCGAGGATATTTGACGCCTTGTGTGATTTTCCTGAATAATCTTTAACAGGATTCCATCATCGTCAGCGCACACAGCAAACTTTCATCTTCTACGTGCCCTGGATGTACAACCGATACGACATGTCCTTTGGCACCAAACACATCCTTCCTTCTTAGCAGGCGTCGTCGTATCTTAATGGCTGTAGAGGAGCAGCAAACAAACTGTCATTTCGCTGATAGTTGCTAACGTTACAAATATGCTCTCATACGAGTACAGATACGCACACATGCACTTTTTCAGGAGCGAATTTCTATCTCGAGCTGGCAAAACTACACCCCACCCACTGTGGATGGCTCGGGATGGTGTCATTTCAAACAGCTGAATTGGGAGGAGACGATAACGTGTACGAATGTGTGACTGTGACTGTGAGTGTTTCTGCCTGTGCGGCGCAATCACTCACAATCAATTGATGTGGGCCACATGGAGCAACGGCAGGAGAGAAATGCGAAAATGCCCCGTTGAAAGGATCAATCCGAAGGATGGCGGAAAGGAGAGAAAATGTTTCAATCCGTAACTAATAAATTCACATGGGAACGATGTTTAAGGATAACAATGGAAGAAGTTTAAATGGTTTGCGCCATTTTGCTTGGAGATTGCAGTGATGGTTAACTTAAGTACTGGATTCGAGATGATAAGTTGCAGTAGATGCAGTGATTTTGGGCAAAAGGTTCTGTCTAATCCGTCGGGGAATCACATCAACACGAAGATTTGGTGTTTTTCTTTTGTGGGAATTTAAATTAGTTTGGAAGGGACTTCGAAGGCGCTATTTGATTTCCCAAATGCGAAATGGGTCTGAAGTAATTAGCGAAAACAAAATGAGCATGGTCCAAAATTATGAAATGCTTTAGTTCCTATTGTGAGCGAAGCGAACTACGCTAAAAATGGAATGGCTAGTAGCCCATGTTAAATTGAGCACGAACTGTGCACAAACAAAAAAAAAAAACTATTTTAATTCAATCAGCGGAAGATGAATGAAAGAAATTGAGGACCGATTCTCACTCGTGTGTAAGGACAGGGTAAAAAAATAGCAGGTCCATTCGAACCCTTCTCACAACCATTCGTTTTGTGTGAGTTTTTATTTTTTTCGGATGTTTGTCAGAAGTTCACGAGAAATGGCGCAGGGGAAAAAACCTTAAGATGTATTTTGTGTTTTTTTCGTGGATCGAACCTGGCACCCCTCGCTTAGTAGTCCAACACACTAACCATACTAAGCCACTGTACCTACAGAAGACAATGTATCGATGAAGGAAAATCGACAGAGATAAAGACGAAAAACAATCATAAAACCTTACAGCGCCATCTGGCAGTCATTCGTTTGATGTTCAGATTTTGTGTGGGCACGGTGCAAACAGTTTGGACTTTTTAAGCAGGAATCTTAAGGAAGTCACCGAAAAAGAGAGCACGGGTGTTCACATGCGTATCTATGGTCAGAGCGCAATATGAACATAACTTACATGTAGATGGCGCTGTACTGTCTCAACACAATATTTTTTTGTGTTTCATATTCCCGGTGGGCAGCAATATGTATATTACTACTGCTAGATGGCTTCGCTTATCAGAAAATTAAATTCATATTTAACTTATTGATTATATAACTGATTGTATTGTCTTTCGAAATCTGTGGATTATACATCGTAGATTGAATAGATAAATGAAAAAATTAAAAATGAAAATAAGAATTTTTTCCTCGGTTTTTTGTCTGAATTTCTTTTATGTCATTTTTGTCGCCCCAGTGTGACCTCTTCCCAGGGTTTTAACTTTTTTATCCAGCAACACATTTGTCACTCAGTCGAAAGAACTCACTCCACCAATGAGAGTAAGTCAGCTTAAGCCAAATGTAATCACATTAGCATTATTAACATATGAAGGACTGTGTACGGACGTTTTGTTTGTCGAAGATGCTATTCGTAAATTTATTCCACTAGCTTAAGCCAACATAATCCTGTGATAATTGACCATTAACAGTCACCAATGTTGTCTATTTAAGAATGACTGCGCACGTACATTTTTCTCCGACCGTACTGTAATTTCTTCTATTGCAAACATAAACTCAGCAAACTGATAGAAAATACACAATTTTTGTAAGAACAGGTATCGACTAGCACTGACAGATTCAAGACATAAATCACCGACTGGATTGTAGTTTGACGTTAACAAATTCTCGTTATAAGGAGTACAATTCATAGAATCCGTCGAGGAAATTGCGGAAACGCATGAATCAAAGCTGCACAAAATCACGACATTATCATGATTGCTTTTATCCGTCAATCACGGCGTCAAAGTATTAAACTGACAGATGCTGGATAATGAGAGAAAGTGTCGTGGTTTTTTAATGAATGGGAATATGGCACACTCAATTTGAAATGCCGATGACAGTTCAACCACAAGACATTCTGCCTTGGGTTTTTTTTTTTAAATTGAGTCCGCGACTAATTTTATACGAGATTCTTTTCCGTTAATTACGTTAAAATTGACAGATTCTACCGTTTGAGGACTTTAACCAAAAATAAAAATAAAAAATAGACGACATTGTCTCTTCCATTCTGAATTATCAGTTTTTATTTTTACTTTGTCCCTGAAGAAATGTCGAAGTCGTGACGACCTTATATTAAACTTGTCCAGTCGAGCTGTGAAAAAAAACTTTGTCAACCCTAGCTATGAAAGTGCAGACAAATGTTCTACACTTCGCTGGTGAAAGCGTAAAGAATGTTTTATGGAAACTTCATCATATATAGATAAGGCCAAAGGTAGGTGATGCATTATAACAATTTATATTTAAACAATATATTAAAATGTTTACCAAAAAATAATCCATTCATATATAAATGGTGTGAAAATGTATAGCTATTCATCAATTAAGAACAGCTGGTCCGATTAGGTATTTCTTTTTTTCAGTTGTTCGTAATTTGCAGGAGAAGACTTTTACGAAAGAAATTTTTGGGAAAAATCGAAAATTGATTTTTTTTGTATGTAATTTTGTGTGCAATTGTTCCGGAATGTCTTTTCGAATGGAAAAATAGAAAATAGAAAGAAATAGTTAATTTTTTTCGACAAAATTTTATCACATGGTTTGCTGTAAAGGTGGAGAAATCCGTTGTGAAGCTTGGAAAATTTCGGATAATTGTGTTATTCATTGTGATAAAAGACGATTTTCGTGTATTTTTGTTGGATTTTTTCAGAAAATAGGTTTGCGTGTAAAAAGTGAGGTTATCCGATTGCTTGCGCAAGTTTTTTTTTTTTTAATTTTCTTTCGCATAGGATTAGTCAAGAACGACTTTTTTGCTTTTTAGGGAGAGTTATTTACTTGACTACAATCCGAGTTACAAGGTAATGGCGTCGAATTCACGTCAACACGAAAAATTCTTCTAATTTTTCTTTTTTTTTCGAAATTGCTTCCAAACATTCACATTCAAGGGCAAATCCACCAACGAATTTTGGTTAATCCAACTGATCTTCAATTCAAATTCAACAGGATTCAGTTCTCCGTTCGATTGGCTTTTGCGATGAAAATCAATAAATCGCAAGGCCAATCGTTGGAAGTGTGTGGGATTAATCTCGAATGTCCCCTTTTTTTCGCACGGTCAGTTGTACGTTGCCTGTTCGCGTGTTGGCAAACAGTCTTCGTTGTTTGTTTTTGCGCTGGAAAACAAATCGAAAAACATTGTTTATCATATCGCTCTCTACTGAATTCGATTCCATTCAAATAAATCACATTGAAATTTGAACAATCTATGTTTTACTATCACTCTGGAGTTTATCTGAAGGCACTTAATTTAATTGGGGTCAGACGAAGTTCGCCGGGTCCGCTATTAAGAAATAACAATCTAGCTTGACAGAAAAATTCTCAAACTATATTCTTTCCTTAAAAATTAACTCTAACTGCGATTTTTGGTCGGTTAAAAAATGGGTTAAAATTAAAAAATTAATTAAGTCTCTGTTGAAAAAATGGAGTATTCGTTGTTGAAAACTACCGAGAAAAAGGTTAAATACATGTTAAAAAAAACGCACATTATCAGATATTAACAACCAAGTTTCTAGATTAATATCAACCATTTAATTGAACTCTACAGAGTAAGTTTGATATTAACGACCAAGAATATGAGGAGGAAGTTGATGAATCGGTTAATTTTAAACGAGTTTCCTTAAAAAGTTGGCTCGGTTATTTGAATTATTTAAATAAGTGATTTTTCTGCATGAATAATAAGTGTAATAAGAACCAACATATTATTTTTTTAAACTGTCGAAGTTAAGATGATTATCGTCTACTTGGTGAGCTTTTGGAGCCTTTGTAGAATACCTACTCTTGGTTGTTAAATTAAGAGCTGAAAATACCTGTCCTTTTGACCTGCGTTTCAAATTTGAACTTCCTGGGGTGTACAGTCCTCGATTTATTTTTTATTCGGCAGAGTATTGCCTAAAGAGCCTACTGACTGTCATACCTAGCAAGTTTGAAAGGATTGAATAAAACTAAAAATTTTAAGAACTGCACCCAAATCCACTAAGTGGTTTTCTCGTGTTCCTGTCAGTCAGTAAGCATAAGCAACCACGTTTGCATTGTGTCGGATATTATCCGATAGCGTTTTATTACAGAAGAAAGTTTATTCAGCGATGTTTTATGTTTGACAGCTGTCTATATTATTGTTAAGCTGGTAGATACTGGATGACAGAATTCAGTCCGACAATTTACTCGACAACAACAATTGTAATTGTAATAATTTATAAACAAGTAAATCAAATGATTTTCAAACACATTGAATATACTTGCGTGGACAATTTTAATTGAACATACCTGAAAAGAGGGAGAGAGAGTAATTGTTAGTAACATACAGCGATTGGAAAGTTGGGTATATCATAAAATTAAGGTAGTAGGTGCATCAGACGAAAAACTTAGGCACTGGGTTTCCTCTAAGTACCTTTAGCTTAACAAATAACAAAGCTTAAATGGATAGAACGTTTCCTCTCAGGGAATGTCTACAAGCTAGAGTCCTTTCTGAGTTGGCAAACCATCTCCCAGTCAGTATTCCCAGACTTTGAAGATTGTTTTCCCCTTTTTTATGAGTAAAAGCATTTTTTTCCCCCTAAGTGAAATTTGCATTTATTTTCATAGGAGTAATTAATTGCGAATAAATATCAAGCGTGGATAAAAGTTCAGATTAAAGTTGTCGACAACAAAGTTGGGACTGCTTAGGAATCGAAGGAAGCTAATAAGCTCCATTTTAGGCCGCCGATTACTTGAATACAGTTACAAGCTAAATTTAGCATTATCCCTCCTGTGATGCCATAAAAAACTCGTCGTGACATTGGATCATTTCCGTCGTCAGTTCCAGACACATTTTCATAATTTCCTTTTTACTTCGAGGAATGGCTGATGCAATGCGTGTGCTGTGTCTTCATTAGCATAATATGAAAGAACATTATCCACGTCTTGCGTGCAGTACTAACCACAGCACGAATCCTTGCGTCACTTTCAGAAAATGAGTCACACCACAGTCACACACAGGAAAAAAATATAGGTGGCAACTTCAAGGATACGAAAACAACAATTATATATCTGACAATCCAATTCTACAGTTAGCGCGACTAGGTACTGTGTGCCCTGCACGATTCCATTGTAATGCGACTCCACCACTGCCAAGCACAGTTTTGTCAGCTGACAACGACATAGTGGCGCCATACACAAATACAATCTGGAAATAATTGTCGACGAATAATTTTCGACCGAAAATTAGGCGATAAACACCAAACATGACCACACAAAAGTATATGAATTAAACAAAGAACGAAGCTATTGATGATGCCACCTTTTTCGTACCAGGATACCTGCGTTTTGTTGTCCTTTGATAAAGAGCAACGGGAGAGAATAAAATCCATTGTATTTCGCACCGAGCTGGGATTGCGTTCTCGGTTGGTTACTATTCCCCGGCAATAAATCGTACAAAGCGATTATCTACTAACTATTAACTATGCACAGTATATGAACCACCAACATCATGATGACAACACCAACAACAACACCAACGACGACTATTATAATTACTATGGCACTATGCGGTGTTCGCTGTTCGTGTTGGATGTATCTTGTATCGGATTCGCATGACTGCCCAAGCAGAGATTTAATTGCAATTGCGTTACTATACACACGTACAACACATTGACAAAAGCAGTTAATTCGCCACATTATGGTTTGGGTGTCTGGGGATGTACCACGAGATGGCTGGAGCTGTCTACATAAGTTTTGCTCAAATGGCTCGGTTCCGATTGTTGGACTATAACGATTGTTATCGAAGTGCAATTAGGGAGCAACCAGGTCATAACGCACAATTCGTGGAGAACCTTCACATTTGAACTGCAGACGCATACCCACAATGGTAAGCCAGCAACATAGTGTTCCAAACTTCGAAGCCTACGCAAAGGTACTCGTATGTGGCTGTAGTGCTGCCAAGTTCATTAGCGGCTTTGAAATTCATTTTAGCGCTCGCATTTTCCTGATAGGTAGGCACACAACGCACACATGCATTGGAAGTGTAATAATTGAAGGCCTTGCTTGAACCTCCTCCTTGAAGGACTTATATTCGCATTTGCTTTCATCTAAGCGAACCACTTGATAACAACGGAGCGATACGAGTCCTTTGAACCTGATTCGCACGTATGTGTATAGCGAGATGTCTGCGATAGAGAAGTGCCTATTAGTTTCGGTAAAGAACTCAAGAACTTAAGGTTAAGAGGTTCAACTTTTGCTGGGAAATAATAAGGAAACATGGAGTGGGCTTCATTATGCGCAGCGATGAGCTTGTGGGATAAATCTTCCTGATCAAGGAAGTCTTTGGACGCAAAGGAGTACAGGAAGAGTTCATTGTCTTTCAGGTGCTGTATGGAAAGCGATTTTTCTTTATGAGACGAAGTTAGTTGAAAAATAGATTTCTATCGTTGAGCGCCAGTCAAGTTCTTTTAACATGGTTTGACAAGCATTGACTAAAATCGCGTTCGACGTCAGGTAAACGATTCAAAGATGAAAAGGTAGTCTTACTTGTACAGCATAATAAGTAGGAAAAGTAATTTTTTGTATACAAAACTGCTGCTGACCTTGTGTTGGGCGCCAATTTCAAATCAGTTATCAATACAGCTGAAGAAGCTCACAAAATATGTGTATCCGTTATTTTACCGGCAACCTTTTTCATTTTATGACTCCAGAGGGACCTGTCACTGCCCAGCGATGCACACATCGCAACAGACTCAGACTCAATTGAAAGAAAACAAGAAAAAAAAATTACCAAAAAGGTAGTAATCGGTTTCGGGTTGGGTGCCAATTTGTGTCAGTCTCAACAAACAAGTGTTATTTACAAGTGCTATTAACATCTACCTAATTATGCCAACACTCCGCGCGAAAACTACAAGTTCCACTTACCATCCCCTAATGCGGTTCAACAGTTCCCAACAGAGACGATGCCATGATGAATCTCTTCCCCCTTCCCCTACCATGCAAAAGCAGACAAAATTCATTTATTTAATTTGCCATTGACGAAGTGTAACCTCGTTGCCATTCAAATCAAAAATAATCATCATCCTGCTGTACCGACAGACTAAGAAGGATGCCCAATCGCGATACCAAAGGTGCCAGGAGACTAAGCCGGTATACACATTTTCTAAATTCTCTTCATCCGAAACGATGATTAGGTAAACGCATTACAATATTAACGTGATACAGATCGTGCTGTTGGCGCCCACCTCTGCGCTCCTTGCTGATTGAATTTGCTGGTGATACACATGTGTTCCACAGCGGCATAGCCAGCAATCATCAATCAAACGAGCGCCAACCACAAATCAATTCATTCGTCCTTTGATGCAACAAACGACGACATCATCCGCCAGCAGTGCGGAGTGGAACCACAACCATCTCCGAGTAATGCCGTTTCAATTTTCAGGACCTGATTGTTGTTTGAATGCTTAATGGTGTTGCGCAAAAATGTTGTGTGAAATTTCCTATGCAAATCGAATCAATTGGATTTTCTATAGCTTCACGTGGCGGTAGCAACTACCACTGCCAACCACGATCAGGTGATGTGCATTTATTATTGAAAAAATGTTTACTTTAACTTATATGATGGGTTGGACAGCGAGGGCCAGACCGCAAATCAATTTGTATTCGTGTATCTATGCGAAATGGGGAGTCACGTTGGATAATGTATTTTAATAGAATCGTCCGTGATGGGAGAAGTGTAAATATTTACAGAGTCCTTGCGGCATTATAATAATAACAGCAATGCATTTTAAAATTGATTTGCATTTCTATTGACTTTTCGGCTTATGTTTTGGGATAAGTGGAAATTTGGCGAGTGCGTTGGACGCCCGTTTGGTGGTGATGAGGGGAAATTTGCTTATTTGCTAAGCCTATAGTTTTTGTTTGCTTAAGTTACTTTAAATGGCGCTAGAGTCCAGGCTAGAATGGCATTAATATAGAGAATGCGTTCAAAAGGATGTTCTTCATCCCCAAATGTTATCCGTACCAAATTTGGGATGAAATTTGGTACCGAGCGATATTTCTGAGGACAATGGCTTACGTCAAATAATGCAAATGGGCGATGAATAAACCTTGGGCGGAAGTCCGCCAATCTCTGACCATATGGATTAAATATTTTTGAATAAAATGTCGGCACTTAATTTGGGACCAAATGAACAGTTTTCAACCATTTTCGGCACAAATGCTATTTTCCTACGCAAATTTTTTTATGAAATATGTAAACGAGCGATGAATCAAAATGATCTGTACAAAATTTCGGAATGAAGTTTGATACCAGAATTTACAGTAATGAGTAAAATATTTCGGTACCAATTTTTGGAATGAATGAATCGAAAAAATTTCCCGAATTGTACAAAATCTTTAATTGCTAGTCTTTGGAATGAAATTTGGTACCAAAATTTGCAGAAATGAGATACGAAAAAAATATTTCTGTACCAATTTTGGGGATGAATGAATCATAAAATTGGGGAATTGTACAAAATGTTTTTATACGGGATGATATTTGTACCAAAGTTTGCAGTAATGAGTAAAATATTTCGGTACCAATTTTTGGAATGAATGAATCGAAAAAATTTCCCGGATTGTACAAAATATTTAATTGCTGGTCTTTGGAATGAAATTTGGTACCAAAATTTGCTGAAATGAGATACGAAAAAAATATTTCTGTACCAATTTTGGGGATGAATGAATCATAAAATTGGGGAATTGTATAAAATGTTTTTATACGGAATGAAATTTGTACCAAAGTTTGCAGTAATGAGTAAAATATTTCGGTACCAATTTTTGGAATGAATGAATCGAAAAAATTTCCCGAATTGTACAAAATCTTTTATTACTAGTCTTTGGAATGAAATTTGGTACAAGAATTTGCAGAAATGTGATAGGTACAATAAATCTCGGTATCAATTTTTGGGAGGAATTTTGGTAAAATTCTATTTCGAGCGCGTTCATCGTCTTGTTTTAATACGTAAGCCTCCGATGACCCAACTTTTGGCTGCACTCAACCATTTTGTCTGTGACCTAAATCTTTTCGTATCCATTTTTGGGGCGGAATTATATAATATTTAGTTAGGCGTCCAACGTTTTGTGTTCGTGGATGCACTTTGGGTCGTGCCCTATGTGCGTTCTACCAAATTAGAGTTTGTGAATCGCCAACGGTTTTCCGGTTGAAAAGCATGCATACTTCCTGACATAATTTGAAGCGATACTTGTAATCGAATTTGGTACCACGGTTTTCTTCGAACATAATATGTTGCATATAAACATCGATACATAACACAATACAGTGCTCACATTTTGCTGTGAAACTGCAGGTGCGGCTATGGCAAGGTTTCAAATCGTTAAAAGTGACCATATAGGACTTTTGGGCTTGGTTACATGTTAGTAAGTGACTGTCCCAATTTGACGCCAAATTTTATCACATTTTATTACCTGATTCATTATCTAACAATGTCTTCTCCACAAAATATCTGGAAACCCTTTCAATGCCCATGAGGACATTCAATATTATATACAACCCCAAGACCTTCTAACTAAAAAACTTCATACGATATAGTTACACTCGTTAAAACTTCCACACATATACACAACCACACAAAGTCCATATAAAGCTCTCCGAAAACAGCGCTCTGCTCATAAACTCATTGAAATCCCTTAAATCAGGGATATATCAAAATTCACTCCCAATCAGGCTCTAATCCTCTATATTTCATCATGTCAGCGGGTATCTATAGAAGCGATCTGAATGCAATCAATAAATTGCAAAGCACATAGTCTCGGGCATAAATCGTTAATTCCATGGCAACGCTCGCCATAACACGAACTAAATCAACATGCACAAAACATCATGCACACACACCGATGTAACATGGTCCTGAATGTGTGTTGCATAAGTTTTCGTTTCTGTTAGCAATTTCGAAAGAAAAAATGAACAAAAAAACGACGACTTCTACCAAAAGCCCCCGGTGACGCATTATTCTCCGTGTTTCACCATACAAAAGGTGAAAATGTCTCTCCCACACACACACACCGACAGCATACATTTGGTGTCACATTATCACGCCATACTGGTGAAATGTAAATAAAATTAAGTGAAATGTTTTCGTCCGAATTCCGTATTCAACGAAATGACCCTAATGGGGATTAAGTGGACAACAGAAATATAATATATTTGCTGGTGGTATTTTTTTGGTTCCTCCTGAGTGGATGGTGTCCTGCCCTGCGGCGGAGTTTTATGTCTGTTTGTTTGTTTCTTTTGCTTGTGTTATACTGTTGCGTTATGTACTACTCATAAATGTTGTTACTCGTTTCATTTATTCTTGGTACGCTGCCCTCGAACTCGTGATATTTGCACACTGCGCTGTCCTGTGCATTTTGGTGTGTGTGTGACATGAAAAATGATTTAGCAAAGGATCTCCCAAGTGAGTCCAAATAAACAGTAACCGATGTTTTCCCGCTGTTACTCTGCTGTTCGGGTGGCAATTTATATTGCCAGAGAGATAGTATTTGTCTTCATCATATCTTTTGACAAACATTTAAGGAGTGGCCTTTTCTTCTCTTCAAAGTCCTTGTGAGATAATTATATCTGGTTAAATGGGATTTGTTTTGCAATAAAATTGCGAAGTGAGACGATATTGCTGGTGAAATAATGTCCCGTTAAGGATGATGAAGGGGCGGATATTAAGGAAGACAAAATGGATTTCATTGCGGGTTGAATAACGAGCGACATATGAAATTGAAATGGAAGGTCGTTTGTCAGGTTTCATTGTACTGAGGAGTGAAAAAATATTCATTTGAAAAAATCGTTCTGTAAGTCAAAACAAAACTAGAAATGAATTCATTTCATTACGTCACCCAAACTGTAGTTTCTGTTTAACTGGCGCCCAATTTCAAGCCCACTTTGTTTGTATGCATATTTTTCAGTTTCTTCTAAAATTTTTAGGATCGAGGGTGCCGGAAACTTTACCCTCGATCTTTTGCCACCATAGAGAAAATCTCATTTCGATACCTTGTAGCAGTTGTCTTATTTCAAAATCTCATGGCCGTAGATTCGAGCTAGAACAAACACCGTATCGAAGAGTGATAGTTTAGTGACAGTTATACGAAAAGATTGGTTCAGTGAATGCTAAACGATTTCAGGTCAAGTCATTTAAGTGATAAGGAGAAACAAGTATCTTTTGATAGAGTAAGGGCTCACGTTGGGCGCCATTTGATCATAATGTAGATTGTACGAACAATAGTTGGCCCACATCTCACGTATTAATATTAAGCATCAGAACAATAAAGTTGACGACTGAAGAAAACTCTCGAATGAGGGAGACCAGATATATATAAGTATAAATCACGTAAGGACTTTAACGACGTTTGATCAAATTTGAGAGCAAAACCAGAAGTTCACCTTTCTAGTAGTTCCACAAATACTGACATTTCGGGAGAGATCTATGATAAAAAGTAAGACTGCTGAATTGAGTAAGAGCTCGCATTGGGCGCCATTTTGTCAGACGTAAGCTTATTAAGAGTTCCACTTGCAAAATAAAAATCAACTAACTACATATGATAAGAAATAAACTCCTTAAGTATTCGCGATATTCATTTGCTAAACAAATTTGCTATGGGGGCTACAAAGGACAATATAATTATCTGGCGCCCAATGGAGGGCCTGGTCCATAGTTTAAAAAATACAGTTTATCTACAAGTAACTACTACCAGTTAAATGTCAGTCTAATAAACACAGTGTTCAACTATTCATAGTCAAATGGCATTCGCAATGTTCAACCCATCCCAGACACACTGTCAATATGTCACGGAACACCATGGGAGTTACATCGATAGCCACGGTGATTACGACCCCAGATCCGACAACAACACAGCTCCACTTGAGAATACACCCGCCTCGCTATAGCATACTCGTGTAATCGTACAAATATTGGCAAACGTTTTTCGAATACCAAATGAATGAGTGTCGACCGAGTACACATCAGAAGCTCAAAGGGATGTAGGAAACTTGTTCAACTGTTCTTATCGTGCTGGTACCCAACTTGGTTCCAAGAAACTTGACGAACATGACTCCTGCCACGAAAACAAATGACAAGGATAGGGGAGAACAAAGCAAACATGACGAAAAAAATCTCTCAAAAATAGAAAAGTCTTCTCACGCAAACAGGACGATTTTCTTCTTTTTTTCTTGTCCTTTCTTCTTGTTAGTTTTTCTGCTTACGATTCATCTTGGCAAGATGGATGACGGTAGGTACCGTTAAAAACTCTATTTTTGAAGTGTCATGGGAATCTGTAACATGAAGACGACAAACAAAGATTCGCATGGCTTGTAGGAGGACGATTTTTTCGTCGTTTCACTCTCGATTCGGTGTGAATGTGAATGCAATGCTACGGTGGCGGTTAGACGGGGTTTTCTCGACGATTCTATATGACAGACTCCTTAAACGATGGGGAGAAGGAGCAGAATATTCGAGTCCTCAGCTGGGGAATCGCCTTTTGTGCAAATTGCAAATCCTTTCATTTGTTGTATTCTACAACTAGGACTGGCATTCGTTTGTGCTTTCAGTCTTTTCCGACAGTTCTAGTGATTGCAGCAGTGAATAACCAGAACGACTTAAGAGGGACTATAAGAAACAAGAAAAGACAAACGGCGAGCAGCTCTGCAAAAGATATCTTAGCAACTACGTGGTCCTTTAGGGGGTTCTTAGGGAGTTTTATTGTTTTCAAATGAGCTGTTGTCTTTACTTGAGGGTGTCCCATTGTAAACTTTCGCATGGTATGCAAAGGCAAAAATGTGGGTTTCAGCTTTAAGGGGATTTTAATTTCTCGATGGGACTTTACGGAGCAATGGAGGAATCAACAATGGAAATTCTTAAGGAATTTAAGTGCGGAATTGGATATTATTTGCTGGTTAAGCTAAGAAGCGCCGACTGATGGGATGGGCCAAAAGCAAAGTCCACGACTTAAACTGCAGCTAGACTCTGCTTTGCCGTATGGACTTAGATAACTTTTAGGCGTCATAGCCCAGAGAAAGGTTTCACCTTAAATGGCCGCCAAGATAACCTGGACTTGAACCAATGTGAAGCTAAAAACGTATACCACAGGTTTTATAAAAATCCATTTCACTTAAGAATTCGCCATCGACCTTACAGGACATAAATATAGATAATGTACGCGCGTATAAACCTGTTGAAAATCTGACAACATATCGAGTTCATCAACGAACACAGCAAATTTTAGGTAAGATTATTCTATTCAACAAAGGTCTAGTGTTTCCACCGTTACAAACTGGCGCCCATTGAGAGTCCTAAGTGCTCACCTTATATTCTGTAGTGAAATGGTCGGTGGAAGGAAGAATCCGTTGGTACAGGGCGCATAACTAAGTCCATTCTGTTGATCAAAATGATCTATGTTTCTTACGTAGTATGGAAATAATTATTTAATGAAACAAGTGCGACTTTTACTCTACATTGTAAATACAAGGGAATGCCATCAAATTTAAGTCCTATCCAGCGCATCTAGACGGCGGAATTTTTGGTAACTGCTCAGAATTTAATACCACTGCTAGCTCTCGCATACAAACACCAAAAAGAGAGTTTGCAATCTCATTCTAGTGGATTATTGTGTACATTGACAAAAGTGGCGCCCAACGAGGGGCTCACTAGACTGTATCTTAAAGAAGATGTTACGGAAAAATGGAAAATTTCTTTGCAGCACAGCTATAACTACAGATAGATACTAGTCCTCTGTGCGAAGACTAACACCGCATCAATCAAAAATCAAGTATATATTGATAAATCAGTTGAATCTTGGCTGCAAGATTTCTGAACCATATCATATCGATTAGTTTACAGAGCCATTTGGTGGTTAAGATATATATATACTGTCCCTCCTGTAAGAGTTTGGAGGAAAATATACCAAAGGGAATGGTAGATAAATGGTGATCAGAACTTCAGAACGAAATTGGCGCCCAACTTGAGGCCCAGCGAAAAGCAGCCAAACCAAATATATTCGCTATCCTTATATTTATTTATATATTCCTTTCATGTCAGAGACAACATTTAAGAGGCATCTATCGCACCATCTGCCACAAAATGTTTATTCACCAATATCTCGCCATATACACACCTTTGCCTTTCATCAAAGAACGTGCCTTTTCCGGTTTTTACCTCGCCAAATAGGCAAGAGAACAAGCAATTTAATGGATTCCCGATTCGCGTACGCGCTCCCACTTACTAATCACACAAACCTACCTACCGTTCCGCCACATTATCCTCGGTCATATGCTCATCCAAAAACAAGGTTGGGCACTATAATAGTTTTGGAAATTTGAATTTTCCTCCCTCATCCAACCGTGACGAGTACAAATCGAACACTGATACACAATTTACTGCCGGGGTAATATCTGCACTATTAGAGAATGTACATCACTGATTGGATAACATCTACACAAAACATTATATGCGACGTATATTGGACAGGAAATCACCGAAATGGTTTCTGATTTCCGTTCCGTATAAAGTTTCTAGGTGTGCGATACTAATGTGGTAACTAAATGTCCAGATAATGGCTTTCGATTGGCTTCGATGGATTCTACGAAATGCATTTGGCAAAACCATTAAACAGTATATTGTGTCGTGGGGAGGATTTCAACGTCATTGACTAAGCAGATGACAAACAACTCCCTACCCCCATTAGAATGTGAATTATTCACATAATTTCATTCGATAAAGAGAAAAACTGTTTGAAGTCAAAAGATTGAATCTGTGACACGTAATTGGATTTTAATTGAACGCAGAGGATGTGTATGTCAGAATAAGGTCGCCTTTTGCACACGATAAATACGCTGGCGTCGATTGTTCGCCGCTAATTGGGTGGAAACGGATTCGGACTGTTTGTTCTGTGTGGAGTTGGAAGTATTTGTAGAGATTTTTGAATCGAAGATATATTGCGTTTGCATAGGTGTTGACGTGAAGAACTTTTTTGTAGGTGACATAAAATGGCGCCCAACGTGAGACAAGGCAAAAATGAACACAAAATATTTTTAAAAGCTTATAAATTGTTTTGGAAAATAGCGAAACAAGTCATAATCAAGAGCGAACACAGTTGGAATATATACGTCGCTGTGTCTTACCTCACGTGGGATATTTTCACACTCTCATCGATTTTCCCCGCTGAAGCGTTCAACCGCTCCAGTAATAATTTATCAGTCAGAGAAACAAAATTTAGTTTTTTGCACTTTTGCTCGATTTCTGGGCAGAGGCTTCTTAACATATTTTGTATCATGAGATATTTGGCATTTGCAACGGTTGAAAACAGTATTACGGTTGGTGGTTGTGTATATCTCATTATATATTTAACTGTCATAACACTCGTGAGATATCTTTCTCCATCAGAAAATCTGATAGATTCGACCCCGAACTCGCAGTTCTACTTCGATTCAGCAGAATTTACTCTATCATTGCTTCTCCAACATCAACATTATATGTTTGTAGGACTTTGGCGGGTAAATTTGTACCTCAGTGTGTGATATCTATCATGATACATTTCCTACTCTCGTTTAAATTTTCATAATATCGAATTATGAGTTAACTGGAATTTGTATCGCTTGCCATCAGCACTTTTTTAAGTCGATGGATTTATCTCATGATATATAGATAACTGTTATGACACTTGTGAGACATAATTTATTAAAAAACCCGACAGCTTCGACGTCAAATACGCATTTCTACTTCGATTCAGCAGCATCTTATCCCCGCTATTGTCCCCTCCAAAAACGTCCTCCTCGCAACAAAGGAAATTAAATCCTTTTTCAAATTCATCGCCATTGCTCAATATATTTGTGATTCTTGGCAAACCGCACAAAAGAAATACTCCAACATACCGCATTCTTGCGTATTCGAAGGACACTACAATTTGAAAAGAAAACCACCACCCCCCTGCAAAGGTAAGTATTCACATTTCCAATTCAAAAGACAGGCGAGAGAGAGATAGCAAAAAAAAAAAAGAATAACAATAATTGCCCCGTTCATTGAGAGAAAACTGATAGGAAATGCGATCGAGCCACACCTTCATTGTCAGGATATATGCAAAGGTTAACAATTTCCTGTTATATATTCAGAGAGCAATAAAAAAAAACGAAAGCATCCATCCCATCCAAGCACTCATTTGCTTTTCAAACTTTTATGGGTCTTGTATTCTGCGCATTCACCGCGCCGCGCGCCTTCTATCCTTTCGGTATATATTCGTCCGCATATACCCTTTTGCTCGCTTTTGAATGCGATACTTTTAATGGACAAAATATCAAGAGCAGATTCGTTTCGATTTCTTTCCATTTTCGTTTGTCGTTTGTACTTCTCCGTCATCAGTTATTAATGGAGTGCATGTATCCACAGTGCGGCGAAGGATTCTCGCACAGCTATAGATACACGCCATCCAAATCAATATCCTAGCGAATTTCATACCTGGATAGGTAAATTGAAAAGCCAATACACTGTGTGATAGATAGATGAGTATGTAGGGGTAGGTATGTGTGGGGATCTGGGTAGAACTTCATCTAGGACTTGCAGCAGCCGCTAAGAAGGTTGGGAAAATTCCGAAAATTCACTTCGAAAAATTATTGAAATTGAAAAAGTTTCTTTAGCAAAAATTCGCTCGCTCCCGACTCAGTGATACGGCGGCTTAAAGGATATATGGCGATTTGATCCCTTCCATGAATTGGGTGGTACATTTTTCAATTACAATAAAATGACGCAATGACGAAGGAGGTACGCAATCGAATGTCAAAGCGGTTAGCTCCGTAGGTTTTAATTAGCAACGCGGAACTTTGATTGCGATGTGGTCTTTGTAATTTCCGCTCGTTACATTGAAGGGAATTTTCATGGCCATGTAGGTTGTGTTCGTAGCTTTCCTTTTATCGCGTGGAAAGTGAATGAATTATTGTAACGAGGGTAATTGAGTGGGTGGAAACGTGTTTCGAATGACAGCAGCTGTAGGTGAATGTGGTACTGTCACAGCAGTTGATGTTGGGATTCATAACATCTGCTGACTTAAAATGAAGATTGAAATCGCTGCTGTTATCCAATTTATTACATTTGGACTTAAAATTTGCCAAATCATCTACTTTGCCAAAAAATCAAATTACTGTTTGCTTATTTGTTGTAAAATAAATGGCGCCCGACGCGAGGTCATTTTTACAGTTCGACTTTGACGTCATGGAAAGAACGCAGAGGGTTATCACTGGGGCTAAAACAGAAGGGGACTCAACTGTGATTTAATACAAAATCGTCAATAGAACGATCCACCCAAGATCGGTAAGTATTGCAATAGGAAGCGATTGCTTCGAGTTGGTAAGAGCCTCATTCTACTTGGGCTCTG
Source organism: Cheilosia grossa (assembly GCA_963082955.1). Taxonomy (NCBI): domain Eukaryota; kingdom Metazoa; phylum Arthropoda; class Insecta; order Diptera; family Syrphidae; genus Cheilosia; species Cheilosia grossa. Next base: position 9,440,826 of record OY720144.1, on the reverse strand, counting down.
AATGTGATCTTCGTCAGAGATCAAAAGACAGCAGTTAATTTAACACCGAGTGAGGAAGAGGACCCTGTTAAATTCCCAGTAAGAACGATGTTGTAAGAACGTGTGTACAGTTTCATTCAACAAATAACTTGCTTAATGCGTCAGAGTATTGTTCTAAAAGGGGACATCGGGAATTACGCAACATTTCCAATTAGACAAACTGGTTTATGTACGAAATTGGAGGACATTTTGAAGTAAATGGCGACCGACTTCAAATAAAATGCTGTGCCAATATCCATCCCCTACGTACGAAAATCTTCGTGTATTGGAATGGCGCCCAACGGAAGGTATTATTATTCTTAATGTGTAGAAGTCAATGAAAACACTTAATTCTGTGTAACCACATTCCCCATCCTGACTTACAAATCAATGACATCAAGAATCATACATTAATAACAAAATTCAGTGCATAAAGGAATGGCGCCCGACGTGAGGTCTGAGCATTTGTGGCTGTGTAGAGCTAAATCTCAGCACTCCATTCGGTAAAATCAAATCTGCCGGCCGGAAGTACACAAAACAATGTCCGTAACCAAAATTAGTACCTTTTAGAACGTCCAATGGAATGACACCCAACGTAAGGTCTCAAAAATCATACTAAGGTATAAAAAACTTTTTAACAGAACTAATTGTCGGATCAGTTACTGACTGGATTGTGTAATGAACTACTGAAATGGGTATCTGAAGTTCGACTTTTTTCCACAGCACCAACTCTTGCGGGAGCGGAAGGATAACTGTCCTGAGGGCTTTACATAAAAAAATAAATTTCAAACAAATGATTGTGAGAAGGAAAGTCTCCTGTTCTAAATGGACGTGGAACACACTTTGCGATTCTGTTCCGCATACACTACCGCCTTAGCGAAGCCTCAAAGTATATTCATTAGCAGTTCTTAATAAACTACCTCTTCGAAATCCAATTTACTTTAAGGATCAACTGCGATTATACAACACACAGTAATGAATTACCTGCTTCCCTCTAAAGTGCCCTCAATGGGGGTAATGTTCACAAAACAAACTGCCAACCACTACAACTGACATTAAGCCAAGTGCATTAAAATAAATCAACATAAAAGCGAATAAACGTCCTTTGAGTCTGTCCCACCTCTGTGACGCTCGCCATTGCGTACGTAGAGAGGAAAAATCCCTAAAAGGTACAATAAAAAAAGAGGAAAATAACAATTCCACTACCACTCGCTAGGACGTCTGTAAAAAATTCAACGAGTGCCCGGAAAACGTACAAATCTCATACTGAGGTAGGTAACTACACGACTATCCAGAAAAGACCTCAACGAATGTCCTTTTCTGTTTATTTTTCTCCATTCCCTTTTTTCGTATTTCATATGCCTTTTGATTTTCATTTTTACGCGCTGTTGGCAGCGAGGCGAGGCGATAATTTACTCCATATACGAAGGATATACTAGGACAGAACGTCATGTGGCGGAAAACTGGGAATGGGAACTGGAACTGCCACTCGTAGCTGTGTAATATGTGTACATTACTACGCCCCATGGATAGCTCCACTCGTACCTACCCATATGTATATGTACGTATGTGTTTTAATAATTAAACAGGTTATACGTGAATATACATTACTGGATGTGACTTACACGCGCACTCGCCACCCGTAGTGGAGGTGATTACCTGTTCCCTTTTCCCTTTCCCAAAAAACAAACAGCAAAAAAAGAAAAAGAAAAAAAAACAGCCGACCCACCAAGCCTCCCGATGGCCAGTTATAAAAATGTCCTCACAGAGGAAAGCAACCTAGTATGGCAGGGAAGACTATGTGAGGCAACTGAGAAAGGACTTAAGTGTTCATTCGCCCGTTGAAATCTGGAATTGCTGAGCACAAAGCAGCCCACAGGCACCATAAGCCACCAGGCCAAGCGACCCATCAGTATACCGTCATATACACCACCATACACATTTCCCACAGGCAATTTTCGCGAATAAACGAAACGTTTTCAGTCCTCTTCCTTATATACATTTTTTTCAGTAGGCTTTATTTATCAAGCGGTGGTTTATTATTAATTAGCAAATTGCGTTATTTTTTCTTGTGAAAACAGTATTATATTTATTTCTGACTATCAGGTGAAGGTCCTTTTTTTGGCGGTTAACTCGCGCAGTGTTTAAGAATTTAGGAGGACTTTTCGGCCATATTGCGTGCATTCAAATTCAAATTCGAAGCCCGCGCGGTGACCAGGTGCAAAAATGGAAGGCAACAAATTAAAGGTAGCGTTTGTTGATAAAATTAATTGCTTGCTTTCATTTTGATTTATGACATGCGTCGCTTTTCTAGTGAGACGTTTAATTTTCTACCAAAGAACTGTCGTGTCAAAATATTCCACCCTGTATCCGGTGACAGTGAGTAATTCCCTGTTGAGTTTGAAATGTATAAGGTTCCCGGAATTGGATCGGAATTAGGTGGCTGGCTTAGGTAATTAATTCGTTTTTCTTTATCCTGGAAAATTGCTTCATTGAGAAGTTGGTTGGTCGTTGATGAAGTCATTTAGTCAAGGTAGTGTTTTTTTTTTCATTGCATTTGATTGGGTATTTGTGGTGGAATCAGTCTTACAGCTCAATTATTTTGTTTTGTTGTAGCTGACTTTGACTTTGTATGGAAAGGACGAGGGAGGTAGGTGGGCCGCAGTAGTGGCCTTGCATTGGGCGCCAGTTTTAATAGGTTTTCTCTTTGTTAATGGTTTCATGTTTTTTTTCGATCATAGAATATTTTTCAGTTAACTGGACCCAAACAAGTCCATCAGGTTCGAAGTATTTGCGGCAGGTACAGAAAAATGTCAAAATACAGTCCGACACGACCTATTTCGTTTTTTTTTAGAATGAATACGAAATAATTTTCACATACTTACTAAATTTAAGGATTTACGGGGTAAAATAGATACAGAACAGATTCTTACCTGAAAAGAAAGAGAAAAAATTTTTTTTTTTTTAAAAAAAGAAGTTTAGACGGTGTTTTTTAAAAGGTTAGACCGTTAAATAAAATCAAACATACAAGTCGTGCCATATACCGAAATGTTGACTTTATTAGAAAGATAATTTATACTCATTACTGAATGGTAAGCATGATTTTGGACCCATATAGTTAGACGCCCGGCTGGATCGGATCAAGGGCAATCTGAAAGTTTAAATTGCAACAACTTTTTCAACTAGTTTGGACCGTGTGTCGCAAGTCCAAGAAAAAAAACATCACAGTAAAATGAAAAACTCAAATCAGCACAAGTGACCTGTCACCTGCGAAGTTTTGGTGTTAAAAGTGCTGCCAATTCGTAAAATAAACTTCTAAAAAATATTGGTAAGGGCTTTTTCAATTTTCTATTGGTGCCGAATATTCTTAGTCTATACTCATTGTACAACTCAAGATCAGCAGAAGTCAGCTGTGAACTGTTAAATAGATTTTTACTAAAAAAAGTGCTGCCAATTTGTAAAATAAACATCTAACAAAAGCACTATAGTTTTACTACGATTCTGACTTCCAAAGTGTAAAGATGGTAACAATACTGTTCAGTTTGTCAAATATCTATCATTAATGCCAATATCCTATGTACCTTCACCAATGACGTGGGCTTCTATAGGTTAATATTGCTCAGTCGTTGTCGATTGCAATTAAGTTTTGCTTTAAGTAACTTCGAAAACGAAAAAAAAAACTGGTTTAAGCGATATCAAACTAAGAAAATTATCCCAAAACTATGCAATTTAAAAAAAAAAAAAAAAATCAGAAACACTATCGTTATTTAAACAGATTATCTATCGAGACCTCAAAATGACATGTTACGCAATAACTTCGATCTTCAGCCAGCAAGCAAGTCGGGCCAGCAATGTGTGACACGAAAAAAAGTACTGAAACTGATTGGAAGAGCCTTAGCGACTAGCATAAAATAAGAGGTTTGTCATTGCTTTCAAGTAATTCAGAGAATCAATATTGAAAGAGAGTGACTCGTCGCTTTATAGCGAGCTAAAGGAACTCGTTACTTTGCAACATTTTAAGCTGTTTCTGCATTGACTTGGTTGTTGAAAATAAGTCGCGCCCCATCCGCAGAGCTGGCAAGTTTTAAGAAAGTTATTTGTGAGCTTTCGGATTACAACTACGGTACTAAAAATTGCTGACGTTCCTTAAAGCGCCGGTCGCACTGGACAACTTTAAATCGTTAAAGTAGTGGCAGACTTCCGCAACGGAGTTAACTCTAGTTGTATTCGATTTCGACATCAACTACAGGGTCCGCCAACTAACTTTGTTTTTTTTTTTTTGAAAATGCTATAAAAAAAAACTACTGAATATTTTCTCAAATTTCTTTTTTTATTTGAAAGTAAAATCCTTCCGGTTAATAATGGAAAATAATTTTATTCAAATGGCTGCCTCGGCTGGCCATGCAGTAGCCTACACGATCGGTCCAATTTTTAAGCACATTATCGATTGTGTGCAGCTGTATTTCACCAATGGCTTCACGAATATTGTCCTTTAAAGCGTCAATTGTCTCTGGCTTGTCGGCGTAACACTTATCTTTTACGGCACCCCACAAAAAATGGTCCAACGGTGTCAAATCGCAGCTCCGAGGTGTCAAAACGACATCAGCTCTGCGGCTGATAATGCGATCTTCAAAAACAGGGCGCAAACATCGAGTGTGGCTTCGGCTGTGTAGCACGTAGCGCCGTCCTGTTGAAACCAAATGTTGCCAATATCCTCCTCTTAAATTTTTGTGAACAAAAATTCGTTCAACATGGCCCGATAACGATCGCCATTGACTGTAACGGCCACTCCTTGCTCATTTTCGAAGAAAAATGGCCCAATTATGCCTTGAAGTTCCGTCCTGTAACTATACACCAAACTGCATTAGAAAGACGAAAAGAAGAGGAGTTTCATGAGGCAAATGTTCGTTTTCCCTTCGATTACTTTATTTTTTTTTAAAGCGAGAGAGCTTTTCGTTTCGTTTGCAGAATCCCATTCCAGGTTTCTACTTGCAAATCAGCAGTCTCATCTTATCATCTCTTTTAAATATTAAATATTCTTATTACAAAAATGGAATATGGAATAGAACGGGACAGAGTGAAGCGATTTCGAAAGCGTTTTCGTCAAAATCTCCGAAGCAAAAGGAATGACTTCATCAGCCATCAATGTATTTGAATTTCAAAGAGTAACACGCGTGTTGTAAACCAGCATGACAGTCTGCATGTCACAATTAATTACCTCTAATCGAAAATAACCGCTTTTATTTTTGCCTCTTTGACGCAAAGATCTTTTACGCTCGGGAATCACCACAAATTAGCCCGGAAACTCCGCCATGGCACATCGTCCCGCTTCACAGAACTTGCAAATTAATTTGAACGTAAGGATAACATCACACACGCTCCGCGATAAGATAAATCGCAGCGATCCGCAATCTACCCTTAATGGAATAATCACATTTTTTAAATCCCCCCCCACGCACGCAGAACGCAACCCCAAAAACCGCATTATATGTGTCAGCGCGCAAGTTAATTACCAATTACCGAGCACCATCGCGCGACTCGAAATTCAATTAAACCGCCTCATCGCTCATACATCAAAAGCGTTTTTATGTGCAAGAGTTTAATAGGTACCTGTACTCACCCGCACTTTGCGCGCAGAGTCCTTCTTCTAGAGGCATGCTCTTTGTCACGCACCTTTGTTTGTGTAGCTCGCATCGTTTCGCAAGTTTACTTAGGACTTTCTGCTGACATATGCGCGTTTCTTACGAGCGATGTCGGAGGTGAATCTCCACCATAGCGGAGTAGGGTAAACATTTGCACGTCGCGTGTACTAAACTCAATATCGTCCTTGTAACTTGTAAAACGGAATGGGGGCACAACAGCGGAAGCGAATGAAATTAACAATGATTTAACGAAGAGCCCCACCGACAAGACGAACAGGATCAACTTGCCGCGGCAAAGTGGAGTGTATCGGGAAAGAAAAATGTTTATCATCGGCAAACAGACACAGTTATTAAAATCCCCAGCAACACACATGCATGTTTGAGATTCATCTACTCTACACAATGCAAACACCTCCCCGTTCCCACTTAATTGAGAAAGAAAGTGCAAGACAGCACTTGCACTACCCTTCACCGGGAATATCAGGAACAAAACAATAAAGCAGATGTGTCACCTTTTGACTGCAGCCACCCTGTTTTACAAAAGTGCATACGCCACCAACTACTAACACATAATGATTTCGTCGCAGACGAGGATGCAGCCTGAACTAGAAAAGGATATGTTCAGGATAAGGGGGATAAGCAAACTTCTGCTGCAGTATGCAAGTGAATGCAAAACTCGCAGTCGGATGATGGGGGAGGGGGCAACATCCATTTATCCTTGATGTGGGCAAAGTCAACAAAAGCCACACACCTACCCTCACCCGCATATGCTGAGCACATGAGATGGCAGTCAAGTTGTTCCTGGATGATTTACACTCGGTTAAGAGCAGTGACAGTGCTGGATTTTCGCGGCAGACAAATACGAATCCTTTTCCTTTCAACAGCTCTATATGGCCCAAAACAAAAGGATGTGTGCGGGCGTGCCAGGGTGGGGGTGCTGAACGCTGAACTCTGACAAATAGCGAAGCATTTATATTTAATGCTCAACTAGTATTCTGATTGTGTCATTGAATACCGCGCGCGCTGTACATCTTGTTGTGGTTTTTCTTGTGCGGGGCAGGAACAAAAAGGGATAAAAGACGCGCCGCTTTTCAAGGCACAAATGAGTAACCGGAGTGCTGCTGTTGCTCCAGCTGGGATGTTTGTCTTTTGTGTGCGATAGGGGTACACTCTAGCGAGATGAATGTGAGAAGTTAAATGTTTGTTAAAATGTTCCGTTTTAACTGGCATCTACTGGGGTGCGCTGGCTGTGTATACACAAGTCTTAATGGAGTCAGCGGTCATGTGTTTAGATAGGCGGCAGGTTATGTGTGGCTTACAACTGTGGTTGGGACTTACAAAGAGGTATATGGTGCAGAACATGAGAAAAGAGTCTTTGGAGCTTTGGAAGTTCGATCGGTTCATCTGATTCGCCAATGAATTGCATGGGCCAGTGATATCATTTTTCGATCTACGAAAGTAAAAGCACGAAAGATTTGAAAGGTAGTTTCGAGACGAAATACCACAACTGTACCATTCTTATACCAGCGCAATTATGGTTGATCTAAGCATATCTATTTTGAGTGAAGGGTGGCGCAGTCTTTTCATTTTCCCTTGCGTCTTTCCATAATTTCCTCAGAAAGTCCTTGCAACGGCTCAAGAAACCTGTTAAAGAGTACAAGATGTGGGCATAGGACTGATTTCAGGAGGGCACACTAGACATGCCATCATCTCGTTACTTCCATTCAAATTGTCAACTGACGACATCGAATCGTTTTGCAAAGGCCAAAATGATAAATAGGTTAAAGGAAGCATGCTTAAAACATTCCATTTTAGAGTCACAATTTTATTCCGACTCCAAACAAAATGGAGAAGCTCTGTCTTCCAAGACAGTAACACTCTCGAATGTTTGTCAGACGGTCGCGAGAGGTGGCGCAGGGGATAAGAACCCTAAGATTGAACTTAGATGTTTTCGGAGATCGAACCTTAAGCTTAAGAGCTGTCTACACAGAAATCGAGCAAACGTGCAAAAAATTGCCAATTTGTTTTACTGACCGATAAATTATTGCTGGATCGATTGAATTGAAACTGACAGCATTTGACAGAATAGAATTTTTTCTTCGATATCGTCCGAGGAGGTTTTTAAAAGACATCTCAGTTATAAGAGGTGTTTGGGAAAATTTCCAGAAAATCGATTTAGTCTTGGTCAAACATGATAGGGCAGAGTACGATACATCTGAGATCACTAGCTCAGCTAAAAGGGAATATTCAAAACACCAATACGGTTAAAATAAATCTTGAAATTTTGTTTTGGAAAGATTAAAATTCAAGCACAGAATGCGGGTGCCTCATTTCTCGATATCTAATGGGCACACTTGATACTGCGGCCTAAAAGGTCTCTTGTAAAATCATCGGCAACTTTTACAAAGAGACGTAACTCCTAGCTTATAAAGGCTGTCGACCATACTTCGTTCCAGAGCTTTTAATAAGTAAGTAAGGAAAGTAAGTTCTTATTGAAAATACGTCTTCTTAGCCAATGAAGTACAACTCATCCACAGATCCGGTGCTTGGAATATTCTTTGCGGAATCGGGTACCCAAACAAGGTTGCTATGAATTGTAAATTGCATCGCAGTTGGCAAGCATGTATCCCATTGGATGACAGTTTCTGAAGCCTGATGCTAGGTTTCCAGAAAAGATATATATTTTAACACCAATAACACCCTTTTTCCAAGGTTTAACTTGGCACAGACATTACACTTGAAAGGATCGTCAGCTTCAAATACATTTTCACATCCGAATCGAAAGCTTGGTGTTGGGTTAACCTACCTCAGCTGGCTTAGTTTTCGATCTCGGCGCATTTGACCAAACTCTTAAAAATGTCAGTAAAAATTTAGATCAGTTTAATTCCTTGCTGACAAAACACATTCTTCATCGGAATACAGACGACTATTCAAAAATACCACACAAGGCTACACGAGGCATCTAGCAAGCCGTCTTTCGAAGAGGCAGACAACAGCTTCTATATCGCTGATGGTATGTGAGTCCTGGTACACTTCTAAATAACATTATGATCAACAACAATTGCATCGTTTTGAGTCAAAGACTCCACATTATGCCAAAAGTACGCGAACTGCCAAATAAGACTCGTGGTACCGCGTATGCTGACTTGATGTGCGAGGTTCAAATATGTTTTCTTTTCACTGGATATGTTAGGCTGGTTTTGATGATAACAGTCTTAAGGCCGACCTGTATTCATTTCAAAATCAAAAAGGGGCTTAACATAAGTTGACAAGGACCCCTTCATAGTTGTACCATTATAAAAATGTAAGTACAGCTTCCTGATTGGAAATTTGGAACTTCGGGTCGGTCTTTGGATCGTCAGCGTAACTACTGGCGGTAGCTATTTCCAGACATATATTCTGTCGAAGGCCATTGACTTTTTAAAGCGAGAAAATATTCCTCACAGGATAGACTCTGACCTTAACACTATCGAGAGGCCCTGCTTTTGGGTTCATATTTGGAGTTTTGGAAAGCTCCATCGATGTCTAAAACTGTGCATAGGTTACATTCCCCGGAGCGTATAGAGCTACTTATCTGCTATTCCAACTTGAATGTATTTGAAAAATCTTTAGTGGACTTTTTCTTTACGTAGCTTGTATGTCAAGATACATCCAAAACCTAAATATGAAGACATATCAAGATATAGAAACTAAAGATATAGCTAAATAGTAGTACATGTGACTGAATTTCAATTAACCTCGGTATGACCCCAAGCTTTGAGTGAAAGCTGTAAAAGGTTATCCACAAGGTTTACTAGTCTTGCGATATTGCTATTTGGATTGGAGGTACGTTTGCAAAATAAACAGCCTTAGGTAGACTAACTTTAGAGTACAAACAACCTTGTAGCTGACTTTTGGAAAATAGGTTGGCCTAAGTGGCTAACCTTAAAACGGGAACAAAGAGAACATAGAAACTTTGTCAAAAATGAGAAACTTCTAAGAACTGTTTGCTGAAGGTGTAAAATGTTCAAAGGAAGTTAACTTTTTAAGACTATCACCTAACATGGTGGGGTCTTGCTCGAATAGGGCAGTCATTGACTGGTGTCAATCGAAAAAACTATCATACGGTATAGGTATTGAAAGCTCATCTAAAAATGAACTGTGTATGGAACGCCCTATTTTGACTCACGGACTCTATTCAGAGAGATATAAGCGTCGGAGGCACAAATTGTTGTTTGGAACTCGATTAATGGACCCATTGCGACCGATATATTACTTGCCCTTATAAGTAGCATAAAAAGATGTTTGTTTAACTTCTTGGAGTGGCCGCTAAGTCTGTCTTGTGCAGCTCTCAGAATTTTGCCATTAAAGGTACGAAATTTACCGATCTTAAAAAGAACTGACGGGTGTCCTAAGTCTAGTTTGGGTCTCAAAAACAGTTTCTTTTGAAACTTTATCAATAGATCATATAACGTTTTAAGCCTGACGTGGAAACTTGAGAAGCCTTCTTCCGACGCGATTCAGAGAGGTGTTTATGCAATTGCGTATCTGGCAGTCTATCTTCTGTCACTTTAGACAGAGTTGCTTCACCTAGCCCATATATTTAGCATAGTGCTGGCATGATTTTAGCTTGAAAGACAGGCTCAAAATTTGTACACATTTAGAAGAATAGGTTATGAAATTGATACCCCAAGGGAGTTAGTTGTACAACACATCAACCTCTTGAATGCCGATCAAATACGAGCGCCTTAAAACACCTAGTTATGGTTAGGTGGCGGGCTATAGCTTCTGAATCCTCACAAAGGCCAGAGTAGGTTCATCTTATGATCTTATGAACTGTTCATTAAAACAATAGAAGCATAAAATATAAGGCGGACGCTCTGTTGCCTGTTTTATCAAAATAGCTATACAATTGTCGCAGTAATATTTCCCTAGGTATACCTAGTTCCCTCCGCCTTATAGAATAGATATAACTCATATTCTTCACCCACAACAGAATGTCCCGTCTCCTCCAGTCATATACTGTTTTTCAAATACATCCCACAACAAATTCAACATTCCCTTTAAGAGGAGTTAACTTTTTAATGAAATAATTAAATTTTAATGAATCAAGGATACACCCTCAGGCAGCAAAATGTCACCGTCAACTGAGCAGGAGCACCGCACATGCACATACATCTGTGAAAGTACTTCACCCCTCCCTTATGCACATATACCTAACTGTCAATTAATTAGTAACATTGAACGACCCAAAAGTTCCTTCATTCGTTGTCCTTTATTCGCCATCGCCCCCTTGTTGAAACTTTGAATATGTTATGTGAATATGATTCCAGAAAAAGTTTCTCCGCATACACAAAACAATCCAACATCAGTTGCGGCAACTTTTAAATGAAAGTCAAACAGATGATACATCCATCCTGCTATGAGTTTGATCAGGATAACAGGGGGAAAAACCTCCCAAATCGGCTATCAAGCGTTAATTATTCCGCTTAAAGCACACAAATGAAAGAATTGCTTTTAAAGGATAGGTCCCATTATCCAGACAAAAATGTGAACGAAATTCCCAAGCAAAGTGATATTTGGTTTATGTTCCCCTAGACCAGACTAAAAGCTTGATTCCTTAATGGTTTCATAATGAGATGAAGGCGGCGCAGATGAGGGATTTCTTTTGGGCTGTAGAACAACCAAGCCTGCCTGCGACTAAGCAAATAGGACATAGGACATTCACATTGCGAGGAAAAAAAAGAGCGTTTTATATTCTTGTTCTCCTCGACAATACACACACTGCGTATTTTTATAGGCCCGTTCACAGTTGGATTTTCCATTTTCTGGACTGACTAGTTGGTACACCCATTTCTACTACCCAAGGTACAAACGAACTGTCCTTTTTCTTTGTCAAACACCTGAACATAAGGAAACATTTGTTTGTGGGGTTAGTCCTATGTATATTGTACGGGTGGTGCAGAAAATCCGTCCACACAAACAAAACATTGTTTTTGGGGTAATTTGTGTTGTGTAGCACGACATGTGTGATTATAGGGGAAGTTACGACCTAGCAAATGAGCTCAAATGTTGGATGAAAGTATTGCGGGCAGTTGCGGATTTATGTAATGAGTAGGACATTAGTGAATTGTTTTGAGGTAATTATGAAATAATGTTTTGAATAATTAATTTATAACATGCGGTTTGGGTGGGAGTCGGGATTGTGGCGGTTGAAAATCCCTGACTGGGATTTAGGGATAAAACAGACGTCATTTGGTGGGTGTTGGTTTAAAATTTTATGCAAAAAAGATGTCGAAGGGGGCATTGGAATCAGGGTTTAGGATTGAAGGACAGTTTTAATTGTTTGAAGATCTTTTGGAAAGATAAAAGAAATAGGGAGATAACCCTGTGCCATTTGCGAATAAAATCACCCATAGAAAAGCTATGAAAGGGTTAGTCTTGACGATAGAATTGAAAGCCTTTGGTCAGATAGTAGGGGGAAAGTTCTTCGAGAAGGTATGAGAACAAAATTTATTGAATTGAACTGCCCAAAAAAACGTAGTCCGTATTACATATGTACAGGAAGTAATATTCGAATTGTTTTTGCCCGAAATGCACTTAACAAGAAAGAAAATGTGCACGACTGAGTCGCACCAAACTTTTTCGTTCATGGAAAGTTCCTCTAAGCTCAGCGATTTCAATTCTATTTTATCTTTAACACTTTTTTCTGAAAATTCGAAGCTCTATAATTGAGATCAGATAGTTAAACTATACCTAACTCCAATCAGAATCACACTATTTATTCAACGCAGGAGACAGTCGGAACCAGTGCCCAACTTGGATAGTAAAACTATTACATGAAGGCGAATGTGAATATTCACAATAATCCAAATGATAGAACACAATATTTTTAGGGCTACTGGCTTCTCCATTTACTTTTTTGCTGTTGATTTCTTTATTTTACTTTTGCTTTCAAGTTTGCAATTTTATGGAGGAAAATAACACTTGCAGGGGAACAAAACGCAAGCTTGCGCATGCAGATTCTGCGAGCTCCCCAGGAGCAATAAGTGCCAGATTTTGAATTCAGTTGCAATTTTTAAGTTGGTTCACTTTTTTGTTTAATTATACTCGTATAAAGTTTACTTCTAAATCGGTGACTTTTTAAAAAATAAAATTCTTATTTTCGGTGAGTAAAATTCAGTGAAAAATTTGATTTTTGGTGCGATTAATTGGCACAAGTTTAAGTTTCAAAGTTACTATTGCGGCATTGACCACCGAGTTGAAATAAGCGTTCAATGACAGAGCAATCTCCAGAGGTCGACCTCTTGTCTGACCTGCAAAATTGTGTCTTTTGAAGCCGCTGCATTATTTTTCAAAATTGTGGATATCTCCTAAAAGCATTTCTAGTGTTTAAAAGCCTAGATTGATTCATTCATTATTCGGAAGATAAGTCCGCAAATGCTCGTAAGGCGATTTGGAAATTGGAGCTCCAGGGAGAAGTTTTTGAGAAGCTTGCCTAATTAGCTATTAGACCGACAATACAACAAAAAACATGCAATTTTATTCTTCTGCATTTTTAGCTTTAAAACCACTTCCTTTTGGTTAATGACTGATCGCGTTAACATTATTAAAACTCCACAGTAGTTTCGGTCCTTGAATTTACCTCTTTGAAAATCTAAGACTTTAAAGCTATGTATAAAGACATGCAAAATTAACCCAAAAAAACCTTCTTAAATGTCAAAGCCTTACCTATACCCAAAAGAAGCTGTGTAACTGTTACCCGTTCGTTAAGTCCAATCAGCCTAAGCCACATACAAATTAAAATCAAGTTATCCCTCTCAGGTGAAATGACGAATTTCGGACGTTTTCAAGATTCGTTATCGTCCGTTGAATCCAAGACCAACGAATCTACAAAATTGTATATAGGCAACAACTGTGTGGTAAGATACCTTTCTGAAAAAAATATCAGAAAACTACCAGCGCTCTCCAGTGAATCTGCAGGATGGTTGATCATGTATTCGTTGATAAATTTTGGAGAAGACGATTAATTGGCGAACTTTTTAAAAGCTACAACATGTTCTCACTAACATTTAAAGTTGCTACATGAGAAGCAAACATATACATCCGGCTGGGCGCTTAGAGTCTGGATTCTTACCCAGCGGGTCATCTCTGTACAGAAAGAACTTGAATTAACTGGCGCCCAGTCTTTTTCAAAAGAGACTTCTCGTTCCCTGATTTACCTGTTTTTTTTTTTTTTTTTGCTTCGTGGTATCAATGTATAGTTAGCAGATCTGCAGTTTTAATACACGTTTGACTCTTCATTTCGTTAAGAATTTTCCCAAAGGGTATGACAAACGTGCGAGCTCTGTTGTGGAACTGGATAACCTTCGTTCATCAGAAACCTGCGTGATCAAAAAAATTGGAGCGGTCGGGTGCATGAGTGTTAATAGAGCCGCGGTACAAGTTTTAACAATATCTTGTCAACAAATTGTCAAAGAGTCATAATAAAACAAAATTAAAAAGATATACGTTTATATGAAGTTGTGGACCAACTGTGACTTGTCATTGCCAAAGATTTCCTGAGAAACTTGCAGGGAAGTTTCATGAGGATCTAACTGAAACTCCAAGCACCACTTAAAAAGAATAAGGAACAGGTAAGTAGAAAGTTCAGAGCCTATAAGAAGTTCTATGTAGGAAAAACCAATGTCACAATCTAACCCTTCTCTGCTGTCGAGACAAGTCCTCCTTCCTTCTTTCACGAATGTAAACGAGCCAACTAACGTGCGACCTTTCTCCAAATGTACCTATGCACACCGCGAGCAACGGTAATTCTATTGTTAATGCCTATAGAATTATTCTAGTGAAACATTTGAATCTTTCGAGCTGAGCAAATACACCTTCGACTGCGTCGACTAATTTCAAAGAAATTACCTTCACCAACGCACCGTTATTAATTTTACCATCGCCACCACAGTGCAGCTAGCGTGTCAGCGCACAGTATCATTTGTCAGTTGTCAGCACAGTCGCTCGTTCTATCCCCCACCCCCATATATCTCCCTTACAGGTTTGTCGTTACGATTCCGTGTGTTTTGTTGCGCGCACTTAGGCCGGCACGCAATTATTAAATAACACAATAAAAGAAATGACATGAAAAAAAAACCGTTCTTAGCTATAGTAACAATTGTGAATTTTAATTTCCATAATGTACATACGTACCAAACGCCAAACCGCCGCCCTACATGCATTTACGGAGATGCGTAGATAAAAATAAAAACCCCGACAGAAAAGAACGATAAATACATTTGGCCTCGAGCTGATGAGTGCGGTGTGTGGACTGCGGACCGTGCGGATATGCCCCGCTGAGCGGAACCGACACAAAACGGAATGATGGTTGGCCAAAAAAAGTTGTAAAAAAGCCGTTTATGAAGGGTTATTCATTTGGAACGGTCGCTATACTCTTCTCTTGCCAGAAGAAGCAACTAGAAAGAGCATTCCAAACAATGCCATTGTAAAGCAATGCATATCGCCGAGTGTTAACTAATGGAATCAGAGTCATTAGTGCAGAGGCACAGTCGAACATAAGGCCGGCAGCAGTCGTTGACCCTGGTAATTGTTGAATTTGACTGATTATTAGTATAGGTGTGGGTATATGACCTGTAGATGGAGTTTTAGAAAGCTAGTGGCAAATAACTAATTCGACAGCCACCGGAGGTGAAATGGAGTACAAAATGGTTATCAGTTTGGCGTGGAATTGGTAACCCATGGTAGTGCGGACGACGAACTCATACAGGCAACCAATCCATTGGCGTGTCTAGGGTGAGTATAGATCCAAGCACAGCAAGAAGAGGACACCTTCAAAAATCTCAAATGAAAAACAACCAAAATAACAAAATATATACACTTTTTTTTCATTTAAACAAAGAAAAAACAACAATTTTAACAAATTCAATTAAATTGCGAAAGAATTTGAGCTGTCAAATGAGTGGGTGTGTTCAGACGATTGTTTAAAACAAAAAAAAAATATGGTTTTGTGTACATCAGAAGTGATTGAGTTCGGGTACAAATAAAGGGTGGTTAAATTTTAAGGGCCGATGTTGAATGTGAACCACTTTCAATTTAATCGGCACATTTTCACCTCAGTGGATTCGTCAATACGCAGAATTGCCGCATTTGGGCGAATGATAATCCAAGAGTGATTGTCGAAGAACCAATGCACCCACCAAGAGTGACTGTTTGGTGCGGTTAAGGGCTGGCGGCATCATCGGGCCGTATTTTTTCCAAAATGATTCCGGTCAGACAGTTACTGTGAGATGATAACGAACTTTTTATGGCCCGAATTGGAAGATATGGATGTGGACGATATGTGGTTTCAACAGGACGGTGCCACTTGCCACACCGCTAACGAAGCAATGGCTATTTTGCGGGAGAAATTCAATGGCCGTGTTATCTCACGTCGTGGCGATCTTAATTGGCCGCCACGATCATGCGATTTGACACCGTTGGACTTCTTTCTTTGGGGTTATTTGAAAGAAAAGGTGTACGTCGGTAAGCCAGCAACAATTCAAGAGCTAAAGGATGAGATAATTCGGCACATTAACGGCATAGAACCTCAATTATGCCTCAGCGTCATTGAAAATTTGGACCATCGGATGGAGGTGTGCCGCCGAGGTCGCGGCGGCCATTTGGCCGATATTTTGTTCCATACATAATTGAACCATACCAATTTTATCATAATAAAAAGAAATGACAATAATTTCCTTAATAATTTGTATTTTATTCAAAATCAACATCGGCCCTTAAAACTTAACCACCCTTTATATTTTGGGTCGTGTTCACATCAGAAAGATGCAGAAAATTTCGGAATTAGTGTTGAAAAAATATTTTGTTTGTTTTGTAGTGTCGAAAGATGCCGTAAACTGAGAAATCCCGCAAAGAGGACAAATTTTTTTTCAAAGAGATACCGGACATTTTTTTTAGATAAAAAGAGGACGTCTTGTCAGATTAGGAATGTCATTCAAATATACACGGTACCTGGGGCGAGTGGATTCAAGCTAAATTTTCAGCAGAATAAGGCTGTTGAGTCTTGCAAGGAAGCGTCAAATAAGGCAGATCCACTACTTAGGTTCATGTTGTTGACTTCCACAGTGGAGGTACTCATCAAGTGCCGGTGGCTGATAGTCTGATACTCACCAATCACATAAATCAAATAGTTCATTACTATTCGACAAGGCAATTTTAGGAAACGATAGTTCATCAAACGTTTGTTCAGTATCTCCCAGTGATGAGTTAAAAACAGCCTCTACATTGAACATGCAGAAAGTCATTAAGAGGTATTAAGTCGAAAAAGTTACACTGGAGCTTCGAAACAGAATAGAAGGCTTCTTCTTGTGGAGCTCTATACCCAAACAATGTGTACGAAAAATAGGCTAGGTCTGAATTTCGGTGGCCACTTTGTAGAAGCTTCACAGGAGACATCAGGAAATTCGTCTGTTTGGAAGTAGATGTAGTTTGTTCTGTTCTGTTCTACACGAGTCTCTACACCTTTGTGGAAGTCAAAAATAAATTGTGCGATAATACCTACATAGAAAAACTGAGTTTTCTATTAAGTTTTAAGTTATAAGATAATATTATCTTAGAAATCAAATTTTTGTTACAATCGCATGGACCGTTTTCGAGATATGTCCGTATTTCAATTTTGTAGGGAAAAACTCAGTAAGCGGTCATGTTGACCTCACTTAAAGTCAAATAGCAATTTTTAATTGAAATCGTTTGAGCCGTTTTCGAAAAAATTAAAGTGTTATGAACATTTTATATGGGAAGTATACCATTTGCTACCATGTAAAAAAAAAAGCGGCCCCGAACTGCAGACCTCCAAAATGCAAATCTGAAGTTTGAACCAAATTATTGCAGCCGCTTGGGCTGTAGGCCTCGGCAGCATAATGGCAGACAGACATACAAACAGACTGACTGACGGACAGAATTTCGCGACCCACTTTTATGAGATCCTCTTGGTAGTTAAAGATCGAAGCAACTGAACTAGTTTATTGGTTAAGACCTGAAACCACCGCACAATGTTAGTGAGCACTTTGGTGAGTTAAAAGCGTTAAAAACTCATAGAATTGGCGGCCATTTTAGTGCATTCTGATGTAACTGCTAAAGTGTTTAAACTGAAAGGGCATAACATGCGTGGAAATATAAGGGAGAAATAAAAAGGTTATCAAATAGGTATAGGTACAAAAAATATCCGTTTCCACAAAAAATATCTACAAATAGTTGGCAGCTGCGACGGAAGAACTTCCACTACTCAAACGTCTAAGAAAACATTGTCATACCACCAACTACTTACAAATCAATTGGACATCAGTTACATTATGTGGTTCCAACAAGACGATGCCACACAGCCAACTACTTACAAATAGCTAATATCGAACGCTACCAACAGGAAACTGGTTCCGCAACAAAATCCACCTATTGCTCGTTTTTCAACCTTCCTAGTTCAGTGATAAAACTCATCGTCTACTCATAATTGCAATTCAAATCCACTTCTCCACAATGTTCTCGACTATACGTCCACAATTCCATTGACCTACTCAACTTCGATTATTCTTTACCGCCAGTATCTCCAGCCATCAATTTGATTCATTACATGCACTTACGACAGTTTGTTCTTGCACTCTTATGCTGCGAGCTCAAGTGAGTTCATTTAGCTTAGCGCACCAGCAAAGTCTCCCTCATACACTCGTGCGTCGTGCCTCGTAAACAACTTGTGCATCAATTTGTAGTCATAAATGCAGGTCGCCGCGACAGCTGCGTGCCGGTCACAATTTTCGCAGCAGCCCCTTGATTATACAAATTTTTCGTTCACGCACGCATAATTTATCCAGCGGAAGCGCGATGACATAATTTTTCCTTTCATTTCATCGCAATCGCAAATGGGGCATTCTCACTCTCGTTTCGAAAGAGAGCGCGCGCGCTTTCTCTCTCGCGGCTCTAATGAAGAAGACACCAACACTCAGACTCAACACATTGAGTCTTGTCTTGAGTGGAACGTGGGAGTTTTTAAATGAACACACTTATTAATGGATTGTATCTTGCATGGTGGAACTTGGAAAACAAAGGCAAAAATCTAATTTCGCTTTTTATGGATTCTGGTCGGACGACGTGTGAGTCAATTGTTGTTGAAGGCTCTCATCTCTCATGTCTGATTGTGTGCCACTTTTGCTTTCGCAGTGTGTCATTCATAAGCGGCATGGCATCCCACATTTAATTGTTTAATTAGATGATTACATACGCCAGTTAAAAGATACTCACATGTTCGAGCGGAGTGGATGAAAGTGGGTACACCGACAGCCTCCCCCCCCCCCCCAAGCATGTGTCTGTAATTAGTTTAATTGAGAAGTATTCTCAAGAAACTAGCAAGTACTCGTATACAGAGTATGGAGAACAGATGCAGTCGGCAAACACGAATTTCAAGATCCACACATTGCATAGAAAATTGTAGAGGGCGTGCGGGGTGGGGGGAAATTGAATTACTTAGCGTAGGCTAAAAGAAGGCATTTAGTTCCATAGAGTGGATTCCTCCGCCTACAACGGCGGTGTGCTGAAGTAGCCAATTGTGAGTGAGTAGGTTCTCAATTGGCTTCAGGAATAATTCTCCACAGTTCGGTTGTTTGTTTTAATTGCATACAATTACTCAGCTACAGACGAAAGACTCAATATCGTTGACTTTTGCTGCGTCGTATAAGGTTTCACAAAAACCTAAAGTTTATGACGGCATTTTGCAAGTGAGGGAATATTCGTTTGTGGCAATTCCTTTGTTCTAAGCTGACCTTCGGCTCGTGTGTGTTCAGCTGAGGGAATTTGTTTAGATAATGACGGGTGGTGACACAATCTGCGGGGAAGTTTAAGTCGAAAGATGATACAAGGCGAATGTGCGACTTCTATAGCTTTCTTTCTATTCCCCGATAGCGTTTCTTCCATATTCCTGGGCTATAGATGTGAAGACCTTGCCCTTGTTAATGCACCTCTTTCCTATTCATCACCTGTGGAGTTGGTATAGAACATTGGGGAAGATTGATACCCTGTGTGGATCGAATCAGCGATATTCTTAATAACGGATCACTTCTCATTGACACGTGACACACTTTGTCTATCTTCATCCAGATTGGGATGTGCCAACAAAGTTTGACATCATTCTGGCTGTAGTGACTGATAAGGCAGCAAAATTTGTGTTTTTAAAGTCGAAATATAGTTTTTTTTTAAACTTCATTTTAGTCACAATGAAAGCATGTTATATAAGTTTTGGTAAGTACCTACAGACTGTCGAAGTTCACTATCGGGGGCTTTCATCCGTCAATATAGAACTGCAGAAGCGACCTGAGGCCGTCGATATTTATTTTCAAAAAACGATGTTAACCTAAGATAGACAAATTCTTCTTCCAATAGTAAGACCGCACCCACTTTCGGTAAGAAGACCTGACACTGTGGTATAGCCCAAACGAAGAGATAAGGTAGAAAAGACCTCAAGTCTCTTGTTGTATGGCTTTTATAGAAAGAGACAATTTATATGCGTCGATGCGTTCAAAAATGTAAATTGAGGTTTATAAATCTTTGAACGCACAAAGGGTTTGAAACCGCAGCGTTAAAAAACGGATCCCGGAGTCCACACATTTAATCATAGCCCTGAGGATGTCAGTTTTGCTTTTTAAACGACCATAGGCGACACAAAAATTGCTAGATTCGTCATATGAACAAAATTTGTATCGGTGGGAGGTGGTTTTAATTGGCTAAATGTTGCCCGGTCCTCATAAAACCTTTTAGAAGACTTCCAGCCGAAACCTAAATGCCGCTCTCAACCTCCAAACTTCATCGCAGAGTGTCTAGCTCCTTTGGTCTATCGTGTCGACAATTATTTACGGGGAAGCTTCATCATTAGGGCTCTGTTTGAGGTGAATTTGTATGCAAAAAAAAAAGTGCTTTGCCATTGTCCTCTTCATATCAATCCGTCTTCTTACTGATGCTAAGTTGTTAGACCCTAATGGCTCACATAACCCTCGACGACTTTGGGTCAAAATTATGCCTCCGATCTGATCTTTGATAGCAGCAGTGGATACACCAAGGCGAGGGGAGTCTACTTTGGCAATGGGTCCAACCAAATGCAGCTTTAAACTCGTAAGAAGCTCGTCAGTTTTTGGGGTCTTTAAGTAGCCGCATTCAATTTTGAGAAAGGCTTCAGCTCTATCACTCTATGACAGAAAACTCTTCAATTGCTGTTACCGGACCAATGGTTACAACTTCAAATTGTAAGGATGCTCTCCGAATTCGTCACCTTTTGACGTTTGGAAACTGATAGTCACTGATCGCCACCACTGTAAAGTAAGGTGCTACAGCAACTGGATCTATTCATAGCGAATTCGCCAATATTATCCATAAACTATATTAATAGATGCATTTTAAGTTCTTCCCTCACGTCATTCAGAGTTGAGAAAAGGCCTCGGCCAGCTTTGAGTTGATGAACCTTTTTGTGAGCAACTGTGGTTCATGCCAATCGACGTCTTCAAAGCAACGCTCGTCAGTGCACCTATAATTGCTCTCGGCTCGACATTGTCAAACGATCCGTCAATGTTCGGGAATGCCAATGCAGAATGTCAGGAATGGTTTCCTGATAGAAGCGGAACTTATAAGAGCCCGTGATTTTTATATGTCCGCCAAAATTAGAAGAGGCTTAATTCGGTTTGTTTTATATTTACCTGAGGTCAAACTATATATCCCAAAGAGTGGCTGCAAAATCCGGTTAGTATTGCGAGTGTTGTTGATCCCAAACCTCGACTAGCTTTTAATAACCTTTTGGGCAACTCTGCGGACACGACGACATCTTATCCCAGACTTCAATAAAAAGCACATCAGACAGTTTAGTCCTGCAGTTCGTTGTCAATCCCCAATCCCACAAAATAATAATTTAAATTCTCTGCACAAACAAATTGATTTATAAATAAATCTCACACTATTGCCAAAGATTGCCTTCTCCGCGATAAGGACTCTGTCCCCACATCCCGCCTGCAATTTGCCATATAAAATCGTTGCGCACGAAAGCTGTCATGTCTGTCACATCAGTGACACCAAATGTTGTCTTCTCGGGTAATTGAATCCACACACGCCGCCGAAGCCGAATACATCAATCTAACATATCTCTTGGCAACATGACCATCTTGTACTGTACTCTCCTTACCCAGAACAGTGGGAGAAAATCTCATCACCAGAAGTCGATTTCCGCATTCCAGCGATAAAATCCCATGTCAGGCCTATCACCTCATCGCACACATTTGAAATGGACAATTGAATTTAAGCTGCACAGCTAATCAGATTCGACTCACGTGCCAAAAGAACCTGTTAATTGTGCTGTATGAGAAGACATGGCCGAGGGTGGCTACTGACTACCACCTTCCACCTAACACTCGAAATCCGATTACAACAGTGTTGACAGTTTGTTTACCGAAAGTTGACTCGTTGAAATGTGATTAGCCAATCGCCAGACATGAGGACTCGTAAACCCGTTTTTCAGCGAATTCAACTGTCAATGACGCAGCGATCACTGCTGCGAGGAAATACCTCCGCTCGCAATTAATCGATCTCTTGACCATGAGTGAGTGATTGCCCAGCGCGCACAAGAGCCTTACGACTTGCACAAACTACTGCAACAGCGCGCCGGTCAAGTGATAGTCAATTTCCGATTCGCTGCGGCTGGTTCCAACCGATTTGGCACTAATCCGCGCGCTCTCCAAGTGGTGCGCGCTTTACCTTGGCTTTGGAAGTGAGCAACTGTAATGGTGCAGTGAAGACTTAAAGTCAATGCTTCTCGGTTGGATTCGCAATTGCGAAGGAAGTAGAGCGAAGCTAAAAGCGAAATCGAAAACGAGGATGAGGAAATGCTCCTCATAAATGATCGAAATCGAGGTGAGAGCAGGTGAATTAGTTGGTGATTAGATTTTGAACAATAAAAAAAGAGAAAATCCTTAGAGTTTCCGCAATTTGATGCACTCCTAATCGTACTCTAAATTCCACGTCCATATCTGCACACACAAACCCTCAGTTCTGATAAAAAAAAAAAAAAACCCAAAGCAACAAATACTTCGCCGTGGCAGTATCTGGGGGAGAAAATAAATATCTCACTAAAACTAAAAATACAGAAAGGAATAGAAAAACTTGTAAACAAATTTGTATTTTTGTGAAATTAGAATTTCGCGCGATGTTATCGCCATTTGCAGTCGCGTCGTTGCCAATGAGAAAATTCCATGCATTCGGTTTCGGATTGAGTGTGTTTGTGCTTGAGCGTTGTGCGGTCGTGCTATGGTTTGCGGAATAGTTTAGTTTTATTATCTTTTTTGTTCAGTGGTTCAGTAGGGCAGTAAATCACAAGCGTTTGAAAATATTTTCATCATATTTGGTTGTGTGAAATTGAATTGTTCTTTCTTCGCAAAACAATGGTGGGAATGGTGGTGAATGATTTATGTGGGGAAGGCTTTTAATAATTGCATGTGAGCCCTAGAGGGTGTTCTTGGTTGAACAACTTGTGTTTGTTTAAAGAAATGCACTCGCTTTCGAGTCAGGAAGGTAGTCATTTATTTAGATTTTTTTGGTGTGGAGCTTTGAGGGGACTTCTGTCTACATTTTATACACCCTAATCATTAGTAGAGCTAGTTCAATAGTTGGATATACGTTCGAAATGTTTGCGACAGCTCAGAATTTGTAGGGACGTGTGTCAAAAATGGGGGTTTCGAAAATGAAGCTCACCAATGCGTTTATTTGATAATTTGGCACAAAAAAGTGTCAGCTTGGGTTTGAGGTAGTTTGCGTTAAATGAACTAAGTAATTGGCTCAACAAGTCCTTAAAAAATGGTAGCCTAGGTGTAACTTCTCGTAACAATTTGAGTTTTTTAATCAGTGTATTAATGTAAATGTTCTTATTAATTTGATCGTCATGGATAACGATACAGCTAGTGAGTCAAATAAACCGGTCAACGAGGGAAAAACCAAGAGTAGTGCGAAAAAATCCGACGATGAATAAATTTTACACCGTAAGAGACAGAATTCTGAGAGAGATGTGGTTACAGGGAAAGGAAACAGGTGCTTGGTGAGTTAGTTTAAGTTTTCTGGCGAGTTTAACAGAATTATTAGAACTTTATGCTGATGCAAATTATTGTTTATGAAGGATTTTTTCGTAATTGAGAAGACTGTTAATAGTTAACAAATCATTCCTATTTTCCGATTATTTAGTAAAGGTTATGATCGCAATTTTAAGACTCTAAATCGAATAATTTTCCGAAAATGTTCAGTTTAATGCCTAAAAAAGTTTCACTTGCTTCGTGCTTTCATAAAACCACACAATGTTTTTTTTTGTTTAATGACGAGTTAACGAAATAAAGTTTCCCGATCCCGGAAGACAAGGAACTGGTAAGAGCGTGTGATTTTTGTATGGACGCCAAAATAAGGCGAGGCTTGAGTCGGTTTAGTTTACATTTAAGAGATGTCTTAGGTCAAGCTATGTCCCGAGGGCTTAGAGGAAGTATAGCCTTCTTGAAGATATTCAAAAAAATGTTTAAGGACTTGATCTTTGAAGTTAAATTTCGATCTTCAATTCGAACTTTAAAGATGAAAAGCTATAAGCCCACTTTAGCAATCTCCTTACATAAAAAATTTAAAAAAAAACTTAAAGATCAAAATGGTAAACTTAAAAGATTAAAGGCTATAAGTAGGCACTTGTAGGGATTTTTGTGAAAAGATGAACCCCAACGGTGCTGTTGGAAAAGTTGGGCACGACAACTTATTTAAAATCAACCAACATTCCTACAGATTTAGAAGATTAAAAATAGCCGAGTCAACTTGTTTAAGGAAACTTGGTTAAAAACAACTGATTTATCAATTTCCTCCAAATTATATCGATTGCAAATAATGAACTAGAATTCAACCATCTGGTTGATATAAATCTGAAAACTTCATAAAGTGTGGTTATTTTTAAGTAGGTATACATTTAACCTTTTTATATCGGAAGGTTTTTATACCGAGTGCTCGTTATTTTAACAGAGGCTCAGTTAATCTTAACCCATGTTTTTTTAACGGAGCAAAAGTCGTACTCGGTTAGAGCCAATTTTTGAACAATCTTCGAAGTTGATGTATCTACGTTCAGTCTTCTGCCTGAGATATTTATCTTAGATGATTCTATTTTCACAATCTTACCGGAAGTGACAGATTTACCTATTTGTGTACAGTGCCAACTGTGGCTATGGATAAGACCATTAAATATGCAGGTTTGGAGGGTTCCAAGGATGAAGCTACTGCTATGGATAATATACGAGCACCATTTATGTTTAGACACAATATTTAAGGAAACCTATTCGTCGACTTAAATTTGTTCTACTTGCAGAATGTTGTCAGCCGAAAAGTATTTTTTATACTAAAAATCGATAAAAACGACAACTCGCTGGACAACAAACGGAAGGGACCTAGAATTTAATGTGGTTTAATTGAGAAGCTCTCTCATGATCATTTTTGTTTGGATCAGATGTTTGTCAGAATTAAGCGAGATATAAGTGAGGTTGTAGACAGCAAACTACTCCTTTGACTAGTAAGGATATTGTCATAGAGCTCGCCGACTGAAGATGGTGCATTGGCGGTCCCGTTTGCGTTGACAGTCTTTGGATCGAAAATCATCGACGAAATATAACGTGCTGAGCAACGACATAGAACTAGTCAAAAAAATATATATATCTGGCGTTTAAGTTGGTTTAAACATGTAGATCAGGTGGGCGTAAATGATTCAGTCAGAAGAGTATTCCAGACTAACCCAGAGGAATAATGCAGTAGAACAAGACCTCGCCCTAGATGACGAGCGCATTTCACGAAACTGAAAATGACGATTGGAATAATTGACTTTTTATTCAATCTATTTAAGAATAGAGGAGTTTTGAAAACTGAACTTTTGACCGATTTAATACATTTTGGTTTTCTTAAAAGATAATTTAAAATATAAAAAAAACGTAGCTAAAAACATGAAACAGTCTTCCAGGCTATGTCACAAAAAAGTATAGATATCAATTAATGAAAACAACTTAAAAACAACGTCACAGCAATGTCTTTGAATTATTTACCTAAATAAAAAAAAGGAATAAAAAACAAATTAAAAAACTTCAAAAGTTTCAGTCTTCCAACCGAAGTGTTTAAGGAACATACAAATTATAAGTTTAAAGTTCTATATACGAAGATCATTGATTTCGTCTTGTTCTTCACGAACTTGACTTGTTTCAGGTTCCGTATCAGGATTTTTTAGTCAAATAAAAGTTTATCGGCTTTTCCCACTCAGCAATATATTTAATTATTAAATAAAAATAAACTTACAAAAGATTATTTTCCGGCGAGCTTACCAAGGGTATTTTCTTCACAAGAATTATTGCACAAGAAATTGTCCATCCCATGAATACACTCAAAATAACAAAAAAATACCGCCCCTTTTTTATTTTTCATTGCAATTCACGAGTTCTGAAGGCGGCTACTTCGATTTGGATGGGAATAGAAGAGTTTTGGTGCGGAATTCGGTTTGTGTGGAAATAAATGAGTTTTGAGTTAAACGACTGAGTGGAATAGTGTAGTTTTGAAAGAAGTACTCAAAAGTATAGGAAAGAACAAGCTTTGATAAATTCTGTCTAAATACTTAGATGAGGGCCCTTCTAAAGAACACTTTTTCATACTTAACACATTTTTGGACAAAGTGGACTAGAAGAGTTTTGAAATTACACCCCTCATTGAAGGCCTTGGTCCAACTCGACCTGAAGAAGATAAATAACCAAAGCCATGGCCCGTGGATGACCAACAGTCCAAAACCGATGCACCGGCCAGCTGGGTGTTTCACGGGCATAAAATTATTTCAAGCCACAAAAGAGCCTAGCTTTAAGAAAAAAAGAGGTTCAGGTTTAGCTGAAAGATTAATATAAATCTGAATATTATTAAATTTCGTAAAAGTTCCACATTTGCCCATACGTGGTGCTTATTTATGCCCACCGAATTATAAATCAAATTGAATTTTTCAAAATTCCAGTGACTACATTACAGCCTCCCACCTAAGCACCTGTTGCTGATGGATCTTCCAAAAAGTTGGAAAAAAATAAAAACTCAGAAATTTAAATTGCAGATTCCGTTGCAACCCACATCACACATCCCACACACACAAACATTAGGTAATTGTGCAATTTAGCTCCAGCGCCATGTCATGCACCTGCTACTGCTTGCTGCAACAGATATACCTTGTTGAATCCGGCACCAGCGACTTTCCACTCAGTCTGATGCGTGCTGCTGTTGCTGATGCTGGTCGGCGTCCTTCCCCCTCACAAGGAAGAGTTTGATTACAAATTCAATTATGCTGCCCGGTGAAATTCGATATTTTTTGAATAACTTTCCGTTCGCCTGCCCGCTAAAGGTGTAATTTAAGCTGGGAATTTGTTTTTTTCTAAAAAATATTAATTTTTTTTTAAAGGCGTTAGAATTGCGTAATTTTTGTTGCACACAAAATGGTAATAAGTTTCAAAAACACTGTCATCCATCAGAAGTAATTCAATAGGTGGCCTCTAATTGGAATAGAAAAGTGCAAAGGCATAGAGCGCACGTCGCTCTTTAAAGCGAAATAACATCGTCAGCGTCACCTGTCGAGCGGCTATCTAAACCATGAAGGCTAAAATAATTTTGCACACAAAACTGGAGCTCGCCACAAACTGAGATATAATTTCATTTCTCATCGTGTTTTAGCAGCTCAAAGTAATAACTGTGTACTTAAGTGCGGCTGTAATAACTTCGTACTTAAGTGCGGCTGTAGAACGACGAATAATGACGCAATTAGCTATGCAATGAGATAATGCGAGAGAAAGGAAAAAATAGAAGAAAACAAAACTGTGAAAACAATAGGAATAACTAACATCGAACAAAGAAACAACAAACATGAGCTGCGAGCGTATAATTGCAATTAGACGAGAGCTGATAGTCATCGTTGTGTTAGCCCGGCGGGGACTTTATTTTTCTGTCAAATTGTCAGATGAGAAGTACAGAATTCTGATGTCGTCGTGGGAATGGTTTACATAATCATGGACAATCGAGTTAGAACGATTTGGGAGTGTAATTGAAGAGGATACGAATAAGTGCGGTCTGGAATCGTTACGATAATGTTGCTGTAGTTTTTGCTAATTGATAAGTCAGTTTGTGAGTTGGTGAGTTAATTTTTATGTCAATTATGACAAAGATCTAGTTGTCACGTTGTTCTACTTTTGCACGGTTTTTTTCTGCTTCCGTGGAGAGCTTACAAAGTAGTTAACTGGCGTATACAGAGCTCGCTCTGTGACAGTGACGATCAGTGTAGCTTGCCTTTTTCTGATCCAATGAAAAGACCCACGCTTGGAAATTGAAGTTTTCAAGCTGTGCGGGGTATGAAACTTTTATGTCACAGTAAGACCGAAAATAAGCTCAATGGTAACGCAGTTGCAACTTTTTACAGGTCATAGAGTTTGCAGGCGCAGTGGCTTAGTGGTTAGTGTGTTGGACTACTAAGCGAGGGGTCTCAGGTTCGAATCCCGCAAAAACCCAAATTCCAACTTAGGGTTTTTTCCACTGCGCCGCCTCTCGCGAACGTCTGACAAACATCCGAGAGTATAACTGTCTTAAGAGCTTCTCAATTAGCCGTTTGGAATCGGCATAAAATTGTAGATCCCTTCCATTCGTTCCAAAAATGAAACTCACACAAAACGAATGGTTGTGAGAAGCTAGGCCTTGGGTCTCTACAGACCTGTTGCGCCAACTATATATATATATAGAGTTTGCAGTTATGACTTTCATTCGACACCGCCTTACAAATCTGATCTAAAGTCTGTCGAAAAATTATAATTATTCAATGGGGCCAAAGGTTTTGAAGTCATTCTTTTCATCAATACAAAGATTGAGGGGAAAGTGCTTTGAAAGAGGATAAAATTAAATAATCTCCGAGAAACTTATATTGTTTAAAAATAAAATATTTTCACTACGAACAAATTTCAAAGAATTAATTATTGTTCATATTATGAAAGTACAGCCCATCGAACACCTACGTAAAGCTCTGTTCAGACGGTTGCCAGATCTGACAATGTTGTCAGGTCTACAAATGAAAAAAATGTCCCAAATGTCTGACAACCCTGTGAACTGGCAATTTTGTCTACCAATATTTGCAGAAAAGTCATTGTCAGATAATTGCCTGACCGCCATCTGACAGTGAAATTGTCAGGTATCTGCCATTCGTCTGAACACCCAATTTTATCATCGTCAGACTATTGCCAGACGTTTAGGACATTTGCTCATTTGCTATTGGCAGATGTGTTGTGGTTGCGACACCTGCAAATTTTTCATTCGAAGACAAATATTTTTCGAAGTTTCGGTGTACGTGTACGAAACACTCAATATAACAACGAAAAGGAACTATAAAAGTTTATAGCCCTTTCCTTTTTTAATCATACTTTTAAAAGGATCTAGAAATATTTATAATCCTTTCTATTCACTTTTTGATTTATGTATATTTTATATTTTCCGTTTTATGATGTTTGTGCAAATGTTTATGATCCTTCTTAACTACTTTTTGTTTTGTCATTTGTATTCTTCCTTTTATGACCCTTGCAAAAGGATCTAAAAATATTTATGATCCTTTCTCTAATGCAGTTTGGAAATTGCCAAAGTTCGTAAATTTGGTAGCAACAGAATCCCAGGCCTCTGGTGTTCTCGGAAACCATTTTCTGTGCATTGTGTACATTGAATTAGGAAACGAAATAATTATCCTGAAGATATTCATCCACGAGCATTTTGTAGATTGCATCCAGAAAATCTGGAATGATGGACTAGATCGTTTACGCATGGCGAAACAGATATTGCAGGGATCGAAAATGTTCCCCGGTAGCTAGGTATCGTGGACACAATGGACCCAACTGATGGTCTAAGTGAAGCTGTGGCAAATTGCCACAAGAGCACCCATTTACCTACCTAGATATCGTAGAGTCAACATAAGTCGCTCAGCCCCTGAAATGCGCCCACGCATATTTGTTTCTTACTTTTAGATATTTGGAGTCATTAAAGCAAGACGATCATCGAATTGTTTGAAATCCATATCCAACCATTCGCCACACAATTATGGCTCCTCTGTTCTCAATTCCACGAGTGATTTTGCGTGAGGTCCCTCCTGCTGTTGGTCGGGCCACCCTATCCTTCGTGCAAACACGCCGCCGTTTATGTGGCAATTCATTTTTTTCGATTTGTCTGACAATGCCTGCAAACAGATATGCAAATATTTTGTAAAAAAAAGTCTGCCAACCGTGTGAACTGGCAATTTTCTACCTGACAATGTTGTCAGACAAATTTTTTTGTAGGCAAATGAAATTGTCAGAGTTTGGCACAAAACCTGGCAAACCGTTTGAACTGGCGATTTGGTATTGTAAGGTATCTAGTTCGCTATGGTCAGATAATTTGCAGATCATTGCCAGATCATTTTTGAACCTGACAATATTGCCAGATCTGTCAATCGTCTGAACAAAGCTTAAACATTTTAGTGTATAAATAATAGAAAAGGAGATTATTGCTTATGAAGCATCTTAAAAAAGAGATAACATTTTTTTAATTTTTTCATATGGATAAATTGCAAATTTTACTTAGGGGAAAAAGGGGGATTTTTTCGAATTAAGAGGAAAACAGTCTTCTTTTTCGGGGAAGACCGGGTTGTGTCGATCTGGATTTATAATTCTGTCCATCCACATTTGCATGGGTTTCCGCTTACAGATCTTAGTGGAGCTTGATCAAGCAAAGTTTTTGCTGGGTCGTGGTTATCGTAATGTCAGAGATGAAGAGCCTTGTCTTCTTAAAGCACTGTGGAGGAAGGGGTCTTTCATTTCATGACGAGATCAAGGGCGAAGACGAGCTGCATGTTTTCGAGAAGCTGTACTTTTCTACAGAGGGATTTCACGTCATGCCTCCGAGAGGAGATTTAGTCAGCAGAGAGACCAGCCGCATTGACGGTATTGTGGGGTGGACGTTAAATCTTTGCATGTAATAAAATTGTAAGGTTTGTAGGCGGTTTTGTTCATGCATCCGTATGGATTTCTCAAAAAACATAGGGCTCTAGATGGAGCAACATTTAGATTTTATTTCAGCATCAATCGGGCAACGCATTCGAGTTCGTGCATCAAACTTTGCAGTCGTCAATATTTATGTCAACTGAAAGGTCCCTCTAAATGAGGAAATAGTTTGTCCGGTTTCCATAGGTTTGTAAGGAAAAAATATTAGAAAAAGCGGTCTATGGTCTTCGCGCACGAAGAAGCAGACAAAGCTATTACAATTTTATCTGGCTTTGAATTCCATTAACGTTTAATGAGCCTTGATTAGAAAAGAGTTTCTCTTTAACAAAGAGTATTTCTTCAGGGTGTAAATTTTGGTTTAAACCTGATCTGCCGAACCGAAAACCAGACTATTATGAGGCGATAAGAATGTTGCAGAGTTTTATAAGACGTTCGTAGATGGCGTTGGATTGGATCTTGTAAGCGGCATTTAGTTGCAGAGAGCAGATCATCCAAACAAGTTAGAAGAAAGAACAGCTTCAAATATATTGTGAGTTTCAGAGCCAAGACCGTTCAGAGCGACTTCAATTAAACAGCCTGAAAGGTGAGTTTTTGTCAAAAATGTAGACGGGACACATTAATCTCATACGCACGTACTTAATTTGTCTCATGATTTTAGGTTTTGTTTAGGTTTTGTGGCTGTCAAGACGGATAAATGATGTACCTACACAGAAAGGCCTAAGAACACGAAAAAGGTAAATAGTAACCCCAAGAGGATTGATATAGTTCACGCGATCATTGTGAGCATCAAGTGTAAAATCTACCAAGAGACGTCCAAACAGCGATAGCCCATGGGTCAGAAAATTGGATCATGGGAAAATAAAAGACATGATAGCAATACCTGACCCTACAAAAGGCCGTTCAATTGGGTGTAACAGGACAACATTCGAAAGAAGTCTTTAAGCACGTAGCAATTCACGAGACGAACCCATCGTGACAGTGCGGCTTATGAGTGCCCATAAAGAGTTTCGCCACATAAAAGACCGCCAACCTCGTTTCTACACCAAGGTGGTACTGAGGGCAGATTTAACAATCCATCTCAAAATATTTGCGACTTGAAGTGCGCAATTTGAGGCAGTTAGCTAAGGATCTTGAGGTCTCGATTCATCTCGAAGTGTAGAGCCACCTATTTAAGTTCACGAGCTTATTTTTATAGCCTTAAAAAAGTCGGCTAAATGTTCCCGAAGAAAGAAAATACAGCAAACTTTGACACTGTTTAAGACGGATACCTTGAAGGTCATTAGCTCGAAGGAGGAAGGTATCGCCGCTAGACGAAAAGCTGGTCACAATGACATCTTCACAGATTGGCCTTAATCTAGTGTTTACTATTGTATTTCGCAAGGCGTTGAGACTACCATTTTTGAAAATGTTCGAGCATTTCCCTCAGAGATCGAAATGAGCCATTGTGCAGGATTTCTTCTATAGCCTCTCTGTGCCTCTTCTTGATCTTCAAACTAAACTAAATCTAAGCCTCTTCCTTGTGTTAAGATGCAGACCAGCGTTGGTGAAATTGCAATAGATCTACTACATTTTTTTCCAGTTTTAAATCAACAGCCAACAAATTAATTCTACTCCATCTTTTCAGAGAATCTACTGCGAACAAATAGTCTCAAAGTGGCAACGCTGATTAAGGCTTGTCTAAAGCTTCCTTCATCAGTAGTATAGGTCACTTATTGTCTTCACGAATAAATCCTCCTGGTTTCACGTATACTTTTTCCAGTTATTTGCTCAACTTTCAAACTTGACCCAATCTACATACACCCACCAACCTACTCCGTCCGTCTCATTTGAAGACCTCTGCAAAGCATTAAGCTCATCTCCAACTGTCATATATAGTTATCATTATTGGGGCCGTCGAAATGTTTGACAATGACAGCAAATTCTTTCCTTACATCGGTTTGGTTACATAAGCGGTTTCTGTTTTTGGTATTTATTTATATTTTTTTTTGTCCGATTTGTGCTTGCGTTTCGACCCAGATTTTTACAGCAACAAAACTTCTTGTTCGTGTATTTCCATTTCGAATGCACAACAGTCTTCAACATCAACAAATTTTTCTACATCCACCATTGTGCACAAAGAATCAACAAACCAGAAAGCAATTAAATGATAAATATAATTTTTGTATTTCAACTTTTCCCTGCTGCGCATAAATCCAGGCGAAGTTGGCCGTAGTACAAGTATTTAATTTTTTTTAACTAGAATTCTATACGGGCGGTTTATATAGTACTGACGACGATGAAGCCCAATTAACTAGTCAACCATATGCGCAAAGAATGGGAAAATAACCTATAAAACCATAAATGCAGCAGCAGTCGACGGCGATCAATAATAAAAGATTTTCCTCTCTTCTTTGTTCCGGCCCGAAATATTACGTCCGCTTAGAGAGACAGAGAGACAGACCTCTGGCGGAGGACGGCCGAAGGGGAGAGTAAGTGCATATGCGAGTGTTTCCAATGTTTTCATCTCCTCGAATTAAGTGATGTGGATATTTCCTTTTATTTCATTATTTATCCGGTGTGTCAAGGATAATTGGAGAGAGAGGGATGGTCTGGCGTTTTTTTTTTATTTTTTTGTCATTATTAGAAAAGTTTAATGCCGCAGATTTATGTTGAATATTTTATGGGTCAGAACTTTTAGTCGTGATGAGTGTGATGATGCCACCAATTTGGGGGAATGGACTATAATGAATTTGTTTTTGTACTTGCTTTTGTGTGAATGCTTTCATTTTAAGTTTTTGGATCCACTTTAACATACCTGGAAAGAGAAGAAGAATGGAGTGGATTAGTATGGGTCATTTTGATCAATACAATATTTTAAAACAGTTTTGGGAGTGATAGATGTGGGATGGTGGAGATGTTGCAATTTTCTAGATAGGATAAGTTGCCGAAAAAGACATGAAAGAGCTATCCAACGACAGAGATTGTGTTCCTAGTCACGGATTGTTGTTTCAAATCGAGCTCATGTATTTACAAAACAAAACTAAGAACCTCGCC
Organism: Cheilosia grossa; assembly: GCA_963082955.1. Lineage (NCBI taxonomy): Eukaryota > Metazoa > Arthropoda > Insecta > Diptera > Syrphidae > Cheilosia > Cheilosia grossa. The sequence continues at coordinate 9,407,051 of OY720144.1, read as the reverse complement.
AAATATAAAAAAAAATTCATTTCTGAGAACACACCTCCTTCCAAATAGTTTCCAACAAAACTTCTGTCCACATGTAGTAACAACTGACAACTAACAAAACGCCTCACTTACTCCCCACCATTGCGACAAAAAAAAAAAAAAACAAACAAACAAACAATAGCAAACACGAATGTACTACAAAATTAACAGTAGACTGTTGACTTAGCACAAGTTTGCACTGTCAGTCAACATAATTGCTAGCGATCTGGGGTATCAATGGTCTATAACTTTGGCAGTGTATTTTGCAGTTGTACTTTGTTTCAGTTTCAACTGCCATCTGTCAATAATTAAAAATGTTTTTCCCATCGCATCGGTTTGGAGAAAATTTCTAATTAATTGGCAACAGTCACGAATATTGCTTCTAGCTGAATAACCCTAGGACGACTTTAGTGATCTAATTATTGATTTATAGCACCGGAAATATACTTGTCTTTTGGCAATGGCAGCGGTTTACACTTTTGTTGATATTTTTGAAAATTGCTCGCAAGTCTTGGGGGCTTGCGATTTTGATTGACTTTTTAAGGCCATGTGAAGGTGAAGTTAGAGAGTGGAATTGGTACCTTAAGCTAATATTTGGGTCTGTATTTCAAGGTGTAAGCTTGATATAGAGCGGTTTTTCTGGAAGGTCACAGCTCTGCAGCATAGTCGCTTCCGCTTATGACTTGACTATCATCAGTGTACACGAAAAGCTCCATTCATTATGAGATCGTTAAAATTTGCGCCAAAATTGGTGTTTGGGAAACGAGGGCAAGCTTAAAAAAATGAGAAAATCTCGGTGAAACTCAAATTGCTTAGAAGCTAAATTAAAACGCATTTTAATTAAAAACAAATTTCAAAATTTACTCAGAATGAAACGTTCACACGCAGTTTAAAAGAAAACAGCCCATCGAACGTCTACGTAATAATTTGTGTGTATCCGAAAGCATTCACTAGTTTTGATGTTTCGTCTGATAAAAATAAATTACCATAAGGGATATAGAAGTTGCCACCCATAACGTCATTTTGACTTTAAACAAGCGCAGCTATATTATTTTAAACGCGAATTAATTTTAAAAAATGTCTCTTGAAAACTACAGAAGTTGGCATCCTTGTACAGTTGGCACTGTACGGAACTACAGTTGCTGGCACCCAAAGGTAATGATTAAAAAATAGCAAGCGGTTCATTTAAATATATTTAACCCTTCTTTATAAAACAAAAATGCAACAACTTAATAAGTTAATATCCAAATAAATAACAAAAGTGTGTACAAATAAATTAATTTAAAAAATAGGTAATTTATTAATTTAAAATAGTAAATTTAACAACTTGGTTCTTTTATTCAGCAACTAAATTTAGGACTTTAAAGGAACATAATATCTAAAACGAATTTTTTGCAATTTTCGTAGGATTTTAATTAAAAAATAATATGATCCGCCTGTTCAGGCATTTTAAAAAACCTTAAACAAATAACCATCATATACTATAGTTGTTGGCACCCTCAAAAGTACAATTGTGTCCCCCTATGAACAAGCTATTATTTCCCAATGTCAATAATTGCATCTATTTCCATTCTTTGATACAATTATTGACACCCCTTTTATTAAATATATCTAGCGGTTAATTTAAATATTTAGACTAAAATTAATAATATTTTATATTTTACCATTTGAAATAGCTAAAGTTTTTATACATAGTTTGAGAATTTCAGAAAAAATCTATACTAACAAAATTGGGAGTCCTCATTAAAATTCACAAAATTGTACACTAAAAAAATCGCCTTTAATAAATAAGAATATTAAGAATTCATTATGTAGGTAGGAGACAAAAAATCGTTCTCAAAAGAAGTAACTGGAAGGGTGGAAATAACTATTGAACAGAGGGCTGTCAACTACTGTAACGAAAAAAGGGTGCGAAAAACTGTGTCTGTTACGCTATGTATATTTGTATGTTAATGTTTGTTTTAATGTTTAATTGTTGCTTAGAACGGCTACGTTTTTTAATTTTACTATACGTAAATAAATTACAATTTCACTTAGGGGAAAAAAGGGGAACAATTTCCGGACTTAGGGAAACACTAATGCTTTTGCTCATAAAAACGAGGGGAAACAGTCTTCAAAGTCTGGGAACACTGATTCATACTAAATATTTTGTTGTTCACAATGGGTAGTTTTAAATGGAGAACTTCGCTATTTTGAGTTCTTAAAATCAACCCTAGACACAAGATACGATTATTAGTATCGCGCTCTATGTTTTGAAGCCTCTTTTGCCAAGATTGATTGGGTATTTGGCGATCTATGCTGTGGAAATTTAAATTATTTCAAAAGGTTTTCTTTTGTCGTACTGATTATGACGGTTTTTCTACACCGATTTCAACGAAGTATCGACCAAATAAGACGTATGTTTCAGTAGATGAATTCCCGCATGGACTGCTTTGTCACAGTCAGAATATGTTACCAAAACACCGATTTCCCAATCAGTATTGAATTTATGAACCAGATTAAATGGAGATGACCGACGAAGTGTCGCAGGGTTGTTATTTATACCAATAGCTCCTGGCCTCCTAGAGTGCCCAAGATCTTATCAAGCTCCTGTCATTCACCCCTAAGCTCAGTTGCAATGTCTCTTAGGTATCGCCTTGATTTGAAGTTTTCCTGTTCTTAATTCTTGATTATATTTTTCCCATTGCCCGTCTTGGTTGCAAATTCGTTTGACAAATTTGTCGAATCCCCATTCACTTTATTTCTACCTCGAGCGATACCATTTACTCTTATCCGTTTCAAAAATGAAAACAAAAAACACCCGCACCACGAGCCTGTCAATGGGAATACTCCTTACACCCAACAACCAACACAGTGGCCATCCATTAGTGACAGTGACTCACGAATAGCCTGCCAAAAACAAAACAAACAATTTAATGTATTCTTCGACACCGGCAAGTGGTTCCCAAAAGATCTTTTCAAAATTACTCAAGTCAAGTCAGCAGCATTCGGTGGTTGCCTATCGCGTATGTCCATGTCAATAAAACGAGAAAAGTTGAAAAGGACACCAGAGACCTAACCAACGAAATACCAACCATATTCTGTCGCTACGAAACCGTTTAAAAGTTGCACGGCATTTCTTTTTATAAGTTTTTGTCTACAAAAAACTGAATACCATATTTAAGTTGTGAATGCGAGGCTAACCGTAGAGCCACATAACCCCTCCCAGTGGGATATAATCGACCGTTGAAATGCACTTGGATATTCATTGGATTTTGATATTTTATAAGCAACCTCAGGATAATCTTTTTCACTTTGCCATATAGGTGGCCAGTAGCTGTGTATAGAAAGGCTAAAGATAAAACTCCGAGAAGTGAATGAATGAAGAGCTCTGGGGATGAATGGGACCATCTTGCAGAACGGAAACGTTCGTTGGCCTCTTGCACTAATGTTAAATTAAAAATGGGAATTCTATAGGAAAATTGGTGCAATATTTTCTACCCCACAAGATAAAGCGGGAGAATTATTTCCTGTTAGACAAGGTACACGAAACTCGATATCTAGGATGAGAGAGGGACTGTGAGGAAATGAACATGTTAAATATTTAGAGTCGAATATAAAAGAAATTTATTAGCTCAATTGTTGCCTATAAATTAGAAGAGAGATGTAGGTGTAGGGGTTGATACGGATTGAGGCAGACGTGGATAGAAAAATAAGTCTTTAGGTGGTTCGATTTAGTATAGTATTTTGCAACCTTCTCCAAAACTTTTGACTCCTGATCCGGGTTAAATTTCCCATAAGCTCATGAAATTAAAAAATTTCAGAGTACTTTTTTTTTCGAAACAGTTGGGCGCCAGTTAAGAAGAAGCTATTTCAAGAAAATTTAAGCGTTTGACACATTTGCTTTCAAAGAGTAACCGGTGCTCGATCTTTTTGCTAACTGCGGTACGGTTGTATACTTGACTTTGAAAAAAAAAAACACTATTCAGTAAATGTAACGGCTGTAACGATTGTAAAAGGGAGGGGGAATGGGTCAATGCACCTCCCGAGGGATTACCTCGGCCCAATGCACCTCACCAACACCCCCTCTGCCGCGGACGTAACTGAAGAGGTCTAAAAAGAAAATTTCACGCAAAGTCCGAAGCCTTCCATCTCCACAGCCACCCCTATGACCCAAGGTCACAGGACTCCTTGAGTCAGTCCGGGCAGCCGAGAAGGAAGGGGGTCTACATCACCTAGGCGATGGCATGCTAGTAAGCACTGGCCAGCTCGTCGGTCGGGGGGGTTCTTGCCACAGTGACGTAGACCTTTGTTACGTATTTTCATGCCTTTAGGTTGCTGGAGCTGCTGCTGTTGCGTGGAGTTGTCAAAGAGGTTGTAAGGTGATCGTGTATCAACGAGTTGGTGGTTGTAGTGACCACATCGAACGACCTGGCTGATGATTGTTGGAGTTGCCGTTGTCGTATCCCGTGGTGGGGGGTGGCGGTAGATTACGTCGAGGGTGATTCGTTCGCCTATAATGACTTTGCTGGCGGGTATATTCTTTGCTTTTTGTTGCGAAGTCACGACTGGAGATGCTGTTGTCTTGGTGGTGTGCTAAGTTAGCATATACTTCCTACACCCGATGCTGTTGTTATGTTAGGTGAAGTACATTCGGGATTTTTCAGATGAGGTGGCTGCGCTTTTCGGCGTTAAGTGCTGGATGTACCATACGCCTGTCGAAGTTGTTGTTGCCTTTCGCTCACTATCAAACCATTCGTAGATTGAGGAAATCGCACTGATGTGATTTTATTTTTTTTTTTTTTGTCTTTGCTATGAAATTTCGCGGGGCACCAATAGATGCAGGGTACCTCCGGAGCGAAGGATTATTTTGGCACCAAGTCCGTCAGAACACTTTCTTTGCTAATTTAGCCAATAATTTATGCGACACAATCTGCGATACGTCCGAACACTGGTCACTGCGCGTCCACAAAAAAAAAGGAAAAATTGTCAGCGAAACGATATGGGGTCAAAAGTGTACTCCCGATCACTCTTCTCGACAAAAAAAACCACACCACGAACTGACGGTCAAAATGAGTGTGTCTATGCTATATAGACTCGGCGGTTGTCTCCCTTGCGGGTTTTTTGGTCATACCACCTCACCGTTTTTCGCTTCCACCTTATAGTTGTTCGTGTTCTCTTATGTAAAAGCTATTCAATTTACAACATGCGTGCGAAGTAGCTCCATCCTATTTGCTCCAGGCTATCCCCTTCTAGTAACGCTGGCCTACTCTTCATGTATGGTGAAGATCCCCTCTACTCCGAAACTCTGCACCTGGTTCTAATTTTAGCTATGTCCTATTTAGTCTATATCTCCCACTGAGCGAAAACGATAAAATCCTAATCATTTCGTTTAAAAAAAAAAAAAAACAAAGAAAAATATCATAGCATACTTTCAGGATGTCAACTAATCTAACCAGAACCGGAACTGGGACTCGTTTCCCACAAAGCTTATTCGTTTAGCGAATTCTCCAAAGAGCTAAAAGAAGAAGAAAAGAAACTGCGAATCAAACCTCACGTCACGCCCATGCAAGGAATTGTCTCATGCACAGATGAGCTAGCCCAAAGGGAGAAGAGAAAAAAAAATTTTTTACGATGCCTGAACATAGTTATTTCCTTAAGTCCTTGCAATGATAAATTCCTGTGCGTTTCCCTTGAAGATCCTCCAACTCATACAAATTATTCCCCACAACCCGACGTACTCGCATTTTTACGAATTTTGGGCTTAATTTGGCACTTATTTTCTTTGATGCGTTGCTGAGCACAAAATTCCTTCTAAAAATCAAATCTCCAACCGCATACTTTACATTTTTGGATCGAGTATTGTAAGCGTTTTCGTAACCTACGTGTGCCTTTTCGAGCGATTGCTTAATGTACGAATGAAGTATGTTCATCCTATCCGCTTTCGTGAGTAATCTAGTCTCGGAATTATTGAGACATTTCAGGTTGGCTAACAGCTTATAGTCTGTACCGTGTTCCACCATCGGTTGCCCAAATAACGCCTCATAGGGAGATAACCCTATTGCTGAGTGGATTGTTGTGCGAAGGGCACATGCTATAGAGGGGAGTAGGACATCCCAATTTCTTTGGTCCGGGTCAATATAGGATCGGATAGCAGCCAGAATTGACCGATTTACCCTCTCACTTGCATTTGCTTGCGGTGAATAGGAGGCTGTCTTTACGTGACTTATTCCATACGCTTGCATGACCTTGGAAAACTCATTGCTGGTAAACTGTCGACCATTATCGGACAAGATAGTTTCTGGTACCCCGAAAACACAAAAAATTTGTTCCTTGAGGAACTTTAACGTCGTATCCGATGTCGCTTTCCCTAACGGTTGAATAAGAACAAATTTTGTGAGTTGATCCAAAGCAACGATTATGTGCGTCTTACCGGACTTCGATCGTGGATATGGCCCAAGAAAGTCGATATAGATCATTTGAAATGGTCTTTCCACCACGAATGCCTTGCCCATAGGTGGTCTTAGTATGGTATTAGGGGCCTTTGAGGTCTTACAAGTGTCACACGCAATGATGAAAGATTTGACCTGTGTTGCCATGTTGGGCCAAAAAAAACGCTGTCGTAATCGGTATAAAGTCTTGGCTATACCCCCATGCGAAGCCCGAGGCGGCTGATGAGCCAAAGATATCAAGCGCTCCGTCAGCTCCTCCGGAACCCATAGTTTCCACGCGAGGTCGTCCTCCAAAGGATTACCTGTGCTATGTTTGAGCCTCTTGTATACGAAATTATTCGAGACACGAAGGTCAGGTAGCTGATCTTGTTGTTGTTCGATGGTGCCAATGATCTTGCAGTATTCGCTAGATTTAAAACTAGGGTCTTCAAGATCGATATGGAGCACATCGGAGGGATCCTTCAGCATAGGCTCGCCGAGTTGCAGAGCATCTATCTCGTATGCGCGAGAGAGGGCGTCCGGCACAACATTCTGCGTACCCTTTCGATGCTCAATACTGAAATCGAACCCTTGTAATTTCAGGCTCCATCGGGCTAAACGACCACTGAGATCCTTCTGACTCATAAGCCACCTCAAGCTCGCATGGTCTGTTACAATTCTGAACTTGGTACCTTCTACGTACGGTCTAAATTTCTGAACCCCCATTACCGCTGCCAAACACTCTCGCTCCGTAACACTATAGTTGCGTTGAGCCGTATTAAGTTTATGTGAATAATAATATATTGGGCGTTCGGTACCTTCCCCATCTGCCTGGCACAACACACATCCAATGCCCGATGCTGAGGCATCACAGAGGATGATAAATTCTTTCTCGAAGTCTGGATGCGAAAGAATGGGGGCCGAAGTCAAAGTTGTTTTTATAGAGTTGAAAGCGTGGATAGCTCGGTCATCAAAACAAAATTTCTTCCCCTTTTTTAAGGTGTCGGTAAGAGGTGAGGCTAATGAAGAGAAATCTTTAACAAACCTCCTATACCACCCAGCTAGTCCTAAAAATCGCCTTACCTGGCGAGCTGAGGAGGGAACAGGAAAGTCGTTTATAGCTGATATCTTCGAAGGATCTGTTTTCAAACATCCTTCCCCTACAATGTATCCAAGATACTTTAGTTCTTTAAAACAGAACTTCGATTTTTGCACATTAATTGAAAGTCCGGCATCCTTAAGCTTATTAGCTACCACACTAAGCATTTTGATATGTTCCGCAAATGTGCGCGAGATTATGAGTAAGTCGTCCAGATACACGAATACATTTTCTCTCAGTTCATGCGGTACCACTTTGTCCATCAATCTGCACATGCGTTGAGGCGCATTGCAAAGGCCAAAGGGCATAACGTTGAACTGATATAAGGGTCTGCCGGGAACCGTAAACGCCGTCTTCTGCCTTGATCCTTCTTCAAGCGGTATCTGCCAAAAGGCGTCTTTCAGATCTACACTTGAAATAAAGTGTGTCTCTGACAGACGCCCTAGCAAACCCTCTATATGAGGAAGAGGATACGCATCTTTCTTTGTGACACTGTTAACTTTCCGATAGTCCAAACACAATCGATTTTTGCCTGGTTTGCGTATAAGGACTACCGGAGAGTTCCACGCGCTTGTACTTTCCTCGATTACCCCCATTTCCAGCATACGATCCAGTTCCTCATATAGAAGTTTCTGCACCGCTGGAGATACAGGGTAGTGACGTTGCTTAATTGGTTCGGCATCCCCCGTGTCAATGACATGTTCCTCTCGCCAAGTTTTTCCTAGACCAATAGTGGCAAAGGAAGGAAACAGGCTGACGGCTTGTTTCAATGCTCTGGACTCCTCTACTGTTAAATCATGCGCCCACGTATCATGTTGTGGAGGACCTAATTCTTGCGATAGTTCAGAGATGAGGTTTGGGGCAATTTTAAATTCCTTCCAGAAATTCACTCCTAGATAGAGACGTTGTTGCAGACCGGGAACTATCAGGAGCTCGATAGACTTGGATTCCCCTTTATAGGATATTTCGGCCGTGATTTTGCCAACTATCGGCTGCGAATTCCCATCAGCTGTGTTGATTTTCGAGGAAAATTTTGAAGGAGAAATGTTATGCTTGCGCAAGAAATCCAATCCACCCTCTCCCAAACAGCTAATGCTAGCCCCGCTATCGAGCAATCCTAATATAGGTTCTCCCATAAGAGAGACTCTCGCATAGGGACGAGGATCGTCCAAGGTACATAGGGTGGTGGATTCTATCGCCTTATATGTTTTTCGCTTAGCCTTGAATCTGCCTCTCAATTTTTCGATTCGCCTGGAAACGGGTGCAGCTTGACGGCCGAAAATCCTGTTTCTGACATCATAATAGTGTTCAAGTCTTTCATGTAAAGTTTTAGGTGGGAGTTTGGTGGAAATTGTAGGTCTGGGTATTGTTATGGTTGTATTAGGTGGGGTGGTTCGTTTTAAAATGTGTACCCGAGGCAGTGGGTCTACCTCCGAACCGTTCGGCAAGTTCTTACTGATTGTCGTAGGTTTAAAGTGGTTACTAGAAGCGATATCTAGTGGGAGTCCGGGTTCCGATTCTGCGAGCAATTCCCCCGAGACGCTAAATTGCTCCTTATCTCGTTTCCCTGACAACGGGGGCACTGGGGAGTGGTAGTCTCTTCCTGGCCACATTTAAAACAAAACAAATGCCTCTGCGGATCAGGGCAATCATAGAAAGAGTGACCAATGGCTTTGCAGTTCCAACAAGTAAACCGGCGGGTCTCTCTTCTAGGATGCACGGCCTCTACATTGGCGAACTGTTCGCCGACTCTTTCAGAGCTGTCTACCTCTACTTCGGAAACAGCGTTCCTTCTTAAAGGCGGAACAAATGCATTATTGCGTCTGCGGTTGTCATGGTCACTGAGATACTTCTCCGTGTTCCGACACACGTAGACCATTTCCGGTAAACTACGGGTCTGAAAAGTAAGAAGTAATTCCCCGATACGCGTCCTAACATTTTGCTTAATAAGCTCAATGATCTCGTTGTCTGGCTTGGGTACTCGAAGTCTACTGTTTAGTTGTTGTATTGCAGTGTAGAAATCATCGAACGATTCCGAAGGCAGCTGGTGCCTATCGTACATCTTGCGAGATAATTCTGAATCTGATTCGAGGCTTCGGAATTGTTCAATCAGAGACAGGCGCAGGGTAGTCCAGTTTACCGTTGGGTTGGCCTTGAGATATACCCAATACCAGCTTTCAACTTGTCCTCTGATGAACTGATGAAAATTCATGGAAATGTCCTCCCAGCTGGCTTCGTGGCACAACTTCAGGCGGTCCAGTCTAAAGAGGAAATCGTCCACTGTCATATTGCGGTTATCAAAAATGATACCCCATTTATGAAAGTCGTGCGCTCGCGAGTTGGACCGAGAAGGTCGCTGACCACGTGGACCAGTGGAAGCGTCATCAAGATTTAGGTTATCTAAACGACTGAGAAAATCGTCAGCGTGATCGCTACGGCCGGGAACGGGTGGTTGACCTTCAGGTATAATTTGGGTACGGTATGGAGGAGGTGGTGGTTGGGGTGAATATCTGGGAGGGGGGTTTTGACGGGGCATATTGGGAATGAGGTTGGGCCGAGTTTCCGGGGTGGCCGCCGCCAAAGTTTCCCGAACAATAGAGGCAACTTCATTTCGAAGGCAATTACGGTCTCTTTCCATTTCTTCTCTCAGGACTCGAAAATCTTCAGCTCTGTTCAGCCCGACAGTCGCAGTAACTACATCTCGGATGTAATCCGTAAGCCTTTCATCGTCACTTGACTCTCCCGGAGTCGGTCGAAGTGGCCTTTGGGGGGCATTCGCCGTAGTATGGGAAGTATTTCCCACAAGGGTGCTGTTTGCCTGCTGGCTTTCGCCGACAGCAGCAGAGGCCGCTCCGTCAGTCGCCTGCGCCACTTGGTTGGTGTTCTCGGTTGGTAGATTAGGCATGGTAAGGTTGGAACTCTCCTCAAAAAGTGAGGCGTTTCCAAGGCTACGTAGGAGATATCTCCTCTGATTTGCGCTGAAAAGACCTTTCGGCTGTCTGGCTTTCTTTGGCCTTTGGGACATAGCTTTTTTGATGACTTGGGAGTCTCAATTAAACAAAAAAAAAAATAGACTGATACAGGGGAAAATAATTCTTCAAATGAGGAAGATGGATAATATCCAAATCAGTGAATTCAGTGGACTTGATAACAAAAAAATATTAAAAGAAAATTATGCTAAATTTACCTGGGTTACAAATGCTATCAAATGCTTAATAAATTTGATAAATTTGAAAAAAAAAAAAAAAAAAAAAATGTAAGTATGTTTGATATGGATACAAGAAAAAAAAATTGCTGATCTCTTCTAATGAAATACATGTTTGGTGGATGTGACTGGTTTAACGGGGATCATTTACGTCAGGGAGTACCAACCCTTCTTGAAGGTACAATAGCCGCTGATAAACGGTACAGTATCCGAAGGGCGTGATGATGTGTAGTTGCTCTGGTAAGGAGCTAGGTATTGCAGCCTAAATGTGAATTTCAGCCAGTGCATCTATGCGTTGCTTATATGAGCATTGCTTACGGACACTTAAGAAAGGCGGATTTCACAAATTGCGCTTCTGAGTTAAATCGTTTAGGGAATCCAATACGGCTTTATTGTTGAGAGCTTGCAACAGATGTCGTGGATAGTATGAGGTTTCCAACTACTGGACAAAGTGCCAACAACAAAAAGCTTTTGGATAAAATAAAAATTGGCCAGCAATGATTGGTTGGCCAATTGATTCTATCTAACTCCGCGAATATCACACTAGTTATCAAAACAAAATCGCAACAGACCTAGATAGAGCTTTCGAATTCCATCTATCGGCCGATTTGTATGATTAACCAGATGTGAGTATCAGAAAGGCGCAGCTAAATAAAACTAACTGCTAAAGGTGTTGAAAATTGTATAAAATGAACAAATTTACTTACACATCAAAACACCTGATTTCTAAGATATACTAGATCGAGACTACCGATAAAATTAAGACATTTCGTGCCCCACGTTGGGCGCCACCTGTAACGATTGTAAAAGGGAGGGGGAATGGGTCAATGCACCTCCCGAGGGATTACCTCGGCCCAATGCACCTCACCAACACCCCCTCTGCCGCGGACGTAACTGAAGAGGTCTAAAAAGAAAATTTCACGCAAAGTCCGAAGCCTTCCATCTCCACAGCCACCCCTATGACCCAAGGTCACAGGACTCCTTGAGTCAGTCCGGGCAGCCGAGAAGGAAGGGGGTCTACATCACCTAGGCGATGGCATGCTAGTAAGCACTGGCCAGCTCGTCGGTCGGGGGGGTTCTTGCCACAGTGACGTAGACCTTTGTTACGTATTTTCATGCCTTTAGGTTGCTGGAGCTGCTGCTGTTGCGTGGAGTTGTCAAAGAGGTTGTAAGGTGATCGTGTATCAACGAGTTGGTGGTTGTAGTGACCACATCGAACGACCTGGCTGATGATTGTTGGAGTTGCCGTTGTCGTATCCCGTGGTGGGGGGTGGCGGTAGATTACGTCGAGGGTGATTCGTTCGCCTAATGACTTTGCTGGCGGGTATATTCTTTGCTTTTTGTTGCGAAGTCACGACTGGAGATGCTGTTGTCTTGGTGGTGTGCTAAGTTAGCATATACTTCCTACACCCGATGCTGTTGTTATGTTAGGTGAAGTACATTCGGGATTTTTCAGATGAGGTGGCTGCGCTTTTCGGCGTTAAGTGCTGGATGTACCATACGCCTGTCGAAGTTGTTGTTGCCTTTCGCTCACTATCAAACCATTCGTAGATTGAGGAAATCGCACTGATGTGATTTTATTTTTTTTTTTTTTGTCTTTGCTATGAAATTTCGCGGGGCACCAATAGATGCAGGGTACCTCCGGAGCGAAGGATTATTTTGGCACCAAGTCCGTCAGAACACTTTCTTTGCTAATTTAGCCAATAATTTATGCGACACAATCTGCGATACGTCCGAACACTGGTCACTGCGCGTCCACAAAAAAAAAGGAAAAATTGTCAGCGAAACGATATGGGGTCAAAAGTGTACTCCCGATCACTCTTCTCGACAAAAAAAACCACACCACGAACTGACGGTCAAAATGAGTGTGTCTATGCTATATAGACTCGGCGGTTGTCTCCCTTGCGGGTTTTTTGGTCATACCACCTCACCGTTTTTCGCTTCCACCTTATAGTTGTTCGTGTTCTCTTATGTAAAAGCTATTCAATTTACAACATGCGTGCGAAGTAGCTCCATCCTATTTGCTCCAGGCTATCCCCTTCTAGTAACGCTGGCCTACTCTTCATGTATGGTGAAGATCCCCTCTACTCCGAAACTCTGCACCTGGTTCTAATTTTAGCTATGTCCTATTTAGTCTATATCTCCCACTGAGCGAAAACGATAAAATCCTAATCATTTCGTTAAAAAAAAAAAAAAAAAAAAAAAAAATATCATAGCATACTTTCAGGATGTCAACTAATCTAACCAGAACCGGAACTGGGACTCGTTTCCCACACGGCAGTTACGCAGAATAATGAGCTTTGGGTTGCCGATTGAAAAGTCTTGGAACACGAGTGTATTGAGGCAGCAAGTAGCACAAAATATTGCTTTTATAGTTCGTCGAACAGAAAAACATTTTTAACTGGCGCCCAATATAAATCACAATTCTTCCACCAAGTTCCTTCAAATTATTTGTCTGGTCTAATACTGCGCTAAAATGTACAACTTATAAGGTTTTACTTTATAAAAGACTCATATTTGAGGCGAAATATTTGTTGAAAATATTTTAAAAAAAAAGTCATAGACACATTTTAACTGGCGCCCAATATAAGTCACACGTTATAGGAAGGTATCAATTGAAAAACATAAGTTTCTCTGTTGGTTCTGCCAAGTTTCTATAAATGATTTTTCTGGTCCAATACGGGGCGACAATGAACAACTTTGAAACTTTTAGAAAAGACTTACCGTTGACTCTGTCAACTTTTTTTTGCAATGCATAAGATATACCTTTGGTGGGAGAAGGTAGTTTTTGAGCACACGGCTAGTTTTGGACACTCATTAAAGATAGTCGTTCTTACAAATTTGAACCCGTGTTACTGTTTGACAGACCTCGTCCACAGTTTGTATAAATGTAAGTGAGTAGAAGTTTTGACTGCTTAAGAAAATGTGGATGTTGTTTGTTAAAACATCAAATACGAAAATGCAACTCTCTCATCAGTTAGTCTGAAATGTCCAAAAGGAAAGATTTCTTTTCTACTGCTCACTAACCAACGATCTGAAAACCTTTTTTTATTGGGCGCCAGTTAAGTTGGTTGCTCAACATTTTAGAGGTACTAGTGTTGAAATGGTAGGCACTTGCCTTGCGCTTTTTTTCCTAAGCTGTTTCCTCGCATTTAATATAACTGAGGAATGTTCGGTTTACATAAATGTCTTAAGGTGGCTTATTTCCCCTGCAAAAGGCTTTCATTCTTGATAATGGGTATGTGCATTAAGAAATGTTCATCAGGCGAAAAGCTGCGATCGTATTTTCACAAATATATAAAAACTCGTTAGCGCGCTACTGCTGACAATCCCTGTAGACGCATTTAACACTGTTTCCTCGCATTGGGCGCCAGTTTATCTACCTTTTATTGACATAGTATATATATAGCTATAAGCTTTATGTACTTATTAAAAGGTCTGTCTTCGTGTGAACATAATGATCGACGGTGGAGTTTTCTCAACTAAACATATACTCGTAGCGTATAATCACATTGCATACGAAGGGTTTTAGGCGCAACTGACACAAAGTTAGAAATAAGTCAACCCCCAAACCCTTGTTGGTCTTTAACGCAGATATTGCTATCCTCTGTTAACCAGGACAAAAGTTTTGTCTATTATCTTCGAAATCGAATAATTCATTCTGAAAGTTGCTGATCTTTGTCGCTGTTCTCATATGCCTGCAGAAATAGCAGTTCTATACTCTTATCACTGACTGTCACTCTCGGGCAGTTTCTTTGTCATCTCTGCTGGATTTGTTGACATAGGATGTTCTCCAAAGCTTTTAATTGAGCTTCCATACATTATTTTTGTGTTAGCACTCGAGTAGCTTGATTCCTCTTTACGGATCTTAAAAATCCTTCTAATTTACACCTTGCTTGCTATAAACGGACCATCTTCTCGTAGATTTTTTTCCCGAAGTCGACACCCGATTCACCACGTTTCAGGCCAGTTTTCATAAAAACACAAAATAATCCTCAGTCTAAATGAAGACACCATCCGACCGCTGAATGGATGTTCCATGCCCAATGATCTTTCCTAGATACGTTCTCATTTTAAGGACCATTACTCTGTGAAAACTGTTTACTTATCTCGTGTGCTTGGGCAGCCATACCACAACCAATAACCTTCAGTTCATTTGGACGTGATTCCAATAAAAACTAAACACTACTTCGGGACGTGATATGCGGAGACTATAATGCCAGATATGATTCGAATAAATCATACTTACTGAGGCAACGACGAGGTAGTCATTTTCGAGAAAAACTAGACACGATACGTGCCTCTCTAATAAGGACCAATAATCATATATTGAATGCCAATCATGGAAATAATCCACTTCAAGTTAATCAAACAGAATGGATGAATATTTAAACCATCAAAGCCAGACGACAGCACACTGAACACTGCACAGTGCACACATCGGAGGCAGTTGGATGCTCGGGCGATATATTCAATTGGAAATGCCAAAGCATTTGACAGTGCAGTTCACTAACCTATGTCAATAGCGGAGTTCATCAACGGTCAGGATGTGCGTTTGAAAGCACCCAAGCCAATCCAATTCATCACTCTGATTGAGGCAAATGTTTGCCTCAGTAAAATTCAAAGGGACGCAAACCAAGAGAAAGCCGTTCGGCCACAACTCCATCCACACCGCCATATCATGCCCAATTGAATGGAATGCACTGGGATAGTGGGATTTCCATTTCTATCAGATTTTTGCATCCCCACCGAGGTTTTTTTTTGTTGGTTAATAATTCAATATCATTGCTCATCAACATCGTCCAACAAACATCAAGAAATCGACCAAGAGATGCCATAACCAAACAGCTCTTCATTCAGTCATCCTTCGCAGGGACGACGAAAACGAGCCCGACCACAAGTCTCTTCGCCACAAAAAGAAAGGTACGATAAAGGGTTCTAACGTTCTGCCGTTCTATACCGTACCATTCTCCGGCTTCAGGACTCATTCAAGGATGGGATGTGCTGTGCATCCTTCTTTCTTCTTTTTTTATAGCTTAGCGGGGGATGCTGTCGATGATTTTTGCTTGTATTTTCCTTTTCAAAGGAGAGAAAATATGAAAGCCATACATACCGCATCAGAGGAAAGATATGGCAAAACCAATTTTTGCCAGCTTGTTTTTTCTGCCTATTTCGTTCGTCTTTTAAAGGATTCGTTCACAGTCGGAGGTTTGTAGAGTTTTTTTTTGCGTTGTTTACCTCTCAGAGGAGAGGATTTCTTTTTACGCTGTTTTTGCATGGTTCTTAACCTGCAAATTGAACACGGATAACTAAATAGATGCATTGCTTTTCAGATGAAAAATGGGAGGAGGTATACAAGGATTTCTCTTTGGTGAACATTTTTTTTTTTGTATGGCCAGGTATACCTACAGCAGGAGAAACTATGCTTATAGAAAAATGTTTGCAAATGTAATGCCAAAAGTGCAAAACCATCATGGTGTAGTTGAGGCGGAATATTTGATGAAAATATTTCAAGGAAATTAATATCTTAAGTGCGGATACGACTGTAACAAGGCGAACCGTTGAAATAATGTTTGCGAACGAACTAGCTTCACGTGGGAGAAAACGAAAACTGTCTAAGAAATACATTTTTAACTGGCGCCCAGTAGAAGTCACACGTCATAGGTAGGTATCATCTGAAAAACATGTTTTCAGTGTTGGTTCTGCCAAGTTATTATAAATTATTTCTGTGGTCCAAAACCGGGCGAAAGTGAAAGGAAAGACTCATCGTTGGGCGGAATATTTCAAGAAAATATTTCAAGGAAATTAATATCTTAAGTGCGGCTGCGACTATAACAAGGCGAATCGTTGAAATAATGTTTGCGAACAAACTAGCTTCACGCGGGAGAAAACGAAAATTGTCTAAGAAATACATTTTTAACTGGCGCCCAGTATAAGTCACACGTCATAGGTAGGTATAATCTGACATGTTTGCAGTGTTGGTTCTGCCAAGTTACTTTAAATTATTTCTGTGGTCCAAAATCGGGCGAAAATGAAACTTATGAGGATTAAGGGAAGACTCATCGTTGAGGCGGAATATTTGGTGAAAATATTTCAAGGAAATTAATATCCTAAGTGCGGCTGCGACTATAACAAGGCGAATCGTTGAAATAATGTTTGCGAACGAACTTAATTCACGTGGAAAAAAAAAAAAAACCAAAACTGTCTTACATTTTTTAACTGGCGCCCAACACTAGTCACACGTCTTAAGTAGGTATCATCTGCGCTCATATATGCGGTTTCTGTTGAGAGACTTTAAATGTGGTTATGGCGTGCTTACGTTTCCAACTTCTGACGATATGCCTCCGATTCGTTTCCAACTACCATTACACGTACTCTGCCACGAGGCATTTTGTGCTGCGTATTATTTGTCCCACCGATTGAAGGGTGAGCTAGCAATTATTGAATTGAACGAAGAGGATGGCTTCCGATTTGCACTTTTAGTTTTCTTACCATTTAGGGGGCCGTCGCATCTTCTCCTCATTTATTCTCTTTAAGTTAGGAATAACATACAATCAGTACAAATTTATGAATTGCCACAGGGTTCTTATCTAGAGTCGTTACTCTTCCCTATAATTTTTGTTTGTCAGTTTACAAGCAATAATATTTTCAACACCAGAAGATAATTGAGTCTGTCGATATGAGTTAAATCTTCAGAAAATACTGTTGATGAAATTGTCATTAGAAATAACATATAGGTGTCGCAGGGTTCACTTATATTTACAACCGCAGTATTGTCATGTGATTTTATAATAGATTGCTGATCTCATTGCAAACGTATTTTGGACATCACAAGAAGATGCATGTGATTGAGTTAAAATTTTGTATTGGTTGAGCTTATGAATTGTGCTACGTTAAAAATGCAAATTTCTTGAGTACCGCAGGGTTGACATTTAGATTCGTAGCTTTTTTCTTAAATTATTTTTATTCGTCGTGCGTTCCTTTGGAATTATACTCTCGACTTCAAGGGATGTTTGTCGCAGTAAATTAAATCTTAAAAACCGTGCAACACAAGAAAGAAATTATCAACTGGAGTGCCGCAGGGCTCTTATTCAGGGGCGCTGCTTGAATAGTGATTTTTATTAATGGTTCATTCACTTGTAACTATCTACATGATACCTTCAAAAAATACGTGACTGTTTCGAAAGAAATAAAGTCTGGAAAAAGGTAGTCTTAAAAATGGAATAATCAGGATTCCCTTTAACATTCCATTGCAAGTAATTGTCCCATGCAAATCTCTAAGGAGGGGATATCTCACTACCAGTAACAACGGCACTTTCCAAGCCAACAGCCTCTCATACAATTTAATCTAAAATAATTTCAGCTTACACACATGTTCGACATCATCCTTTCCGCATATGAATATGCCTTTTAGTAGATCTAACCCTTTTATGTCCGCCTCCTCCCCCCAAAGCCAACATACAGAGCTAACCCTACTGCTGCCGCCGCACTATCAACCGAGCAAGTGGCATATCATGTTTTAAGAGTTCACTTTCATGAGTTTATGTTGCTTCTATTATAATGCTGGGTCCTTACATTTATACCCAGCTATAAGCTATTACTTGGTGCCACGCGTGTTGTCGTCGTCGTAGTCTCCAATGTAAATGGGCGCTGCGACGAGTACTCTCATGATCCTGTGCTGTTGTTTCTGGCACTAATATGTAATATCCTACCTCCACTGCTGTTTTATTCATAATGACTACGTTCACCTCATGTGTAATACATGTATAGACTAAATTGTTGAATTAAATTAAAAAAAAAAATGGTGGACTTGTGCCAGCGCCTTTGACATAGACAGTGGCTTGTAAGGAGGGTTGCAAAAGGGTGTAGAAAGCCATGCTATGGAAGGCCCCCAAGTACATAGTCGTAGACTACAATGAGGATGGAATGAATCCCATGGAAAGATGTGTCCTCATTCACTGCGCCATCACCATCAACTCTGAATTGATTTAATTGCGTGATAAAAATGTTCCTGTTTGATTAATGTTTCACTAACTTGTAATCCACTTAGGTAGACAAATTTTTAAAAAGAATTTCATGTCCTAACCTTTGCCAGCAAAAAAAAAAACTCCATCCTTCCATCGTAAAATCCATCCTTAGAAAGAAGAAATCTTTTAGCCCAAACATTTTCCGCGTAATTAAATTAAGAGCTTTAGAAGTCTCCACGTCGTTCATTGCCCAATTTGAAAAAGAGGTGGAAGAATTAAATCCTTAACGAAAAGCAGATGCCCGAGAAGTATTTTTGCGAGCAGTATATATTTTTTTTAACCTCTTTTGGATGGAACAATCGTTCAGCAACCCCAAACGATAGTTTCAGATATCATATAATTTTAATTTGGATGTAGCCGGTGGGTCTTTCAAGTGGAACTCAGTGAATTAGTCTTGTGAAATAATTTGTCCTTTGCATAAAGGGTGCTTCATGAAGAGGTTGGCTGAAAATGAGATTCTCTCGATTGGAGACGAGAGGGCATCATCCTTGAGGTTGTTGAAATGAATTCAGTTTTTTTTTCTTCATTTCTTCATTGGCCGAATGAAGTTTGGGAATTTAAAAAGTTCTGTTGCTCTCTTAAAGCTGACAATGCAGTGCTGACTTGGAGGCGTTGGGACTTTGCTTGGATTTGCAACAGATCTATGTTCTATATATAGTTGGCGCAACAGGTCCGTAGGGACCCAAGGCCTAGCTTCTCACAACCATTCGTTTTGTGTGAGTTTCATTTTTGGAACGAATGGAAGGGATCTACCTACAATTTTATGCCGATTCCAAACGGCTAATTGAGAAGCTCACTCTCGGATGTTTGTCAGACGTTCGCGAGAGGCGGCGCAGTGGAAAAAACCCTAAGTTGGAATTTGGGTTTTTACGGGAATCGAACCTGGGACCCCTCGCTTAGTAGTCCAACACACTAACCACTAAGCCACTGCGCCTGCATGGTCGTTAGTTATTTTTAAGCCAAGCTGCTGATGACTATTCAAGCCACTTTTTCGTCACAGAGAATGTGTAGCTGGTAGGGTCTTTGACCAATTATTGACTCCTAGAGAACCACCAAATTACAGTATGGAACTCAAAGATATGCGACAACGTTTTTAGGGACTGGGGTAGTAAGATACACATAATTTTGTCTGTCCCTTTTTTACATTCGCAAAAATGCTGTGACGGCTGAGAGCACATAAAAGCCTTCGTAAGATCTGCAAATAGGTCTACAAAATTGTAAGCGATACCGGAAACCTAGCACGAAAGTTATCAGAAGTGCCTGAGCCTTGAGCTGGAACCCAGATCCTTAGGACACAAGCCTGTCTTAAAATGCTGTTAAAATCCACTAAACGGGTCTAAGTTTTACGAGACTAAGCCTGCAGATTGTAAGCAGATAAAGAAGAAATCTCAACTCGATCCGGAGCAACTCAAAGCATATGTTTCACGATAGTAAGTCTGAAAACTTGTACCTCTCTCCACTATCGTCTTCTAAATATCACCAAGACTTGTACTACTCAAACATCCTTTTGTTGTCCCTGCACTATGCACCACAACAAAACTGGGATGATTTCCGCATCATCGTATCCCAGATTATTTTTTTAGAACCATTCCAACCAAAAATAAGGTCTCTCTTGATGTTTTTTTTATTTTGCACCCTCAAAAGTCCCATCTGGAATCCGCAAAAGGACAAAGACATTCGGACAGGTTTCCTTATTTACCCCCCCGCCAACCCTTACCGTATAAATACTCCAGCTGATTATTGAATACCATGACGACCCATAAAATAAGAGGTTGTTGAGTCGTAAATGCCAATAACATCAAGGTCTACGCAGTAATAATGTGGAAAGCATGTCGTAAATGCCAGCCTCCCTACATTATAAATGTACACAGTAAGCTCGGTAAGATGTCTCGTGTCAATTCTAATAAAAAGGTCACATGCACGAACATTTGAGTCTGTTTCCTGTCAAAAACGCAAATCACGTCTGTCATGTCAAATTGTCAATCTCCGTATAGCACGGGATAAGTTTACACGCACAATTGACAAGGGAGTTGCGAGTCACACCGTCCTCTCCTGTGTACCGATTCAATTAAGTAATTGATTTGAGATAGAAAACAATGAAATGCAGAGAGAAAAAAAACTCTCTCAAGGACATAATGATAAATTCAATTAGCCAGCTTCCTCGCGAATGCATTTCTTTGCAAGAAAATTATATACCTCTCACCATTCTACTGCAATTTCAGAAGGTCCTTTAAAGTTGTTGTTCTCATTGAATTTCTCTCAACTACGCTAGGATGCGAGCATCCTTAATGGCGAAGGAATTCAAACTCGTTCTGCCCTTCACAGACACGGGGCTACTTTTGTTCTTCTGCTTATTTTGCAATTTTGTATTCCATTTGAAGTGAGTTTGCAGTGGCTCTGCAAGGATTTTATCTTATTGTTAAGACTTATCCTCCTTTTTTTGCGCTTCTTATTATTGTGCAAACACTCATATAATTTTCATGTGCTGCGCAGTGGAATTTTGTTAACATTTCTACTTTGGCGGTATTAAAGAGCAAAAGTATATACGATGCGATGTAACTGGGACGCCGCCAGAGGGTCCTGATGCTTTTTCCGGTGGATATACGAATGTGTATTGTAGATGTTGAAAGGAAAACTAAATTAGTTTCTTTTAAGATGATTGCTGGAGCTTTGTGGACATTTAAACGAATGCGAGGAAGGCTTAATTAGTTGGTCCTTCGAGCCGGATACGAAGCAAAGTGAAACAGATGCAGTGTTTGTTTTGTGTGCACGGTTTGGACGGATATTTGGGATACTAAGAGATGTATTTAAATTGAATGAGATAGGAGATTGCTGTAGGGTCATTGAAAGTTCCTCAAATAATAGCTGGGTAATTTGAGTGAAGCCTCTGTCCGAATAGACGTTTGGAAATTTAAACACAATCGTTTTGAAGTAAAAACTACGCAAACTGAGATGAGAAACGTCGTCTTGACATACAAAGGAAGGTACTTAACTAACTGAGTCTACCTTTTTTTCAGCTCTTGATTATATTCTTAAGATATGTGAACCATAAGCTCTTGACAATTATGTAACAAAACAAATTAACCGACAGAAACCCACCTTAACTTTGATCGATATTTCATAAAAATCAGTTTTGAAATAAATCCGTAATCGGTACTAAAAATAAATTGGGCCGATGTACACAAATAAGACCTTTCACAAAAGGTATCACAAATAAAAATCCAGTTCCGGTTTTATAAGCCACCCTTATAAAAGGATTTGAAGTTTTGATTTGGATAGTTTTCTATTCAAACCAATAAACTTTTCCCCAGCTAGATGGATATTTTTTGAAAAGAAAAATTCTAGCAAAAAATGTCCAAAACTTTGATTCGAGCTCTTGAATGGCTTATTCATTCCTAAGACTTAACAGCTTTAAACTACGCGGTTTTATATATGTACCAGTCCCCGGGCAGAGTCATTTATCGGCCTTAAATCGACAAATATAAAAAAAAGAATGAATGGACATTGTCTTCAAAAGACTTGGGAAAGTTGTGAAAGCCAAAATTGTTGTAACCTTAACAGCTTCGCATAGGAAGCTAGGCAGATGGAATTTGAGTTTGCAGTACGAAAACTAAGCAGCTGAAACTCTCCGAGTGAGCTATAAACATTCAGAGCGGTTGCAGTTGAGTCGATGTCGTTTAAAGCTTCTTCAATACCTAGGAATGCCACCTTTGTATACTCGTTATGATAAAGATAGTCTTGCACCGAGATGTTGGTATTGTTTTCACCGATATAAGTTTGTAGTAAACACGGTAGCCCGCAGTTCAATAAGGCTCTACTTTAGGTTTTGGTAATTTGGGATTCAATTTCAATTGTGGAAGTATTTTTGGGCCTTTTGTGGTTTTTTGGGCCCATAACTAGCGAATTCAAAGGTCTTTTCAATTTTATTAAATTTATAGGTTCTAAATAACTGCCCTGAGGTACTCCATCACTTTTAGTCATCAAATAGTATTTCTCTGTTGAGTCATCGACGATTGGACAAGGCATGCTTGCCAGAACGTTGGAAAACAAATTTTCTACGAATAACCTCTTGGGTGTTACCTTCCGATCTTCGTTTGTGTGCGATTGGTTCGAACTTTGCTGCAGTTACTTTTTCTATCTTCGATCCCTCGACAAGCTTCTTCAATAGTCAGTCAATTCAACTAGTTATAGTGACATCTAGGCGGATTGAACTTAAGGTGCGCTTAAAACTGTCGAACCAATCGAACCGCTAACCTAATTTGAAAGACAAGATCGATACTTATTTTGCTTTCTGCTTTACTATTACTGTAGAAATATTGTTGGATGGAACTTTTGACATTTATGGAGGAAGGGGACAAAACACCAGGTATAGGTAGATCATCAAGGCTACATTCGAGAAGATACTAAATAAAAATAAAATAGTTGGCGTAACAGGTCCGTAAGGGACCCAAGGCCTAGCTTTTCACAACCATTCATTTTGTGTGAGTTTCATTTTCGGAACGAATGGAAGGGACCTACAATTTTATGCTGATTCCAAACGGCTAATTGAGAAGCTCTTTAAAGACAGCTATACTCTCGGGTGTTTGTCAGACGTTCGCGAGAGGCGGCGCAGTGGAAAAAACCCTAAGTTGGAATTCGGGTTTTTGCGGGATTCGAACTTGGGACTCCTCGCTTAGTAGTCCAACACACTAACCACTAAGCCATTGCCCCTACGACACTATACCGGGTTTAAATTTTTAACCCCATGACATGCTTATTTCGATATTTTAAGAAGTTAATATCCCTTGGAGTCTTTGTTTAACTATCTTTGGCACCATCCACAAGCACTGTTCGCTTTCGAAATAAAAGGCTCGCAACAATGTAGGGTGGGCATGTGAATATGTAGGAGGTCGAAATAATGCTTTCAAAATTCTGCCTTCTCGAAGTTCTGCTTTTTTTCTTTTACTCTATAAAAGTTCTGATTTTATAATTTACACCAATAAAATTGAGCTTTTTTCCAACTAAACGAAAACAAATCCATATTTAAAAGAAAAATTATGAATTTATGAAAAAAATACAAACTAAAAGTTAAAACAAAAATAAAATGAATTAAAAATAATAAAAAAAATCTATTGGTTAAAATTCTGAAAATTGATTAAAAGAAAAGAGAAATAAAAAAAAAAATGAGGAAAATAACATTTGAACAAATTACAAATTAAAAAAACGGAAATGTTCTCTGCATTTCTGGTTTTTACCACTTTCCAAAAATGTTATTTCATTGTTCGGAGAATTTTGTGAAGCAGAATTTTGAAAACACAGCTTTGTAAAAGGAATTCTAATGGGTTGGGGCCATTTAAATAACCATAAAGACTGTCTTTAAGAAGCATTAAAGCTTTGCTTCCTGGTTGAGCTCATATAGTCTGTAGGCTTTGCCACAAGCTGATTTTATGAATCTCTTCTCCTGCCCGATGTGCTCCAAGTTCGTCATTATCAAATTTCAAAACTTTTCAATGTTTGTGACCCAAAACTTCCCTATAGACGGATTCCGCACCGTTCTTCGTGCCTAACCAATTGCCAAATTTGAATTATTACACAACCAACGCCAGGCTGTGCGCCTCTCCCGCTGAAAACATATCAACTACAAAAAAAGTCTTTCCCTCTCACTCCAGCATCAATACATGTCCCATCAGGCACGTCACAAAGTTCGTTAACTTTCAGCCATGTTACCAAATGTTACTACCTCACTCTACGGTCACCCTATACCTACTACCGTCACAACAACTATCGACCATGTAATCGTAAAATTACCCTGCTACTACTTTCGAACTGAAGTGACACAACAGGCAACAAGAACATCGTGTGTCGCCAAAGCGCAAAAACCTCCCGAATAGTTTTTGTTGCTGCACACTGTTCGGGCGTGTTGGTGTCACCCATTCGAAACTATGCGAGTGCGGCTAAAAGTTCCGCAACAGAAGATGAAAGTAATATGAAAGTTTTTGTTTTTTACGCCGTCAAAAAGTTTATCCCAACTCAGATGCAGAAGGTTTTTTCTCCTTTTGTATAGCCCGCCTCCCTGAGGGATGACTTGGCGACTTACCCATTCAATTACTCATCCGCCCCACAGGTTATTCCCCGTGACAGGCAGCAGCCACTGTATGCAAACTTCATTTGCTTATGGAGCGTGTAACTTTTTGTCCGTAAGAGAGAGAAGTTTAATTGTGCAGTCAACATTCGCAATGGTTATCCGCAGGAATTCGGGACCGTATTGCCCCACCCCAACCGTGACACATTGTTTTTATTTGAATATAAATTCCGATACGATGGGAATAATGTAACATCACCATTAGTGTGTGTCAGGATTAAGTGGCTGCCTGCTGAAATGAGACAACAACAACGAATTTAGATTCATCCCCGCTGCTCAGGAAAATCGTGAAAATTCTTTTTTGTTATGATTATACCACAGTCACTTCCATTCTCAGCGAAATTGAAATTTCAAAGCCTTGTATCTTTATCCGGAAAGATGTGTCAGTGTGTCTACAAAAAAAAGTACAAAAACAAAACAACTGGAATGGGAGCATCGGGAAATTGGGGAATGCACTGCACATCCTTTGCTAAATTGATTGAAATTGACTGACAGGAAATAAAGGGATTTGCTTCCTTCGTGGGTGGGTAGCTACAGGCAACATTCAAATTTGTTTTTCTGTTCTTCCTCAAAGATAATAGGTAGCTCCTTACGGCAGGGATGATGCACGAACACAGTTTAAATTATTAAATGTCTGAAGAAAAATGAGTTATGAGGAAATTCCTTGCCGGTGGAAAGTTATTTTTTTTTCCTCGGAAACTTTTACCCTTTCGCTGGGAAAATGGTCCAAGAAGTTATGTAGGAGAAAGGGTGTTTTTTTTTTCATCCGTCTTCGTCTTTAATCCTCACTCAGGTACTTAGGGGTAATTAAATTCATGTAATTTTACTTGAAAGTTACATTGAAGCAATTTACTTCCTCACCTTGTTAGGGGTTGGAGGTGTTAGTTGGGAAAGTTTAAAGGACGAAAGTTCATGATCGCTGTGCGCAAGGTGTTTTACAATGACGTGGAAGTTGCCTTTACTTTTAATATTTATGTGCTGATGGTGGTGTATGCTAATTGTGTGTGGCTGAGTGTACGAAGGGCTGCGCAATCCATGCCAAAAGTGTTTAGCCAATCAAGCTGGGCGGGCGTTGGTGGTTAGAGATCTAAGGCACAGAGGACCAGCTTAAAACAAATCGAATCACGAAATAGTTCTTTCTGGGTGACATCAAATTGAAGCACCCTAGAAAATAGTTACAAAGGAAAATTAAGGAGAAAAAAGAGCCATACCCTTCTTTAGAGAGAGAGGGAGAGAGAGAGAGAGAGAGAGAGAGAGAGAGAGAGAGAGCGACAGAGCGACATGCGTATGCCCATATAAGTCATACAACTCATGCAGCTAATTAACATCAAACAAAAAATGATTACAAATTGTGTCTTTCCAGGGATGTTAATTTTTTTTTTAAGGTATTACCAGCTCTGATATAGTGACAAGTAACCGGCAGCATTTTTTTCTTTTGCAGTCAACTTGGCACCACTCCCGCAGAAAAGTCACTTATTTTAAATCAACCAAATTTCGGTTAAAAACTACCAAGTGATACTGTTAATATAGCTCCTACAAAGTTAGTGGATTAAAAATAGCCGTGTCAGGTTGTTTAAGGAAACTCGGTTAAAAATAACCTTTTACCAATTTTTCTCGGTTGTAATTAAAAAAACTAACTCTGTTGAACTTAACCAACTGGTTGATATTTATCTAGAAACTTGGTTCTTAACAACTGATAAAGTGTGTTATTTTTAACAGTATATGCATTTTACCTATTTATATCGGTAGTATTTAACAACGAATACTCTGTTTTTTTTAATAGAGACTTGGTTAATTTAAACCCAATTTTGTTTAACCGAGCAAAAATCGCACTCTGTTAGAGTCAATTTTTGAGCGTGCTACCACGGTTTTCGAGCTGCAGCAGAAACTCAGCGCTAAGTCGAATCCGCATTGCGCTTTTTGCCTGGGATGTGTAAAATGTTATTGCAGTTGTTACCAACTCTGAGATATTGGGCAAAAATATCTATGTATAATTTACTATACTTCAGAAATGCATTGGCTAGAGTGACAAGCCTTCTTAACACAGATAGATGGACACTTGGATATAAGTAAGACTTTTGAAAGAGGTACGAGAAGTAAAGACCCCTACAGACTGAGCTACATTGACTCCACTGTGATGTCAGAATGAAAATGCTTCTTCACGCATGGGAACAGTTTTTTTTTTTTCTAATCAGATATCTACACAAAGCTCACGCTCACGTTTGGTAATGGGTAATTACTCTTAACTGGCGCCCATATATATTTTTGCTGTTGCAATGACAGTTTCATTCAAGCTTTAACTTAGGAAGTGAAATGGAGAGAACATAGATGGAGAGAGGTATATAGATATGGTCGTCCTTGAATAAATCCATGCACCATTTGAATTTGAATATTGAAGCTGGCATCCGACAATTTTGTAGAAAGAACTCTGGAATTTCGGATGAAAAAGATGAAGAGGTTAATTCACTGGGTCTCAAGGCCATTCGGAACTATGTAAATCATATGCCTTTCAGCAGTTTTTGACAGGTATGATAATTGGCGCCCAACAGTCGGGGTAATCAATGATTACCCCTTGCTCTCAGTTGTAGCCAATCTTAACTTAAGTCAAAAACAAAACAGCTAAACAACAGATTTGTAGAGACCTCTAGGCCCATTTGATTTAGGGACGAATTGTCTTTCAATAATTATATGACGAATCCGAAAAGGTGAATTGGAATGACGAGGTTACACACTCAAAGATGTGATTTGTGTTTCTCAGGGGTTCGAACCTAAAATCGCTCGGTATTCCAGCGCACTATCAACTTTTAAAGTAGTTGATACAAAACGTAACAGATCGGTTGTGGCAGCCATTGAAACAAGGCTACGGACTAAACATACATTTGTGAGTCTACATTGTATAATATCTCATGCAATCAATGCTATCCTAAGACTTAAAGCCTTGGAAAGCCTGTCGACAGGTAAGGTTAACTAAGGTTTCCACTGTCCAACTAAGAATGCTCTTGCGGTTGGTCTCCTCAGTTTTTTTGCCATCAGCTACTCGGAGATCTCCCTAAGTTTTCTCTCCGCGAAGGTATAGATAAGCCATTTGTAATTCAAGTTGTGATAGAAATAGTCGGCCATTTTTAATTTAGAGAGAGGTATGTGACCATCTGGAAGAGAAAGAAAATTTGCTTCAATGCAACTAAAAAATAATCCAAAGACCAAATTCCACCTCGTAGATAATCAACTGTCGTACATCTCAAAGTTTCCCTTTGAGTCCAACAATCCAACTTGGAGATCGGCGACCTTTGTGTACCTATACATATAGAAAACATCTGTCATCGCATTAATTTTAATATTTAATATTTCCCTTTAACTTCCTCCCCAGAGCAGGAGGCGCATCAGTCAAAGAAAATTTATTTAAAAAGGATAAAAACGAAGAGCGTACATCACACAGCTCCTAATCTCTCAAGCCCACTCAGCGGTCCTTGCCAATGCGACAAGCACCAAAGCGGATACGGAATCAACCGACTGAATCAGTTGCCGCCGCTGCCACTTCAATTGAAAACGATGATCCCACTCTTTTGCATTACTCCCGCACACATGGATGGCGCAAATAAAAACGATAAAAGGATTCAATCTCAATTAAAAAGTCTCTTTGAGTGGCGTGTTATTTATGTCTCAATCCTTAAATGGTTTATGCCGCATCCATACGGGTGGAAGTGCGCACCTTTCGTTCATTCACATCTCAACACAGAGTTGAAGTGCGTATTGCGGAAAACATCAATCAGCAGTCGATTAAATTGTTTTTAACAAGGACCTCTGCTCAAAAACATACTCAGTCTATGCAAATCCAGATGAGCTGCTTGATGAGTTCATCGCTGGTGCATATCGTTCGTCCCTTCTTTCGTCGCAGTGGCATGAAAAGCGGAGACAAACCCTATCCATAGTTAGTTGAAAAAAGGACCCACGACCAAGTAGAGAGACAACAACATTTTGCGCAGAAGATAATGAAATATTCACAAAAGAAAAAAAGGCAATTTTTTTGGCTTAATTGGTTCATTTCTTATTCATCACAATTTGGTTCTCTTTCTCTTTATGGCACTGCATCGAAAGTGAGGAGGAAAAAACCCAACGACCCAAAGTGCACTCTTATATCCCTGTGGCAGGATATCTG
Source organism: Cheilosia grossa (assembly GCA_963082955.1). Taxonomy (NCBI): domain Eukaryota; kingdom Metazoa; phylum Arthropoda; class Insecta; order Diptera; family Syrphidae; genus Cheilosia; species Cheilosia grossa. The sequence goes on along the minus strand of OY720144.1, from coordinate 9,378,015 downwards.
TGGGAATGGTCATACCATCATCAATTGGTGCGTCCAACAACACAGTTCCTTCAATTAACCAGCCACAAGTCCAAGCTGCAGCAGATGGTGTGACAGAGCTTTAAAACGAAAGATACTCGCCCTGAAGATGGCTTGGGATATAATGGAAACGATTGTGTAAGGCATAAAGGACTCTCGGGCCATTTGTCCACATGCGAGCGGCCAGATGTGGCAAATGGAAAGGCGAGAGCACTTTCGGTTCGGCATGCCACGGGTACTTGATCTCACTGCGGGATTGATTTAACCAAGTGGGAGATGGGCGAATCGTTACTGACTGAGGACTTGGTCAATTAAGCTCGAATGGGAATCCAATTTCAGCTAACTACCAACTGTGTGGTGCCGCACTCTATACCACTGAAAGATATCGCCGAAGCAACCTTTTTAAATGGGGTGCCGCAGGCGACTCAACTAGGTCCTATATTTGTTCTTTTCTTATTTTTGTCCCTATGACATTTCTCAAGCGGCTACACACTTTAACAGGGGTCCAAAAGTGCCCGAGAGAGGACAACTGGGCCCCTACACCTCAACGCTGTTGTGGTTTTAAAAAATTCCATGGGTATCCAAAAGAATCCGCCACAGGTACTAGTATTTGTATTTGTCTCTACCATGATATTGAATCTAAATATCTACGGCGGAGGATTTTTTATTTTTAAAGACTGACTCGAACGGTGTTTCCCTAGTTTAATTCCCAGAACTACACAAATTGCATCTTAGGACTTTTCCACGGCGCCATCTTCCGGAAATGCCTGACAAACAACCGAGAGTGTAACCCTCCAGAGAATACTTCTAAAATTGTAGGTCTTTAGAACAAGCTAGGACTAGATTTCTACGAGTACCCGTTACTTCAACTATTTGTTAAAATGAAAACAAGAAGAGCATCTTTGAGTACCACAGGGAACCCATCACACACCCATACTCTTTGCCCCCGACTAGCTTCAAACAAATTCATATACACAATTCGAAAGCAAAGACTCACCTCTTCTTCATTGCTGGCTGTGTTCACGGAGTCCATGCTTTGTGACAGTCCGAGTGGTGCCAATGCCATTTGGTTTTCCATTTGGTTGCTGTTGTTGTTCAAGTTTGTTGGTGTTGTACTAGCAATTGGTGAGTTACTATTATCACTTGTATTGCTTAGGTTTGCTGTCGGTGATACTGATGATGTATTTACTGCAAGACTGCAATCAGTAGTTGTCGCCACTGACACAGATGTTGTACAGTTGTTGTTGTTTGTTGCACTTGTTGGTAGTATTGTTGAATTTTGGGTACAACTATTGCTGTTGTTGTTAACCACACTCGTTGCAAGCTTGATTGCGGATGCGACTGATGCCTGAGTTGGTGTTGTCACCGAAACTAACAATTGTTGTTGTCCGGGGTGTGCGTGTGCCAGTTGGTGCTGTTGTTGTTGGTGAAGGTGATGTTGTTGTTGTTGTTGCAGCTGTTGATGGTGATGATGTTGCTGCTGTTGCTGGTGTTGATGTTGTAATTGCTGTTGGTGACGCAACGCTGCCTGCTGTATTTGTTGTTGGACAGCAGCTGCTGCTGCAACAGCTACTGCTTGTTGTTGTTGCTGCTGTTGTTGTTGTTGTTGTTGTTGTTGCTGCTGTTGTTGTTGCTGGTGATGATGATGCTGTTGCAATTGATGATGCAGTGATGGATTCAGGATTGGATGTAGTTGTTGCGCAGCAGCAGCGGCAGCAACGGCGGCAGCAGCCCGCTGTTGTTGTTGTTGGTGATGGTGCGTTGCAGCCTGCGGATGATGTGGATGATGGTGTTGTGGATGTGGATGGTGAGCGGCCACGGCAGCCGGATTAAACAATTGGTGACCACCACCGGCGGCGGCTACCTTGGCAGCAGAGCTGAGTGCAACGGCTGCGGCAGCGGCTGCTGCTGTTGCCGGTGAAGCGAATTGAACTTGCGGTGGCAGTTGTGGTATTACAGACACTGCGGCACACTGTCGCTTTGGTGACAACACCTGTGGGGCACTCGCTGGCGTTTGCGGCAGCGTTGGCCTGCGTTTAATCGCAATCGACGAAATGGTGATGGATTTTTCGAACGTTTTTCTTGAGTTTTGAGCACGCGTTCACTGTCTCACCACTGCACACAGTCCCGGTCGTTTATCGTTATTTGGACGGTGTTTCCAAGTACTCAGAGCAGGCGTTCGGCGCCAATTGTCAATTGTATGTTTGACTTGCGAGAGTTTGTTTTACACGTGCAATTTTTCACTTGCATTGAGATGGTGAGATATCTGCAAGGAAAAAAAATGCTAATTAGTAAGGACAAAGGAGGAAGTATTGTTTTTTTTTACAAGGGCGTTGTTTCCTATTACAAGACATGTCTTTGACATTTTTGGATACCACCAGTTCGACCTTTAGTCACCTTCAGTACGCCATATTGATTTCCACCCTCTCGTGCAAGCACACTATACACACAACTCCTTCGCCTCCTTCACGTGTTTCAGCAGCAAAATCGATATCTCTGTATACACCAATCGCGATAAGCACAAAGTGTGCCACTAATTATAGCAAATACTGATAAAAATCAACCACTAAACCGAATAATTTCCATGCCCTCTGAACTACTCGAACTTCTATTGGAGCTAAGCTTTGTAGGCAGTCTTGTTGTTGGTGGGTTTTTGAGTTTGTTGACTTAATTTTCACCCTCTCTCCGCCGGTGATGGGGGAGCGCTACGAAAGTATACCCCGAAGGCGCGTCAGCGAATGTAAACTATATTATTTACTGACGACGCTGTCGTGTGGTGTGTTACGGTGAAATACTGGGAATATGTTCGCTAGCGCTGCCATTAAACACCCTCACATCGTTTAGCTTTCAAAGTTTAACTCATATTTGCACGAAGGTGACTCAGATCCATTAGAACAGAACAACAACAAGAAGAAGGGGAAAAAAATGTGAAATTACGATAAATGTGGAACACGAGGTTTAGCTGCACGAAACCATGCCGATGATGAGGGTGGGGGTTGGCTATGAGGGGAAATGCTTCGCAACTCACGAACTGTCAGCTGAAGAATGATTGAATGCGGCAGTTAGTTGGTGAGTTTTTTTTTCAACCGCTCGTATATATTCTTCAAATCACGTGACACGTGATGATGAGTAGATGTGTGCAATGCAGTGATTTTTAGAAATGAAGGTGTATCTTCTGGCAGAAGGAAAGTGAATGTGGTCCCAAAGGAGATAAGTGGGATCAGGACTTAAACCACTGTCAACAGATTTTGGTAACGCAACTCGCCAAAGTTGAGGGAAACTTCGCAAACGACCTCTGGCAACACTATGCACTTAAATTTTGAAGAAGTATGGAATTGATGTACCGTCTGTGGCCCACCTTAGCTTTCTATATTAAAAAATCAGTCGAACACGTGGGTAGTCCCAAGTTTGTCAGCAGTTTTTGGGTAAATTTCCATGCAAACGGCGAAGCTAACAAAAAAAAATCGAAAGCCTGATTTGGGAGCCGAAACTTCAAGTCACCGACCTCACAAAATGACCCGCAGTTGGAGACATTCGAGGTGCCAAAAGATGCAGTCTGACCGCAATCAATCATTTTCGTCGAGCGGCTGAAGCCCTCCCAGAAAATCTAAAGAAACAACTTAAAACTTAGACTTTATAATATAAATTCAAAGCTATAAAAACAAGGAAACATATCCAGGTAGGTACAGTTTATTTGAATTTAGCAAAAGTTCTCAACTATTTGGAAACACAATGAATTGGAATATATATACAGATCTGGAAACAAGCCCCCCTCCCGGAAACAAAATCATGGCTACGGCACTGCACAGAGCTCAAATTTAAATTTCGATCAATTTTGTACACCCTGTATGAGAATCTTGAGCCGTTAATGGCTTCTAATTTGCAAAAGGGGGTAGTAATGTGCACATTACGTGAACGCAATGAATACCTTCTAAAGATCGTAGAGAAGATAAAAACTCAGGTTTATTGAAAGTTGAAGCTCATTCGGGCTACCACTAACAGACTATAAAATTGTAAATCCCTTCCATTCGTTCCAAAAATACGAAAAACTCACACAAAACGAAAAGGACTAGGGTCCCTACGGAACTATTTATTTATTTATTTATTTTTATTAACAGACTTTTCGACTCGAAGAGTGGTGAAAGATAACCGTTCCCACTGTCGCAAGGCATGTCTCCGGTTATTGACGAAACCCTCCATTTGAGAGATGATCGGGAACAGAGTCCAAAGGTACGGACAAGCCGTATGTTCATCACCTGACAGAAAAAATCCAACATCTGAGACGTCCCAACATTCACCAGCTATTAGCACAAGCAACTCACTAAAAGCTCCCCAACTCCCCTATGCGATTCCTTTGCCAATCCACTCTCCGCTCTCTCCCCTTTCAGTATTCAAATTAGCACTCACTTTAAATCCACCTCGCTGGCAGCCAGTTTTGTTAAATGTTTCGACAAATAGGCACATATACCACCTCTCAATTATTCAACATCCGCGTCATTCGTTAATCTTTTCCTCAGGCGCGCTCTCTTGCATTTACAGCTAACTATGCCTTTACACACCATCCATAATTCACTGCGAGTCGAGTGGCGCGCTCTATGCACATTTCTTTTGTTTAATTAATCTCTGCCAGAACAATTAAAATTTTAGCACATTTTCCCAGAAACTCTTGACACAGCAGACGAAAGCAAAATTCAGAGCATCCACAACAACTACGCGCGCAAGCTGTATCCAGCCACTTAAAAGGTGTATATAGAGAAGAATGCAATTCATTCAACTCCACTAAACAGAAGAAGCGCGCTGATTGTTGTTGTTAATTGCATAACAGTACCAGTGGTGTGATACACATCCGTGGAAAGAATGTGTATAGTTTCTTCCTTGTCGGCGAATTGTCGTAGTGCCGCGAGACGCTGCGCTGGTAGGAAGGCAAGAAGAGTGTTGGCTGCTGAGAGGAAATAAATCAACCGAATTTCCCAGTTGGATACATCTCCTTCCCCGTTCAGCAGCGCCATCGCATCATCATTATCGCCATTATCTTCTTCAGTATCATGATCATGATGATGCTGATGCTGATAGTCATCGCAGTCGCAGTTACGTACATTAGCAACTTTCCAAAGTGAAGTGCGAAAACGAACACACATAAAGACCTGAGAATATGGAGTAGAAAATAAGTCGAAAGCAACATAGAGTTAGTAATGCGATAGTGCCGTGGCTGTACTATGGATACTGTTAGACGTGGTATGAGGCACTTTTCTGTTTTGGCTTCTGGGGAATACGCGTTAGATAAGGTTTATGCGATTCGATTTAAAGTTGTTGGTGAGTTGCATTAAAGGTACTGCGCTTAGAACGTGAAATGGCAAACTCTGGCTGAGAGACTTTAAGGAGAGTGCTTAAGGCGGCAGCACTAATCGGATGGAGTTTAAGGGGAAAAAAATACAGAGCTGCGTATTCGATTTTCTATCTCCAATCGATTGTCGTCCGAGGAATGGAGAGAAAGAAGGATCACCTTGAACAGTGATTTCATTCATTTATTTCAGTGGACTTGGTCATGTAGACAATCATGTGTCAGAAATGGATTAGCTTTTAGATGAGCTGACTGGGTTTTTAACTCCTTTTTAGAGTTCTATTGGTGACGTTAAAACGCATCTTCCTCCACTAAAACTCAAAGACGTGCTAATTGGATCCAGTAAGGCTTTAACATATTTTAAGCCGTCTTCTTCGAAAAAATGGATCCAGTTCGAATATTGATGTCAAAAGGCAATAAAGCCACTTGATTCTATTTAACATTAATTATAATTCATTTATTTAAGAATACGGAAAAATTAAAGCTCCTCAGAGGGCCAGAAGTAAAAAAAAATTATTTTTGACATTTCAGAAAGGGAAAACTATACAATCAGAAAGAGGGAGTTATAATGGTTGTGTTCAGAGATACAACATATGTTAAGTATTTATTCATGAGTCTCTACAAATTTGATTTACTCTTTATAGCTAAGTAGAAATTTGTGACTTTTATCCAAATTTGCGGATATTTTACTCGGTTTTGTGGCGATAAAATCATTCCAATAAGATGGTATCTAACTATTTGACATTTTTGGTACCATAACATGTCTCAAAAATATCACCGGCCATACAGTTAACATTTCAAAACACACAAAAGCTGTGAAGTTGCAATTTAATGTTACCACTTAACAGCTACGCAAAATGACTGCGCTCAGTCTGAATTGTGACCACCAAATGTTACCATAATATTTAGGCGCTTTTTTTTGCAAACAATTATTGACTCACATACTACAAAATAAGTTGGAAGTTGGAACAGCTGTACTCAGACACGCAACATGCACCTTTTAATGTAAGTATGCACGTAGAATTAGAATTATATGAAATTTTCCATCAAGCGTACAATATCTACACAGGGTGGCACAGAAAAAAGATTTTTTTAATGGTTTAATGATGAATAGCTTAAAAGAGTCGATATGTTATGTAGTTTAGAAATTTCTTTCTATAATCATATGTTAATTTTTTAATTAATATTCCCCTAAAAGTAATCATTTCCATTTTATGCATTGCAATGAAAATTAAATTTCATTAAATAATTAAATAAACGACGCGCTCTCTCTCGTTTTACTGTTTTACCCACATAATCTGTATAGATTACTGAATTCCGTGTTTATAACAATAGTACGAGATGCAACTGTTCACGCTCTAAAATAGGCTCTTACACAGTGCGATTTTTGCTCGGTTAAAAAAAAATGGGTTAAAATTAACCAAGTCTCTGTTGAAAAACACCGAGTATTCGTTGTTAAATACTACCGATATAAATAGGAAAATGCATACCGTTTAAAATAACACACTTTATCAGTTGTTAAGAACCAAGTTTCTAGATAAATATCAACCAGTTGATTAAATTCAACAGAGTTAGTTTGTTATTTACAACCAAGAAAAATTGATAAAAGGTTATTTTTAACCGAGTTTCATTAACCAAGTTATTTTTTAATCCACTAAGTCTGTAGGAGCTATATTAACAGTATCACTTGGCAGTTTTTAAACGAAAGTTGGTTGTTTTTAAATAAGAGATTTTTCTGCGTGTTGCTGTAAATCAATTATGGAAATCAATGATCAATATAAATAATGTGGGAAAAATCAGAAACCCCTATCATAGGAGGAGAAAAAGGCAAATGCTGTCTGATTTTACTAAATAGACTGTAGTAGATTTAATCTGAAACAATTTTTGAAGTGTGAAATATAAAATTTTGCATTCACATTGCATCAAATTTTATCAATATTTTTTTAATAAATATATTCATGTTACATATGGACTACAAACGTTATATTTATTAAGTTGTATCTCAGTATAAAAAATGTCTACATGTAAATATGTTCACTTTATTACGTCGCTTTGAAACAAAAAAACAAAAGTAGCAGCATCAAGAGTTAGAGGCGAAAACATCTCAGAATTTTCAAAATTCGTTTCTTATTATTTCTACCAAAATTGTTTTGTTGCATACACTCACATGTTAAAAGTCGATGGAATGAACCAATTATTACGACTTTATAATAATAAACACAACAAAAAAAACTTTTCCCCAAACTATGTACCTAATATGGCCATTTTTTGTTCTAAGAATTTGGCATCCAAATAATTATATTTTTGAATTAAAAAATTAAAATTAGAAATGCATTTCTGAACTAATTAAAGAGAAAGGAAAATTCTTTTAATTTTATTTTGCAAAAAAGCATTCCCTAGAAAAAGAATTTAATATTTTCAATAAGATTTTGGGGTTTATTTTTCAAACTTACGTAGTTTGGTGTATTTAATTTCCACAGGGTGTAAGTCCTTCAAAGAAATATAGTTGGCCATTTTAAATGGCGTATTTTATCTACAAAATATATTGTACAAAATACGCCACGTTGGTTGGTTTCAGAATCGAATATTAATGGTATATTTCAAAAACAGCTGAACATCGGATACATTTTTGCACCCACTTTCAAAAGAAATGTTTAAATTTTGCACACAAAAACCCAAGGGTGCATTTTTCTTACGGGTATATTTTGACAAATACACCAACATTTTTAATTTTTCTTCAGTTTTCTCAATTTTGCACCAAAATTTATGAATCCACACCAATTTATACCGTGCTATTTCACCTGTTATTGTTCTTCGGAAACATTTCTGAAATGTATTAACTTAAGCAACAATTTCTGCTTGGGTAGGTTAGTCGTGACTGAAAAAAAAAAATATAAAACTCTGTTCATAGTTCATGTACAATTTAAACTTAATCTAATCTTTATCGTAAACCCAAACCTATATTAAAACTGAACTCAAGAATATTGTTGCAATTGTGAATTATCTTAAAATTCATTTTATTGTAAAAGCTACTAAATTTCCCTTTGAAATTTCCCTTTCTAAGTACAAAAAAAAAGGTAAGTGAAATTTGAAAATGATTCCTCGGTCTCTTTTCGTATTGGACCACAGCCGAAAAAAGATCTTAAAACCAGTCTTTGCTAATTCAATTACTTCAGCGAGGCCCCAAAAACTATTGTGGACAAACACGCTTTCGAGATGCTTTGCAGAACAATTTTATAGATCTTTCATTTTACTTTATTTTAAGCTCATAGAGTGCGCTCTAATCCAAAGAAATAAATCATATTCAAGGCACCGAAAAGAGTCGCGAACCTATTTATTTGATGAAAGAGAAAAGACGAACTTGCTTAAAACATTGAGGATTGTGAGCATTTTACCCAAGTTCATTTGCGGGGATCACAGTTTCGATCCCCGGAAAACACACAATTTTGTTCCACTGCGCCAGCTCTCATGTCTGACAAACGTAACTATAATGAAAGAGCTTCCCAAATAGCCGCCATAAAATTGTAGATCCCATTCGTTCGTCCCAAAAATGGAAAAAACTTCACACAAAACAAATGGCTGTGAGAAGCTAGTCCTACGGACATGTTGCCCCTACTATTTACTTTTTCAGCATTTCCTCGACAAAATTATACCCAACATTCGCAGAGACCCACCATGACCACAAACGATTAACCAGATGTGTACCTAATGCGACTCCCCTCGCTGTATATCTTTTTCCCACTTGTCTATTTTCAAGTCTTCTGTGATTACAATAGCTCAATTGAACTCCGGCTTCCCATCCATTCGGCCCAATCTCTCTCTCATTCCACGCTTAATAGCTTTGATCGGAGCTCCGTCTGTTTAAGAGCCTATTTCAATTACAGAAAGATCCATAGAAAAGAACGCAACGATTTTGCAAAGTATCTATGGACGTGCCACATGCAAACAAACGCCTAACAACCTCACCGTCTGTTTTCTATGCAAATCTAGTCCAACAGTTCATTACACCACAAAGACCTAGTACTGTATCCAATGCTGGTGGACGGTCGGTGTTTCAAGAATCAAATCTCCCTCCTCTGATCTAGATAATGGATTAGCCAGCCACAGCAGCAGTTTGATCGTGAGTGACTTGTTGTTGCAAGTCGCTGTCTCTGTGTAATCGAATATCCTACACTCTGGTAGATCAATTCGCGTTTAGTTTTTCGTCTTAGGAGGAGTCCAAGCACATTTCCGTGGAATGCATGCATAACCGTTTCGACTGTGTGTCTGTTTTTCTACCTCAAATGCAATTGCTCTCCCATTGCATTGTTACGTCTTGCGGTGGAGCCATAAGCAGATACAGATGCATGTTATGCATCCATCTGTACTCTAGCTACTGCGGATATACTGTGTTTGATTGTTTTTCCTTTGAAGTCATTGGATACGTTCGCGTTCGGCTGTGTACAGTTTGAAACATAAATGTGATTTGCGGTTAACCCCATAGTCGTTCGTAACATGCAACATATCGAGAGGGAATAGGTTGCGCCATCAACTTTAGCCACAGATACGCCATTTGTCACAGTTCTCAATGGTTTTATCTATTCAGTTGTGGGTTTTTTGTTTCTAAGTTCACCTTAAGTTTGACTTGGGGGTTATGTGTGTGAGCTGTAAAAATGGAATGTGCCGGGAGGGTATACAACACAATGCAGATGTTGGCCTGTGGTTGACGTTTTGAAAACGCCAGCCGATATGCTAGATTGTGTCTCATTCGAAAAATGGATTTCAATTGGATTAGATGTAGGCATGGGATAGATCATCGCCAATAGTCCCAGCGGGATTCTGAGTGATTTTGACTGGCAAGCGAATTTGTGCAGGACTACATCCGGAAATCGGTTTTGTATGGATGCTTGGGACAGGTTGTGAGTTTGTCGGAAAATTTAAGAAAAAAGAGACACTTCGCATATCATTGGCAGAGTGTCTCCAGCTAGAGATGTACGATTTTGAAGTCGTACCCACGTATATTAATTACAATTAATTGTTGTGGGACCCAGAACTCCAACTACATATTTAAGAAGCTGTCTCGGTGGATCATTAGTTTGGGTATCCACATCTTGACTTCCCGTTGGAGCGAATATTTGAAGACATCGTTCAGGTTCATTGTTGCTAGCTGTGTATATTGGCGGGAGTGTTGTCTGCACTACGATATGGGCACTAAGTGCTGAGCAACTTCTCTAGAAATCTCCGACGGGACAGCCGATAGGTATTACTTAGAGGGTCTAGTTAGCAATCCGTAACACAAGCAGCTGCATCCAAAATTGCTTGAAAAAGACTAGTTCTGGTTTGCTCAGAGTCAATAATATTGTTTTTGACGAATGACTTTGAACTTTGTAAACGAGGTACTTCCATCTTCTGGATTCTCAGTTCCGGCAATCTACTACCAAGCTCATCTTAGTAAGCTTCCGCATTCCTTATACCTTTGCGGCAGCTTTTCCGCTGAAAAATGGAGCCTCTACATAAAATACTAATATAGCAAACAAAAAAAATAGGAAAACAGAGCAATCAAGACATTTTAGACAAAAAAAAAATACGAAACACTTCTTTTCAAAAGTTTGAATTCTTCAATAAAAAATAAAATCTTTTAATCTGAAAAAGGGGCCATTTTGATATTTTTCCAAAAAGTGGTGGCCAAGGGTCCTGAGGCTCAGAAAGGGAATGCCGTTCTTTGCTGATTGTCAGAGCTTACAGCCCACTGACGCAGTCGCAGTCGCAGTCATTGTCGATCCAGCGGATTCGATGTGGTCGCTTGAGGATTGTAGACGGTCCTATCACTGGTCTCCAGCGATTGGTTTCGATGTCCTACCGAGTTTTTGAGGAAGACAAAAGAGTCTATTTCCTATTCAGAACTTCTTGCAGCATCCATCATTGGGTGTTGTGGTTTAATGGGTATGACTATTTGTACCTCACTGAGTAGCAACTAGTGCTTTGACCCTATATTACCTGTCCTCAGGCATGTCTGGCGTCAATCGTAAATCAAGTTTATATCGGTGATCCATGGACCGCCAAGTCACCTTGTCTGTATAGAGGAGTAAGAAACGTGTCCAAGCCATAAAGTCGATAAGCACTAGTGCATTTCCTGAGGTAATGTCGTACAGATTATGTCGCAGACTGTAGAGCGAAATAAGTCAAACTTTCCGATTTTGCTATTTATTTAAGTCTCCAGGGGCTATTTTGACATCGTACTTCGGACACTTATCATACGTCTACTTGAGAAGTTCGTAGAATTATGCTATGTTAACAATTAAGCAATGGCAACTCTTTTTTTATTTTCATTACTTATATTCTAGCTCAATTCATTTACCTCTCGTTTGAACTGAAAGCTTTGTATGAATTATTATTTCCAATAGAAAGCCTATATAATGGATGTTAACGATATAGTTTATCAGTATTTTTAGCAACATTACTACATTTAAATTAAGTGTTCTATTTCTCGAATGTTTCGGTCTTTCTTTTTAGAAGCACAACCGTGGTTCCTCTAACGTTTTTTGTTATAACAAGGACTTATGACCAGGCGCTCGATTAGGACCTCATCAAATTTTTTCATAATGGGTATTCCGCAGCCCAGAAGCCTTTGGCCTTCTCCATGCAAAAATAAACGTCAAAGCATAATTTTGATCTTTGTCGTTTGAAATCAGAAAGGGTGGTTAAATTTTAAGGGCCGATGTTGAATGTGAACCACACGAAAACGTCAATTTTTTTTCTGCATTTCATTTGACATTTCTCAATTTCAGACTACATAACTCAATTTGAACCATGGAAAGATACACAATCGAGCAACGCGCTAAAGTTATTCAGGCTTATTATGAAAATGGGTGTTCAAATCAAAATGCATATCGTGGACTTTGTGATTTTTTCGGTCAATTTAATCGGCATATTCTCACCTCAGTGGATTCGTCAATACGCAGAATTGCCGCATTTGGGCGAATGATAATCCAAGAGTGATTGTCTAAAAACCAATGCACCCACAAAAAGTGACTGTTTGGTGCGGTTTTTGGGCTGGCGGCATCATCGGGCCGTATTTTTTTCCAAAATGAGGCCGGTCAGGCAGTTACTGTGAGATGATAACGAACTTTTTATGGCCCGAATTGGAAGATATGGATGTGGACGATATGTGGTTTCAACAGGACGGTGCCACTTGCCACACGGCTAACGAAATAATGGCCACGATCATGAGACTTGACACCGTTGGACTTCTTTCTCTGGGGTTATTATTTGAAAGAAAAGGTGTACGTCGATAAGCCAGCAACAATTCAAGAGCTAAAGGATGAGATAATTCGACACATTAATGGCATAGAAGCTCAATTATGCCTCAGCGTCATCGAAAATTTGGACCATCGGATGGAATGGTACCGCCGAGGTCGCGGCGGCCTTTTGGCCGATATTTTGTTCCATACATAATTGAACCATACCAATTTTATCATAATAAAAAGAAATGACAATAATTTCCTAAATAATAATGTTTGTTTTATTCAAAATCAACATCGGCCCTTAAAAGATAACCACCCTTTATTATGGACTAATCGGGGCTTACTCCAAGTCGTAATACTTGCAACCTTTGCAAAAGTCACCCCCCCCCCCCCCCTGCATATACGAGTTTATAGCAACTGTAAAAATTAAGACAACATTTTCCGCAACTCCCGGAAAGCACGTGCACACTATATCCCGATGGAATAATTCATTTCCCACGAGATCCGCAACTGGGCAACCCTTGATGAAATAAAAAATAAAACATCTTAAAACCAACCCCGCGGCACAAACTGTCGCCCAACGAATACTTTTATGTGATGTTCACAACCGCCAAAATGTAAAAAAAAAGTACTTCCTCCCTTTACGATTCAACCCTCTCAAGATCTACACGATGTGAGTGGGTATATCTCTAGACACCAAATGTCACACAGTCAGTGCTTTGACAGTGTCATAGCCACTGCCAATGCAATAACGATGACAGATAGTACGTTTTGGGTACTCACCCATCCATTGATCCACACCGCCACCTTCGTACCGTTGACACACTCAGCCTCACACTTACCCCAACACAGGTGGGGGTGCGCTGAGTCAAGTGGTACACTAATCCGCGTATCCGCGTCACTAGTTCATGACCAATTCCAATGCTACTGCCACCGGTAGCGTTGGCCTGGTGGTGACTCTGACTGGTGAGATGACGGTGGTGGTGGTACTCTCTGTTCCTTTTTTTTTTTTTTTTTTGAATCGACGCGACGTGTTTCTGCCCTTTTGCCGCTTTATGTTGCAATTGCTGGTCGTTGAATTACACTTCCACCTACCAGCACCAGGTACGAAATACCTTCGGTGGAATATAAACGATTTCAAGAGCGATAAGCCGTGTTAGCTGCTTGGCCTCTGCCATATGTCAGGACAGGTGGTAAATTTTTTTTTCTCTTTTTCTGTGTTCGTTTTTAAGGAGATAAATACTTTTTTTGTTGTTGTAGGTTTGGCAGAGAACCTTTTTTTTTATTTATACACCTTGTGTGCATTTTTCGTTGTCAGGGTTGAACGGCAGATTGGTCATCAGCAAGAAGGCGAACACAAAAGTGGAAATAAAACACTTCCTTCCAGTTGGCATAAAACGGAACATTTGCTGGATCGGAAAGTAAAAAAAAAGAATTACATTGCTTGGCTTGGTCAGTGTGTGAATGGGGATGGTGCGGAGGATAGAGTTCGTTGATCTTTTATTAGTTAGACTTGAGTACCTATTGCTGTTTAAAAATACACAATTCCTTTGGATTTCTGTTCCGAGCAGCAAGAGGACTGTGGTGGACACAGGATATTCACGGACATGGTCTTCAGGTGTTTCAAAAGATGGTTCCTTAAAATCTAGATCATAATTATCATATCGAAGGCTGGGTTTGCTTTTGTCTCTTATATAAAATGCCTTCGATAGAATTCGAGATGATTGGTTTTCTGTTTTCTAAAAAACTTATTTTATTCCAAAATTTTAAGCAGTGAAGCTGCGGCAACTGTTACAAGAGCATCCATTTAATTAGATAGATAGGATCGATGGATAGGAGAGGAGGCAATATTACAGCTGGTCCCAAGATCCAAGATTTACACCGCTTTCAAAATAGGCCCACGGTTTTCAGCAACCGAAGGACTTCAGAGGCACTTACTCAACGACTGTAATGATGCTTGATTAAAATGACTCCCAACATGGCAATCTCCTTTTATTTAAAAGTCTGTTATCGATCAGTCATTAGTCTAATATTTATCACTGATCATTGCGTTTGAGAAAATTTAATTCAAAATGATCTTGTCACGTAATATGGTCAATGCTATTCCTCACTCGATAAGCCGGATCATGGCAGTTAAATGTGGGTCAAAGGATGCTCAATGCTATTCTGTATTGCCAAATAGCCTAAGACTGCGGCTAGTTTCAGTTTCAGGGCTATATCACGTAGTTTTTTTGAACTTAACAAAATTTAATAGGTGCCTACAAGTTCTAAGGTTCGAATCAGAACGTTTTCTACTCGACAGTCGAATAGGTACCTAGATCAGCTTTTCAAAGCCCGATCTGATGGTTATTTTACAGTCATGACGAGGTTGCACTTTGGAATATTTTCAGGGGGCTAAAAAAACGACTAAAATAAAGAATGGACAAAATCTCGAATCTTAATTTCATAGATCTCCAATGGAAAAATCTCGAATGCGGCAAAATATAGAAAGTATAAAAAAGCTCGAAAGTCTAGATCTCGAAAATAAAACTGCTTGCGAGATTTTTATAATAGGTTCGTTCGTGTACTTTCAGCATAGAAAAATGAAAAAAATCGAGAGAGAAATCTCTCAATTTCAAGAGACGTACCTGGCCGGTTTTCTTACAAAAAGTTTAAGAAATGTCAGTTTGACATCTGTAAATGCAGCATCTACAAAATAAGTTGAAATTGAATTTTGTATGAGCTAAATACCTATTAAACCTACCATTTTGAATGAGCTGATATGTTCTAGGAGGACATTCAACTATAACTTCTGCCTCCGACATTGTTTAAGACGAAAATAAATAGAGGTTTACTTGTCAAACTTTTGAGCTGTCACTTAGTTGTCAGTTTTCATTTTTAATTGTTCACTTATTCGAAGTTCGGCTTTAAAAGTGGAGAAATGGCTTTCTGTCTCATTTTTTTTAATTTTCTCACTAAGTGGTCTTAGTTTCTTGGAATTTTTCAATGATTTTACGTTTGCAAAAAAAGTACCCGAATGAAGAATTCCTTAAATTTACTCCGAAAGTAAGGAAAACGAGCCTAAAATTAATATATAGCTAATTAGCTACTGTAACTTTTGCATACGCATGCAACTCAAATAGTTTTCCATATGAGTAAGTCTTGCCTCAACAATTTATAATAATTCTAAATTTTTGCTAGATTTTAGCTGGTTTTCTTTTTTTGAGGTCTTCACTTAAATTTTTTTTTTTTTATTTTTTTTTCCAGATTATTGTTCTCTGTAATATATTTTTCTAGATATCAGAGTAGACCCATTTTCGGGGTATACTGAGAAGATGGTCCCATTTGTAAGCCCTTATAAAGTAAGATTCAAATCTTTTTTTTTTTAAGTTTTTTATTAATAAGAAGTCTTTCAACTCTATAGTTTTTTCAGTCAACTGCATTTGGTAACAGTAGGATCCAGCATATTTTCAACAACTCTGCACTTAGCATAGATCCTAGGTCGTACCTCCGAATTAGCCCTGTCTGAAGTTTTTGTGGTTTTGCGCAGTCTTTTCGGCAAAATGTGCCCTTGTGATTTTTGAACACTCTACATGGCTTTATTGTCTGTAGCTTTTTAAGCTACTC
Source organism: Cheilosia grossa (assembly GCA_963082955.1). Taxonomy (NCBI): domain Eukaryota; kingdom Metazoa; phylum Arthropoda; class Insecta; order Diptera; family Syrphidae; genus Cheilosia; species Cheilosia grossa. Next base: position 9,361,827 of record OY720144.1, on the reverse strand, counting down.
TTAAATCCGTTTTACAATATTTCCAGCCCTCCAATACTCTGTAAGTAGGTACTGAGGTTAAAATACGTGAACTACTACAGTCAGTGTCGAAAAGATTTGATCATTTGAATCTTCCGGGAGAAAGATCAGCAGATACTTGCAAACCGCTTTTATTTCGAATCTTCTAAGCACTCGGAAAAGACTGCAAGCCATTCAAGTCGTCGCTTTTCTCTGTACGAACGATGTCTGTAGTAGATTTCCTAAGCCCTACAAGCATCGACTCTTTTTCAAGCCTCCTTATGAGCTTGAATACCGACCATAAATCTCAAACTTTTCGGACGTTCTTTCTGCAATGCAGTGGTCTTGAGACAACAACTCTAACGTCAGGGTTTGTAGTCTCAATTTTTTTTCTATGATGAGCTGTAAGACCTGCAGAATGTGCAAACCGATCCTTAGTTTGAAGTTTTTCCAAACCTTCTTCAAAAGAGGGATGTAATGTAAGACAAATCGGTAAAATTTTATCAGACAGCGATGAGTGACAGGATGGCTACCCACTTTTAGCCTTGGCTGTACATATGATTTTGACAGCATTTCGTTCTGATACAACTGAAAAGGAAATGTATTCCTGAATAGAAAATCGACCTTAACTAGTCTTAATACTTGTTAAAAATGAGGAGAAAAAACATTTCTCCAGACGCGTTCATCTTCTACCCACACTCAAACTTAACCACCCTACTGTGTAATTTACGAAGTTCATTCCGATTGAAATTGATGACTTTGAACTAGTTAACACCTATTCAGGATCAATTGCGTGGTGCCTCCAACACCAGCAGACTTACACAGACTTATATTGACTTATGAGCATCAGATGGAACATGGAAATTTATTGACTGTGCTAAGCATCTTTGCCTAATAACAAGCATTATCAAAAATCCCGTCTCACAGTTTCAAGTGGCATTTAAAGCCCGCCCGTTATATCTATGATTGCTGCTGCTATTGACAATAACACTTATCGTTGCCCACCATCAAGCGCATTCGTATCTCTCTCGTAAACACAAAACTCACAATATCCATCTACTAGTACCAACGGCGACGATGATGACAATATCCTCAAGATGCAATTACAATTTGTTGTTTCTGCTGATGTGCCATTACCCCCTCCAACCACAAGAACAACAACAACAACAACAACAACGACTCCATACTCGTAGCTCATCGTATTGTACACAACTGTATCGTGTGGATGTCTAATTGAACTTCGATTCAACACTCGGATCTCGGATACAGTATTGTCTGAATAGAACGACTAGATATGTTTGTTCCTGCATTTGTGGGAGAGCGACATCATCATTTTGACGAATTGTATTTATAGGGATAAATGAAGACCGGTACCAGTATAACATAAACAACGAGCGGAAGTGAATGCAAATTGTTGTTGTGCTTGATGTTTGTTGCTGTGAGTGGTTTTTGTTGTCACCGCCGGCCGCCATCCGATTGGCTGAACATAAACCCATGTGTTTTTGTCTTTCCACTTTTCTGTTTGTGTACATCTTTTTTAGTTTATTGTTGACTTGTCGGTGTAGCAATGTGCAATTAAGCGGATCGTTCTGTGAATTGTTTCAAGAATGCATTGGATATAGATACGTCCACATAAGTGCATCTGAGCCTGAGTGAGGTATGGCAATTAAAAATGCTGAGCTATATAGTGTCAACACAAATAATACCTATGTGCTAAGCATTTATGACGTTTGACTGATTTATGAGATTGGCTTCGGTTTATGTTGTTGCTATGCGGCTTATGCTGATGCCCTTTATATTGTTTGGCAAAAGTGCTGAGAACTGTCTCACTTTTAAATGCTAAGTTTTTATCTCGCGATGGGTTTTGTATGTTGTGTTAATGTGTTGGCATTGATTTTGAAGTGAGTGTGACGTAGGCACAAGAGAATAGTGGCTGGGAAATAAATGAGTTATGTTGGGATGATGAGATAAATGGGAGCAATTTCACAAAGGAAGACAAATCGCCTCTTCAAGAGGAGATTTGTCAATTCGACTGGGTGGATAGTGCCAACGGATCTATAAATAGGTCCTCTGAATAGAATTTTGTTTTTTTCTGTGCACGTTTACTTTACGCGTTTCCTACGAAAATCGACACATAAATGAGGCTGATGCAATACCCGCAACTAATTCTCAAAGTTTGAAATGTAACGAGTTGTTGTGAGTACTGGAATTTGTTTTCTTTTGAAATTTGACAACCCAAGCTACATAAAGACATTGGTCCTATCCCCCTGTACTATAAAGACCGAGTTAAATAGTAAAAAGCAAGGAATCAGGCGCGGAACGAATTCGTCACTTTTTTTCATAGTTATTTTTATATATTTTCTGATGAATTGAATCCAACTTAGCCCTGTGGTATAATTTCTACTAACGTGCAACGAAATATGACCTAAAAGCGCTTCAAAGTGAATTCTGTACTTTTTTCATAATTCTTTATATATATTTTCTATTTGAACTGAATGGCGCCCAACATGAGGTCAACTCCCTATAGCCCTGTGGCGGCAAAGTTTCTATCGACGAAAGTGAATCCAACTGTGACACTAAAGCACTTCAAAGTGTATATGAATTCGGCACTTCCTACACAGTTCTTTTTATATATTTTCTAATTAAATTGAAGGGCGCTCAACATGAGGCCATCCAACCATAGACCTGTGGCAAAATTTCTACTAATGCGCAACGAACTATGACCTAAAATTGTATATGAATTCGGCACTTCCTACACAATTCATTTTATATATTTTCTATTTTAACTGAATGGCGCCCAACATAAGGCCATCTTACTACAGCCCTGTTTTAAAACTTTTATCGACTAACGTGCAACAAACAGTGACCAAATAGCGCTTCAAAGTAAGTGTGGCACAATTGGACCCTTATAACTCATAGCACAACTAGAATTATTTAATCCAGCGCGCTTTGCTATCCGACAATAATGGCGCCCAACAAGGGGACTGCAGACGATGTTCTAATTTTTGGAGACTAGACTTGAAATTATCAATATACGGCAAAGAATGCTATGCGCATTTATTTGACTGTCCAAGTCTTTTTTTTCGTTAATTCTCGAATTGGCGCCCATGCGGGTCCATTGGACCACAAGTTTATAATACACCAAAAATCAAAGCACGGCCGACACGAGTACAAGAACACTCAACACTGGTTAAGAGTTTGCATTTTCTGTCGCCAAATGTCCACATTACCCGAAGAGATATCCAACATTATGCAATCGGATTAAGTGCCTAGGATCAGTTTCTTTAAATACTTAGTGCGCGTGAAGTGACACCCAGCATAGGGTCAGATGAACCATTTCCCTTGAGTAAAATTTGGGGTTTATAAAAAGACTTGCTCCATATTCGTCAAGTGTCCAAGTGGCGCCCAACATAAGGGTGTTGCGCTTTATTGTAGCTATACCAAAGCTTATAAACTTACTGTACAAACAGGTCAATAGGATGGTCAACAGGATGGTCCACATCTGGTTTAATAGAAGTTTCTGGCTAAAGGCCCACTACATTTGACACGGTGACTTTAAAACAGGACTGGCAAAGATGTTTGAATTCTATCTCGGCAAATTATTCCAAGAGCTGTCAGACCTTTTGATATTTTCACTAGCTTTCTAGGGTTAAATTTGCTTTCTCAGTCTAAAGATCACTCACCTCAAGGGACAAAATTTTTTAATTCCCATTCAATTGCTCTCTGGCCAAAGCTTCTGGGCAATTGTTTCTAACTTTGCCTCGGTTGTGTTTAGGTGAAGTCAAACTGACGTGCACAAAAATTTATTTCAAAAAGAAAATGACTAAGTAAATTTTTATCAAAATGGGTCTACAAACACCTAAATGTGATAAAGTAGGTTTCACAATGCTCTACCGACCCGTAAGTCTAAGTAAATTAATAGTGGGCTAAGTGAGCCAATGGTTAGTGCGCTTGGGGGAAGAGTCTCCGGTTCAACCCCCCGGAAAAATAAAAATGAAATAAGTACACTTTTAGGTTATTTTCATTGCGCCATCTATTCGAATGTCTGATAAGCACCCGAGAGCATTCTTCATTCATTCAGTCCCTCAAATTCAGCTTGGAATCCATTCGTCCCAAAAATATAAACTTTCAAAAACGATTGGATGTGAGAGACTATTACACCAATAATTTTTTTTTTAAACTGATGTGACATGGCAGCTCCCATGTTGGACTTAACCCAATTGCCGACTACCTATATTAAGACTTACTCGTTACTCATTCAAATCATACTAACGCCATCTAGCGACAGCATCAAATCGGATCGTCCATATCTATCGGAGTTGGTTCTGTCAAATTCTGTCATTATCTGAATGACTTTTCTTCACCCTTCAGGTTGAGTAAATACTTTGACATCTATATTATACAAATATAATTGGTTTAAGAAAGCCCGTGTCTGCATCTGATCTCACAAAAGTTGCGCATGCACAGTTCCCCCCAATCCGATAAATGTGCGTCCGAAAACCACTTACGAGTTCGAACACCTATCATAAGCCGCGAGCAATTAAACCAGTTGAGTTATTGTCACTTGTTGTTCAACGGCTATTACTTACAGCTTGTTGGTGTCCTTCGCGTGCCAGCTAAAAGGGGCTCGATTGATACGTAGTTTGCCTGCTGCATGCGGTCCACACCTACGCGTGGATTTCGATTGCGATTTAACATTAGTAGTCGGGTGTGCTGCGATATAATGTTGCATCTGAATCAATGACTTTCGGATTGAGTTTATATCACAGGCACAAATTCTTCTGAGTTTGTGTAAAGTCGAACCGAAAAGCCCATAAATTACACAATCTATTGCAAATCCATTCACAAAAATGAATACGCGACCTCCAATCAACAGGTCGTCTTTCAGCAGCTAGACATATACACTTTCCTGAACCAATTTCAATGACATTAGCATCTCGCTCAGTCCTGTCCCGTTGCGCTCCTCACCTACTACAGTTGACAGTGTAACATTGGCCCTGCTCCGCAAGACTCTCAGCTCAGAAGTTCAAAGTCAGCGCGCCGAAAAATCATTGAATAGCCTCACCCGCGTCACCCAACATACCCACAGTATCCATCTCCAGTGAAATTTACTTCGTTCCACTATTGACCCAAAAAAAACAAAACAAAAAAACAAATTAAAAAGAGAAAATAATATTCTGAAGTCCCCACAAAGGAAGGGAACACAAAACCGTACAAGGTACAACAAAACTTGGACATAATCCGTGTATCTCTCATGCGCATATACATTTTCTGACATTTGAATGTCAGAGCGCGCTAAAATCAGCCGAACCGGAGCCCAGCGGGGTTGACGTTGTGTACAGCAGGCAGCAGCGGGCCATCAGACACCAGCGCAGCAGCTACTTTTGAGTTTGAATTTCATTTCTGTTGATGTTTGTCGTTCCTTGAATTCGAAATGAAGAACGTGTAGTGGTGGTCTTGACTGTGGTAAGTTACAGACAGTGGGACGCGGGAGAGGGAGAGAGGGGATGTCAATGTTGTTCTTGGGGTTTTGTTTGAAAATTCCTTTTTTTGTTTTTGGAGCAGAGCAGAATGTCTTCCTCTACACACAAACACACACACAAGTCCGTGGTAGCAGTTCTTTGTTTTGCTTTAGATTATCTGTGCACGATTTGTCTGTTATTGTGTCTCTAAAGTCGGTTTGTTCCACATTGCACATTGAATTAATGGGACTTGTACACCAGCTGAAGAAGAAAAGCCAACTCGTATTCATAGTTGGTATAAGACAAAGGAACGAATTAACGCAGCCGGTATGGTATGGTACCTACGTCCGAAAAGCCAAACCGCATTTGTAAACCACGATATGTCCTCCTTCTATCCAGAGTCTGAGAACTGAAACAAAACGTCGTCGTTTGTTTTAACAACTGGTCATCAGGTATAAGATTGAGGTGGACCGGAGATCGTTTGTGAGTGTTTTTGGGTGGTTTGCCATTGTTTTGACAGGAGGTTGGCAGTTTTGTTAGACAGTGGGAGGTCTAAATGAGTGGGGCAATGAAGTTTGAAGCCTTCCAGATAAGCGGTTAAATGTGGTTTCCTGTGTGGAAGTTGTTCTCCCCAACTTAGGTTCCACATGCGATTGAGTGGGTTTTGAAAATGTTGAAGGATTAGAGCCGGGGCTGGATTTTTTCCCCGAAAGAGGTATTTTGATAATTTAACTCCGTTAGTGTTTTACGAGGGATTTTTGAGGCTCAATTTAATTTCACAGACAATCCGGCATCACTTGGAGCTCCATCGCATGCTGTCGCCATCCGATTCAAAGACACAGGCTACTTTGATCCCCTTATTCCTGGTATCCATTAACCGATAAGCAGATAAAGCAATACGCACCATCATAAGCCGCAAGCCATTATGGCGGGTAACTGGTTACTGTTCTGCCACAACGAAGTGCTTGGTGCATGTTGTCTGTCCACGCAATGTCCTCTATATTGACTGCGTGAAGCAGTACTAAATCAATGTCCAACACTTTTGCCGGGTGGATTAAATAGTACTGTCACAAGAAAGTGACAGCGAGACATTGATTTCCATGCATAGATACTAATGAATGAGTTAGGACCTAGGACATAAGTGCGTAATTGACAGTGAGCAAACTGAGTGGACATAAATCTGCGCGTGATGAACGTGCTATGTGTCGAATTGGAGTATAAAATGTTGACGCAGATTATGTCTTTTGTGGCTTAATCCTAGATTAGCTAAGTTAGCTGGTGATAAGGTGTAACCTGACCCACTCTGACTCTGACTGCGCTGCCACATACAAACTATCGCTAGGTTCTGCTGAAGTGCATTGACTTTCTTGTCGAATTGTTGGAAACCTCATCTTTGAACTTTAAAGATGAACTCTCAGCCATTTTAGTCCTGAAGACCTGTGGATTTTGGTCGATAGTGGCATGTGTTCCTAAAGCTCCGTAAGTAACCTTTGCAAAGACTTCGATCTGTCAAGCGCGTATTTTTCACTGAATATTGTGTCGTATAATAAATTTCTACGGAAATGGAAAGGACAGTTCTGTCTTGCTGTATTAGCTTCATACCATAGCTTGGTGTGAGGTAAGAAATCTATGGAAGTCCATCCGACTTACGGACTTTTTATCAACTTCGAGCTGCGCATGTTCCAATTCCGGCTTTCAGGTTTCAGCATCTTTAAGGCAGAGCTATATGCCATTTAGGAACGAGCAAACCTTATTTATGAACAAGTTTGTTTACTATTATTATATACCTTTTGGACATTAGGATCAATAGATCTTCTAGATCTTCTAGATTATGAACAGTTCTGTTTTTAAGGTCGCAAGCATTCATGGATATAATTTAGACGCTATGAATGTTCTTAACTCGCCCTCTTACTGTGGATGTCTACAGAGGCTATTCCTCCATACCTTTTGGACATTAGGATCAATAGATCTTCTAGATCTTCTAGATTATGAACAATTCTGTTTTTAAGGTCGCAAGCATTCATGGATATAATTTAGACGCTATGAATGTTCTTAAATCGCCCTCTTACTGTGGAGATTGAAGTATAGAAATATTTAGCTGAAGGTACCATTAGCTACATAAGAAAGAGGTGCTTTTTGCCTTTATACCTTTTGGACCTTAGGCCCAATAGATCTTCTACATCGGCTTTTGGCAACCGGGGCTAGTCATCCTACTCTAAGTCTGATAAGCACGATATGGCTGTTAGGCTTTTAGTTTAACTAAATCGGCTTTACAATTCGGGATGAACCGAAGACTATAAAGCCTCTCCAGATAGCTCGGTTCTAAGCTGTCTACCACCAGTTGGCCACTGTAAATAGATTGAGGTCTGCTTTCACTTGTTCGGACCGTCTAAGGCGAGGTATCAGTTGCCCACTGTAAGTAGATTGAGGTTTGCTTTCTCTTGTTCGGACCATCTTAGGCGAGGTCTTACTCTACTGCATTGTCCCGAAGAATTTGTGTTCATTTGCTCTACCGTTCCTAGCCATTTTAAGTCACTGATGCGCAACTTTTTGACTAGGTCGATGTCGCTGTATACCTCGTATTGTTCGTAGCTGAATTTTCTCCTCCATTGCCCGTCAATGCAAACGGAACTGAAAATGTTTAATGAGTCCCTTGGATCTCACTGATAAATCGCTTCTCAAAAAACTCCCCAAACAGGATCGAGAATCACTCGAAAAAGTCTGACTGCAAAAAGACGAATTCATCTGTCTATGCCAGCGTCTAAACTTCTACAAAAACTCGTCGAACGGGAGCGAAAATATCCCGAAAAAGTTTGACTTCAATAGAACTATTATATTCTATTGACTATTCATCTGTTTTAGCACCCAAGCTTCTGCATCATGGTGAAAGACTGCGCGATGATGAAAGTTAACATCCGGCAAGGCTTACCTCCCCAGTAGCTTTCTCAGGCTAAAGAAAAAGCGATTAACAAGTGGTGGGTAGGTAAATGTGTGCTCTTGTGGCGGTTACCAAAGCTTCACTTAGACCATCAATTGGGTCCATTCTGTCCACGGGCAAGTGTGACTTCTAAACTATGTCAAATTCGGAGCAAGCTGCTAAATTCAACTTCCACATCCTCTCTTACCCAGCTTAGGTTCTCCGAAATCGTTCCAACTTTAAGACCGCACAAAGTCACCAATAGCTCTTCCTTTGTTAGTCCCTTCCCACTGTAGACAGAGATTACGATCGTCTAGAATTAATTTACATCCCCATTTTGACAAACAGTGTCAAAAGAGCAAAACGCTTGGAGCATATTTCTCATATCACCTCTGAAGTGGCATGAAATATTGTTCTCCCCTTTATTGCATCGTTTGCATCGTTAAACGTGCACACGTTCATCGCCACGTCATTCAAAATGTAAAGTTGCCAAGTGCAAACAAATGGTATTTCAGATTTTAATTAAAATGGGTGGTAACTAGGTTTTGTTCGCTGTACAAGTACACCCACATATCCTGGAACCCTGTTATCTACATATACCTAAACGTTCATCGTCTTTGCCACCCTTGAGGGTGGTTTTTCTAAGCTCATATCGATTAAAAGCCATGCCCTCGGGCCACACCTTGTTCGAGAAAGATTTCAGGGTGTGAATGCAAGTCTAGCTTAGAACCTTTCCACCGCACATCCTGCACAAGGATTATGGTAAATTGATAGTGGAATGGCAATTTATTAGGCGAAATATGTCGGTCAGATACATTTTTTGTATCCAGATGTGAAGAATTTTCCCCTTTTACGTGTGCGGGTTATAACTTTACTGCATTCAGTCGCCGCCGCCGCCACAGCCGCACCAAACCCAAAACGAAATGATTATGGAAAAGCGATTGCAACTGCGATAGGGATAGCAAATGGTTGGAGTCGACGTCGCCGCGACCGAACAATCGGACCAACAATCGTGGACCTGCATATTGGCTGTATAATTATTACCTTCTTTTTTAATGCCACCTTCGCATGTTTGCATGTCGTTAGTTCACATTTTATATGGACTTGCTATCGTGATCGCAAGTAGCAGTGTCATAGGAGTCTCCATCCCAGACTTCGGACGGTTTGTATAGCCACGATGACCTCGGTAAAGTGGAACTTTGAACTCGGAGTAATTGCGGTGACAATGTTTTACTGGCATGCGCTTATGTGCATGAAATGGGGCAAATGGAGGGCGGAAAATTTTTTTTATTTTTTTATTTTTCATGGAACATTTCTATTAATGAACGCGAATTAAAAGTTACAACGACCGATGTTCGATAAGACGTACATTTAACGACTGGCATGTATGTTGTGGGTTTTGTCGGATTTCCCGGCTTGACAAGTGCTGTGGGATGTTATTGTATCTGTCCGGTCGTGTGATAGAATTTTAAAATGCCAGCTAAGATGGCTTAATGGGTAATTAATGGAGTTGAACATAAATGCGCAGTATACGAGTCATGTTCGACGATAATGAGTATGTGTACAATGGACATAGGGCATTCGATTTTATTGCGTAGATCAGATTCGAATGCGGCTCATTGTGAGCGAGTACTGTGAGAATCTTCATCTGGTCGGGAACGTTGCCGAAAAGGAACTGCCTTTGTAAATGGTTTTTTCATTGGGGCATATTCTGAAAAAATACTTATGTAAAAGGCAGCTTTATTAGGTATAAAGTCGGTACGGGATCCTAGGTGCAGCTTTTCACCTTCTGCGGAGTATTTATACAGACATATGTAATAAGAAAATCCATCTATGACTAAACAAATATTCAGTAAAATTAAATCCTAAAAATAAGAGGCAACCCGTTTTTTTCCGTACCGATTGCGGAGTAAGTTCGGAACCTATTTTTCTCCGTTTTGCTAGGCGTATGATTGGGCGAATGCATATTTTTGTTGAACGAAAAATTGAACGAAACCTCCACACATTTATTTCATACATTTGAAAACAAGAAATTTGTAAATCGGTGCAATAGTCTGGAAGATTTTTGCGAACTTACAATTTTGCCATCCATTTTTATATATACCTGTATAGACGGACCAGATGAAAGGTGAGTTTCCCTATCTGCAACTGTTTTGCCACTATGGACAAGCATTAGCAACAAGCAGAAGCAGACGGGAATAGGGAAGGCTGCTGTGTCCTACGAATCTTTTGTTTAAATTTATTAATTTGCGATCAGTAAGAAGTGTAATCGGAAACACGACAAATCGAGTTCATATGCAGCTCTGATTCCATGATTTACCGCTGTTTATATTGAGTGAAGCTTGGCATATCTAAACAAAACTTACTTCACCAAACCTTTAAGTACCGTCAACTGCCCTAACTTTGACCAGTTTTGAACTTTGACGTTGAATTAAAGAGTATTAGATTATGGGCACTTTCGTTCTGTATCACAAAAGCAAGGATTTACCAAATCTACTCCTTACATTGACCAGTGATGAAAATGTACCAGCAATAAAGATTTTTCAAGTATGTATATTTTTTTACTATCTAATTTTTTGTTCTCGAAAATTAAATTTTAACTCGATTTGATTTAATATATTTTTTTAATGCTAATTTTGCAATACTAATAATAAATTAAATGAAAATAAACCAAAGTTTAACATTTTATTTACAAGAATATTGAATTAAAATTAAATTCAACTTAAATTAAAACAAAATTAAAATTAAATTAAACTAAAATTGAATTAAAATTAAATTAAATTACGAAGATTTTGTTTTATGAAGTACATATTTAGGGTAGTATAATATTGTTAGAGTTAAAACGAAACAGTGGTCAATGCTAGGATCAAGTCAATCAATGTTAGGACGTGTGATAAATATTCGAATAGCCTTTTCAAAAGCCTTATTATTTATAATGTAATAAAAATATTGTTCATATTCGGTATAGCAGACAAAAGTATGCACCACTCAAAAGCACACCGCTCTAGGAGCACTTGAACATAAAATATGACATCTAGTGACAAAAATCATAAGAGCAATTGACGGTACTTAAGTTATGTTCCCATAAGGGCAAAAGTAAGAGCGCCTCCACCAACTGAGTCATACCCAAGTATGTAGGTTAAAACAAAAGCTACCTATGTATTTAACTGGGCATTCCTATAGTTAAGAATTCAACAACTGCAATCTGCCGATCTAAAAACTTCGTACAAACAATCCAATTAATTGCATTCTCTAGGTCTCTATAGAATCATAATGAAAAACCTCCTCGCGTGATGTGGCAACTGGCACCAGAAATTGTTAAACTCACCCTATAATTATATGCAATTTAAAATTCAAAGCAAATAATACCCAAACAATCTCCACCCATAAAAAAATAAAAAATTATAAACATCTAAGGTCAAATGACAGATTGAATGCGTTCGATAAAAGTGCACGTGTTCATCCATCTAACGACTAATTATACAGCAAACGCATTCAGGTTGAGCACAAATTTAAGAATTTTCCATTCCGATCACGAAAACCGATTTGCGGCGGCAGAGCATTTGCGGTAGTATACACATCTACAAAGTTACAAAGAAAATGAGAGAATAAAAAAACTATCTACTGCACGGCAAGTGATTTAGCCACTTGTTTCGAAGTTATAATAGATATCCATTCTCCACGTTGATGAGCACCAGCACCAACTTCAAGGTAGGCGAGCATTATACTTGCTCACATAAACCAGAAGTCCAAAGCTGATCTTCGCTTCCGCCCACAAAAGTGTCGCGAACGCAACAAGGCGTCATCGCTTGAATATCATACTCCGAACATTTTTTGCGTGGCGAAGAAGCGTCAAAATTAGCATCAACCTACGGATACTACCTTTTTTGTAAATCTGGAGTCCCCACGTACTCGAATCGAAAATCCGACAGAAAGCTGGGAATTCAATTATTTTCTTTTTACATACATTGAGAGACCCATCCATAAAGTGTAGAGATGCATAAATACAGAGATACATTCGGATGATTGTGCCTGTGTGTATGTTCACCTTAGAAGGTAATTTTTTAGATTGAGTAGAATGACAGTTTTTATTGCGCATTTTCATTTGGCGATGACTCGACTTGGCGGCTGGAGAATGTGGCATGTGGCATGTGGAATGATTTGATGTTTTATTGCCTGAAGATTGTTGAGTAATAATGGGCGAGATGTGTGATGAGGGAAACTTTATCAATTTTATAACTGAAGCAGTGAGTGCGCTATAGGCGTGAGGTTAAACCATTGATCGCAGGGGAATGTGGGTTTGAGATGAATATATCTCTTGTGGACCAGGTTAATTGAGACAAATTTGTACGCCCACACTTTTATTAAGGTGGGCTTTAAATTGAAAGTATCCACTGGCGGTCACACATTTCAGATAAAATCAAAGGCTCAAAATATTCCCGACTTCATTGGATAAGAATTGAGATTTATGTATAAAGTGAAAGCTGTGCAAGCATGTGGAAAAAGTACAGTAAAAGTAAATACAATGCAAGAGGGAGTAAGAGGAATTCGACCTAGGCTCTGCGTTCTGTTTATAGATACATGTAGCAGGAAAAGCCATCTATGAATTAAAATGTATTCAACGGAACGGAGCCAATGGCCTAAGCCTCCCCTTTTCAGTTACTGTTCATCAAGTTTGTTGGCAATTGCTAACCTCACGACACATGAAGTACTGATTGCCATCATATTCCTGCACATTTTCATGTCCAATCTGAACTTTTTTCTAAGTCTAATCTGCTAGACAGTTTGCCGAGTGACTATTCTACACATTCCTGAGCATTTTCTTCTCTTTTATGAATTTCTGTTACGTCTCAACTGCTAGTAGGTAGGATTTTGTACGATACATTTTCCGACCAAGGTGATATTTTAAGAGTTTGTGACGTCATTCATTCAAGTGGCGCAGTTCTCAATGGAAAATAGCGTCACGCACACAATTTTTGTATTTTGTAAGGAAGTTGTTTGCGAAAAGTCATACGTACGGCTTACTTGATTCATTTAGGACGACTTATCGTTGTTGGACTGCGGTGGATAGATTTGTCAAAAAATTGGAAGCTCGGGTAGATAGTTAAAAAATGTAGAAGCGAGATAACAAGCTCTTACTTATAAGACCGTGCTTTTGGACACGTTTAAAAGACGACTACAACTATTCGAAGGCCATGTATATTTTGATAGCTACCCAACTGTTGTCGGTTTTACTTTAGAGATTATTATTTGTTGTAAAAGCTGTTATAAGGAACAAATCAACTAATACGTCTAAAATTTGTCAAAATCAGAAGAAAAGCTCTGATGTCGCTTGTCCAAAGCGGATAAGTTCTGATGTGGTAAGTTAGATAGACCTCCAAAAATAGCAACTATAAGTGCAAAAAGTACGTCAGAAGCTTCATCCAGCTCATTTTGCACAAATATCGCCCTGAAAATAACTTATTTTGACCATCAAAATTTCACAAACGATATCCTCTAGACACTAGAGGATCATCGTCTTAAGTGATCTGTTCGTACTGACTCCCGTATAATTCTGATAGTGATCACCCGATTATGCCATGTACGGGTTTTGAGGTCTTTTGACACCTCTAATCAGCAGAAATACCTGCGTTCGGGAATTTCCATATGAGAACTTCGATTCGATTTTCAAAACGATCTTCATCATGATCAGTTTTTTCTCCTGTAGATCGGAATACATCTGATGTGCGAGCACTTGCCTTAGGTGTAGCTTTTGCAGATCATCTGATCGTACTCATGTGGAATTATGTGATCCCTCTTTGTGTCCACAGGACATTGAATGTTCTCCCTTAATGAAGATCGGATCACAGTTGAAAAATATATGTAATATCGAATTCTAATCGTTGATCGTAGAAAATTGAAGCACAGTTTAGTGTGTATGTATGATAACCTGAAGATGGTTAATCTCGTGTGCAGTAGGATAGGCAGCTAGAAGTGGCGGTTCAGCATGAGCCCCGTGTGTAGTACATTTGGAGGATTTTAGAAAAAAATTTCCAACTGATTAGTAAATTGGACCATATCTTACTGGCTTCGCATTATATCCAAATATCCAAATAACTGTAAGGTAAATGACTTCCATCTGTTTGACGATAAACGATCAGTCTATCAGCCGATTGATCAGTCTGTTCTTTTAGCAGCCAAACTAATTGTTGGCTTACTTTTGTTAAAGCGACCAATCAATTTACTCCTGGCTCATATATTCTCCATTCCTAACTATGCAGTGTTATTGTATTGAACTGTCAGCAAAACAACCAGCAAGAAGCTTCAACAACCCGTATCGCAAGTGCCTTGCCTGACTGAGCGGCTAACTGATCGGTTGACCGATCTAGAGTGCAAGGACAGTTGTCATGGTTCCGGTTCCATTATAAATGTAATTTTAGTGGGAATAGATATTCAATCGAAATCTTGTTTAGCGCATTTTTCCGGAGAGTTTGAAAGATAGTTTTTGATCTCCAAAAAAATGCCAATAAAATCGATCGAGGAGATGCACGCTCAATACCTTATTCAAGATCGTTTTCGATGCGCTGACTTATTGAAGTATATGAAGCTCATGCAGAGTTCTTAAAAATATGCAGAAATTCCATTCATAGCTGTAAAATGTTCGATAAATTAGAGCGCAATCTGCCATGAAGAAGAGGGTTACCTATGTGTTTTTTTTGGGACAAAACAAAGTTCTTTTTTTTTTTAATCAAAAAAAAATTCGGCCCCAGAATATCAATTGTTATGGTCATCAAAACTTTCAAAAACGATATTGTCCAAACGATTATTGCCAGGCAGATTTCTTTTGATCTAGATCAGTTTTCGAGTTTAATTTTGTTGATCTAGATCACTTTCTCCAGATCTTGGTTTCTTTTGAGATTTACACGTAACGTAGCCTTACATACAGCTGTTTCATTTCAGTCATCAGTTTTATGTCAAAAGGCGTAGCAGGCACATAGCTCACCGAGCTGTTTTGTAGCTCACAAGTAAGTCACAAAAGCAGTTGAAAATCTGAAAGTTGAATTTCAAATCTGATGTGCCCACATCTTCTTACTATTTATTAATAGAAAAGTGGTTGGTTTGGTAGGCCTTATCTGCCGCTCGATTCAATTGATTTACACTACATAACGTGAACGCGTAAACTACTTCGTCCGCATGTACTCATTTTCCAGACGCACATTGCACAACACCCACTTGTGTGGTCCACTCATGACGATTCTACAAAATGCCCACCGAATTGTGTCCCATTTGTAATCCACATCATGCCAGATCCTTGCCCAAACACACCATGCCAATCCAATTATACTCGTCAACCAACTTAGGCTCAAATCCATTAACGATATTATGTCATCAACATAACTAACCAGTAGTTGCGCAGATACCCTCTCCACATGGTCTCTGATCTATAACATCCCTGTTACAGAGGCAACGATGGCGATGATGATGATTCGACCAAAACAACAAAGCCGAACAGACCGATTGAATAGTGATTTTGTAACACAACCGCCGATGAAGTAGTGATGTCATTAATTAAATCATAATGCTGTCGTCTCGTGCGGCTACTGCATACGTTAAAGTTCTTACGCAAGGAATTTTCCTTCCCCCCACACACACTAGAATAGATTTATACGCATGATAACTGAAATCCACACGAGAGCACGGAATCGGAAACAAACTGCGCATCAAGATGGGCCACAGCCATATAAAATGAGATAAAAATCTCTGCCTACCAACGAAGACACAAGCAGTGAGTTACAGCACCGCACGAGCGTGCATCGCATACTCTTCTTGTATTTGCGACGACAACAACAACGCAGCCACCTCATCAAGGATTTTCTTTTATTCGATCGCAAATATAGAGAGAAAAAGGAATTCACAGAAATCTAGAATTTTCTTACAGTTGCACAAGAGGGTGCTGGTGTGTTTGTGTGCGCCTTAAAGTGATGATCAAATTAAGAGAGAGAGATACAATATTTTTTTTATCGTGTTCCCTTTCAATGTAATTACACTTTGGATGGAAGGAACAGGAACAACTTTAAACAAAACAAAACTAATTGCTTATTAAAAACACAACTACTCAATGGCGGAAGATGGGGAGGGGGCAACTGAGCCCAATGGTGCGGCATCAGATATGTAGGATACTACATGCAACCACTTGACCACCACCAGCACTCTGTTCTTGTAGAGTTGAGAAAACCTCACAACAGTCGAGGATTGGAATAGCAAAGTTTACTTTATCCGAAGGAGTTTGTAAACAATGAAGCTAATTGCATAGAAACTGTTTTGCACTGAGCGGGATTATTATTAAACGGAACGGAAGAGTGTGTAGGTCAGTTTGGAAAAATAAACAGAGTGCCCTATACAACATGGTTTGTTTATTATGGCGGTAGGTGGAAGATTTGAAATTGGATTCTCTATAGACCGAGCTAAAAGTATCCGATCAGGGGAATCAATCAAACGAATTGTACAATGGGAGTTGGTTCGACAGTACAAAGGATGAAGCAGAGGTTACATTGGTAGTCTATAAATGGGACAAGTTTGACAACTTTCTTTCTGAAGAGCTGACAATATAACCGACAATCGTTTGACTCCATTTCACCCGAAAATTTATGTTACACAAACTTTGACTGCAGTCCTTCAAATGGATGTTAGAGTCAAACACGGTGTAAACTAAGCCTGATAGTTGCGTTTACTTTGTTACCACCTTCTGAATCTTAAAGAGACTTTCTAGACTCCTATTTAACCAACTAATATATATATATAGTTTTTTTGTTTTTCAATTTCGATTGAAGGCCGCTGTGGCCATTTAGACGATGAAAAAACGATCAATCATCCCAGACGATCATAGCAAGTGTTTAGCAGATTGGATCACTTCTGTTGCGGGAAACACTGCCTTAGGTAGAGTTCTGCTTACTATACCTGACCTGAACATACGTATTACTGATCTCACTCTTTAACTGATGATCAGATGATAGGTGATCACTGATCTTTGATCATTGATCATGGGACGCTGATTTTGTTTGAATGCCCTCCCCTAATGGAGATTGGGTAAGAATTATAAAGAAGGTATATGGCGGCCCGACATCAGATGACTGTTATGTAGTGAAAGATCAGTAAAAGTGCTAATTATATCTCTGTGGATCAGAAATCAATCTTGCACCGTACCGTATCTTATAATCTGGAACATTAGTAACGCCCATATTTCCGTTAGAAAGGAAATTCGTTTAATATGAATGTGCTAGCATTCTAGTCGAGATCGGTCAGGTGATCGCTATTGTTCAATGATGATCGCGGTTCTTAGGTAGGTAAAATCTTTTTCACGATGATTATATTTAGTCTGAGGTACTTACTCGTCCAATCGATTAGACATGGTTTGTAAGCTTCCGTAATTTCTTAAGCTAAATAGTTATAAAACAAGCTGTATAAAGGACTTCTAAAGCGTTTAAGAAGCTATATTATCCATAAATTAAGGCTCCATTTATATGGGTTTTAGAACACTTTTGGTCGACAACATCTCCACAACAGCTCTGTTCATGGTGACTACATATCTTCTGAGAAGCTATGACAGCTTCCGATGTGCTTATTGGCTGTCTGAAGAGTTTCACACAGCAACTTCCTAAAAATCTGTTCAACTTGTAAGTGTAATTTCACGTTTTGGCGCCGTCATTTGACCACCTAGATCATGTGATTTGACACCGTTAAATTTTTTTCTGTGAAGCTACGCAAAAGTTCGTGTCCACGCGAATAATCACCGAACTCTTGACGCATTAAAAACCAACATTACTCAAGTTAAGGCCGAGATACCGCCCGAAAAGTGGTTACAAATTACATCAAAAGAATCGCTTGCTGCGAATCTTCTCGAGGTTAAGTCCAAACTTTATAATGAAATCAAATTTTCATCGAAAATGTATCGCTGTGAGTTTTGTTTAGCTTTACTTTCAAAACCGACAGATGAAGGACCCTTTACTTTATAAAAAATAAAAACAAAAACCTACGTAGAACACATTTTTAAGTACTAGATTAATAGCTTGCTCGTTCAGGAAGTTAGTTCACGTTAGCATTATTATTTTGTTCACTGGGTATTTGCTTAATATTAATGGTTTTAAGAATTTAAATGAAATACAAAACTTTTAAAGAACATCTTCTAAAATACAGAAAATTTATTTGTTATTGTATTTGAAATTTCATAATGAACATCGTCCTCAAATACAGAATTGTTCATTATTATAATGAACGGATGGTCACCGTACGTACGTAACCATTCAGGGGGGACTGTACCCCTTTCTCGTCTTAAATATGATTTTGTTCCCCAAAATGAGAGATAAACCCTTAGCGGTAAACAAATGATGGGAGAGAAATCATATTAAGTTGCGTTACCAAATCAATAAATTCAGAACAAAAGGTCCCACTTTTCTGGACACTACCCAATAAAACAACTTCCACTTTGCTTGTTGTGTTCCCTTCCAATCTTTGCATTTGCAAAGCCATTTTAAAGACATTCATACGAAATCTTGTACAAACTTTCACAACTGAATACATCCACTTAACAAATTTATCAAATATAGTATTTGAAAATATTTCGTTATTTGAATCTGAGAGCAATTTGATGTTCGTAAATATTATTGTCAGTCCAATTTAAAAACTGTCTCCCTAAAAATGTATAAAGTTCTGCTTCTCTCCTTTTGAAGTCTGGTAACCCTAACCACCGCAGTCATAGCTTTAAAAATGGTTTTGAATTTTAAAACGTAGATGTTGTATATGTATCCACACTCTTCTCGACAGGTGTTTGTCAAGGCCACATATTTTCTGAATATTTATCAAGAACCTTTTGTGACCCACTTCTTGTCAGTTTCATGATTTTGCTCCATCATTTCCATGCACATGTATCCGAACATTCACCTCCGTAAAAAAGAAACAATGCGAACAAGAGCTTAGTAAGCGCCTGAAAGTCTGAACTTACTGCTGTGCAAGTTGTTGATAGCGTTCACGCAGAGTTTTTGTTTCTCAAAATCTGCGTCTGTCTTGAAAAGTGGTCAATTGTAGTCCATGGCTGCGGCGCCACCTTCCTTGGCATTTAGGCCGTAGTTTTAAGTAAATTCAGTTTTAAGTAAATTAAATAATAAACTGCAAGCCACCCTCCGATCTAGGGAGGTCACGTTTTTTTCTTTCTAGACCTGCTTCTTGCTTATCAAGATCATGTGCTGTATGTAACGCAGCATATCAACCAATTGCGTAACATCAAAGCACCTCCATGCAAATATGTACTATTTGTATATTCGAGGTTGTTTGTCTGTTCCGTCAGTTACAGAAAACAATTTTTTTTTCTAAACATAAAGTACCGACTCGCACTTGGCCAGCTGAGTTTACCCATATGTTTTTTTTCCCCAACTTAAAATCGAAAAAAAACAAAAATTGTTTCTATATTAATTTGTTTGCGCAGTTGGAGCAGGTGGTGCAATAAACCTTACCTGACAGCAGCACGCTGACTCTAAGACAAAATAAAAAATAAAAATGAAATAATCTCATTCTAGTATCAGCTGGCATAGTCTGTTTCGGTGTTTCTATGGCCGCTCCTGTTGCGAATGAAAATTGATGTCTGCAGGTAGTAAGGGACTATGCAAATACGAAACTTGGTCCATGACAACTGCACCCGTATCTCTATGCAGTTGCGAAATCAAATTAACTAAACGTGCGTCTAAAAACGTAAATCAAGTTGATGGTGAATTATTATAATCGCCAACTGAATTCCCGAAAATCAAATTAGCACATCAAAAGGACTAGAGTGGGGAACATTTTGTCTCGCCAATGAATTGCATGGCGAGAAACTTCTCATCAAACAGTAATCGTGTAGACTTTAAATTTCAATTAAAACTTTCGGATTACATGTGCACTGTTAACAAGACAAAAAAATACAATAACAACACCATTTCCATAATAATTTGTTAAAGTTTCGTACGACACGCCATGATTGGACGGCAATAGAAAATTGTGCTGTGCACAGCGTTAAAGTTTTTGCTTCTGTTGTTAATTATAGTGCAGCACTAGCAGTATGCCAAATAAGCATTAATATCCCACAGCGTATATGTATATGCGGCAGCTGGTTAAACACTCGACATATCTGCATATGAAAAGTGCATATACACGAGCAAAGTTTTTAATTTCATCCAATTTTGTGGTTTAATTAAATTTTAATTTTTTTCCAAATCGTATTTGTTTTTTAAATGTGTGCCGGTGGATGGTGGAGGTTGAGGTGGTGTCGTTTGTCTGGTTCTGTGGGTGGCTGTGGATAAATTGCATTTCGGTATTGCAGGTAGGGCTTTAGACAATCACAAATTGTGATGGTGACCATTTAAAGGCTTTATAGGGTGGATAATTGCTGCGGTTATATATGTCAACTTAATAGCAGGGAAAATGCCCATGCAAGAGTTTGACGGCAATTACTACACTGTTTAAGGATATAACCTGCTGTGTGGTCGGATAAATACTAAGAAGCAATCACGTTCTATAAAACACAATCTGGCCATATTAAGGGGGAAAGTTAAAAAGACTTTTACAGCTTCGCGGGTCTTTTCGTGGGCCATCGTACAGTAAGAAAATCACATTTATAAATTCTACAAACTTTACCTTGGTTCACATTTGAAAGAAATCGGTGAAGAAATTACGCCGTGATTGGGAAAAATGTGTCTATAGGCCACCCGAATATAAAACTTGATGCCGAAATTCTATGTCCGCACTAATCTTTCGATCTATCGCACCGATTTAAAATTTTCTTTTTAACTTTCTCGATTACGTAGTAAAATTTCAAACTCGAGATGTTCCGAACCCGAAATGTTGATCAATTCTGACATTGAGGAACCCAAAAAGTGGGTCTTGAAATTCTGTCCGTTTGTCTGTCCGTCTGCCCGTAAGTCCCCTGCAGCCCAATCTGTGCCCGGATTTGTTTCAAACTTCGAATTTGGAGTTGGGGGACTTTTTTTTGCAATGTAAACTCAATATTAATGGTACTTCCCATGCAAAATGTTCATATCAGTTTGATTTGTTCGAAAACGGCTCTGGCGACTGCAAAATTGACCATGACTGCATACCCAGTTCTTGGTTAAAAACTCGGTACCTTTGAAATTTGGACATATCTCGAAAACGATCCATACGATTATAACAAAAATTAATTTATGAGGTAATATGGTCATTTCTAACTTAAAAGAAAACTCCGTTTTTCTACATATTATTGTCGTTCAATGGATTTTTGAAAAAGGTATTTCTTTAGCTTACCTGAAAACGGTAAGTACGATTTTGACCAAAATGCATAGTTAGAGTAAAATCGATGGTTCGAAAATGCTTGCGTCCTTAATTTTCAATTCGAATTATCGAAAACGCTATTTTAGAAACAGCTCATATCTCGAAAACCCCATTTTCGATTTGGATAAAACTTAAAAAGACAAATAATGCACATATCCTGAACAATATTTAATGCTCATCAGCTTAATAGCTAAGCAATAGTAATTTTCAAACTAAATATCGAAACAGTTACTCTTTTGTCTGCATAGTTTTAGAAAAACCGCTGTAACGAATTTGATCGAAGTACATTTGAAAGATAAATAAGATCCCGTACTTAGTTCTTCTCAAAATATTCGAAAACAAATATTTTTTCAAATTATTTATATTTCCCGATCTATTTTCAACCACCTACTGTTGCGACGGATCTGGCAACGTCGCGAATAGGAAAATGATAAGCTGTCATCTGTCAAGCGTATGTCCCGCGAGTTTTTTGGTTTCTACTGTGATTTGCGGTTAGGAAAAAAGACTTGTGGGAGACTTTTGGCTGAAATTTTGTTTCGGAGAAGACTAAAGTAAATTGATATTGTATAATAAATACTTAATAAACATTTATTATAATTGCAGGAATTTTTTAACGAATAAAATTGTGGTACATAATTGTGCTTATCTTTTTTTGGAATCAATATGCGTTGCCGAAAATTTTTTAAATGCCACAATTCCAATAAGAACGCACCAACAGCTACGCAACACTTTTTTTTAGACAATATTACCCACTTGTTCTTCTTTTTTCGACCATATTGAATATTCAACTCAAAATTAAGAACTATGTACTAATGCAAGTTCCAAACCAAATCCGACGAATTCTTACATATTATTTATCTATGTAAAGATATCGGTCTAACACAAACCCTACTTCCAATCATGGCCACCTTAAGCCAGCGTCACAAATCTATTCCAGTCAAAAATAAACGCACGCCCTAACAGCTCAGAAAACAGAAGCTTCTGCAACGCTTTGCCTTTTTTAAAGTAGTACAGTAGACTTACAACTCTCTAACCAGTACTTGCGACAATTGTTTGTTAATGAGAGCTGCAACTTACGAAAAGTCACATTGTTATTTGATGTACTGCCGTATCAGATGAATGGGCCGAAATTGGATTTTATTTAATTCATCTTTTCTCACAATTGGCCACCCAGATCTTGTGATTTAACATCTTGCGACTTCTTCCTTTGGGGCCACGTGAAAGATAAGGTCTACGACGTCAACAGCCCAGCGTCGATTCAAGACCTCAAAGATAAAATTCGTGAGGCTATCGAGGACATAGGGCAGCCACTTTGCGATTTGGTTATGGAAAATTTCATGAAAAGGATATGGTCCTGTATGCGTGCTCGTGGTGGCCATTTGGCTGATGTTGTTTTTCATTATTAACGGCATACCTTTCTCTTTATTCTGAAATAAATATCCGATCATTTATCTGCAAAAATGACATTTTTCTTTGAATACCAAAATAACACCTCTTATTGGAAAACCCTTTATAATACGAAAACTACGAACCAAACTTTTGATGAATGAGCAAGTTTCGTTCGACCCAGTCGTGCACTTTTTTTTTTTTTTTGATATAGAAACTAGCACAGTGGGATAGGATTTGTGACTGTGACCAAATCTATAGATCTCTGCTGAAATCGTATCAGTTTGGGAGCATTTAGCTGATAGCCCTATTCAGTTTAACAGTTTTTCTACAATTTACAGCGGCAGCCTTTATTAAATAAGCTGGAGCTTTTTTGTCTCACTTCGAAAGCTTGCCAAAATTGTTTCCTATTTTGGACCGTTTTTAGTTGGTACCCTAAGCCTGCCCTCTCACAAGCATTCGTTTTTGTAAGTTTATATTTTTCGGACAAATGGAAGGGACCTTCGAATGATTAAGAACGACTGAATTGAGGAGCTCCTTCAGAACAGGTATACTCTCGGATGTTTGTGGGACGTTCGCGAGAGGTGCTGCAAGAACCGTAAGAAGTAATTTGTATTTTCCAGGGATCGAACCTGAGACCCCTCGCTCAGTAGTGCAGCAAACTAAACTCTGAGCCACTGCGCCTTAGATTGTCCTTTCTTTTAAAAATCACTTTGGGAAAAGTGAACCAATAACGCTTCAAAAGCTTCCCGCGATGCTTGCAGATGTAAGTGTTTCATTTCAACCTGTGCTTTACAGAGAAGAATGACTTATTGAATAGAAAATATCCTTTACAGGATATCCTTTGAAGGTCCTGATCTTGCGTTTTGGATATTATTTTCCATCTCGTGTTTTTCATAAATATTTGAACGTAACTTGAAAGAAGGCGCATAGTTGGGAGCATCGTCCACATTCCTTCTTCGAAATGAATGGCTTTCACTACAGTAAGGCCATGTGAGTTGTATAGACGAATTAAAAAATTCCATATGATTGATGCAGAGGTTGCTTGTCCCCTAGTGTTGGCAGAGTTGTTGGGCACATAGTTCACTGCGTTTTGGGCGGTCTGTAGTTCATAACCACCAGACCCAGAGAGGCTATAAGTCTTTGCCATTGTTACCTACGCTCGAACTCTTTTTACTGAAAAAAAATTAAAAAAAATATGCAACAAATTGGGAGGCATCTAGAAGATACCGCCAAACCATATGCAATCTTGGGCGGGCCAAATCCTAAACGATAAGGTAGGTATAATTGGATATAACCTAAATGAAAACAAATAAGCACGCAAATATGCCACTGCCAGTAAAATATAATGATCTCTTCCTCCTTTAAGTTGCTGCTATTCAGCATCAAGGAGATACCTTAAAAATTTAAACAACTCTTACGTTTGAACTGATTTCGTCACTTTTCGCGTACCTGCAATGAAAAGAAAGATTTACAAAAATTAGTCGTACAAATAGAGGTGATAAATTTTTATATGTATCTAAGAGGATAAGATACCTCCCGTCACCTCAACAAATAAAATCAAAATCTCACTCCAATCGAAGCATCCAATTTGGTCAGAGACTTGTAGCAATACGAATCGATTTATACGAACTTCTTACACAAGTTTAAATGCGACTATCTTCCTCGTAGTTTGCATCCACCCCCATGTTCTTAAGGTGCTTTTTAGGCGTCTGCCAGTAACATCTGAGTTAAGTGCGCAAGCAACTGGTGACCTCCTCCCCCCAAACTTAATTCAATTTACATTCGGTTTCGGACTCTGCCAGTGTGCCAAGGTGGATGCTCTACAAAAAGGACTAAAAATACAAGCAAAACCCGAAAACTAACAACAGTCCAGATAAATACGCATTTCAATGCAAATATTCAAAGGATAAGCGGATTTAAAGTAAATGCTAAGAAAAACATGCCAACAATATGACAGCTGTACGTGTTCCTGTGTGTGGCTTTGTGTGGCTGTGTGAAAGATGTTTGGCATTCGGGAGGATGTTCCCGCTTGTAATACACAATCCAACGAAAGCTACATATAAACGACTCCCACATATAAATACACCCAACTGCATATACTGTATAGGCATTGTGAAGCAAAGTGAGATTCACCATACCATAGTAGGTCCTGGTGGATGATTTCTTGTTCATAAAGGCCTTATGCAGTTTATTTCCAGAATTTTGATTTTGCAATTTCATCCGGTAAATGAATATGAGAGGATGTGCCCATAGTACACCTGCCTGCATGCCGGTATGTGTGTGAAGGATGTACTTGAGTGAGATTTAAAGATGTTTAGATAACTGCATTCAGACGCAGAAATACTCTGAAAGGCCTACATCCATCCCCATGGAGAGGATGAGCAGGAATTTCATTTCATCATGCATTCGATATTAATTCGATAGGCGAATGGGGGCGGTGGGCGGACATGGTGTTTGGTATAGAGTGAATGGGACCGGTAGCCCGAAAAATTTGGGATTGAATAGGTTGGGCATTATATATTCAAGACTAGGGACACGGAAGAGAACTGATGAAGAATGGTTTGATGTGATGAATGTTATAGTGCGAGGCTGCATCAAACAGTGCACTTAAGCGGATTGAAAGTTTTCCGATTCATTATGAAGGTAGCCTCGTCCGTTCGTTGAGATGCATTGAGTTGCCTATACAGACTTGTAGGGGGTAGGTAATTTAGCAAAGTTGGAATGAGTTGATGGAATCCTATACTGATTTTGATATCAAAACAAAGTATATAATGGAAGCGATGCAAGCGGTAGATTTATAGGCTTAAGGCTTCTTACGCAGAAAGTCAGTCAAGTGGTTTACTCCTTCTTCTGTCTCAATAACAATCTAAAGTAAGATAGTACACGACGTTAAAAGATGATTTGAATGGCTTGAGAGGTCTTAATTTATTATTAATCAAATACACAATCCACTGTGGTGTTGAGTTACAGTTTGTCGGTCATAGTCAGTACGGGACAGCAAAGATGAGCAGTAAGACAGATTTGTCCAGGGTAAACAGGAACAGTCAATATATATAAATAATTGATGTGCAAAAAGTCTTTTAATCGGATAAAGATGTAGGTATCCATATTTCTGAGGCCAACAAATTGAACGAATTTTAGTTCCAAGTTAACTTGAACTTAAACTTTGGACCATCGAAGTTCATTCAGCAAATCGGACCGCAATCCCTTAAAAGGGAAAAAGATTGTAGGATTGTAGGAAGATGTAGCTTTAGCTTTAGTACGACTCGCTTTGGACAAAGGTTCATAAAAATAAGTGCTGAAGGGGTGAAAATGGTATCGACACTTTGAAGAAGAGCTTCTAAAACGTCGAAAGTTTTTTTGAGTACGACGATAATGGGTTCACCTTATTTCCACAGAATTAATTCAATCTCTAAGTTAGCTTGAAAATGTTTTGGCCTTGAACTTTACAAAATTTACAAACGTTTTCCAAATCCTTTCTGTCTGTCACAGCACTGAAAGGTCTTTAAACAACAAAGCTGAAATGATTACAGTGCAGTTACAATTTGAGCTTTTTTCCGATTTTTTAAAGGCATTTGGCGTGTCCTTGTCAACTAACACCTGCCATCCCTATAAGTAGTCTAAACGATTTCGGGAAAAGCTAAACTGGAATTCTTTGGCGCGGTTTTAGTGCACTGTCGGCTTCAGAGTTGGGCTACACTTGTTGACACAAGAAATGCCCTTGCTTAGGTACACCTACATCAAATGTACTGATCTTATAGGTTACATGTTGCCAGAGCAGTTTGCAACTCCAAGAAACTAGGTACCTATACTGAGGGTGACCATTCGTTCTCTTTTTGAGAGTACAGTCCTCTTTTTCGCTACTGCGTCCTCTCTGATTTTTTTAATAAAATAAAACAGAATATTGTCGTGTTTTTCTCCTAAAGACCATCCAACTATAACAAATAGACAAGTAGGTATAGTTTCTAGTTAGATTCTATTCTTGATGTATTTATTTTCCAAGACCAAGTAAGTTCTTTTAATAGAACCTGTGAATTTTGATAGTAGAAATGTGCTTTAACCATTTTCGACTGTAGATATTTTTACTTAAAAGAAGGTGATTGCAAAATTGCCACCGTAACTATACTCAACTTGTGCATGAAAAGATATTTCTCCGCATCCAACAAGATCGTGAAAGATAAGTCTTCAGACCCAGGAACAACTTTAAGCGGCATCAAACTTTAAGCCCTTTATGCACGCTCTCGCTTCGGCAGAAAGTTTGGGCTCTCAGACCTGGCCTAGCCTACAAATCCGATAACTCAAAATGGCCAAGAGCAGTTTTTGCTGCCCACACTTCTGGGTACAGAGTCATGAAATTACAACTCTTCTAAGAGTTTTAAGGACATGACAGGTTTTAACGAATCACGCCCTTTTTTGCAATAGAAAAGTATTGCCCTACCCACATTGCCGCTGATCGGCGCCACACAATCGCCCGACCACGCGCATCGATTAGCATCAAAGCTTTGCGACACAAGTGAAAAAGTGTGAGAACCAGCTAGTCACAACTTAACCCCTTTTCGAGCTTCAAAGAATGGAATACAATAGTTCGCCACTGAGGAAAAACAAAACAATTCCGCTTGAAATGATGTCCTTTCATTCTTTACAAACAGCAGCACGTGTGCAATCGCACACACACACACACACACACTGAAGAGAATCCACTTGCATGCGCATTTTAGCGGTTCCACTATACCCATGCGAAATGCGCTCTTCCTTGCGTCATCAAGATTCATTGTGTAACGGTGGTCGGGCCCACCCGGCACCCCGTATACCATGTCCTAGTTGGTAAGCCCTTCCTCTGTTGTGTTTTTGTTGCCTTTGGCCCTGGTTTGAGTTGTTGAATGACGTCGAGTTGAACCACATCCCGCTGGTTTTAGATTACACTACTCCCGGTCCCGGTTTCGTTTTCGTTTTCGTTTTCTTTTTCTATCATTGTTTGCCGGTCCCACATGTGCAAGTCTACAACGCCCGCTTTAACTCTTTTTCTTTTTGCTTCTTTTTGTTGTTGACTGTTTTACTTCTTTTTCTTAGAAGAACAATGCGAGTTAACCACCGTTGCACGTTTGTATCCTTGTCACAAGTTAGTCTCTCGCTCGCTGTATGGGCTGGGCTTCTTGTATTTCCAAAAAAGAAACGGATCCCCGCCATGAGACCACCGTCATTCCAGTGCAGCAGCGGCAGCCCAGCAAGTTCTCGGTACACGGTAATTTCTTTTTGTTTTGTTTTCGCAACAAAAGAAGAACCGCTTCACAATTAACGGTGACACACAGACACAGCACACAAGTGCAAGAAGAAAGAAAAATAAAAATCGCGCGTGATATTGTGTTCCCAAGGGAGGGAGGCAAATAAAAATCAGTTCATTTCGAGAGCCACCACTTTGGCACACGTTGGCGGTGTGTGGGTGGAAAATAGACGGCGACACTCCTTGTATATAAGTATATACGAAAAAGAACGAACCGAATAGAAGAGAACCGCAATGGCGAGCGAATTAATGAACACATTGAAAGGATGGAACTGAAAATTCAGTGGAAGAATGCAAATAAGAATTTTATTATTGTGAACGACTACGGCAGCAGCGGAAATAGGAAGTCAGGAGGGCGCTTTTTCGCCTTTAGTTTGGTAATTATTCAGGATAATTGGAACTCCTTCTGTTGGCATTGATTGTTTGTCGAACAATATTCGATAAGAATACGGTGTGTATGGGATTTCAATTGGTCGAAGGTTTTTGCTTGTTATGATAAGTGATCGGAGCTCGGAGGTCCTTTGAAGTGGTTCTATTGTTATTTGCGCTTAACGCGCCACCGGAAAGGTGTTCATATTAATTATTTGTTTTGTTTTTCAATTCATAATCTGATTAAGCGTTTGAATACCGCCGGGCTAGGAAAATTGACAAACGTTCGACTTGACGTCACCCCGCTTCAGTGCGGTTCACTATAATTAGACACTTCAGAAAAGACTGAAAGGATGTCTAAAGGTGACTTTTTTTCTCATGGTTTAAATTGTTTGGTTGGGCAAAGCTATTGTCTACAAAAATGTTCTCCAAGTTGTGGTAAGATCTGTACAACGTGTTCCCTCGCAATAAAAGTAGGTAGGTATTCACTTCAAAAATGAGGTCAGAGGCAATATAAAGGGTCCGACATCTAACTTTTTTTTTTTCAACTAGTGCTTATTTCGCGAATGGTAACACTTAGCTCATGTCTGATTTGACAGATAATTAGTTTTACCTTTCCGCTGACCGAATATGGTTGTGTATACGCTTGAACAACGCTGGGAATAATGCGTTTTCGCTTTACTAAGTGGGGCTGCCATCGACTTAGAGAATATGCCGATTTTGCCATAAAAAATTCATCTTTTCAGATGAAGCTCATTTTCATCTTGGCGGGTATGTAAACAAGCACAATTGTCGCATTTGGGGCACAGAAAACCCGCACGCATACATTGAAAAGCCCTTATACCCAAAACGAGTCACTGTTTGGTGCGGAATTTGGTCCAGAGGCATAATTGGGTAATTTTTCTTCGAAAATGAGCAAGGAGTGGCCGTTACAGTCAATGGCGATCGTTATCGGGCCATATTGAACGAATTTTTGTTCACAAAAATTGATGAGGAGGATATTGTCAACATTTGGTTTCAACAGGACGGCGCTACGTGCCACACAGCCGAAGCTACACTCGATGTTTTGCGCCCTGTTTTTGAAGATCGCATTATCAGCCGCAGAGCTGAAGTCGTTTGGCCACCTCGGAGCTGCGATTTGACACCATTGGACTATTATTTGTGGGGTGCCGTAAAAGACAAGTTATTACGCCGACAAGCCAGAGACAATTGACGCTTTAAAGGACAATATTCGTGAAGCCATTGGTGAAATACAGCTGCACACAATCGATAACGTGCTTAAAAATTGAACCGATCGTGTAGGCTACTGCATGGCCAGCCGAGGCAGCCATTTGAATGAAATTATTTTCCATTATTAACCGGAAGGATTGTACTTTCAAATAAAAAAAAGAAATTTGAGGAGATATTCAGTAGTTTTTTTTTATATCATTTTCAAAAAAAAAAAGTTATTTGGCGGACCCTTTAGATTTCGAAAATTTTAACATCAAAAGGGAGCGAGTTAGAAACCCCCTCAGCTCATGGCAATAAAAATGTATACCTGAGGTAAATTTCAGAAGTCGACTTGTCCATTTCTAAAGAAAAGCTCAAAACCATCGATGACCAGACCGTATCAGGAAAGGACATCTCAAATGGTGGAAAAAGGCTTGAGTAGGTAAGTCGGTTCTAGGCTGATCCTTTATCGGAACAAATAGAGCTTTTTTAATTTGTCTATGGAAGGTTTCGGAGCTCGAACGCCCCACTCTCCAATTCCATCCTTACCTTCGAAGTTATTGGTGCAGACAATAGCCGCCACTCTTAACCTGAGATTACACGTGTCAATTTTCGTTGCAATTTTTGACATGCTGACGTCACAAAAATTCGCTGTTTCTATTCTCACGCGTGTTTCTCTTGTGAGACAAACAAAATTGCAAACACAATTTTTTTTGTTTTCCAATTGGGATTCTCAGATTCTGCTCTCAAAATTCCGATTGACTGAATTTCTCTGTTTATTGTTGTTTGCCTGTGTTTGGAATATGTGCAGCTGCATAAACTTGTCGACGTGTTTTCTGTTCCTAAATCTGAAATTGCTATCAATTCCAAGAAAGACTGAGATTGTTTTTTTTTTTGGACCAATCCAAAGCAAAAAACGATCTAGGGTAAGAAAAATCACTCAAACAGTGGAAATCTTGAAATTCGCGGAAAAACCAGCAATAAAAATATCTGAACACAGTTATGAACAGACGGTGGTAATAAAACAAGGGTCATAAGATTAAACCATTCTCATTATTGGGGACGGAAGTCCGGCTGTGAAAGAAAGGATTTAAGGGTATCTGAGACAAACTTTCGTGCACCACCAGTAGGACCTACACAGTACAAATAAAATTGCACTAAAAGATATTTTACTGGATACAAGTTCTAGCGCGAGTCCATATTTTCAAATCAAAATCGATTAAACAAATTGAACGCGAACTTTTTATTGCTACATTTAACGAGACGAGCATTAATTTCATTGTAAATAATAATAAATTAATTGTCTTTTCGCCGACCCTCGAAATTAAAGAAAATGTTTCTTTAACCACAAATCTATTTTCACACAACACACTGCTTTTCAAAATTCGAAAAAGCGGTCATTTCCACAGACAACAAAAACACCGCATAAAAAAAATTGATCAATTGAGAGACGCGTGAAAATGCCGAATTTTGTGAAATGTCATTTTGGTCACTCAGTCCCAACAGCGAGTGACAGCCGATCACTCGGCAATTCAAATTTGTCGCTCCATCGTGACATTTTAGCTGTGTCACTTGCAGCAAGCGCTGTGACAGCCCCCGTGACAAGACGTTTGACAGGCGATCAATTTAGGACAAGTGTTTACGTCAGCATGTCAGAATTTGAAGGCACGTGTCTTACCTTTAGAGCTGTAGCTTCATTTTTTGCGCCAAACTATTTTTACCTTGCACTATTTTAATTGATTTTCTGTAGTATTGGAGTTGCCACGCCCCCTTGAAATATTATTTAAGAAATACCCCAAACATCAAAAGATGTACGGCGTTCCATGGGTGTAAGATCGGTTAAAAATTTTCGAAACACAAAAAGGAAGCAGTGGCTCAATGGTTAGTGTGTTGGACTTGAGCGAGGGGTCCTAGATTCGTTTCCCAGAAAACTACAAATTGCATCTTCAAATATTTCAGTTCCACCTCTAGCGAACTTTTGACAAACATTCCAGAGTATAACTGTCACGAAAGATTTTCTCAATTAGACGTTTGGACTCAGCATACAATTGTAGGACCCTTCCATTGGCCCCAAAAATGAAAAACTAACACAAAACGAACAGTTTGCCAGGCCTAGGGTCCTTACAGACCTGTGGCGCGATTTATTTATTTCAGTTTTTAAAAGGACAAACTGTCTGTCAGTACGCAATTTAAACTCGATTTAGAAATTTAAGATTTATTGCTGTGGATGGCAACGGTCTTGCTGTCAAGTTTTATTTACGAGCGAGTAAACAACTAACGATCTACCCAGAAACATGAGTTCTCGAATAGGTACGGGGACTGGTATTTTGCAAAATTCTACACGGCTTTTCGAAGACTCACAGGGTACAGGAAAATTTACCCCTTCGCTTAAAAGCCGGACTTTCCGAAAATTTATATTCCATGTCCTTGGATCATTTGCTTAGAAATGCTGTACATCTCTTCCAGTGTTAACCAATAGGACTACAAATTAATTTATCCAACTACACTTATATCAACCTGCAATCCAGGACAGGAAACAAATACCTCAACTGACTTTAAACACCTTTGAGGGTATAAGAACTGCAAACAACCCTCACTTTGCATCATTCAATATTATTTCCATTTCATGCATACAGATACTTGAATACACCGCAGCAACTGCTTGAATTCGAGTCCCTTGTCATGCGTCTGCTGGCGCTGCAAGGCAACCTATGAAGCCATTACCAGATTTATTACATTTCCTTAACGAAACATTTTTTGGGACATATAAGGAAACCAAACTAACGCTAAATCCCCCTTGAAACCAAATACCAATTCAATTTACAAGCAAACCTCGAAACAGGTGCATGACTGCACAGAAAAATACCTCAACTGAACATCAGGTAAAATGCTTGAAAAAAATATCCTTTTTTCCTATATAGTTACAAAATGCAACAGAGGACCGAAAATTGACTCCAATGCACATGCCAGCCAGAAGACAAGTCACTCAATTTTGTGCCAACCAAAAGACAGCCACAACTCACAGAAGAATAACCGCAGTGAATATCCACATCCTTTGCAGGAAGCAGTGGTACCCAACCCTTTCATGTGTTCGTACATACCATCGGGTTTGACAGGTATCCAGTATAGAAAATACAGTTCCCCCCCATTCTTGGAAACAAATTCGTGGAATAGAAAGCGCTCGAGGATGTTTATGGTAGCAGCAGAACCATTTGACTTTATTTTTATCCCATTGGAGTGCATTCAGGATGTTGGAGCATGGTATAGGAGGTACGTATATATACAGTTTTGTCTGTCCTACCAAATTAGGGTTACCGGTAAGGACATAAGGGAGAAACTTAAAGGCAAGAGAAACGAGAGTTTCATGAAAAATTGCACTTAAGGATGCATCTTCACCTGCATCATCGTGTCGTCTTCTGCTGGGGGTACCTACAGCTATACACACATAAGTCGTTTGTGTTTGATATGCATATTTTTTTTTTTGTTTTTTTGTTTATGCCTTTTTTGCACTACTATTAAAGTGTGCAGTGCTGCAGGTCTAACGAAGGCAGGTGTGTTTCAATTTAACATGACAATTGTTGGACTACATAACCACTACGAACAGAGAGAAAGAGCGAGAGTGAGTTAGTGTGCCGCTTATTCAGAATGCGAAATTGGGGCTAATGGTTAGGTCCTTCTTGTGTTGGGATTTGAATTTAGCTCTCTGTGGCACTTGTCATCTTACGACTTTCACCCTCAATTTTGGTTTGCATATTTGCTTCCACACTCAATGGGTTACTAGAGGTGAATAAAATGGTTTCAGGCACAGTGGGGCCAAATTATAAGTCAAGTGTTTTTTTTTTTTTTTTTTCCCTTTATCTTGAACAGTACATAAGGTTTGCAGCCTTTGACGATCGTAAGAGATGGGAGTGTGTGTACGGAGTAAGCTGAAATTGGGGAGTTTTCGACGGTTGTTAGGGTGTTGTAAAGGCCCACACCTATACCGTCGGACGTTCGCTTTGTCATATGGATATAGGTTATGGAGCATATGTCATTGACATGAATAACCGAGTTTCACTGCGGATTGTAGAGCGGAACCAGTGAACTAGTAACTTAACCCAATTTTTATGAAAGACTTAACAAATTATGTTTACAACTGGTGGAAGCAACTGAAACCATCACTTAGCATGCGATAAACACGAAAGGGAAGAAGA
Source organism: Cheilosia grossa (assembly GCA_963082955.1). Classification (NCBI taxonomy): domain Eukaryota; kingdom Metazoa; phylum Arthropoda; class Insecta; order Diptera; family Syrphidae; genus Cheilosia; species Cheilosia grossa. The sequence goes on along the minus strand of OY720144.1, from coordinate 9,327,696 downwards.
CTGCTGTAGGTATGATGTCCAAATGCAGACAAAAATATTGTAGAGCTGATGTCCAAATGCTGACAAAAATATTGTAGAACTGAAGAGCTCGTTACCATACTTGACATTTAAATGGTGAACAATACCATCGATAGACTACGAAGAAAGTTCAAGGCTTATCAGGACCAAGTCTAAACTGATTGTGGAAACCTTTTGGAACTGTATAGGATGTTCGGTCTCAGAAATTGCTCAACGAAATGCTTAGTATTGGGATGGCACATATAATAACTTCCAGTGGCGCAATGGCTTTGTTGAGTCCCGCTATCCCCACAGGAACTCGAAGATCGATTTGTTAGGCTTCCCACTATCTGTTGCAAAGCAAACCAGACTTTTTATAAATATTTCTGCAAACGTGCACACAAACGCGCCTAAAATGCAAGGATTTTATATGTTTTCCTTAGAAATGTGGGCGTGTCAGCTGATTTAAATGAAAAAAGAACCCAATTAAGTGGTATATCGTTAGAAAGGGCTTTGAAAGATGACTGCAAAATTACTATTCCTTTCGAGTTTAGCCTTGGAATGCCCAAGAAATTTTTACGTAAAAATGTGGGCGTGTCAGCTGATTTCAATGAAAAAAGAACCCAATAAAGTGGTATATCGCTGGAAAGGGCTTTGAAAGATGACTGCAAAATTACTATTCCTTTCGAGTTTAGCCTTGGAATGCCCAAGAAATTTGTATCTACGTTATTTAGTCCTTTTTCCAAATTTTAAGGCAGTTTTGGACTTTCTCTATCCATGGCAGAGCAAACAAAGAGTCTTCCCAAAGTGTGTCTGTGACAGAAAGCACCAAATTCGCCTAAACGAACATGATTTAAAATTTTGCCAACCTTAAACGTGGGCGTGGCAGCAAATTTCTTTATTCGAAAAACCATATCGAATGACATGTCGTTGGAAAGGGCTTTTGTCGATGAGTACAAAATTACAACTTCCTTCCAATTTAGGTTTCAAATATCGGGGTTATTTGCTTGTCAAGCCTTTCGCACAATTTAGAGCCTATTTAAAACCATCACCATCCACGGCAGCAACATCCCGTATATTTTTTAAGTATGTTTGTGACAGTCCGCATGAAATTCCCTTAAAATGGTAACATTTCAAATGTAATACCCTACAAAAGTGGGCGTGGCAGACGATTTCTTTGTTCAAAAAACCCTATCGAATGACATGTCGTTGGAAAGGGCTGTTGACGCTTAGTACAAAATCACTACTCCTTTCAAATTTAGCTTTAAAATCTCAAAGAATTTCACAAGCTCATAGCTCCTTCAAGGCAACTCATCCCGTACATCTGAAATGCAATGCTTAGCACATATATTCACCGGATGCATCACCACCACCAACCACTGCCACACATCACAAGTGCCCTCTAGTCACATGCAATGCATCTCTCTTTAAGCCGCCCACATTTATACTGTGTCAACTTTGAATCAATAACACCTGTCACCGTAGAATTCTATGCCTTCGCTCACATGCAACTGCACTCAAGTGCGGAGGCATTTTGCTTTCTCAGTTACGTTCAACTATGTAACTATAACAGTTTAGGTATCATGTTCATGCTGGCAATTCACACTCTTACTTCCCTTACCAACTCGAGGGTGAATCTGAATAGACAAATCTCCAGCCAACACTTGACTCCGCGTGTATTTCTCAACACTGAATCTAAAACTTAAGTTTTGACTTATACATCGCGCATCAGACAACAATGCAGAGAGAAAAAGTCTCACGTGGCATCCGCTGAATCGACCGTACGTACATGAGATATCAGATACGATTGAAACTCATTTGAATTCGTATCTGGGTTTGTTGCATCATCATTATCACGACGACGACGACGACGACAACGTTGGTCTACCTGATCGGATTGAGTTTCATGGATGATATTAATGCCTCCCGCTTCTATTTGAGTCAGGCAAGATCCCAATGCGTGCCTACAGTTTGAGAGTAGTTTTTTTACCGAGTGCAAATTTCAATTCGATTAGCACCAGCTGAGATGCAGGAGAACATTTTTAAGCGACGGAGCATCCACCTCCGTGTGTGTTTCTCTTCCCCCATTCTCTACCGGGTTAATTGTTTTCAGTTTAGAACTTTCCTCAAATGCCAGAGAATACCGCAAGTATCTACCTAGATGTGGACAGGTGCTCTAAACATAAGAGAGATACTGCAACGAGGAAAAAGAACTCAACCAACTGGTAGTAGCGTTTTTTGTCCTTTCGGATGAATTGATCATTAGATTGTATCACGTGCCACATGTTGTTGTCTCCAGTAGGATATACACTCGTATATGGCAAAAAAGAACCAGCAACAGAATCCTCTTTGCCTCTTGTGTGCGGCTAATAACAGAAAATGTACAAAGGATATAATGTTGCATCCGATACGGTTTATATAGGTAGATAATGGAAAACACTGTCTCTGCAGGACTCCGGTGTATCACGTTTAAGTGGTCTAAAGGATGAGGCATCACCATAAACCTCTAATGCAAACTACACAAGTTCCAGTAACTAGAAGGCCTATTATCTTGGAATTTGGCCGTTTGCAAAACTTGGTTAGTACTTAGTGTTTGGCTAAGGACTTTTTGGTGTTGTTACATCCTCTGCTCTTCGTGTATGCAGTGTTTTAGGGGTCCGAGAGCTTACAACCAGATGCACTCTGTGTGTTCGAGTGCTTACATTATTCGAGTATACCTACAACCTACATACATTTATGATTACAATATTATGGGATCTGCTCGAGTGGAGATGCTTTATTCAGACAAAGGCAGTCAGAGTAAAGTGCTGACCACTATATATACCATTATGAGGCAATAACGACTTTTGATTGCGCCTTTGAAGTGCACGAACTGTCAACAAGACCCCTGCAGCTGACCCCAAGATTCCAAACATCAACACACTCCGCCGCCTGCCACACTGAAACAATTAAAAACAGTTTACCTTGCGCTTCATTGTTTAACTGCGGTTATTCTTCCCCAGAAGACACGTGGACAAACACTATACTATGAAAACCCACCGACATCACGTATCGATTATAAACGCGGCTTAAATTATCAACACACCATTAGATACGACTCATCACAAATCAAAAGTCAATAGCACAGGAAGTCGGCTAAGAAATTGAATAATAATCAGGCAACTGGTTAGTGGATGGTGTTAGAGGCACACACTCAAACACAGACAGACCGTTGTGTACACAAAATTTACGTAGAGTGGAAGTGGAATAATCTTTACCCCAAAATTGGCCAATGGATGCCGTTTCGGACAGTCATATGTTTTACGGTGTCGTTCAATATTTGCGCACACACAAAATAAAAGACCAAATTAAGTGAACTTGTTTGCTTATTATTACTACCAACCCGGTTGGCTATAGTTTGAGTCATAGAAGATTGACCAAATGCTAAAGTGTCACTATAATGATATTCTGTATACTAAGATGCCGAGCAAGTTAATTAAGGCTTTGGCGATGCCCACTGGAGATGGGTGTATTAGGCAGTGTGTTGTTGTGTCCTAGGCCATAAATGGACTTAAAAGTCATGGACAGTGCCAATTTAGAAATTTTTGTTTTGTTTTTATGTTCTGTGTGTGCATAAATAAAACGCTTCCAATGACATTCTATCATTAATTAAATTTTATATCATTTATGATGAATAATTTTACCGCCGCCAGTCGACTCGTAAATGGTTTAATGGTGTCAGAGAAGCGGCGATGATGACGATTGTTGGTTAAAGCCACGCATTCCTACGCATAGCGTTTTCTGACGCAAGGCCAATAGCTTGGCATAGAGTATCATCTGCAAAAACAATTAGATCGAGGAGACCGACGAAATGACCAGTAAATAGATTGGCCTCTATCACTTGGTGGTGTTCAGAGGGGCATACCTATACTCATGTGAACCATCCGATAAATTTTTTCAAGGCAGAGAGCTTAAGGAGATAGCAGCCGAGTTACAGGTCCAAGGAACGCTTCATGAGATGGAGGCTGGGTTGCAGGTCCAAAGAACTAGCTACAGCAACTGGCAGGGGAGTACAATTTCCTCCGCACTTTTGAAATGCAATGACGGTTATAACTCTCGAAGCGAGAAATATAGGACAATCCAGATCAATGATGCGGTGGTTATGATCAACAGCCTGATGAGAAGCAATGTCTTTAACATCACAAATGGTCGAAATTGCATTGATCTACTGGCAAACCGGAAACAAGAAATCACACACATTATCTGAGCTCAAGTAGGATTATCCACAGTAGCAAAGCACTCCCCAAAAGCAATTTAATATTTTTTTTTATCAGCAAAACTGTCCTGCTGATTGGGACAACTGCATTCAGAATCAATAACTAGTTATGTATGGAAGTTAAAGTCACACAAGTTACATAAGAAACGAGTTTTTGGTGTGACAGCCGGCTTTGAAAATCAATCTGAATTTATTGACTAACATTTGGATAATCCAATCAACGCTCAGCTTAGGTTGGCATAGACAGCTACACTTTTAATTAGTAGCTATAACTCGTTAGATATACTGCATCTAATAAAGTTCACACAAACACAATCAATCAAGACTGTGGACTGCTTTTCGCAATGAACACCGCATCCGGTCTAGGGTTTTGTTTGGAGTTCCCATGTCGTGATCAATAAAAAAAAAATAAAAACAAACTGACCTTATGATTGTAATCAGGCCGCGTATTTTGTCAGGCTTTTATTATTTATTATGATCGTTGTGTCTTTGGTTTTACTGTCATTTGTGCCAGATGAAGAGATTTTACTATACCGCCAGTAAAATAGAAAGTTCACAGCTCATCGAGTAAAGTCGGCAGCCCTAATTTTGCATAATGTTTTTATACCTATAATATTGTTAAAGATAAAAGATTTTGAAGTATTGCAGTCAAAATTAAACAACTATTCGTGAAGGCTGTGCTGACGAATATATCAATTTAATTTCCTAGTAGTGTTTTGCCAACTACAGTCGAAGGCCTAGAAGTGTAACATCAACCGGCTATTGAAATAATTAAATTTTAAACTGGTTATTCTGGAAACATTATGTGGTTTTAAGTAAAATATCAGATTTATGTCAGCCGAAATTGTAAAAGAAAAAAAAGAACACTGACTTTGCAGCATTATTTTTATGACACCGAGCCATTTATGATATTAAACGATGGAATTTTATCCGGTCCCGTCTGTATTGCGCATTCCCAAGGAGTCGTTTAACTTCATATTTTCCACATCTGCTTACTACCATTTATTATTTATTTATTATCGTTTAAAAAATCAATCATCTGCAGACAAGCCTAAATTTATTATTAAGAAATTAAATGGAAAATAAAAAAAATCATGGTTTATTAAACGCAGACTTTCAATATCGAACATTTTCAATAAAACTTCCCATTGTGACCTATGAAATATTTAAGCAGGGGGTAGAAACGCGTATAAAGAGCTAAATACGTTTTCAATTTCCACCTCAAATTGTACGAATTCACAATGTAAGACTTTGCCTAAAAGTTTCTATTCTGATCTACAAAAATAAATGAGGTCGCTTTTTTTATACAAGCTAGCATAAGATAATTCAAAGAAGGTAGAACTTGACTTACTAATAATCATTTTTACTGTCTAAGCATAAGCAAATAGTTGCGGCAACATGTCCTTAAAAGCACCTATCTTCTGGGATCACTCGGTCTTGTGAGGTTTTTTATTTTTTGGGACGTAAGAAAGGGACCTACAATTTCATCCAAGCTCCGAACGGCAGAGTTCTGAAATTCTGAAACTCTTAGATATTTAAGCCAGACGTTTTAGTCTAAATTTTAATAATTCACAATGGTGAAATTTTCTGCATAAAAATATTTCTTGTGTTTTAAAAAATAAGGTGAGAATTGGAAGTTATTATTCCTACGTACTACCAAAAGCGCCGTATAAATAAAAAAAAAATAATTTCGACTTTAAATTTAAGTAGTTCACAATGGCTATACAATTTTCGCAATTGTGAGCTTCCGTAAATGTAACGTCGGCACTTAAATTTACTACCAATATTTAAAAAAATTAACAATGTGGTCATTGCCAAACAAAATTCGTCAAGTGTCGATTGCCCAATTATTTTATGACACTATCGTACTGTAAAAAAAAAGTCTGGCTTCGAGTAATTACCAACTAAATACGTTAGCTATAACTTTCGGATTTTCTTTAGCTTGGGAATTGCTAGAGGGCCTTACCAGCATTGCCGTTTGGCCCAGACTCTTTGAAAAATGATCAAAATGGCCCCTTTTTCAGTTAAAGTAATATTTTATTATTTATTGAACGAAAAATAATGGAATATTTTGAAAGGAAGTGTATCGTAATGAATAAATTATTTTTTGGTTCAAAATAAAAATGTCCTTGTTGCTCTGTTCTTTTTTTGCTTTATTAGTATTTTTTGTGGAGGGCCGCTGCGCCTAACTTATAAGCATTTTTAAACTTTAAAAATATTTTGTAGGTCACAATGGATAATTTTATATTGAAAATTTCCCCTTTGTGAATTGGTAAAATCTAGCCTTGACTCTTGATATGATTATAAGTATCGCCCAGATTCTTTAGGAGCAATTCAGTGTTATTAAAGCTTCCAATTAGACAAGCCTTTTTTAAACACCCAAACACACATTTGTAATGAAATTATCCAAAGACAATTCGGCGCAATTGACACACGGGCTTAGTGTAGCAATTTTGCTTTAATTAATTGCCCTGGGATCGCGATGGGCACTTTTGGTGCCCGGTGCTGTATTAGACCATACTTAGTTTTCAAAGATTTCCGCTGAAATCGCCACAGTCAGAAATTCTAAAATTTTGACTTCCGATGGGTCTGTCCGAGGCAGGGCTGTCCGAATACCCAATTTGTAGTTTTGAACTCGTAGACTTGGAGTTTTGTTCCGCTTCTAAAAGTCACATCTTTTCCCTAAATGAAGTCTCATTCCCAATTTTACTTAACAATTTTACAATTTCTTAACTGGCAGGAAAAGTCACATGTTTAATATAGACAAAGATAATTCAGTTGTCAAACTTTTATAGTTTTCTATGGTGTGTGATCTACGAAAACCGTTCTTTTATTTGTCGCATACTTCATAAGAATGTTTTGAAATCGTGCCGTTATCGATATGAAAAAAAAAAAAAAAAGAATTAAATTATCCCATCACTTCGCAACTAAAACAGTTTTGGTTTTAATACTTTGATTGAGAGGTTTTGGTTCCCATAAGGTTTCCGTAAAGCACTCAGACGAAGCACACATTTTATCGTAGCTCGGACTTCTGGTTAATGTTCAGTTTATGTGATTCAGGAAAACTAAGAAACTTTATATATTTACTTATCAGTATTCGGCTGATAGTTCCCAAAAAAGTTCCGCAAATTTTTAAATGTATAGGGAAGTTTCAGCTTGCATTCTATTTCAATAAAGCTGTTCTCTTTAAACTCCTCACTGAACCTACAAATAGATCAAATACGAATCGTTGTTTTAACATGCTACACGTTTTTAGTCGTACAGATTGCGGCGCCATTTTAAAACCGATTTTAATGAAGTATGGACCAAATGAAAGATAAGTTCCCGTAGGCGAATTCCCACATTAATATCTATTATTTTATCACAATTTTTCCATAGAATATAAGCGCTGGGTTTTTCTAGTTAAATTTTATGGCGCGCACAAATTGATTAGTTTTTTGAAAACAGTGTAAACTCTTAATTTTTTAACAAATTAATGTGACTACTTTTAGCTATCTGTACTGCCATTTTCCAACTCGAATGCCTTTGAACTTGTCGAAATGAGGGGACTGGAACTAAATATGACTCAAAGCCAAGTTTTTTTTCTTTTCAAGTTGACTTTTCTCGCTAGGACACCGTGTGTAGAGTAGGCATTAATCAAATATTCAAAAGCCACACTTTCACATACAAAATGGTCTAAAAATAGGGTTTAAAACTACAAAAGTTCGCAACTTACCACAGTCTAAGGCCCCCTCCCCAAACACCTTTTTGTCAAAAGCTCTATTCATCTAATTTGCACAAAGTTCCCACAAAACTTCCTGGTTTGCAATGCACCCCATCGCAACTGTAGATATCAATAACGATGATAAGCCAACTCAATCATATTGTTATCACCACAATATGCATGCGCTCCATTTAATTATATAGCTACTGCTAATATATTATTAATTAAAATGAAAATAAATAGATTTCTGTACGACCACACTCAGTATCTCATTATAAATCAGTATTCGTTAACTGTAACCAATTTCTAAATAAATTCATTTGTTACCCTTAACCGCCATTAAAATTTAATTTCCATTATAACACACACACATACCATCCCATTCCATACCCTTTTCAATTTCTATTATCCACTAATTATACTTGATTCACATTCATATTGAAAACTGAAGGGAGCACTCAGCTATTTTCCCACAATGATAGCTACTTGTGTAATTAAATAAACGCAAACTGAAACCAACCCACTCGCCCGGAGGTTTTAGCCCGCATTTTCCATTTCCAATGTTTTATGTATATCTTGGAAATCGAATCCTTCGCTTCCTCGCTTCCCAACCTATCCTCAGAATATGGTAGATATGTATTTGTGGGTACTGTGCATTTCCAATTGCTAATTGTTTAATTGGAAAATCTTGTACCAAATGCAACCACTACCACATCAATACAATCCACAGCGACTATAATCGACAGTTCAATTTAATTGACATCTAGATCTATTGAATATTTACTGTCACCCACACAAATGCGCTCAATTATTGTTTGTGTTATGCTTATGATATTAGGTACATACTTAGTAGTTGCCTCCCCCTAAGTCGCTGTGTAATATCGAATCTATCGATTACAAAGAACTGAGGGAGTGCAGCAGGAGAGTCCGTTTTTTCTCTTCGGTTTTATTTTTTAATCCATTAAAATATGTTTCATGAGTCTAATTACCCCCATGATAAAATAATTGCGCGAGATGGTGAGTGCGATTCAGCCCATGGATTTAATTAAAATTAATGTGTAAACAAAATGCAATTAAATAAATCGAAAACAGAAACAGAAACAGACACACACACACGAAGAAATAAATAAATCATTCATTATTTCATACAGATACGGGAGAGGGGAGGGATACACTATTTTTTCATGTCCCTCAAAGCGAAATCAATCAGTCAAGCTTGTAAGACGACAACGCGCCGACACAGCGACCTAGTGTATCATTTTAGATAACAAAGCAACTTGCGGAACGTATCTACAGTAAGAACGAACAAAAATAGTCCACATATAGAGTAAGTGTGGTTATCTATCTGTTTGGGTATGTTTTCCGGGGCTCATTGTCAATTAGAAATGTGAAAAAGGTGTCAGTCGAAGTAGATACTTACACTTTTCCTGCCGACTTATGAGCTGTTGTTATTTTTACACCAAGTGATGATGAGTTTGACATTTGACTTGGGTATATACAGGTTTGAAACCTTTCGGCGGCAGTGCCACCTTTGGTTCTATGCGACTCACACGAAATATGTAAAACACTTAAAGTGCTCATAAAATAAGTAGGTAAGTAAATTCAATGGCCATTGTTGGGTAATAACTTTTTGCATTTACAAAAAGCGTGCGGTTTACTCATTGAGGCAAGTGATGTGGTTTTGCTCTGGGAAGGGCTGTTGCGTTGACTTGACAACACGTATGTGTTGGTATTGCCTTTGTTTGAAAGTTTTTAACTATTTTGAATGACATTTCATTTAATGGTGCGGTTTTTAGGTGTCGTCATCTACAAAAGATGGTCCAGCACATCCACAACTTAAAATCAAGTGCATTTGATTTGGAGCTTGTACAAAAGCAGCAATGAACTAATTTTATTTTAGTTTGGAATTGCCGGAAATCTCTTAAAACAAATATCTGCCAGGACCAAAACGTCTTCCAAGTTTAGATTGAAAAGAAGGCCGCAATTTCCATAGGTCAAAAATCATTTCAAAAAATATATTTATTCACCTTTTATGTACGTAGATAAATAGTAGATACGTAGATTAAATCGAATTGTAAATATCGATACGTCAGTTGTTGTTAAGATCCACAAATTACTTGGAGTAATTATTTACAATTGTTTAAAGCCCATACAAAGTTAACAGAAAAAAGCTGCTGTTGATGAGAAGTTCAGCACACCTATTTCGTTATCGACTTCAAGCATTGTCTGGGCGGTTTGATAATAATAATCCATTGTAATGAGATCATTCTTAGCGTGCAAACAAAGGCCGCCCACTCATTCCTATATGTGTTTGACTGAAAAGGCAGTTAATTTTGTTAAATAATTGTTTCCACTTAAAATGAAGAGGAAAAAAGAAAACCTGGTTTTGAACTTGGAATCTTTATTAGCCGGATTTCTTCCGCCAAGGAGCAAAAGTAATAGAAACCACTGAAATTGTTCCGAGAGGTATTATAACGCGAGGGGAATTCTTATGATTGATCAAACCTTTCTGAGGCGGAAGCAGGTGGTACAATAGACCAAAAGCTCGCATTACAACAATCGGTTTAAAGTGATTGAAAAGTATAACTAAAAGAAATCTAACATCATCACGATAATTAAAGAATGTACCTAAAAGATTGGGATGACGGAAATGGAATGCCCAAACAAGGATACCACTCTTACGCAGTGATGGCGACATTTTTAATTTTTCAATCCCGTAAATGGTCCGCGCTAAGTGATGTGGCAATTCGTTTCGAGCTCAATAAACATCGCTGAGATTCATGGAGATTGTCTTAAACAGGCAATAAAATCTTTGTTCGATTGTAAGACTTATTGCAGGAAGGTATTCTTTTCGCTGACATCGCTCTCCTCGCATTATTATTAAGAATGGGATCATCGCCAGAATTATTTTACCGAAAGAAGTCGTTAGAAATCTGTCTTTTGTCGAATGAAATATTTTTAAAACTATAAAGTCCATCAATATCTGTTTAAGCTTTGCAAATCCAAGCAGTCCCCTTGCCATTAACATTTGTGACGAAATTGTTTAGAATAAGTTTAGGAAAGTGTCAAAATAGGACCAAAATACACTTAAGTTCAAACAAACACCTGCTATAAAAAGGACATCTTTCTAGTACAAAGATGCAAGTTTCAGCACCCGGACTTGAACACCCTGAGGTCAAAACAGACAACGATGCATACTACGAGTATGAATCCAGGAAGACAGACACAATTTATGTAAAATAGATTTAAGAAATAAACTTGTTGAGCCAAGACATTTAGATATTTATTATTCACCACCATTTGTTACCTAGCCTTAAGCCAAATTGTGTATACAAAAAGTTTAATAAAAGCAGATGCAAGATATGTATTTCGGCTCAATTTTGACACTTTCTTAAGCCTTTAGCGCAATTTCGTCACAAAAATAATAATAGCAAGGGGAGTCACAGTAGGTATTCGGGTATAGTCAAACGAAACAACCAATTCTGTATGTTTTAAGACGTCAGACGAAGACATTCTGGATGCAATAATAGCTTAAATATAGCTTAAACTGCTAAACAGAACTGCCGGCTTACCTGCATAACGTTTTTAGGTAGTCGGAGACAAATTTGTGACAGCACAAAGCAATTTCTTTTCATAAAACAGAGACCTTTGGTACGACAAAAAAAGGCTAAAAGGATGTGAGGAACTATTATATATCTTGGTCGACTTTATGTACCCATTTGAGAACATTCTTCGAAGGTCTCGAGAAGTAGGTACAGGGAGTATTTTTCTTCCTCTTAGCAACTACATGAACGTACTATGCATGAGGCAATATCCAAGTGCCTAGAAGTAAACTGCAATCCAATTAAGCCCAAGACTGAATTCTTCCTAATTGCACTCTTAAGAATGAAATATAGTCAAAAAAAAATCTAGGCTTAATTGTCTTCTTGACAATGAATTAAAATCAAAAATATTCCGGCTTCAATCAATTGCATTGCACATTATTTCATGGCACCATGACACGTACTACATCCGAATGGTGAACCTTAAGTTTGACGATAAATTTTGTTTACTATTGTGACTTCTTCCACTTTTAGGTCATTATGTTCTTTACATTTAGTTTTTACCAAACCAATTTAAGCTTCCAATCAATTAAGTCGAACAGGATTTTCAAGTTAAATACCAATTTAGAGCTTACAGAAGCTGACAAAACTTTAGTCCATCTTTAACAAAAATAAGTCAATAAGTACCTAATACCATATTATCCTAGGTTCTCCCAACAATTCGTTTGTGTGCATATTTTTTCGTCGAATAAAAGGGATATACACCTTTGTTCCAAATTCGTAAGCATTTCCAGGACAGTTGTCAGAAATTCGAGACAGTTGGCACATTAAGGTGAAGGTTTTGTTTTTGCGAGGATGGAACCTGAGACCACTTGCTTATAACCAGCGCACTACTTCAGTCCACGAAATTTTCAAACAGCTCTTGCTGACAAAAAGACTGATAAGTGTAAGTGCTTCAGAAGTTGGAATTAATCAAGCATGTGTGAATTATAGAAGTAGTTAAAGAGGTGACAAAAATTGTTAATATTGGCTGGTGTTTGATAGGACTATCATCTCATAAGTCTTAGTGCCTGAAGTCTGAGTAATAATTTTTTGGAACTAAACAAATTAATAAATTTAATAAGGTTTGTTCCACAGATGTGACAATGATGGTGTTTTCTAGGCATTATTTTTTGAAGCTTAGTACCTATCCTGCTCACACTAAATTTTAGCATCCCTAATCTCCTCTTTGTTTCTCCATGCCAAAGATAAATGGTTGCTAAGTTATTAGCATCATTATTATTATTTTCTTAGACAAAATTTGTGTCCGATTTAATGAACCACACATTTATTTCGCGAGCTACACGAGCGTCATCGGATGAGCAGAGATTTTCTGTGGCCCAGGATACTTCTTTGCTAATCTGCCTCGATAAATTGTAGGCATTTTTATAAGGGAGATGAAATTAAGCAGAATTTAGTGTTAAAAAAAAAATGTTTTAGTTATAAATGGAATCACAACTGTCATGAAATGAAGTGAAATAATAATGGAGACGTACTGCACGTTTTCAGTGGGGATAATATAAAACAAAAGCTTTTAGTTCGGGAATATAAAGCAATCAAACGTGGACGGAATATACGGATTTTTATGACAATTTAAACGAATGCTCCCCAGAAACGACTTGTCTCTTTTTTAATGTCAAATATTTTTTTTTTTTTTTTAATTTATAATATTTAAGTGCGCTCTTTGCTATATACCTCAACTACAGCTTAGGCCCATTTGAATCAAACTTCGTAAACAGGCGATATTGGATTTTTCAATAAAGTTTCAAGTGCTTTTGGGCCTTACATCTGTGTTTGCACTCACCTGCAGACTAAACGGCTAAGGACCATTTGCTGATTCATAACTCGATGATGCAATCTAAGTCTATGCCGAACGTGGTATTCATGTAGAACTTAAATTATTATGAATCGTATCAGCATACGAGCCTAAGTGAATTCTCATCAAGTTGTCTAACCGAAAAGGTTCACACTTCAAGGCGAAGTTTGAGCTATGAGTATCAAGAAAATTTAAATACTGGTAAGTTATTACTTTCGAACCAAACTGAACAGCCCTGAGACTTAGAAATATAATTCAGAAGCAAGTGACAAGAGACCCAGCTGTGCATAATTTTTGTTTTAAAATGAAAGAGTACACTTTGTTGTTCCCAACGTATACGAGTACCTAATCTTTTAATCAAAATTGCTTTAGACCATAAATCTGATATAGTTAGAATTGGCTATCGATGCAGAAATGCATCCAAAATTACTTAACACTTTTGGCAGTGTTTAGCAGAAGTTTTTGGACTTTATGATGGGAGCTTGGAACTTGTTATTTGCATTAAATTGTACAAGCTGAAAATAGTTGCAGCTAATTGCTTATTCCAGTAGAACTTTTTAGTTACTTCCTGGTCTTTAATTTTTTATTTATATTTATGTGAGAAAATATTATTTTAACAACAAACGTTCTTATCATTTTTTTGACTATCCCCATGCACAATACATGTAAATGTAAACAGAACAATTTCAGTATAAAATAATTCAAAAAAAGGTCTCTGAATAACTTTAGCCGAGCTCATAAATTTGTTTATCAACTTTTTTTACCATTTACTTTGGGCCTTGCCAACAAATATTTTTAGTCCCGATTAAATACAATTTGTGTGATTAAATTTATACAATTCAAAAAAGCTCCATTTCCACACAAATTTTGCAATTGTGAGCTTCCGAAAATTTAAAGTCCAGACTAAAATTTCAACTTTTTTTAGAAATTGTTCGTTTATCCCTGTACAGTGATATCGTATATTAATATAATGATTAAAGGCCAAAGAGGCGTCAAAACTGAGAAAGAAAGACAGTAGGAAAATTGACATAACAACTTTACATTTGACTACGGCTTAATTTCATCCAACAACCGAGGTAAGACTTTCTCAGATAAGTAATGTAATTTACAGCAATTTAAGTAAAATAAAAAATCTAATTTTAAAAATCTCTACAAACTGGGTTAAAAACCACTCCCGGGACTTAATCGCTACACCAAAAGAAGTCTTTGACAGCAAAAATCGGTTAGTCTCCAAAATCAGCCGCATAGTAGGTAGAATGCTCTAAAATGTTCAAAAAACCTCCACAGATTTTTCCTTAAAAGCAATTTTTGAATAAAATCCAAATTACCTACCATATAATTAGCTGATTTACAGGCATTTATTTTTTCTGTTTTAAGACGGCTACAAATCCGGAATCTTTGAAAGGCAGTAACTATATAGTAGTTAGTATCCAAATGATGAAACTATTTGCTGTATTTGTTTAATTTGAAAACATTTCTTAATTTCTTTTTTTTTCAGATTATATCACTTTTTTACAAAAATATTTTTTTCCACTTTTCACTTTTCAATTAATTTTTTGTTTTGATAATTTTTTTTATATTTAATATTTTATCACAATTTTTTTTTTTAAATCAAATACTTTATCACTTTTTTGAATAGAATTTTATTTAACACAATCTAAATTTTTTTTATTTTATCTATATTTAGGAAAAATTCTGAAAAAGACATACAAAATTAAAAAAAAAATAATTCGGGTGAGATATACACGAATGAGACCAAAAACCAAATGTGCAACCGACGAGACGCGAAGAATAGATTTAAAAAAAATTATCTCCACGAACGAAATTTCCTCAGCTTACTTCGTGCGGCTTAGATTGGCTGGAGGAAAAAAAATCACAAAGCCGTGTCTTTTGGCTGAGAAATGTTTTCATTCCGTTAACCAGGTTCAAATTGAAAATGGTGTAGGTGAAACTAGCACAAAACTGCGGGCAAGTCCAGGTAAAACGCGATCACCGCCTAGGTACGACTGTTCGGTTCGGTTGCGCCTTAAAGAACCAAAAGGCCAAAACCAACTGAATTAGCAAAAAATACAAAAAATACACGACGACGAGGAGTACAAACAAAATTGAGAGCCACACTGAACACTGAACCAAAGGAAAAACTAAAACAGTTAGCATGAGAAAGGAAAACGATTTTCCACGGGGGGGTGAGGAGGAGGAAGGAGGTGGGTCGGCAGGTAGGTCGGCTGGTCTCTAGTTGGACTTTGGGTTGAGTTTTTGGGTTTGGTATTTTGGACTTATGGTAGGGGAAAGGTGAACATTAGAAGGCTCAGTTTTAATTTTTCCTTTTTTCCAAATTGGAGCGGAGCTGGCCCGCATTTTGGTTTGCTGTCGTTTTTTTTTACTTTTCGCTGCAAGCATTCCTTCTACTATGGCGAAGGAAAAGCTGCGAGTACGAGGTGCGGAGCGCGGAAAATAGGCGCCGAATGAATATTTTTTCGCACGCGATCTCCAAAGAAAGTTGATAATTACAGTTTTGGTCGACTTTGAAAAATTGATAATAAAAATTTAGGTATTTACGTTTGGAAACAAAACAACGGAAACAACGACGAGACCACTCAACGGGAAACGGATGATTTTATATGTTCTGCAAAGGTACTGTTTTTTTTTCTTTTCTAATTTAGATACTTTGTCCGTGGTAAAATAAAAGAAGGAAAAACTATCGTGTATCTTGTTTTACTATTCACCGCACGAGCTAAACGAGTTCGTATCTGGCATTAGACTGACACACAACGGACGGGCTCTGGTCGGTCGGTGTTGTTTCTGATTCTGGCCTCTGGTGTATATTTTCCACTCACACTCATGATTTGCGCCCAACGAAAAACGGCTGCTTGGTTGGTGTTGGTTTGGATTGGAATCATATCGTATGCCGACGACGACGGGTAGTTTGGTGGTGCAGTGAATTTGTAAGGAAAGGCACGTCACCGTCACGTTCATGTGCTCAGTTCATGGTGTGCTCGCCTGAACGGGGGTAAGTGGAAGATGGAGAAAACCACAACAAACTCGGCGTTGAGTGGAAATGTGCTGACTGTTGTGAGTAGTTTCCGAGTGGATTCCAAGAATCTGGATAACAAAATAATTGCGGTTGTGCTGCTGTTGAGTGGGAAATGCGAAATTATTCTGGCGCGACAAGTGGTAGAGGTTGTGGACGGCTGCAAAGCGACAAAGCTGCAGATTGCTGAGTGAGATGTTTTTGAGATTGTATGTGCAGCTATGTGGATGTGGGTGGCCGGCAAAAAATCCAAATACAGTAAAAGAGGAGATAGGACAAGTGGTTTAGAATTTAGAGGGGGTGGGACATTTTTGTGAAATCATGTAGGACTAAGAACTCGATATTATCGTTTACGGCTGTTGGACTGTTTGACTGTTCTAGCTTCTAGGACTTCATATCCCAACCCAAATGACGCAAACATTATCAGAGGCCTTGCAAATCGTAAAGCGTTTACCAATCGACTATAACCTTGTGCTTTTATAGAGCCTGCATTGCATTTCCAACGTTGTCAGACGATCGTTCGTCAAGTCACACTGTCTCAGTGTAGCAAATATCATGGGAGATATTATGAATACTCGAATGTGGCACCCCGATTGACACGGACAAATCTGAACTGATCTGTAAAGGAAGACCGTCAGAGGGGCCAGAGTTAGGTCGGCAGCCAACTGCCGCAACATAAAATAAACCTGCCTGACGGATCCTCACTCTCAACCACAAACAATATAAAGTATCTTGGAGTCACCTTCAACGAGCGACTTAGATTCAACCCACAACTGAACGCTCAGGAAAACATCACTTGCATTTAACCGAGTTAACCCGCTGACAAAGAAGAAAAATGGACTAAGTAGAAGAACAAAACTGCTGCTATACAAATAACTCATAAGACGGATTCCCCATCTGGGTTACCGTCTCCAAGACATACATGAGGAAACCAGGAGTATTCGAAAGAAAACTCCTGCGGAAATGCACAGGACTGCACTACGATCCAATCCGGAAGAAAAACGTCAGAAGTTCAAGACTCTACGAAGAAGCCAAAATCTTACCACTGGAAAAGTATATGGTCACACTTTTCCAGAAAATTCTCGGGAACACCTCTAGTCATCCAAATCCACTAGTCCGAAGGATTGCGGACCTGCCACACATCGCAGAGCATCGGTACCTTCATGTTCTAGCTCTGCTTAACGAGGAGTTATTCCCAAGCCACACAGACAGTACAGAACTGCCCTTCTACGAAAACCAGATGACTAACCACCCCAAAACGACAAGAACATCAACACTCGGACTTGAACACCCTGTGACCGACCCAGACAACGATACCTACTACGAGTATGAATCCGAGAAGACGCAATTTATGTAAAATAGATTAAAGAAAACAAACATTGTAAACCAATGGGCCTCTGTTGTTGAGCCAACGCATTTAAATGTTTATTATTCACCACCATTTGTTACCTAGCCTTAAGTCAAATTGTGTATACAAAAAGTTTAATAAAAGCAAATGTAATGTAAATGGCCCTATCCCTATCTCCATGAGGATCCACATTTGTCGTACGACCTCTTAAGGAACCACGCTTGTAAAATCTTCCTGTGTCTTATGAGCACAGTTGTTGTTAAGTATTAAATTGTAACTGTACGACTCTAGTAACTTTATAATAAGTGAATCGTTGAATAAAAAGTACCTCACCAGAGTTTGGTGTGTTTTTTGGACAAATCCTGGATCCGGCGAGCTAAACTCTCGATAGCGCAATCCATTCACCGTAACTGTTGATCCAACCTCATATTCGAAAAAGTAAGGTCCAATGACCCCGCCGGACCATAAACCGCACCAAACAGTCACACGTTGAGGATTGAGAGGCTTCTCAACAATAACTCTTGGGTTTTCCGAGCCCCAGATGCGACAATTTTTCCACCAATTTCTGTATTGCGGTCCGACAAGGTGCTTGACGACGACCAAAAAATGCTTTAATTTTGCGAACGGTGACTGCAAGATTTTCCCCATTTTTGTAGTGAATTTTAATAATTTCAATGCGGTGTTGAAGCGTGTATCGTTCCATTTTTAATAATGGCGTAGTTTCTACTTGTCAAATGTCAAAGAATAAAAGCTTCAAAAGTGACAGCTACCGAAATAGCGGGTTCACAATAACACCTCTTATTGGAAAACCCTTTATAAACATCGTTTTTAGAAAAAACATATTGGTTGCCAAGGATTTAAAAACAGTCTCTGATGGGGCTTTAAATTCAAGCTATTGGATCTGCAAGATCCACCTACCCCATCTTACTTTATGCCAGACAGAAATTTGAATATTTTAGCCGTCTCTGTGGAAGCCCAACCTGATTTGATGAAATATTTATAGATACCGAAAACCGAAGTGAAGAACTGTCGATTTAAGAAAAAAGTCCAGCAATACCCACTCAGATAGGTATGAAGGAAATACAACGTCACTTGGTTTACATTTTTTCATATTCCTAGCTTGTAACAAGAGGCATAGACATACAACGAAAAAACATGTATGTGACGTTTTCTTGTCTTAACGATCCGCCACAAGTGCTTTGCCTTTTCGCCTACTCTGCGTACATACGTCACAAAATGAGATCTATCTTATAATGAATGTTTAAATACACTTCGGTTCAGAGAAGCTGTCAAATTTGACCAAAAAATTAAGAAATCGCGTAACCCTGTTTGTCTTTGATTCATTAGTGGTTATCTGACAGATGGCTGAAAGAATGTAAAAACACAACTGGCGCCGCATACGATAGATATGTACGAAAATTCCCACTGCCAACCGAAAAATAAAATCCGGTCACCAGAATTTCGAACAAAACCAAATTCAAAATTTTGAGACGCGCCATAATTTCTCAAAAGTGTATAGGTACCTATCACAAGGACACAAAACAACTGAGTAACTCTTCTATGTGCTCCTTGCCTCTGTCCCTCAGTATTGCACATTTTTCAAGTCCACTTTGGGACTTTAGCCCAACAACACCAACCACCCACACTGCTAATGGCTCCTCCATACTGTAAACTCTCCAATCGGAAGAGCAAAAATCACAGCCGCTACCATGTGGTGCATCCGAAGCGTGTGCAGCTATTTTCTTTGTGTGCAGTATACCACCGCACTGCCCGGCTAGAATAGCTATTCATCTTCCACAGCCTTACCATCGTTTGTGGGTTGCCGTAACTCGGTATGTACGGTTTAGAGTACCCAACTAGAACTAGGTAAGCATCGTCGTAGCTGCTGCACGTAGCTCTAGCTATATGTAATGGTTGCGAAGTTGAGATCCAAACTGGCTGGCGGCCGGCGGTAGTATACATGGACGCTGAGATTTCCGTGAATAGCAACTCCAAATGGGTGTTGTGATTATTCTTCTTTGCCCGTTATACATTTATTCTTTTTTTTTTTTTTGTTACACAGTTTATTACGCTATGATGGAACGCCGGCTTTAGGTCTCTACGGATACCTATACACAGTGTGTGTGGAACCACCCCAGTTTCGGTCGTTGCACGAAAGTTAAGACGGACAACGTTCGGGATGAAAACAAATCGCTGTTCTGCGGCAAGCCTCTGGGTTGCTCTGCTCCTCTAATGTGTATTATCACGACGCCAACGACAACGCTGAGATGGAGGGGGGAAAGATGGAGGATGCTGGCGCTGTTCGAGTGCTTAAGAGATTTCATCTTGCCTGGTACACTCTTGGTGGTGTTTGATGATTCAGTTGTTGATGCTTAGCTATAGCTGTATACGACTGGAGGTATATGGTGAAGGTGGAAATTGTGGGAAGATGGAAAATTTCCCACTGTTGGTACACATTTTAGACAGGGAGAGTGGAAAATTGTCCTCGTTATACGCAGAGGTGGAGAGAGGAAAATGTAATGTTGTCGAGAGGAGAACGAAAAGTTGTTGATTTATTCGCCCAAAAACTAAGTGAGTAAAACGGCCTGGCGCGGTGGCGGCAGCAATAATGATGACGTCGCGATGAGCACGCCATCACGGTGGCCTATTTCATGGTCATTATCTCGCGTGAAGTGTTTTTGATGAGAGTCGGGATTTTCTTTTTCTCGATAGATATAGCTATACTGGTTATTGATGGTGTTTACAAGGTTCCTTTTTCATGGAAGGAGACATTCGCCAGCATTGGGAGACACAAAGGGAGAGGGGATTAATGGTTGGGAGTAAAATGAAATTCAGGTCACTAACTGTAGTGACTTTGGGAAGACTTTTTCTGAATGACGACTTGCGTTGGAATCTATATGTTCTTTGACGCAGTGTGCCATTAGTGTTAGGATGATTCGTTTTCTTGTTTAGAAGTGGATATCTACATTTATGGCGCGTTTTTTGTCCTCAAGTCTGCTGTAGTCCAAATGGAGATTGAAAAACAAATATTCAAGTCAAATTGTCAGAATGATGAGTGAACTTGTTCGTCATGTTTTAAAGCGCATGGAAAAACTGGAGTTTAAAAGTTCACTTACATGATTTTTGGGGGCTCAACCCATTAGACACCCCACATGGCTTTAAACGTATGTTAGATTTCCGAATGCTTTAATGTGGCCCGAAAGTCGTATACCACAAGCATGGAATTTGGGAGCTCAACCGATTCAGTGGATGCCTTCCATATAGCTTCACAACAAAATAAATTTAAGAATACAAGCGTTGCTGTTCTTGTTTGTCGCAATGTGACCACAATTCTGTGATTTGTAAATAACTTAGGGGTTCAACCGGTACGATATGTACCCCACGAAAGCTTTGGATATGATATTAAAGAAAAATAAATACAAGAATCCAAGCGATTGCTCTTCTATCCCAATGTGGGCACAATTTTTTGATGTCTTGTTAACTTGGGGGTTCAACCGGTACGATAGGTACCCCACAAAAGCTTTGAACATGTAATTGAAGAAAAATAAATACAAGAATCCAAGCGATTGCTCTTCTATACCAATGTGGGCACAATTTTTTGATGTCTTATTAACTTGGGGGTTAAACCGGTACGGTATGTACCCCACGAAAACTTTGAACATGTATTTAAAGAAAAATAAATACAAGAATCCAAGCGATTGCTCTTCTATCCCAATGTGGGCACAATTTTTTGATGTCTTATTAACTTGGGGGTTCAACCGGTACGGTATGTACCCCACGAAAGCTTTGAACATGTATTTAAAGAAAAATAAATACAAGAATCCAAGCGATTGCTCTTCTATTCCAATGTGGGCACAATATTTTGATGTCTTATTAACTTGGGGGTTAAACTGGTACGGTATGTAACCCACGAAAGCTTTGAACATGTATTTAAAGAAAAATAAATACAAGAATCCAAGCGATTGCTCTTCTATCCCAATGTGGGCACAATTTTTTGATTTCTTATTGACTTGGGGGTTCAACCGGTACGATATGTACCCCACGAAAACTTTGAACATGTATTTAAAGAAAAATAAATATAAGAATCCAAGCGATTGCTCTTCTATCCCAATGTGGGCACAATTTTTTGATGTCTTATTAACTTGGGGGTTCAACCAGTACGATAGGTACCCCACGAATGCTTTGAACATGTAGGTAGCTGATGACAAATAAATATAAGAATCCAAGCGATTGCTCTTCTATCCCAATGTGGGCACAATTTTTTGATTTCTTATTGACTTGGGGGTTCAACCGGTACGATATGTACCCCACGAAAACTTTGAACATGTAGATATTTAAAGAAAAATAAATATAAGAATCCAAGCGATTGCTCTTCTATCCCAATGTGGGCACAATTTTTTGATTTCTTATTAACTTGGGGGTTCAACCGGTACGATATGTACCCCACGAAAACTTTGAACATGTATTTAAAGAAAAATAAATACAAGAATCCAAGCGATTGCTCTTCTATCCCAATGTGGGCACAATTTTTTGATGTCTTGTTAACTTGGGGGTTCAACCGGTACAATAGGTACCCCACAAAAGCTTTGAACATGTAATTGAAGAAAAATAAATACAAGAATCCAAGCGATTGCTCTGCTATTCCAATGTGGGCAAAATTATTTGGTTTCTTATTAACTTGGTGGTTCAACCGGTAAGATAGGCACCCACAAATGCTTTCAATATTTAGTTACGAGAAATTATTAATGGCTTCTTAAAATTTTAAGTGGGGATAACTAGGACCAACACGGCTAAGTTGATCCTAATTTGTGTGATGGTAAAGCGGACATACTGGAATCTACTCACAGTCAGTAAGTTTTCTTTCTTTTTCTTCTAGAAATTTTACAAAAGAAAACTGGCTTGGAGCGAAACTATCACTTGATGTCCATGTCTTCTCTTAAATTATCCAGAACTGTATGTTAATTTGGACGTCGATATAAATTTTCTACTCGTTTTCGGCAGGAACAAATTTTTCTTAGATGAGCAGAAGGAGTAGCCGAAAAAAGTCGGTCAATTCTTGCTTGCTTGAAAAATAAAATGAAGATCGCCAGTTTGTATCGAAATTTAAAATGTAAGAATGAGCCCATTTCCACCTCAATAGCTCTGTCAATACGGGCGATAATGAACCAGCAAATTAACTTTCAGTCCGATTTAATAACTCCAAGCCATGACTTAAGAGTTAGGAAGATTTTAGAAATACCTTAATTTGGGTTACTAAAAATGTGAGAGTCCCTTTGACAAGTAATCGATGGTCTTCAAAATTCTGAATTTTTGAAGGCAGTGAGTTACTTTTGGTCAACTGGTTGTACTAAATTATCGAGATTTAAGTGAATGTAAATCCAGTCTTCTTATGAAATTGTCTGAAGCCGTTTCTGGTACACTAAGGGCACGAATCACATGTAGTTCAATGCCAAAGTCACTAGGATGGGACTCTGTCTTATATATGGGTGCAGATGTGATTGGAAGTGTCTTAAACAGTGGCAAGACGAAAAAGTTCTCAATGATTTTGTGATATATATGGACTACTTATCCCCTTTTTATCACGGAGTCTTTAATGTCCGAGCCCAGCAATTGATTACAAGGACACTCCACCAAACTGATGTCATTCATATTTCCGTGCGCATCGTTTCCATCCAAAGTCATGCGAAAAGTTTAATATATATAAAAGTATATCTATTCCCCCTTAATTAAGTTGGGTAGTAAAATATTTACGTATAAGAATTAATGCAATGCGACTTCTCATCATCGCCATTAAAACATAGATTACCCTCACGAAGGTGCCTCAAATACCATAGACATCTGAGCCAGCTCGCGTGACTAGCCAAACTCATTGTGGGTTAAGTCAGAGATCCAAACTAGATTATAGCGCCAGCAAATAAAATAAAAAAAGCGGTTTGCCTCCATCTTCCGCTTACATCTATGTAACGATATAAATTTCCCACCCAAAAGGAAGCCCACAAAAATTCTGCTTAATTCAGTGCGCCGTCTAAATAGCACAAAAACAACATCATTAAGTTTAAGAGATGATCGCGCTCTCAAGTCTGAACTCTCAAGTAAATCGTTAATGACCGCCATATAGCAGGGCAGCCGGTTTCTTAGATTTTGTGAGATTATAACAGACAGTCCCGCCGCAATTAAGTATCATTCATGTCTAGGAAACCCACCTCGAGATCATTAAATAATTTATATCTTCAAAGTGACTTTGTGCTGTTTGTATCTGTACGTATGCCTGACATTACCAAAAATAGTTCAATTTGCTTATACAAACGAATCGATCAAACAATGGATATGCCATCATGCAGAGAAACTCTTTTTGTGGGGCCTGAATTTATATTCACTTTCGAAGTGAAGTATACCCTTACCTATGAGCTTAAATCACTTTTATGTTCTTTATTTGGGGGGCATTCTAACAATTTTCGTTTTTTTT
Organism: Cheilosia grossa; assembly: GCA_963082955.1. Taxonomy (NCBI): domain Eukaryota; kingdom Metazoa; phylum Arthropoda; class Insecta; order Diptera; family Syrphidae; genus Cheilosia; species Cheilosia grossa. Next base: position 9,303,499 of record OY720144.1, on the reverse strand, counting down.
CATTGCATGAGTAGCTGCTTGGTATAAGCTTAGTTATAGATGTGTATAGCAGTGGCAAGGGAATAGTTTATTATTTATTAATAACAAACAAACATTTCTACGGCAACGGAACGGCTGTAAACACCACAACAAAAAAAGAAGGTTGGATTGCTGGCAGAACGATATTATATGATAAGGGGTGGAAAAAGGATGTGGGATAGATAGTCCATATCCTTGTAGAGGACTGCAAAATGAGTTAGGGTAAAGAGACTGAACTGAGTTTATTCGAAAATTATCCTTTGAGTGATATTAATTTGTTTTTCTCAGAGAGAAAAACGAAAACTGCGCAAGTCCTGCAAAAGTGGCTCGGCAGGCATTTGTTCGGAATTTCCACTCAACTCAGGTGTTTTGTGGCATCAACTGTAGCAGGTGTACGGTGCCAGTGCTGTCGATATCAGCAGGGAGAAAAGAAAACCCATTTATTCTCACTAGAACCAGAACTAGGCGAGTTGGAATGTATGTGGAACGTAATAGTTATTTATCGAATTTTCCTTTGAATTTCCGAACTTTTTTTCTCACCCTTTTCGTCATCGAATCAGGATTCAAGGGGGATAATTTTCCATTAAAATTATAACAAATTTGACAACCCAAAGAGCCAGAATTCAGCTACAACTTCAACAGACTTATGATCCACAAATGAAAATCCGCCAAAAAATTCCTTCAAAAATTCGCCATTAGTGCTAACGCAACGCATATAGCACAGACTGACCTATACTGGCGTTGGAGTGATATGTGTGATATTGTGTCACGCCTGAGTTGCCGTTTCACCTGGCTAGCCATCTACTCCTCTTCTTCTTCTATTTTTTGTCAGTTAAAGTTGGTAAATTTTGTTTTTATTCCTCTTTGTTTGTCAGTGTTGTATTCTTTTTTTTATCTTTATTCCTACAGCGATATAGAGTTCTTCCAGAGCTTAAGTTGGTAAAGGTAGCCGATGTTCATGTACCGAAACAAAACCGGCCGAATAGAATACCCGGAATGGCTGGTGCTGGTGCAGAAAGAAAAACACACAACACGAAACATTCAAAGAGACGAACTGAGCAGACAAAAGGTAAACTAATTAGATGCCAGTCGACCAGCAGTAAAAAGAACAACAATCCAGTGGATAAGTGCAATGAAAATGGGGGAACAACCAAACCGACTTTTTAGTTCGTATGAAGCGGAAAAAGGAAGTTGTGGGTACGCACCGACAATTAAATAGAAAAGACACAAGGAAGCCGAGAAAAAAGGGAATAAAATAGCAGCGGTCACTATTCTGTAACAGTACGGTATATACTGACAACGAAGAGAGATGCCTATCGATGGTGCGTTATATGCGTGATGTAGATCCGTTGAGGTAGGGCAAATGAGCACCAGCACATGTGGTGGGTATAGTGTGATTCAACATCAGCTGGAACATAATTTATGGATTTATTGGTGGAAGCGATGCGGCGGCGTTCTGCCTGATGTGCGTGGTGGAGCACAGTTCCGTATGCACATATCCGAAAGCGTTTAATTAAAAATGTTTGTACCTATTCAAAGAATGGTTGGCTTCGTCCGTTTTGGATTTTAAATATGCAGTTGGATTTTTACTCACGTGACAATGGGGTGTCATTGACCAAATGGTCTTCATACCGTGACGATTAAGCAATGCAATTTTTGCTGCCAGCTAAATGACTTTAAGTAATTGGAGGCTAAGCTGGGTTTGAATAGAAGGGCTAATACCACAAGTAGACTCTTCGAAACTAGGACCAGTGTCAGGCCGATTTTGACGCTGCAAGGGTTTCGAATGCATTGTGCAGCAAAATGGTGGCCATTCAAAATTCTTGAAGCCCAATACGAAAAATCTGGCGGAATTTCCACTTGCGAATTGACAAAGTCCGGCGTAATTTGCACTAATTTGCTAAATCGAATTAAAGCCGAAAAAAAAAAACCGTTTGAAAGTGGAAATTATTCAAAGGCCAGCTTTTCGCAAGACAACTTTTCCCCCTATCCGAATTTGCAATCCCACCACAATGTCAACGCCCACTTTTGTACAAAACTCTTCTTAAATAACCCTTCACTTTCAGTTGGTTTTGCAGGGTTATAAAACGATCTTTACTGCCGTAACTACAAGTCGACCATGCCCACTTTAGGACTGGAGCTTTCTTTCTGCGGCACTGCGGTCCATCAAAAGCGACAACGCAGGCAAGGTAGGTGAAGAATATGCTAACAAAGCATTGAAAACCTAAGTGGCATCATAGAACTTGACTTATTTTGGGAGTAAAATAGTTCTATACATGTATATGCATGCCTATCGAAAGCCTTACGATATTGGCACCTCTAATGTAACCAACCGATAGTTCTTATCATTTTTATACATGAATTTGGAGATACTCATGGCAGTAAGTGCAATGGTCTCATCAAAATCCATTCATATGTTTCTAAACAATGCTCTTCTAAAATGGCGCCCAGCGCAGGGCCTGTTACAAAGTTTTCCTTTTATTATTTCTACTGCGGAGTTGCGGTACTTGCAAAGATAGATTCCACCACCAGTGGTTCGAATATTGTTCCCGTTGGGAACTGCAACCGTCGCAAAGAACAAAAGTCATGCGTTGGGCGCCACTTTCATGTTTTTTTTCTACAGCATTTTCTGACTTAACATCATTTAAAAAACGACCTCACTTGTACCACACGTGCATCCATGGACCCACTGAGGCCACTAAGTTCTCCAATTTATCACGCATCCTATTAATTAAGGAACATTTCCATTTTTTTTTAAACTCTCTCCCAATCAGAGGTTTCCAAAAAAGACTCTACTAAAATGACGCCCAGTGCAGGGCCTGTTACTTGCAAAGATAGATTCCACCACCAGTGGTTCGAATATTGTTCCCGTTGGGAACTGCAACCGTCGCAAAGAACAAAAGTCATGCGTTGGGCGCCACTTTCATGTTTTTTTTCTACAGCATTTTCTGACTTAACATCATTTAAAAAACGACCTCACTTGTACCACACATGCATCCATGGACCCACTGAGGCCACTAAGTTCTCCAATTTATCACGCATCCTATTAATTAAGGAACATTTCCATTTTTTTTTAAACTCTCTCCCAATCAGAGGTTTCCAAAAAAGACTCTACTAAAATGACGCCCAGCGCAGGGCCTTTTATTTAGTATTCATTAGTTTATTTCTTCTGCGCAGTGGGATACTTACAGGGATTATTTCCACTACCAGTTGTTCGAATAGTGTTCTCATTAGAACTGGAATGCTCGAAATGAAAAAAAAGTCAAGCGTTGGGCGCCACTTTTATGTGTTTCTTCTGAAGGTTTTTTTTCCTCTTAAGATCATTTAAAAAGGGAACCCCTTTCTACCACATGTGCCCTCATTGAAATTCTAAGTCCACTTAGGCCCACCAGTCTCACGCTTGTGACTCATCGCAACAATTATAGAAGCTACATTTTTTTTTAAACTCAATTGAACGTCAATGTCCAATCAATCGTTTCATAAAAAAAAACCCAACACACACTATGCGGAAACAACATGCACTCTCCCCAGCATGAGCGACTACTGTCTTCAGATTAGTTTGTTTTACTTTACAACAATTGGCTTGCCAACTGCTTAAAGCAAATTGCAACCCTCACCGAGAGGGAGATAACATTGATGGCCACGACAAGTATTTCTCTAATTGAGATAAAAATGTACAAATGCCTATGACAGAGACGATTGTATCGTCTTGCTGAAAGTGCTCCATTCCGATGTCGCCTGCACCCACCCACAGAGGGAATTAATAATTAAAAGCAACAATGTCCAGCCCGGAGATAAGCACAGTCGGACCCAGACTGACGCATGGAATGGAGGGCACATACCGCAGGGAAGAACCGAACCGAACCGAAACCGAGTGTATTAACCAGTTCATTCAGCAATTGAACTTGTACTTGAGAAGAGCAGATATCTACTACGCCCCCCGAAACAAGAACAAAAAAGTAAAACAACAACAGCCGATGGCAAAAGGACAACCGCATCGAGTGGGATGAATGAAGCATCCGCCAGTCCTATACCATGTACCTATACAGGGAAAGACAGCGACTGTCATCGCGGTGGTAACGCTGAAGATCTCTTGAATAAAGTTCGAATGCGACTCGAGGCTGATGATGGTGTGGTCCGCTGGAGTGCAGGTTTAATTGCGTGATGGTCGCTTCGCTACTGTCTTCTGTGTTGTGGTGTGGCCGGCCGACCGGCCGGCGGAAGGAAAGAAATGTCAAACATGGAATTAATTAGATTCCAAGTGGTTGTCGCCACTTGATTGACTATATGCTCGTTGTCTTGTCTCGATCTGCGTTGAGTGTAGCGCGGTGTGTGTATCATTTGTCTGTAGCTTCTCTACGGCTACACGGCGCACACAGTGGGTAGCGGCACCAGACACTGGAGTTTGACAGCAATTGGGGTAATCAAGATGGATTGCCGGTCGAATCTCTGATATATGTTTCGAATTTAATTGCACAGAGAAGGAACTACGAGCATGTGACTCGTCGCCTTTATCGATACACATGTTGTGTAACTATCCGCGCGGATTTCGTTGCACAACTGGTAACCCCATTCGGGTGTGTCATCCTTCAGCTGCTAATTTAATTGCTAATCCTCTCAAATTTATTTCTTACAGATGTTTACAGGAAGAAATCAATCGTCGCTTTAAAATTCTGTGTCAACACTTGCCTAATTGTAATTAACATCCAAGTACCTTTTCCAATAAGCGACATCTTCATAACGGCAACACACAGGACGACCAAGCCACCAACGACAACGACGCGACATAAACATCGTTTGATGCTCTCCGGTATCAAAGAGAGCCATCAATATGGCCAACAAATCAATTTGCTTCAAATAAATTACCCCCCCCCCTCCGCTATCCTATGTCACTATCGCACATAAATCCACGGGACAAATATTTGCAGATCGTCTTTGGTTGGGCGAATCTGTAAATAAATCCGAATTTTCTGCGATGCACTTTGCAATTAGCATCAGCAGCGTGCGTGTGTCGTCGAAGTCCACCTGCCGTTAGTGTTCAGTGAACGGGAGCGCGGTTTTCGCTCAACATTTTTTGCAATCGATCAGCGGCTGTTTTGTTACCTTCGGGGCCAATCTATTATCGCACACGATGAGGAAAATTGAAGTTGATTGCTCGCGCTCAATACTGGAAGGTTACTTGCAGTGGAGCTGCTTGAGTACAGTGTGGCTTAAATGTATGCGACTAGGACAAATGACAAATTTGATCGGTTTTATAGGGGAAATATTTCTGTCTGTATCTACTTGTACAGCCTCTTTCGCCTAGATTGGACTTGATTCTTATAATGAAGGAGATAAGGTACCTTTTCAGGTAAAAGATGACAACTTTTAGGGGCAAATGGATGGAAATACGAGACGATGGTGGAGCAATCACTTACGACAGCTGCACTGATGGTAGAGAATATTTTCTTAATACGGCAAAACACACTTGATACTTGATACGGAGCCACATCAATAACTAAGTTTATCATATACCTAGTAGAGAAAGTCTAACAGAAGACAAGTGATCTAAAGGACTTCCAGTTTTCGCATTTCTTCAAAGATCTATCGTAAATCTGTCCTATACATAGCCTATTACCTACCAACATATTAGACTAATCAAGATGAGACCTTGAGATCCCAGCTTGAGGAATTGAGGTTCTGCCTTTAGCTTTGATTCTTATTAACTAAAGGGTTTTCCAATGAGAGGTGTTATTGTGAATGACCCGCTGTTTCGGTAGCTGTCACTTTTGAAGCTTTTATTCTTTGACATTTGACAAGTAGAAACTACGCCATTACTAAAAATGGAACGATACACGCTTCAACAACGTCGTGTCTTTGCAGATTGGGTCCTTGAAATGCATGAAAATGATCCGGAATTCTATCGAAAAATCATCTTGACTGATGAGGCCCATTTCCACCTCGGTGGTTACGTCAACAAGCAAAATTGTCGCATCTGGGGCTCGGAAAACCCAAGAGTTATTGTTGAGAAGCCTCTCCATCCTCAACATGTGACTGTTTGGTGCGGTTTATGGTCCGGCGGGGTCATTGGACCTTACTTTTTCGAAAATGAGGTTAGATCAACAGTTACGGTGAAGGGATTGCGCTATCGAGACATGATTAATGATTTTTTATGGTCGGAGTTGGATGGTATTGATCTGGACAACGTTTACTTTCAACAAGACGGCGCTACGTGCCACACAAGCAACGAAAGCATTGTTCTTTTACGGGAAAAGTTTCCGGACCGTGTTATCTCTCGAAGAGGTGATCACAATTGGCCACCGAGATCTTGTGATTTAACACCTTGCGACTTCTTTCTTTGGGGCCACGTGAAAGATAAGGTCCACGCCAACAGCCCAGCGTCGATTCAAGACCTCAAAGATAAAATTCGTGAGGCGATCGAGGACATAGGGCAGCCACTTTGCGATTTGGTTATGGAAAATTTCATGAAAAGGATATAATCCTGTAAGCGTGCTCGTGGTGGCCATTTGGCTGATGTTGTTTTTCATTATTAACGGCATACCTTCCTCTTTATTACGAAATGAACATCCGATCATTTATCTCAAAAAATGACATTCTTCTTTGAATACCAAAATAACACCTCTTATTGGAAAACCCTTTACAAATCTAGTGTTAGTTGCGAAACCATAAGATATTACAAAATCGCATAAATAACTGCTTGTCTGGTAAAAACAAGTCAAAGTAAAGTGAGAACAATGCTTAAAGGGTCATATTTAGATTCAAGACTTTAAATTCAGCTGCACCACCGGAATCTTTCATATCCTTTTTAATGATCGTAATGGACTATGTTCTGCCCATGAAAAGTGTCATCTGATGGATCTCTCTAATGTCGAAGAAACAAACCTAAAGAAAGGAAACAAACCTACAGAAAGGAAACAACCCTAGAGACATACTCAAGCCCTCTCGAACTATAAGCTTGATACTACAATGTTTTAAGGTCAAACGGATGATTGATTTTTTCTATATAAACAAATACGTAAATGTCGGCAGACTCAAGTTGGATGACCTCATTGGACAGGTAGACTGTGACCCCCAACCTTGGTTTGTATTACTGTTCATTACAACTAAATATGTAAAACAATTCAGAATGCGCTGTAGGTAGGCGTCAAACTTGCGGTATAGACTATAGAGAAACCTATGTCTTCTGCTGGTGCTTTTGATCGATACAATCGCTGAGGTCAAATGCAGAGGAGGTTTTTTCATCAAGAAACTAAATTGGAGGGAAACCCACAACTGGATTAGAAGATTCAAAGCTATAGTGCAGCTGGGAACTTTGTCTTTGCTGTCGAAAAAAGACATCTCTTCAGAAATGAGGAATATAATATGAATATCTCCGGATCTTTACCAGCTTCGGTACCTCTAACTCAAGATAAGTATTATGAAAGAGGCCGACTTTTTTATTCGCAATGAAGTTTCTCGGTTTTACGAGTCTTTTCTTTAGAGGGAGAGGATAGCGTTTGGCGATCTACACAAAGAAATTTGAAACAATTGACCCATGGCTCGCCTAAATTGCATCTGTGATACAAAACTTCAATAAGGTAGTGACGCCTGCCACACATGGTCAGATCCGTCGACAAAAGAACTCTTTGAAGCTCCTAACCTATGTTTCTAAATTGGTTTTGGAGTGACCTTAAAATCTGCACGTTCTTTTCAGCAGTTCAAATATTAAAGTTTTCGTAGAATTTTCAAGACGATTGCTTATGCAAAGGCATGCACAAAAGTTGGCCTTCCACCTAAGGCGAAGTTGTGTCATAGCCCCTTAGAAGACCCGCATGAGTGAAATTTTGAATACATCTGCCTCCCTGTACAGCTGGAATAGCTCTTCGTTTGTTCTCTACGAAAGCCCATCAATCCAAACGGGATCGACATCTTAAGAAATAACAACTAATTTATATTCACTCTGAAAAGGTACAAACCTTCCACCCCCACTGTGCACTCATTAAAACTAAATATACCGCGGGAATCTATGCCACTGGGAGTGGAAGCGTTCAGTTTCTTTCTACCTTGTTCTCAAAACAATGCCGAACCTGGCTATACCTAAGTCCATTCCCCACGACTTGCGATATCGTAAATCATAACAACGAAGTAGCACGGAATTCCGTATTCCGTATTCCTATTTATCAGCTTGGTCCATACCCAAAGACAGGTTTTGGTTCACACGGAACCGGATTGATTTGACGTGTTTGTTGTTTTGCTATACAGGCGTCAGTCGCTGCACATATTCGCTCGCGCCCCAGTTAAATGTATTTTCACTTCATGTGCCAATGTGAGGGTGGTGTTGGATATGCACGCTTTTATGTGCTGCCTCTAAGTGCCTACAGTCAGGTGTAGTTTTATGAACTTTAAACCAGAAATTGTGTGCGGTCGGCAATAAAAACCAGTATCTCAGCGATATCAATGCGCAGACAGCTAACAAGTTTTCTATAACCTGGCGAAGGAGATTCATCATCGCAGTTGATGGGGCAAAGCGTTATAGCGGACCGTTTTTACACGACAGTGTCGATTCTTAATGTCAAAGTTGTAACTTGGCCGATTGCGGACTGGCGGAATTAGGTAACTTGATTTGGAGCGTTCAGTGGTGGAGTTACGCCAAAGTTTCGCATAGGGAAGTATTGTTTATGTAATATTTTAATTTGTTTGTTTAGGGTTTGTGCTGTATGTAGATAGGTATACTTACAATGAAACGGTGAGACTTGTGCGCACCTAAAACGAGAAGAAAAATTAATGGGGTTAGTAAAGCTTAATTAATTTGAGACTTAGAGTTAGTGACAGAGGATATTGGTCAGAATTTTCAAACCTTTAGAAAATGTATGTAAAAATAAAATAAAAGATAAATCACTTCAACCGGATGGAAGATTCCATGGAAAAGAGTGCCTTTGGATACAAATACAAATTTTACTTGAACCTAATCGTGTTTAAGTTACTATCACAAATAACGAGCATAAGGCTGGACAACAGACGGTAACAACGCAACGGTAACAAACTTTCCTAAGTTCGACAGCTGATGCGAAAAAAAACCCTACATTCGGGTTGATGAGTGCATTTAACTATGAGGGATTGCCATTCTCCCCCAACGTCAAAACATAAAAGTTCAAAAGTTCAAAGGTTCCAAAGATTATGGTTCAAAATCTCAAAAGTTCAAAAGTTCTAAGGTTCAACAGTTCAACAGTTTAAGAGTTCGAAGTTCGAAGGTTGAAGAGTTCGAAAGTTCAACAGTTCAGAGGCAAAAAGGTTCAAAAGTTCAAAACTTCAAAGGTTCAAAAGTTCCAAAATCCAAATGATCAAAAGTTCAAGACTTCAATAGTTCAAAAGCTGAAAAGTTCAAAAGCTCAGAAGTTCAAAAGTTCAAAGTTCAGAGGTTCAAAAGTTCGAAGGTTCAAATGTACAAAAGTTTGAAAGTTCAAAGGTTCAAAATTTCGAAAGTTCAAAAGATCAGAGATTCAAAAGTTCGAAAGTTCAAAGGTTCAAAAGTTTAAAAGTTCAAAGGTTCAAAAGTTCAAAAGTTCAAAAGCTCAAAATCTCGAAAGCGCCAGCTTTTTAACATTTTCAAAACCTTTTTTTACTGTTTGCAGAAATTTGTTAAGCCAAGATTTTTATCGTATGCTTACAAATTTTAAATTGTTTCAATAACTGTTTTTTTTTTTCATTTTTTTTTACATTTGTTAGTTTTAAATAGACAGAATAAGCTGAATTTTTGTGCTTTTAATTTGAAAAGCAGAATTTTGTAAAGCAGAAAACAGAATTTCAAAAATCTGATTTTTTGTGTAAGAAGGCAGAATTTTGGAAAGCAGAATTTTGACCCGCTCCCTTTCGAGATAAGAGCAGTTGCTTCAAGTACATATTAGTTCCCGTTAAATTCGTGTGGAAAACGAAAGACGGAATCATCTGATATGAATTATTGTTCATGCATTTTGGATAAAATTGTAGTACCTACCGGTTTTCACGTAACCAATGTACCTACTTAATTGATTTGAGTTATATGTCATACGATGCGTTAGGTATTTGCCGTCGAGATAAGTTGATAATGTTACCTTTAAAATACATTTCTGTTCGAATCTTGTTTTTGAATGAAGATGTTAACATTGCAAAGGCACCATGAGCCCTTATGTTGAGCCCTTATTATGCGAAAAAAGTTTGTGGAGAAAGATAAATGTAAAGAATGTGTTGCAGGTAATTTACCATTAAAACTACCCCCATTTAATTCAATTTCGTTTTACAATTCGCATAAACTTCCACTAGATGTTCGCATTTTGTTCTTAAGCGAGTGTTTTGGTGAATCGCCAGCAGTTCTTATACCAACAACAGCCACCACCAGTGACATATTTCACACGATTCTTAAATCGATTACCATTCTCTGATAAGCTCGCCGGCAAACGAAATCTTCATCACAAAGCGAACTACTTGCGAATTGCCTGGTTGCGGGACTGGTTAGCTACACTTATTTGTCAATTTTTAACGACCGAAGTTAGATTTTTTCCCGAAAGTATGTAATGTCTTTATGCAGGCTGCATGGGCTGGTGACACCCTCACAAAATTGGTCAAAATATATTTTCTTATTTGCCACGGAGTTTGTCGTTTTTAAGGTTCCACACCCAGAGGGAAAAAACGGAACCTTATTAGTCTTGCTTTTGTCCGTCTGTCCGACCACTAGACCATATTTGTACCTAGGCCTATCTCCGAAACAAATTGACGTAGAAGGCTGAAATTTGCACACAACATCCGGTATAACCTCTAGCTAAACGACAGAATATCAATGGTAGCGATACATCGACTGGTTTAAGAGTAATAAGTTTTGGTTTTTGTAGATAATGCTCATAGCTATATATGTGCCGAAGACTGTTTTGTGGAAAAATTAATATTTTAAAGGATATTTACAAAAAAAACTGCTCCTTTTAACCATGTTTCATTCGTTATTGGTGTGTTCTCTTAATCGATTCCGATTGGAATTTTCAAAGAATACTCAATTCTACTCATTCTCGTTGGAACTTTTTGAATGGATACTCATTCTCATCCACACATATTGTTGTTTGTTATTTGTCCGCAATTTCCAACTTTAAAGAAGTGAGGAACCCGGAACCTTCGGTGCGCGAGTGACACTCGCACTTGGCCGGTTTTTTTTTTAGGTATTACTGCGTCGTTTATCTACAATCCGTCGTTGTCGGAAAAAGACGTCTTTTATATTTTAAATTGTTTTTGAATATCCTGGTTCGGGGTACCGTCATGACCAAATGTATGAAAAAGAAGCTCTAAATATCCATGACTTATAGAAATAAAGGGTTTTCCAATAAGAGGTGTTATTTTGGTATTCAAAGAAGAATGCCATTTTTTGAGATAAATGATCGGATGTTTATTTCGTAATAAAGAGGAAGGTATGCCGTTAATAATGAAAAACAACATCAGCCAAATGGCCACCACGAGCACGCTTACAGGATTATATCCTTTTCATGAAATTTTCCATAACCAAATCGCAAAGTGGCTGCCCTATGTCCTCGATCGCCTCACGAATTTTATCTTTGAGGTCTTGAATCGACGCTGGGCTGTTGGCTGGACCTTATCTTTCACGTGGCCCCAAAGGAAGAAGTCGCAAGGTGTTAAATCACAAGATCTCGGTGGCCAATTGTGATCACCTCTTCGAGAGATAACACGGTCCGGAAACTTTTCCCGTAAAAGATCAATGCTTTCGTTGCTTGTGTGGCAGGTAGCGCCGTGTATTTGAAAGTAAACGTTGTCCAGATCAATACAATCCAACTCCGACCATAAAAAATCATTAATCATCTCTCGATAGCGCAATCCATTCACCGTAACTGTTGATCCAACCTCATTTTCGAAAAACTAAGGTCCAATGACCCCGCCCGACCATAAACCGCACCAAACAGTCACATGTTGAGGATGGAGAGGCTTCTCAACAATAGCTCTTGGGTTTTCCGAGCCCCAGATGCGACAATTTTGCTTGTTGACGTAGCCACCGAGGTGGAAATGAGCCTCATCAGTCAAGATGATTTTTCGATGGAATTCCAAATCATTTCCATGCATTTCAAGAACCCAGTTCGACGACGTTGTTGAAGCGTGTATCGTTCCATTTTTAGTAATGGCGTGGTTTCTACTTGTCAAATGTCAAAGAATAAAAGCTTCAAAAGTGACAGCTACCGAAACAGCGGGTCATTCACAATAACACCTCTCATTGGAAACCCCTTTAGTTTGAACTAACCACTGTCATAAATCGTACAACCCCAAAAACTCTCTGCATGGAGTGCTTTATATGCTATAGTGGAGTAATTTTATATCATTTGGAGTATACCCCCTAAGAAGATCAAGTTAGTCCCTAAAGTGCCTTAAGATCGAACAGAAATGCTTTCTAGCCTCCCACTTTATTTGTGCAAGTGGCCTTCTGTGACCACAATATTTTTCTGGGTAAAAATCAAAAACAATTTTGATTAACCCACATTTCTCGTAATTATTGCCGCACTCTTTCTTCAAACGCTCACCGGCCGACAATTGTGAGCGATTCCACAAACTTTTGGCAACCCAAAAGAAATACACTTATTTGTCATTAAAATTTGTAATTCTTATTAGCCAAGCTCGCCATTTGGATGATTATTGTCCTGGCACCTGCCTGTCGCACAAACATACCGATTACCGACAATGTCAAAGGAAAGTTTAGCCGAAAACATTACCCCCCCCCCCCCCATGTCACACAACTGAGCTGTTCGTTCCCAAGAAATAAGAAATTCAACAAACCTCTGACACTATGACCTTCTGACAGAAACCAAATCGACCGGTGTCACTCAGCAAATTGTACCGAAGGATATAAAAATACACCGCATACCCCTACAGCTCTATGTACAGCCAGCCGGCCGGCAAATAAATTTCCCTGGAAGTACATTTCCATTTCATTTTTATTATTCCCTCTCTTGATGGTAGCGATCGTAACCACAGAGACCGGCTACCAAAACAAAAACCGCGTGAGACAGTGAAATTAGCCCAAAGTTTCCAAACTCCCAACTGAATAATGCTTCAACTTGGAATAATGTTGCTAGCCTATTTTTTCAACATCATTCGAGCTCAGCGATACCGTTTCCACGGCGGAAAAGAATTGTCAACCTGCCTGGTAGTCCGTCCCACACCCCTTCCTACTGTATGTTAACCGAAAATTCAATTTGAAAATTAGTTTGAGGTCGTTCCATGGTAACGCGAAGAGGGTTACCTTTGCCACACTAGCAGGTACTCGGTTCCCGGGTAATTATGTCATTTCTTGTGCAATAAATTTCTAAAGAGACACAAAAAAAAAAAACAAAGGCGAACGGCGCAAATTGTGAGAAGGACAATCGGGGTGGCTGCTGGCTGGCAGACATTAGACATAATGTATGTGTAGAGCGAGGGTGCTGAGTGTGTGAATGGCGTGGCTAAAGTCGATTGTGAGCAAGGCAGGAAAAAAGGGAAGAAAAAAAGCTTTTAGTTGCCCGAGAAAATGATTTTCGTTGTTGGCCACTCAGAAGGATAATATGTGTACAGACTGTATAGATGGGTTAGTCCTACTCCTCTTTTCCATGATGTAACCGAGCAAACCACTCGGACAAAATATAAAAAGCAGGTACCTACACCTACAGAGCAGTCAATGGTTTTGAATGGGAAAACGAGGACACTCCGGCCATTGATTTTTCATTTACAAAGCAAACGGAGATGGAGGGTAATGGGATTTTATAAAGTGAAATAGAGTTGAGCGAAAGAAAGACAGTTTTTCACTGCCGCAGTTCATTTATGCGAAAGAAGTTTCGGAACACGAATAGCCGTTACTGTGTTAGTTTGAGTTGCTGAATTGCTTTTGTAAGCATGGTAGCACATGTTCTAGTGCCTTGCATTCTAAGGGGTGTTCTCTGTTGCAATGGATTTCTAGAAACATGGTTTCTACTTGCAGATCTAGTTTCGATCTTGCAGGTTTGTGTGTAACGGTCAGAATTTGAAGGAATTCCGAGGAAAGTTTAAATATGGTTTCACACCTTGGCAAGTCCTTTGGTGAGAGAGTATACAAACGAGAAATCACACTCTTCTCCACTAAGAAGCTTTACCTATGATTTGGTATACGTTTGATAGAATTCGGGTTCCAAACAACGCCGTAAGCGGTACGACAAAGGACACGCGTATCCTATTAATGTAATGGTATTTTGACTCGAACTTAAAGGATGGCCGTTGTTGCAGTTTCTTCGGAAGTCTTCGCATGGGTCAGCTGTCGACTTATGCCTATATTTAAACGCTTTTTGGACTATTTCTTAGCGCCAAACTTGTCCCCTCGACTCTTCTTAGTCTTTCCCGTCTTCTTTGCTCGTAATGAGAGCAAATCCTGTAATCTAAATACGTATATAAATACATGCAGAGCGCCTACATTGCGTGTTCCTTATCTCGTCCTTCGCCTGGGCATTCGGGACAGCAAGGCGAGTTATCGTGACCAAATCTGTAAAGATATTTTCGATAGCCGCCATAATAAAATTGGTTGAAGCCGGTTAGGTCCTTGATCTTTGCGTATAATTGGATTCTCATAGACCCAGACTCAAATTTACTATACGGAGCTGGTCTAAAGGTATACACCTGAAAAAATCTGATGGGATGATCGTCGGCAGAACGCCTTTTTAAAGTAAGTCGAGTACAATTGGAGAAGTTTTAATAATAATAATGGTTGGCGCAACAGGTCCGAGGGACCCAAGGCCTAGCTTCTCACAACCATTCGTTTTGTGTGAGTTTCATTTTTGGAACGAATGAAGGGATCTACAATTGTATGCCGATTCCAAACGGCTAATTGAGAAGCTCTAGAGACAGTTATACTCGGATGTTTGTCGGACGTTCGCGAGAGATGGCGCAGTGGAAAAAACGCTAAGTTGGAATATGGGTTTTGGCGGGATTCGAACCTGGGACCCCTCGCTTAGTAGTCCAACACACTAACCACTAAGCCACTGCGCCTAGAAGTTTTAATACCTTGGGGCATTATTCAAGGAAAAAATGCTGTTGTCACGAGGTCTAAACTCGGTCGCAAAGCTGAGATATGGGTTTTTTGATTTCGTGTTAAAATCAGATACCATATCTGTATACAAGGTAAGCCTTGCGTCAACTTGAAGAAGGGAGCTTCGAATTACCTCTGATTGCCTCCAGTTGCCATCAGTTGCTTCTAGTTGCGTCCAGTTACCTTCAGTTGCCTGTAGTTGCACATGCTGTGATGGTTTAAGTCCTATTCAAAGTGAGCGCGTAGCCCTGTTGGGTAAAATTTGTCTTATTATGTTATACTTCATTAGAGGATTCAGAAATCCTTGACAAATACCACCTTTATGAAATGTAACTAACCGAATGAACCTCTTACTGACTATAAGAGAGAAATTTACTATTAGCCTATGAGACCCTCATTTAAATAAGGTACTTTAAACCTTAACGCATTTAGGTTTATAAAAAGCTTGAAATCTTCAAAAAACAAACCAAGAGCCGCCACAATAGATCTACTTCTGATCGTGCGTCGGTCTCATCAAACTCCCTCTATGTCGCATACAACCAGAGGGTCTATGACACCATAGAGACGACTTCTGCGCCCAGCCTTGCCAGATCCATAGTTATTATCCCAAGCCATTGCATTATGTATGTGACCAACCACTTCCTCATGTACCTGTCCGCCAACAGATGGCGGCGGGCATTCCATCTCGTGCCCCTAGTGTAATTGATTAATTTTTTTATTTATTTTTTTTTTGTTGCTGTCCTTGTCTAAGGCTGGCAACATTAATTCCATAACCCTCCGACAGCAGCGAGCAGGATGTGGCTTCTACTCGTATAATTCTCTCAGCATTTTGTTAGTAGGGATCTTTGAAGTTATGTGCACCTACTGGCGGTTTTTATTCATGTCCACTAGGTTGGTATGCTGCACCCCATACACCTACGTGCACTTGGACAATTTGATTCTCATTAAGAATTTACAAGTTCACTTTGGCCGGGCAACTATAAGACTGCTTTGCACGCGGCGGCGCTGGGGCAGTATTTATATAGTGAATGTTTGAAAATCACGAACCTAGGCCGATTCAGCTGGAGGATGCAATTTTTCGGACACCGCACGGGGATGTTTGCATATTTAATGCAGCACATAAAATCCTGCATTTCTCTCGTTGGTTGAATAAATATAAAAAAAAATTTTTTCATTTTATAAAGGATGCGAATTACCTATGTAATATTATGCCGTTTGGCAAGGATTTATGCCCACCGTGGTTTGGGTTGGGAAAATTATTATTATTACCCTTAGGCCGGAGATCTAGCAGTTGTGGCTTGTTGTCCACTCGAGAGAATTCAAGGTGCAACGGTTCATTATAAATGGTGAGTTCATTATAAAGCATTGTGCACACAGACGGTAATTAATTAAAATATATGCAATTGCGGAATTTATTTATATTACAAGTACTCGGGTCTTACAAGGGATTCTAGTGGCTATCCACGCACCGCACACTCTTGCTATCGAGCTTGTAAACAATGTGTTAATTCAACGGGATTCGGTGGGGATTTTTAATGGGAAATCGAGCAGAACAAAGCCTTTTGCTAGTCGATTAAGTTTTGAAAAGTGATGAAATCTGATTGGGAAATAATTTTCCCACGTGCGGAATAAATGAGCATGGTTCGTTCTCGTTGGATGGGTGTACCTGTCTATATTTGGCGGTGACAGGTGGCAAGGGATGTTCGGTTGAGTGAGCATATGACCTTCGTCAAAAGGGATTTAGGGAAAAGGTTCATATTGTGCGTAAGCACTTTTTTTGGCTGTGTTGGCGATGTGATGGATCGGACGGAAGGGAACATTGAATGAGTGAGAGAACCCTAATCATCGCTGGAGTACTTTTTTCCACTTTTTCTGAAGCTTTGTACATCCGCTAGAGCAATAAGGCTGAAAAATTGGTCAATTGAGCAGATGGAGTAACTCTACTTCCCTTTTCTGTGGTAGATTCGATGAATAATTAAGAAGGCCGGAAGGAAGTTCAATGAAGATGAGGTTAGGTTCACATTCACTCGATGTCAATGCATTTTTAATACAAATGTCACAGATGTCACTCAACTCTAGACAAACTGTAAGTGAAAGGTGTGGTGGTCCATCTGGGAGTGGGTAATTGACAGCAGACAGCTCGAAAACGTATGCTATGAAAAAAAAAACAGGAACGACATACTCAAGGCAGCTTCCGAGGTGGACCCCATGCAAGTGATTCTTGTGGCCAGGAATACAGACAACCTTTCGACGATATTGCCAGAGTATATGTGTTCCCCCTCCAAACCTATATCTACCTTTTCCTACCGGCATCGTATATATCCACTAGCATACATTTCAGGTTGAAAAGGCGGTGCTTATATGCTTTTGAAGACATTGTCTGCCTCACGATGGCACAGACATCTGAATTCTGACTAATCCTGAAAAAATATTATTCCAACTATCCTCTGGTAACTTTTGGTTAGTGGTTTGGCGAGACAGGGGGAACCTTCACCCGCCGTACTTAGATTAATGTATGTAGATCCGTTGTGAAGGTTCTAATGACCCCCAAACTGTGGAAACCTATGAAACCGGGTAGTGGATCCATCCCGAGGATAATACAAATCTATGTAATTCTTTTATGGACTTCTCAGAAAGGTCTTATAAGTCTACGAAAATATGTCTTCCAAGAATTCTGTATCTGATGTGGCAGAGTGACGGGCAGTGGCAAAGAAAGTGTGGAGTGTCCTCATACAAATCTCCATCACCGCATCCTCTACACAGGTATTCAGTATTGATTCCCATTGTCTTGGTGTGGTACTTCAGCATGTTGTGTCCTGTAATAATGCCTACAAGAGAGGATAACGATTGTTATTCTCTGGTTACGGAACTATGCCCAAGAACGGCCTTGAAGTTGGGAAAAATCTTCTTTGAAGTTTCCCCGTAGGTAACTTTTCTAAAACGCTGACATTGAAGCTTCAGTACCAAGGGACATTTCCTTTCAATCGGGAAATAGCTGAATACAAGTCTAAACAATTGGTGTTTCGAAAACTAAAAGACTTCGTAAGGTATTCTTGGTTACAAAAATTAGGAGCTCAATCAATATTATTGCACCTGATGTTCTCAAGAGCTATACATTTATGTTTCAAACCTCAGCTTTCTAAGCCTAATACGATCCAAGTTATATTTCGACTACGAGAAAACTTGGTTACGGTGGCAAACTGGTGGACTACAATAGGGGGATTAAAAGCTTTGCTAGAGCTTCTAAAGCAAAGGCATAAAGGACCTATTTACTGGACGTGCTATGGACAATACTTCCACACAAACTATTGGTGAGTACCTATATAAAGATTGGCATAAACATTAAACTGTAGATCCATAAACGTAGAGATGCCGCATATTTTGTCAAAAACTCAGACAAATGGTTCCAGTCTTATAACTAAACCGGTTGCTCAACTGGTTCAAAGGCTTCGGGAAAAATCAGTCAATCACATTATAAAAATTCAGTCGCTATGGTGACTGAGTATCCCAGTTATTACTATCGATTCCTAATTAATTTATAATCAAAAACTGTTTACATACATAAATATATCTACCATAATGTTAAAAAAAAAGCGTGTAAGAGTAGAGAAAGTAAGAGAATCAACTGTACAGATTTGTCTATTCATTGCGGTTGCTTACAGTGGAACCAACGATGAATAGTCAGTTAGTGATGCGCGGTAATCCAAAAACATATCGGTAAATCGATACTTTAGCATCGAAAGGAAAAAATCGATGCAAACAAATAATCGGGGCGAAAAAATTGACAATATCGACAATACTTTTTTCAATTGTCGAAGAAATAAGTAAATATTGTTGCAGATTTTCCAAGTGAACCGCCAAACTGGCGACAGTTGGGTAACGCTCGTGGATTGGAAACGAAAAAATACGCCACATAGTCTCGCTGCAGTCCAAGTACCGGCCCGATTGACAGCGAGTCACCTGATCATCAAGAGATTTCACGCAGAAAAATCGCTTACTTTCGGTTAAAAACTACCAAGTTCTACTGTTAATATAGCTCCTACAGAGTTAGTGGATTAAAAAACAACTCGTTTAACGAAACTCGGTTGAAAATAACCTTTTATCAATTTTTCTTGGTTGTAAATAACAAACTAACTCTGTTGAATTTAACCAACTGGTTAATATTTATCTAGAAACTTGGTTCTTAACAACTGATAAAGTGTGTTATTTTTAGCAGTATGCATTTTACCTATTTATGTCGGTAGTGTTTAACAACGAATACTCGGTGTTTTCAACATTTTAACGCATTTTTTTTTAACCGAGCAAAAATTGCCATATAAAGTGTGGTTAAGTTTTAAGGGCCGATGTTGATTTTGAATAAAACAGAAATTATTTGGGAAATTACTGTCATTTCTTTTTATTATGATAAAATTGGGATGGTTCAATTATGTGTGGAACAAAATATCGGCCAAATGGCCGCCGCGACCTCGGCGGCACACCTCCAGTCGATGGTCCAAATTTTCGATGACGCTGAGGCATAATTGAGGTTCTATGCCGTTAATGTGCCGAATTATCTCATCCTTTAGCACTTGAATTGTTGCTGGCTTACCGACGTACACATTTTCTTTCAAATTACCCCAGAAAAAGAAGTCCAACCGTGTCAAATCGCATGATCGTGGCGGCCAATTAACATCGCCACGACGTGAGATAACACGGCCATTGAATTTCTCCCGCAAAAGAGCCATTGTTTCGATAGCTGTGTGGCAAGTGGCACCGTCCTGTTGAAACCACATATCGTTCACATCCATATCTTCCAATTCGGGCCATAAAAAGTTCCTTATCATCTCACAGTAACTGCCTGACCGGCCCCATTTTGGAAAAAATACGGCCCGATGATGGCGCCAGCCCATAAACCGCACCAAACAGTCACTCTTTGTGGGTGCATGGGTTTTTCGACAATCACTCTTGGATTATCATTCGCCCAAATGCGGCAATTCTGCTTATTGGCGAATCCACTGAGATGAAAATGTGCCGATTAAATTGACCGAAAAAATCACGAAGTGCACGATATGCATTTTGATTTGAACGCCCATTTTCATAATAAGCCGGAATAACTTTAGCGCGTTGCTCGATTGTGTATCTTTCCATGGTTCAAATTGAGTTAGTCTGAAATTGAGAAATGTCAAATGAAATGCAGAAAAGAACTTGACGTTTTCGTGTGGTTCACATTCAACATCGGTCCTTAAAATTTAACAACCTTAGAATTTCGACTTGTTCGATTTGAAGGCATAGAATGTGCCTTTCATAGTTGAAGTGGCACAGATCCACTAATGTTTATCACACACAACTTTTAAAGAGCTATATGATGTTCTTTCAATGGAAATTAATTAATTCATTGTGAAATGACCACTAAATTTTTTCCTTGTAGAGCAACTACTGATTTCTTTAGATTTATTGGTGCAAAAATATTAACCAATTATGGTTGCTTTTTGATTTGATATATATAGATAATTTTAATTATGATTTTCTTGTATTGTGGAGAATCATTTTTCAATTCGTGCATAAAAATTACAGATGGAAGAAAAAAATGAGTATGCTCTGAATTTGCGTTTTCAAGCCAAAAAAAGAAACTGAACTTTTAGTCTGTCATACTCTATCCTCTCAACGAGCATTCGCTTCAAAGCAGAATTTGGGTTAACAAAATTCCTGCTCGCGCGCTTTGGCATTTGAAATCGTAAAGTTTCGATAAAGCATGTCAATAAAGCGCGCCGACGCACGCACGCGTTCAACGCCGAATTGTGAATTGGGCATTAATCTTGAAAGTCGTTGGAAGCAGACGGCACGCTACATCGGTATAGCCAGAGACCGAAAACACCTCAACATAGGTATTATACTATTGAATAGTCCAACGGTATAGATACAACAGACTTATTCCATCTAAGCCACATTATCTTGTCTATATACTTGTTGAAACAAATACGTGCATCGTGCCTCTATATCTCCGAACGATTTTGCATTTATCTCTATTTTATGTTCAGTCGATCTGCACTACAGTATCATCGACCACAAAAATAATCACCAATGCCACCCTTTATAGGTATGTAATATCCCAATGATTAAAAATAAGGTGAACTATAAATAAAGATACCGGTTAGTCCATCCGACCAACACAATTCGCACTAATTGCATGATTCCACTGGATCTGCATATTATACGTGTATTTCGTATCCCTATCGCCATCCAATCGATATTTGTATGTCAAATGAACCCTCACGCTCTGGGTTATCCGTATAATCGGGGAGACCAACCCTCCTTCGCACAAAGTAGAAGGCCTATACCTTATACCAGACCAAGCGGTTAGTTCACTCATCCGTTCGATACAGGGAATTTTTTGAAATTATCTCAAATTAATTATAGATGAGTACCTTTCTTTGTCCGCTTGCTTCGTCTACCAGTAATTAATGTTATCGATGCGTCAATTAAGGTCGTCAGTCGTTATAAGAATATAAATAAAAACGATTGACGACTTTTCATGCTGGAGGTAGGCAGTTTCATAGAAATTTCACATACGAGGGGGAGACTTTTACTTTTGAGAGTTCGTATAAATTGACGCAGTCTCGGTGGGGCTCCGTATTCATCCATTCAATTGACCGTGTTCAAGGTGAGACGGCTAAATATTGTAATAGTTGCACTGCATATTGTTCAGTGTTCATCGGCTGTCCACGGGTAGAAATAAATTCCTCCATGCTCGGGTGCATTACGCGAGAGCACGTAATTAGTGCAAGAGCAGTAAAGTAAGCAAATACACGGTCTGGAGAGTTTCATGGTACGTTGGGTAGTTATTTTTATTTTCGCTTCTTTTTATCTCCACGCTATTACGAAGAAGTGTAGCTGAATCGGCGGAATAAATTTGCAAAAGACATAAACAGGCTTGTGTGGGAGAGCGGCCTTAGTCGTCCTTTTTACTAAATAGTTCTCGCATTTAATAAAGTAAAGGAAAAAGGACCTTTAATAGTATTAAACAAACAAATTTATGTATATTTTATACATGTATATTATATTTTTTACTAAAAATTTTACAGTTATGGGTTCATATGGTTCAATTTAGAATTAAATGCACTGTAAAAAATTTCTCTCAAAAACTACAGTATTTGAGACTCGACTGAACTACAGCTTTCGGCATCCAAGGACAATAATTAATTGCTACCGCTTTAATAACATCCATTTAATAATTCTTTATAAAAATCTGGCAATTTGATAAGTTTCTATTCAAATAAAATAGGATTTTTATATCTACCTACATAGATCCATTGATTAAAAAAATATTGTAGAATATAATCCACTAAACAATTAAGTATTTAACAACTGAATTTAATATGTACCTACTTTTAAGCAATTTTAATATTTTAATTACAAAAAAAAATATGCATTGCCGACATAGCAATCCCATCATTGATTTGTTTCTGTCCAAGCATTCTCAAAACTCTGAAATTAAATAACCGTAGTATCCTAAAGTTACTACTAAGCGAGGGGTCCCAGGTTCGAATCCCGCAAAATTACAACTTAGGGTTTTTTCCACTGCGTCACCTCTCGCGAACGTCTGACAAACATCCGAGAGTATAACTGTCTTTAGAGCTTCTCAATTAGCCGTTTGGAATCGGCATAAAATTGTAGATCCCTTCCATTCGTTCCAAAAATGAAACTCACACAAAACGAATGGTTGTGAGAAGCTAGGCCTTGGGTCCCTCGGACCTGTAGCGCCAACTAATTATTATTAGTATGATAAAGTTGTTGATACCTTCAAAAGTACAGATATTGGCACGTGAACACGTTCTATTTAATACAGAGAATAGTAGATAATTTTAAAATACGAACTCAATTCAATAATATTTTATATTCTGCCATTTGAAATAGCTAAAGTTTTTATACATATTTTGAGAGTTTCAGAAAATAACTATGTTAAAGAATTTGAATTCGTTGCTAAAGTACACAAAATTTTACTCAAAAAATTAAAATCACTAATAAGAGCCTTTAATATAAGAAAAGCAAGAAAATATTACGAATTTATTGTACATTATGTTTTTTGTTTATTTTTTCAATAAATTAAATTGTTATTATTGATATATTTGATGTTTATTTTTTGTGTTCTTCTTTAACTAAATTTCGATGGAAAGATGAACATTACGAACAAGATGAAAGGGATCCGTTTTATATCTGTTCATCTTTCTGAGATTCTACTGTATCAATAGTCTTGGTAAGCCGCCAACGCCAAGCTGCCAAAGAAAGCTATGTATATATAAAAACTTAGAGGTATCGGCATGTCTTACCGGCTTGCGACTGGCTACAACTGAACTGCAATCATTAAGTCGAACAAAATGTTTTCTTACACGATGCTCTCCTCCTTCGATTACTTCGAAAATTGCCGAATGCAATTGGACCTACTAATAACCAATTTTTACCTCCGACTTCGAGATATAGTACTCCAAAGTATTTTGATCATATATTTAAATAATGTCGCCATTGTGTCCTTGTAAAATTCAAGCTACACTAAAAACGGTTATTGGCGGGTACCTCACCATAACTGCTGTTAAGACCGTAAAAGAGGTATCGAGAGATACAACCTATTTTTGTCAAATAAATTCGACAATGCTCGTTCACAAATGATGGGTCCTTTTATAGCACCATATATGTATAACGAAGAGAGTGCCCGAAAAATTTGGATCTTTCAATCTTCGAGTCGACTGGTCGTATAGCGCCTCAATGTCGGACGAGGTTCTGTGATTTTTGTCATGTGTTCGTCCGACTCAGAATCGGACTCAAAGAAACAGATATTTTGAGGGTTCAACATCTTTCTGAAACTCATTAGCAAGGATTAATATAGTATTTTGTGTGGAAAGGTTGTCGTTGCATCAAATTCCGGCTTAGAGAGTCGTGAGGGATTCGTTAAAATGCACGCGGCAGAAGAAATTGCGATCATTTAGCTAGAAGAAGCTTTTTCGAATGTATGTTGCACACAGGAAGATAATTCATTCTTTGTAGACAAATATACATTCGGACAGAAACTTATTATGGTCATCGAAATTTCAAAAAAAAACTATATCATCCTTATGATAATCGCCAATTGTGATCTGACCTTTGAATAACGAGAACGAAGTTTTATATTCGGTTTCTTAAATCCAATTCCCAAAAATTGTATGCCCCAAGAGCACTGTCAGTCGTTGGCAATATTTCATCCTTCGACTTTTTAGTTTTTGTTAAAATCCTATCAGGGATTGCTTTTCCCCAAATTCATACATTTTTAAAATCGAAATAAAATATCTAAACCAAGCTCCTGATGAGGCTTTACATACCTTCAGCTTTTCGATTGCAAAGTCGATTTTTGACTACCTAAAGCTTTTCTCATTCCCCATTCTTTGTTTCCGGCAGTAGGTGCAGAACATGAACCCATTCTTCGAACGACACGCAAGCATGTCTTTAATTTCCATTTCAAGGAATTTTCGACGTATTTAATGGCGGCACACAGCGGCCCCCACCCTAAACCTATATCTATATCGACGAAAAACTGAAATTTGATAGATTTCGACTGTAATCCGTAAAAGAACCCGGTACGAGTCTGCACACACGCTCTGCCAACTGCCACCAATAACCAATCAGTAACTGTTTCAAAATTAGAGCTCGTATTACACGGACGGGGGGTGGAAGCCTTAAATAGCATAACCTGTCCACATCGGCCATCCCTTGGTTTTTTCCTGAAAATCCAAACACAGTTTCACCCACGTAAACTATTCGCCCCCACAAAATAAAAAGAAGAAGACACGGGAAATGAAAAAAAAAAAACAAAATCCTTGTCGAAACGAACGACATTGCAACGTTTCACTTGGTGGAGAATGGTACGACGACCGACGACGATGCAGAGGAAGAGAAACGTATCCTTGTTATCTGCTGGCTGGCTGGCACACGAATTATATCCAGTCTGGCGGATCGACGGCGGCGTGCATATGAAAGAGGGGGACCAGGGACCGACCAACTGTCAGGTACTACCCGATATGAAGTTTGTAAATCGATTAAAGTGTTGGTGTGTTGGTATTTCCTTGTTGCCTCGGTATTGGTGAGAACAACTCGAAAATGCCGTAATCTCCTTTACGTGAGAGATTTACATTTATCTTTTTTTTTTTGTTTTTGACACACAAAAACACTGAACGTTAGCCAGGAATACACGAGATTGGTCCATTTGTATAAACATCCTGGATGCGTTGCGTTTCTGTTTGGAATGTTGCGGAGTCGCTGAGTGTGACAGGATTGGATTGTGGAGAGTTTTGTGTGTCTTTTTTTGATCGGTTTTGGGTTTATTTGGGTCATGGTTGCTTTCGAACGCTTCGAATGGCGTAAAGTTTGAATGTATTTCAAATTGATTCGAATCTGTGTTGTTTTGACAACATTATGGCGGAGCGTAGTCGGACTTAAGGTTGGCTGAGAATAGGTATTGTGCTTGATTACGTCGGATTTTGCCTGAATCTGATTTTGATTTTGTTTTGTGCAGCTTTGGAGGACTTTGGCTGTCAACAGTTATATTTTTGCGATCATACTCCGACTGAAAGGATGTAGGAACATGGGTAAACCTTTCAAGAATAGATTAGAATCGGACGGGCCACAGAGCAATTTTCGAGTAAGTTTATCAAATTGGACCTCCTGCCTAAATTTCAAGATATCTGCCACTGTTAGCTTACGTCCATTAAAATCCATAAAACTTTAGTTAAGTTACCTGCAAAAGACACTCCATTGCACTGCAAGACGGCACTTGTGGTCTGACTACATTTCAGCACTACAAACCTACACCAGTTGTCACTGTCGCCTGGCAACTTTTTAGAGCAACACTAGTTGTGGTCTTTTCCTGTACCACACCGTGCTTTTTTAGTGTGAGCTTTGAAGTCTTTGCAGCACTTCACAAGTTGTGGTCCTATCACTCCACCAGTTGTGGCTCAATAAATTCGCAGCACTACACGACTAAACCCTTGTCCAATATTTTCTGAGAACTACACGTACATCAGTAAGGCCTGATATTTTTGAGACACTATACAGAATTGCAGTCCGTCTGCCTTTTTTTTTAGCACTTCGCCTGAGTTTTTGTAGTCTCATCTCTTTGTAGTACTACAGCAGTTGTGGTCTGATGTCTTTGAAGGCCTACACCAGTTGATAGATTTTGTAGTCTGGCGTGTTTGTAGTACATACTACCTAAACCAGTTCTGGTCCGATGACTTTGCAGCACTAGTGGATTGTCGTCTGATACTGTTCTGGCACTTCGCCAGAGTTTTTGTAGTCTGAAGTCTTTTTAGCACTACAAAAGTTATTGTCTGATTATTTAGCAGTACTACACGACTACACTATTTTTTGTCTTGCATTTTCCGAGAACTACACGTACACCAGTTGTTGTAAAACGTTTTTTTAACACTGACGTATTTTGTAGTACTACACCAGTTCTGGTCCGATGACTTTGCAGTACAACAGCTCTAGCGAATTGTGGTCTGAGACCTTTAAAGCACTAAGTCAGTTGTCGTTGTCGCTTAATGAATTTTCAGAAATAAATACATCAGTTGTGTGTCAGTGACCAGAGGTAGATAGAGGTTTGTTGAGGCTTCGGGTGCTTCACGGAGAGGAAGGGACATATGGATTCAAAAAAATCATTCGAATTTGTCATAATTATAAGCAGCTCGACCCCCAACACCATTTAGCTGAACGCATTAGAATAACACGCAGATTTTTAGTAGACATGGCATATCTGCATGCTACGCCTAAACAGACCAATCCTAATTACCTCCACTATTTGTTTATAAACATTCTTTAGAATACCACATAAATTTTACCGCAATTTTATATTACAACACATTTTACGACTGCAAGAAAATTCGATTGCTGCTCGCTTTTCTTATCCACATGTGCTCTGCCCTGTGCACATAGCACATGTGTGTCGTACACGAACTCTCAGAGCGGTATCAAACACGAACTAATAAAACTGCATTTTTTATGGGCAGAATAGAAGTTCAAGAATGACTGGAAACGCGCATACCTTAAGGACCACCATTCAATCGAACCGCATACTACATTTAAAATTACAACATCGATTTACCACTATGAAATCAACCCACTTTCGTGTTGGTATGACTAGCCTCTGCCCGAGCAAAGACATCCCGCAGTCGCATTCAAAAGACACATAAAGGACATACAGGCTTTTCTAATAGTTATAAAAAAAAAACAAATAATAATAACAGCCCCTCTCACCACCCCATGGAAATCCTTGTCCACATCCTGTCGTGTGAGTGGATGACTATTGATTTTTCTGTCCATGTGAATAATTTGATATACCTATTTGGGGAGCGGAAAATAAACTTTCTCAGATAGGACAACAGAAATGGTGAAAAGGAACAGCAAAAACAAAATCAATAGAAACAGAAAACAACAAGAGACTCGTATACAATCAGCTTTCTTGTTTTACGTACCTTTGACAGACAGACACTTGAGAGTTTACCGTTGTGTAAGTGTCTGCGTGTGCGAGTTGTTAAATTTTTAACGAGTTCCACTTTTTCCTGTAACAATAATCCTTTCATTTTGTGTTTTCCATATTTATGTGTATGTTTTTATTCGACCGGGACGGGGGGCTTTATTGTAAATATGTAACTTTCTAGCAGCGGTCAGGTAAGAGTAGGAACATGTTTGCTTTAAGTACGACTAAGTATTGTTGTGATAAAATTCCAAACACAAATGGGTGGCAAATTTTGATAAGCAATGAGCAGGAGGACATTGATTGACCACGTACGATTGTAGTGGCAAAATGCGTGATGGCATTTCTGTTTTGGTATTTGGCCGATTTTCTCTTGCCAGATTGGAAATTGATGAAATTGATTGCAATGAAAGCTTTGAATGTCAGAAATACAAACTAAATTTTGTTTTGTAATTACTTCAAACATCAAATGGCTGTTAAGTGTGAATGCCACGCCTGAATTTCGACAGCCTATTGCGGTTACATTTGAAAGGCCAGCTCTATCGTTGAGTGACGCTTTTCTGTATCGCCATGGCGACAATATATTGAATTAGTGAAAATTTGTTATAAGGACATTAGACAAAAGCTCCGCAAGCCGTATTGAGTTTATGGATCGTCCTCCTGCTGGGTTGGGTGTTGAATAAATAGGACAGAAATTGAATGGTGCCAACGTGATGATACCGAGTGACGTAACAGTTTCCTATATATCTGGTGTGCCTATATTTCCCAACAGTGGTAGTTATCGCGTACTGATATTGTTCACCTGGAATCGACTTTATAAACTTGAAACATAATTCTCTGTCGAAATTGACGAAAGTGGATGGTTCTTAACAGTCTAAAATGAGCCTCTAAGAGGAGGATTCAAGACGGATGAAAACACCAGGTATAGTGTCAACTGTGTCGTCATTTGTCAATACTAAGAGTATAATACCGAAACCATACTTCAGCTACAACCTCATATTTGCAGCTGAGGTGAGAATGAGGGTGCGGATTTCTTAGAAAAATAGCCAAATTGTTATAATTGACTCGCTGACGGATGGACCCTTAATAGGTTAACTGCTGCGCCTATATTTCGAAGGGCGTTAATAATAAGCGGAATTTAAAAATAAAGATATTTGCATGCTCCCTTGCTTGACAGCTTGTCGATAGCGAAATTTGTGGGAGTCTTCTTTGTGGCGTAGCTATTTTTTTTTTATTTTATGACGTATCTACTCGGAGTAAGGGGAGAGGCAAATCACGAATGGCGGAATTGTTGATACAAGAAAACGTCACTCAGACGTTTTTTCACGCAGGGTTTTCTCATTCGGCTAGCTATCTTTGTGCGTACATGCGGAGAGAACGTGGGGCCTATAAACCGAATGCTGCAACCCTATTATTTATTTATTCTTAACCGACTTGGGTGTATCTAGTCTGAGAACTTGCATGTTTAGCGATTACATAAGCTACACAATCGTTCAGAAAGATTCGTTCTTACCTGCCGCTGCTTGTTTTTTTGTTTACTTAAAAGGTATGGACCTCTCCCTATGGGCTAACTGAGTAGATCCCCGATCAACAGTTACTATACAACTTTCCAGCTTCTTAATAAAGCCATTCGGACTCAGCATAAGAACTCTTGACAACGAGCGGCCTCTTTAGAGCATTTTGCGAGGCTTTCCATATGATTATAAGTATTTTCTAAGTCGTGGAGTGGGAGATTCAATGAGGTACTAAATAGGCTCAGGGCATGCGGATTCTATGGAAAACGCACCAGCCCAAGGAGTCTATAAGTCAATCCCTGGGACTCACTATCGCGAAGGAGAACCACACTCCATGTGGCTCGCCTTTATAGAGTGATCTCAGCTCATTTCGTGGCCTTTCGTGTCTTTTTCTACCTCGGCTTATAAGCGCCGAGCCCACCGTATGAAGTGAGAAATAAGTTCACAATGAGCCTACTCTGGCCTGAGTGCAGCTGCCACCTTAAACTAAGAAGCAAATTCAAGTTATACGAGGACAGGTAGCCATATTTTGGATTTTAGATCTCACATTGGGCGTGGAGGAAAAAAACCTATAGCACATTCTGTCAAAGCGATTCAACGTCATTCTTAGACAACGACACGTTCTGAACAATGTGGAACCTGTCATTTAGGTCCAATTTGACGGTCTATATTCAACACCAACACCTTTCTGGGCCCCTCTTTTCGGTCAATAGTGGAAGCTCATAGGACATTTATAAATTAATAATTTCTTTATTTCAGATCCTATCCAAGAATGAAGCTATAAAAAAATCACAGAATAAGGGCATTTTATTCTTGGCTTGAAAGATTTGCCATGGTCTATAATAATCCGGACTTTGCTTAGTTCCTCGGACCTGCACCGATGCTGTACAGATTGTACGGAAATTACTAAGTCTTTACCTTAAACCAAGGGAAACAGAAGACCACAAAAGACTTACTCATATCAATCAGCTTTTCTGCTTAACGTACCTTTGACAGACATTGCATAGTTGTCCTTAAGCGAGCTCATTGTCAGGCTCCGGAAATAAAGGTCAAAAGTATCTATGAAGAGCTACCTATGTGAATAAAATCTAACCACTTAAGCTGTTCGACCAAAACCCTTTATATAGCTTGCGTGACAAACTTCTGACCACCACAACTTATTCCCCAGCACCTGTGGCACGTCTCACATTGATTTACAAAGTCAAATGAAAAATTAATAAGACAAAATACCACTAAAAGCCAGCCGATTAATATGCAATTACATCGTCAATTTTGTACCCACAAGCGCTAAGTCCCCACAAAAAAAAAATAGGAAGCACCTTATCTGCTTTAAGGGCACGGGTAGAAATTTTAAAACTGTTCCAACACATAAGTTGGTTTTCCCATCGCAGTTTTATCCTCGCACACATTATGGCTTTACGCCACCATTACACAACAACAACCTCAGCTTTTTGCTGGATAAGCAAACACCAACGAAAAGCTTCACCTTGTTGGGTCCTTCTGTCTGGATCAAGTTACATTCTGAGAAAACATGATACTGCAAGTTTGCGTCGGGGAAAAAGGGATCCACACATTCTTACTTTTCTATATTTTTATCTGTGAGCACAAACAAAAACGTGTATTTTTCATGTTTTTTCTAAATTCCACCTATACACCCACGTGTCTGCTATAGCTATCGCTATCACCCTCTACACAGATGACTGTGTGCATCTGATTGTAATAACATTTAGTTTACCCGGGTTGCGCGCTTTTTTTCAAACACGTTCTGCATCATCATCTTATTTGACTCAGGGTCCTGTCTTTTTTAAAAAAAAATTTTTGTGTCTGTACTGTACATATGTATGAGTTAGTTGGTTGGCTTTTTCGTCGTGTGGAGTTAGCCAGGTACAAGAGAAAAAAAAATCCATTTTCATAACGAAATGTGTTTTTTTTTTGCACACCAACCAACGCAACGGTGTAAAAAAAGGATGTGTCGAGAAATTATGAAAACATAATATAAAATTCTCGGGAAAGTGTGTTGCACCTTGCACCTTTGAACATGATTACGTCCCTTACGTCCCGCTCTTTCACATTGAACCATCGAAGGAGGCAGCGATGCACCAAGTTGTAGAAAATCTACTTGGAAAAGGGAGCCCTCAAAATCCCCCCCCCCCCCTCATCTGTGGGGATGTTTAAAGCTGATTTAAAAAAAAATAAAAATTGGTAACGAGATAACACATACCTACCCTTCCGTCATCTCCGTGTGGGATAGCCACCATTTTTTTGGGGTGGCAATTTCGAAAAGTAATTTTGCCGGAGCAACATTTTTGAATGTATTCTGCTGCAGGTGGAGCCTAAGCACCGAAGTCCTTGGAAAAATACAAAATAAAAACGTTTGTTATGTCTGAAAATCTCTTAGGGGGATTAGCGCACCGGAATTGTGAAAATACCCTTTAAATGGATTTGGCGTTTGGGGGGGCGCAAGTGCAGTGGAGGGCAACCGCAAGTTTGGCTCGTGATTACAATTTAGTGCGACGGTAGACTTGGAAAAATTGCCCAGAGGGTATGAGGTTCATTGCCAAGTTCTCAATATGGAACTGGCAAATATTTTTGTGATTTAGTTCATGGCGATGGTGCCAAGGTTTTTGGTTTACCGGTGTTTTCTGCAGAAAAAAACTACATCCCAATGAATGCAGAGGACTGCTACGAGTTGGGAGTTTGGTGTCTAACAATTTGGATTCTATACGGGTTAACTAACTAACAAAAAAATTAGAATAGGTGGATCAGAAGGTCCATATAGAACCCTAAATCCTAGGACTAGTTACTTATATCCATTAGGTGGACTGACGGAGTTCTTAATATTTGGGCAAAATGGAGCGGCCATACAAACTAACGCCTCGCCTGAAGGAAGAGGATTTGTCAGACTTTCGCCACAGCTGGCGCAGAGGGCAAACCCTCAAGGTTAAACCTGGGAATGAGAACCATAGCTTAGTAGGTCGGTTTACTTACCATACTAAACCACTGCCATCCATGGGTCACAAATCAATAACTTTGAAGAGGCAAATGTTCACTGTCAAAATTTGTAGGCAAGACAAGCCAAGGCAAAAGCCTTGTTACCTTTTCTATAAGCTTGGTTTTGCGCAATATTTGTTAAATTCTAAATCACTGACAATGAACTATATCAACTAACCGGAGCTTAAATGAGAACTGACTTTTATATAAGCGCGGCCTTGGCTAGCTATCTGCCTCAAAATGTTGGTACAAGGCTTACAAGCTTGAAGAAAGGTTTCAGATTGTGACCAAAATTATATATCCAATCGTCAATGAAGGCGAAAAAATGCTTCATTATTCTTTACCTGGACAGAACTACATATATGAATCGCAAGGTAGAACTCACCTTGAGGTAAAAGACTAAGCTAAGACTTTTTTAGTAAATTGAGTTTCATGATAAATTCCTAAAAAATAATTAGAAGTAATACAAGCAGGGGCGGGCAGAGTAATTGAAGACTATAAGTCGATGCGGAGCCGATATGCGAGATGACACAAAATCACTAGAATTCTCACAAAAAAAAAAATGAGCTGACCTATGGGCCTATAGAAACTATCGGTGCAGCAACCTCTTATAGAGTAATTTTAAACAAGGAGTGTAAAAAAGTATCAGCTTAACTGCCCGTTAGGTTTCAACATTTGTGTAGTGCTGTGCAAAATATTTGAACATTCCGTACCAAAAACATGTGGACTTCCAGGGAAGACAATAGGGTTTCCAAGAATGCCTCGAAAATAATAGCAGATACGAGTATCTACTCTAATGCTATAAACGATTTCATAATATCGGCTAAAAGGAAAGCAATGTGTAGGATAACAGCGGGCGACTAGTCAAGCTAAGCAGTGCGGGTTCTGGCAGACGGTTTCAAACCCAAAGCCAAATTTAGTTATTTCTTGTATTTGAATTCAAAATAAACTTCTATTCTTTCTCTTCTTCAGTGCGGGATAAGCCTTTGAAACTTCCTGACAGAATGTTTTCTACTGCTCATAGAACTTTGTTGCCAAAAGGTTGACAAATGATCGTATAGTTTCGGTGAAAGGCTTGGCTGGGGGTTTCCATATTTCCAATGAAAAAAGTCGCAAAAGATGGCAGGAAAGTTCTGACTTAGTGGCATAAATTTTAGGTAAACTGAGAAGCAGCAATCGGCCTTTTATTTACCCTAACGTCAGTAATGATGAGACCACTAATGTGATCTAAGCTGTAAAAGACATCGAAACAGAAAGACGTGATGGCAAAGTCCTTCCGAGCAGCTTAAATAATATCGGCTAAGGGTTGCAAGAACTTATGAAAATAAGCTTGGGAAACTTATATGTATAGTTCTTGATAAGTGTAAGAAGAAATGTCTAAATAACAAGGAAACACACTCGATGCCGAGCATCATTAGCATCAGCCTGCACAGCTCACGTCAAAACCAGTAATGAAGTGACGAACAGGTCTTTTCAATCATTTTAAAAAGCCATTCGGGGTTAATGATATACTTGAACTGCAGAGGTATTTTGAATAGTTGTTATCCAGTCAAGCTCTGCTAGCTTAGGAGAAGCCTGTTAAAATAATTGGAAAACTTAGAACGGACTCCGCCAAGGTTCCATTCTATGCCCCATACTGTTTTAATATGTTCTCCGCGCTGATTTATCGACGAAAGCCGCATTTCTTCTATAGATAGTAGACTGCCTCTTGCATATCAACTATCCTCACGAGACGATGAGCTTCTTTACAGGTTTGTCGATGACCGCATAAGGACATAAAATGTGAAGAAACCGACACATGTCGTGGAGATGAAAATTTACCCGACTGACGAATCTAGTACGATATTGTCAACTCAATTCTTGGTAGATGTATATGTAGATAGCTGTTAGGGACTTTGGCTTCCACCATAAACTCAGTAAATTATCCCAGCACCGAGCTTAAACCTAGAATAACTCTTGCCAATCGCTGTTTCTTTGGGCTTAGAAGGCAACTGAGTAGCAAAGCCCACTCTCGAACAGCTAAAATGACAATTAAGAGCCTAACCATCCCAGTACTACTTTATGGCGCAGAAGTATGAAGTCTATATACCAAAAGCGGATGAGGCTACACTTGGTTGCTTCCAGAGGAAAATTCTTCAAAAAGTGTTTAAACCCGTCTGCATAGACGTTGAATGGAAGAATAGGCGCAATGACGAACTGTACCTATCCAAAACTTTAATGTCCAACGACTTGCGTAGCTGGATCATGTAGAGCGGATGGACACGAATACTTCGGCCCCGAATATCTTTAAATCCACTTTAAAGGCACGAACCAGATCCCTACTTAAAGAGACCTGAAACATTTCACCATAGAAATCGCTCGCAATGCCATCTAGGTGTAGCAATAGCAGTAAAAGACTGTAATGTGTTTGTCCGGAATAATTTTAACAACTATTGCGCGAAATTGACTCTGCTCTGTGGGATAGGTTTTTTTCATTATGCGCTATCCAGAAGCGGAGTTTTCAAGAGTACCTGAACACCTTCTGGCTCCTACCTTCGGAACGCCTTAGTCAATTGGAATATAATTAGCTTTGTATGAAGTTCTAAGTTGTCTTCGAACGTTGCACGATAAGCGGTGAATTGAAATATTTGGAAAGTATAGAACTTTTAAAGGTTTTCAGTCTGAAAGAAGTTAAAGTCAAGCGAAATGAATCACGGCTCAGATAGTCGCATGCATATAGGATGAGAGGGTACGGATAGGGATTGTTGGTGCGGAGGAGATGATAGATGATAGCTTAAGGTGTTACTTAGGCGAGTATAGTAGCCAAGGTATAGAGGGAAGAGGCTAATTTTTCGCAGCGACATCATCAGCTCATAGAAGACAGCCGTAGAACAAGTCACACACTCACCGACGAGCTAAGGAAGGGATCTTGAGTGCCAGCAACAGTTCTAGCAACAAAATGGCGCCACTAAGAGCTATACCTTCACAACGGCCCATCAAAGAAAGATGAAATTCAGATTTATCTAAATCTTCAACCTTTCCAAGCCAAATATGAAACTGTCCGTGGAAGTACACCAACAGTTTTCGAACACACTTCAAAATTTCTGGTTTTTCGACTCCTTCTGAGCTTTCTGCCGTTCAGAGACCCGTCAGTCGTAACTCGTTCTTCTGTATTCTACTTTCTACCTCCTATGTCGCATTTTATACAAAGCCGTACAACAATTTCATCGAACCAGTGCTAAGATTACATGCCCCCTCAAAACCTACCCGAAATAAGTTCATAAAAAAAATCAGTGTATGTAGGTAAACCCCCACGCCACCTGTCAAAAAATTCGATATGCGCGGTCATAATTTATTATCCTGTCCCTTTCAAATAGAAGAAAAGAGAAATGTTCGCCAAACAAAACACGCCAAGCGCCGGACGCCACCTCTTTCTCAGAATATTTTTGCCATTTGCCCGAGTCCTTTCGCTTTCGCCCGGCATACACCTACGCGTTTATGCGTACGGTGTACCAGTCCGCCACTCACAAATGAAACTCTCCCAGTGCCACACGACGGTGAAGTTGAAGGTTGAACTGCCGAATAGTGACAGTTCTATTCTACAATACACATTTGCTTCACTCCATTTATCTTCGGCCAGTCAGGATCAGGATCAATACGAAACGCGCAACAAGGGGCGGTCGTCCCCCTCCTGTGGGAGAACGCCCTAAGTATTTCATGATTTTTTTATGAACCATCACAAACACGTTTGTCATTATACTGATGTCTGCTGCGTCCTGTTTCTATTTTCGGGCTTCATATCGGTTGGTTCAGCAGAATGTGATTGATTGCCAAGATGAATGTCTCAGAGTGTGCGTATTGGCGGTAAGGGTAGGCACAGTTATTGTGATTACAATGGGAAGTAGGTCCACGGGAACATTTTAATGTATCCCATGCTCGAAAGGCAGCCCGCGATGAATAGGGAAATAATTGAAAATGCATTATTCCGTGCGAGACAGGCCGCCAGTCAACAACTCTAGGGACTCCTCTTATATAGCGGTTAGAAAAAGGAAACAACCAGCATCAAAAGAAGGACTAAAAAGTTGCGGAAGCCGCACTGCATATATAGTACGAGTATACCTACGAGTACGAGGGTGGGTGCGGTGAAAATGGAAAACTTTTGCTGAAATTAGAAACAGGTTTTCCACTGCATCTGTTTTGAATGCAAGATGCGGTATAGTGTTGTAGTTGTGGTTGCTTTTCCTTCCGCAAGGATTATGATAAGTGACTCTTGAATTATCCTCGGCAATTAGGCATTGAAGGCTTGAGCTCTCTCGCTCTTCGCTGTTTTATATTCCGTTCCCAGCTGAAGAGGTGAACTCAACTGAATAAATGAATTAAATAGTTGACACAAGTATCTGCGATGGCTGGAGCATGTGAGTGTGAGTATATTGCAAGGCATTTAAATTTGTTTCTTATAAAATTGTCAAACATGGAAACATTTCCGGTGCGCAGCTCTGCCAAATTAACCTCCTTGAACCGTGAACTCGTCGCCCACTTCCTCTTTATAAATACGGCCAAAATTGCACTTGGATGAATGATGGTCGAATTAAATAGCATTCAGCTTAATCGAGGAGTATAAATCATGTCAACACGAAAAACCAACAGTGTGTAGGTATAGAGGCGGCTCAACTCCCGCAAAGGGATACGTATGAGAAATGTTTTTGTCATCAAACTAATGACGGGGAATATTAGTGGAGAAGGCCTATAATTCAGTTGACCATAAATACGGCAGGATAGCTTTGTAAACATTAGGAAAGCGTAATCAAGGGACTTTGCCTTAATTAAGGGCAGCCGAGCGGACAATTTGACAATTTAAATATATACGACACATACGAGGAATGTTGAATTCATAGAGCTGATGTATGGGATATTTAAGGTGTATGGAAGGATATGTACTTAAGAGCCACTTAGGCCAGCACTTGTCAGGTCACTGATTTGATCAATATTGTCGGGCATGTCAACCTATCGCTGCCAATCAAACCACCATTGTCGGGGCGCCTTTCGCTCTGGTACGAAGTGGCAAAACAGATGGAAGGCGATGATGTCCAGAACAGCACTCTTTGAATGCAAAGAAGGTCAATCAGACTGAACTTAACGCAACGGAATCCAATTTGCCACAAGATGTTGTCAATTCTGAGACCATCCTGGCTCTGCAACTAGAACTGGTTGTATAAAACTAGTGAACGGAAATTGAATGTTCAAATGCAACTTGAGAGGTAGCCATCTTCATACTGTCACTTTTATTGACGTTGGTTCCAAACCTTTAATGAAAGAGAGGAGATTATTGGCCCAGCACTTTACCTTTTAGGTCGATCACTAGCTGAAAGAAGGTGTCAAAGTCCGATCGCAGCTCTATAGAGGTTCGCATCAAGTGTCGAGCTCTTACTTTGCAAGAGGGAAGAACTCCTATGAAGACTTATTGCAGACGTTTAAGGTGATTGGCAGCTATGAAGAAATCTGCCCCAACCTTAGAACTAAACAGCAGATATAGGTCACGTTAAAGACCCGAATAATAATTACCACAAATCTTTATGAGAATCAAAAGCGATGTACTCCAATTTCAGAAAGATCGACTTGCCGATGCATTTTAGTTCTCTTTCTTGGGATCCCTTTATTGCTGTTCGGTAGTTTCAAAAGCCGCCTATAGTTTCAGAGGTATTTTAAGTTGAATGTTTGCGTTAAAATCAAAAACAATGTAATCCTAATTTTAGTACTTAATTCAAATACGTACTTCTTTACTGCAAAAATTCAAAGATTCAAATTCCAAATGAGGCGGGAAAAGTCATATGATTTTATTGTATTTTTTTTAACTAGATTTCGTTTTTGGTCGAAAATCAACCCTACTTTTTATACGTAAAACGTGTGCTTATTTCGCGAATGGTAACACTTAGCTCATATCTGATTCGACAGATAATTGTATCCTTCCGCTGAACCAATATGGTTGTGTATACGCTTGATGAAATGACCAACCAATGCGTTTTCGCTTCGCTAAGTGGGCCTGCGATCGACTTAGAGAAGATACCGATTTTGCCAAAAAAAATCATCTTCATCTTGGCGGGTATGTAAACAAGCAAAATTGTCGCATTTGGGGCACAGAAAACCCGCACGCATACATTGAAAAGCCGATAGACCCAAAACGAGTCACTGTTTGGTGCGGAATTTGGTCCAGAGGGCCATTTTTCTTCGAAAATGAGCAAGGAGTGGCCGTTACAGTCAATGGCGTTATCGGGCCATGTTGAACGAATTTTTGTTCACAAAAATTGAGGGGGAGGATATTGGCAACATTTGGTTTCAACAGGACGGCGCTACGTGCCACACAGCCGAAGCTACACTCGATGTTTTGCGCCCTGTTTTTGAAGATCGCATTATCAGCCGCAGAGCTGATGTCGTTTGGCCACCTCGGAGCTGCGATTTGACACCGTTGGACTATTATTTGTGGGTGCCGTAAAAGGTAAGTGTTAGGCCGACAAGTCAGAGACAATTGACGCTTTAAAGGACAATATTCGTGAAGACATTGGTGAAATACTGATGCACACAATCGATAATGTGCTTAAAAATTGAACCGATCGTGTAGACTACTGCATGGCCAGCTGAGGCAGCCATTTGAATGAAATTATTTTCCATTATTAACCGGAAGGATTGTACTTTCAAATAAAAAAAGGGATTAGAGAAAATATTGAGTAGTTTTTTTTTATAGCATTTTCAAAAAAAAAAAAGAAGTTATTTGGCGGACCCGTTATTTACAGAAGCCTACATACAAGGACGAGAAGGCCAAAATTAACAATTTCGAAAACTCATCTACCTATTCCAAATATTATTTTTTTTCAGAGTAAATCTATTTCAAAATATGTTCGCTAATATTTACAAAATGACGTGGGGTTCCACAATAAATTTTTGACATAAAAAAAAAACAGTTGTTTTTAATATTTCGAAGACAACGGCTTGAGAAATGTGTTTTTTTTTTTAAATCTCCAATTTTGTAGAAACGGAATACGTTGTTTTCGATTCTGATAAACAGAATTTTTCAAGGCAAATGTTGAAGGATATTTCCATCATTACAAAGGGTTTTTCAATAAGAGCGCTACAAAAGGTTTTTTTAAATAAAACAAAAACGGTGTTGGATATTAATGAAATTATTTATTCCTGTGAAAGTACGGTCGATGCCATTATGTATGGAACTCAATTTCTTTTGCATGGTTACCACGTGCACGCTTGCAGAAGTCCAGACCCAGACGCTCATCCAGAAATGAGCCACATCGCTGAAGATGAATTTTAGATGAAAATCCGAATCATTTTCCGCCCAATTCACGAACATACGACGCTTTTGGTGGTCAAGCGGCTTCAGTTCTTGCGTCAATTTAATCTTGTAAGGATGTAGGCCAAGATCTTTCCGCAAAATTCGCCACAACGACGTCACAGAGATGCCCAACGCTTGAGAACGACGTGTGAGAGACACATTTGGGCTTTCTTCAAGTGAAGCCTCAGCGGCAGCAATATTCTCGACACTACGGGCACTTCTTTGTCTCACTGGCACGGGAACATTTTGTACTGTGCCTGTGGATTCAAATTTTTCAACTATATACGCTCAATTGTTGATCTGCTAGGACGATTATGACGACCATAAATTGGACGTAGCGCTCTTAACGTTGAGGCTACTGACTCCGAATTTCGGTAGTGAATTTTAATAATTTCGACTCGTTGTTGGCTCGTATATCTATCCATCATGAAATGGCAAACCTTATTGAAGAAAAATGTCAAAAGAGCGGCAAGAAATTCGGCGTCGTTTGCTGTTCCTGTCGCTCTACTTTTGTAGCGTCGCTGTTGAAAAACCCTTTATTAACACGTGAACATCAAAAGTTTCCGTACACTTTTTGAGTATTTATTATGAAATGAGGAGAATAAAACTTGGATCATTCAAAAGGTACTCTGCCATAGATGTGCACAAACAAAAAATGTTGGTATATGTCGCCATCAAGACTGGTAAAATCAAGTTAATAATTCCCCATACAAAATGCTTATTATTTAAATGAAAGCATTTTGGTGAAATTCAATTTGTCGCCGCCATATTACCATAGTAACGTATTCGAATATAAAACATCTTAGATTAGAACCCATTTTCGAAGGAATGCAATTTACCTACCCCTAAAAGTAAGCAACTGTATAATTTTATTTCAAGGATCTCACTATGGAAAGTATTTATCATCATTATATTAATACGTGAACATCCGAAGTTTCCGTACGCTTTATTAGCATTTAAAAAGAAAGGAGTAGAATGAAACATATGTCATTCGAAAGGTGCTGTGCCATAGATGTGAACAAATAAAAAATCGTGGGTATATGTCGCCATAAAGAATGGGAAAATTAAACTAAGAGTTCCTCATACAAAATGCTTTTCAGTTAATTTAACGCATTTTGGTGACACTCAAATTGTCGCGCCATGTTTACAAAGTAACGTGTTCAAATAAATCTCATCTTAGATTTAAACCCATTTCGGAAGGAATGTAATTTACATACCCCTAAAAGTAAGCAACTGCATAAATTGTTTGCTCTAACTTTTCATGAAGTACTTAAATATTAATCATGAGTGAACATTTTCTCGGTGCTCTATTTTTCGATATCTAGATGTCGCTTTTTCACTATTGTTTCGCTTATAAATTGCGGTACGTTTTTTTAGTATTACATCCTTATAAAAGGTAGGGTCGATTTTCGACCGCATGCGAAACTAGTAGGTATTTATAAACTTATGCAGAATGACTGCATGATGCTAATTATAAATTCGTAAAGGGCAAGTCAGTGAATAGAACTAGTTGAAGATCTAATGATACCTCCAAAGCATGATAATTGAAAACTGGTATAAGAGTTTAGGGTTTGATACGACATGTAAAGAGGAAATCTTGTGGATTTTTGCTTTCCCAGATATAGGATGCCAACCGGTTCACTTTCGGAAACAAACTTTGTGTGTCTAACAATGAAGAATGTAAATAGTTTGTAAAATATGTTGCAAGGGACAGTCTTGCTTCGATTGCGGGACGTTCTTAGTCTCGATCAAACGGCAGGAATATTACGTAAATGTGGTGTTTTTTTTTTTATAAAAGTTCTAAACCTCTTAAAAAATCACCCTTTATATGGTGACGGAAGAAATAGCGACAAGTTTTCAACTGGGCGGTATATTCCATTTCGCAGAGTTTCTTACAGATCAATCAGATATGCTATCGTATTCTTAGATCCTCCAGTCGCCTTGGGCTCAAAAATACAATCCAATAAAGGTACAGCAATATTCGTACATAGATCAATAATACACTTTACTCTAAAACGAATACGGATCCTTATTGATAGGCTATTTTCAAACCCCCTGACTATTTATAAAAGCTGGGTTGGCATTCTGTAAGACGAAACGGTCAAACGTTTTCGTTCTCTGTAAGCCTAGTCGCAAGCTCACAAGTACATTGAAACTATGAAGTTTGGATTCCTCGTCGCACTGGTATCTGGGGGAACGAATTTGTCGCAGACATTCTCAAGACAATCTTAAGAGGAGGTTTCCCTCTAAATCTGCGCCTAGTAGCTTGCTAAAAACCAGTCTGCGATAAGGACTTCTGTTGACAAGTGGGTTTCTCGTGAATACAGGGACGGAAAAACCAGCTGTTTCCGAATGTCTGTAAGAAAAATAGATCTACTCTTAAAAAACTCATGTTACTTAGAGGAGAAAATTCATTCGCAATGAAAGAAAAATGTATCATAAACAATGGTGTCAAAGAGCTTTGGTATTTGCGTATATAATTAGAAATATCGCTCTTACAAACGTTTTTTTGTTGATGGGAATGATAAACTACGCCTTCCGCAGTTTATTGAACGTATCTTTTGCAATTGAAAGGTAGAACTTCGGGTTATCAGCTAGTTGTACTGTTTTTTATCTCCGGGAAAGCACCACAAAGTTTTAGAAAACTATGTCAGTTGACACTTATCATCTTTAGGTATCTTAAAAGCCTTTTCGTCTTATTTTTGTACCGACTACTACATTAGAGAACTTATTTTTACAAAGCGTGGTTAGCGGCTGTAGGCTAGTTTGTAATGATCACAAATCCAGCTACCACCCAGTAACAGAAAAGATAAATCAACACCATATCCTCACCCACCACTGATCGCCACCACTGATATACCAGTACCAACCAACGATGGGTGACCAGTAGGCAGAACCACCAACTGCCAAAACCCAGCACCAGCAGCCGAAAACAACAACAACACAAGGGACGATTTTGCACAACATTTATAAGTCACACTCACTACTCAGTACAAAATTGATCAGGAGTAAAGTGCACCCAGTTCCGCGTGCAGTACATCTGACGGTGACCCGTGACCCTGTTCTATAGCGACTTGCACTATTCTCTAAATTCTTGGTGGCCAAATTCTGCCATCAGAATTATCCATATATCTAGGAATCAGGTATTGTGAGCATTCCGATCCATTCCGCCTCTTCTCCTTTCTTTGCTATGTGGGTTTGTATTGTGTGTAATTCCGATCAACCACAGCTTCCTTTCACTGTAGTTTGAGATTACGTATGAACTGTTTGTTAAGGTCGATTAATTAGATTTAAAATAATTGTAAAAAACGAATTGTTTAAGAATAAGCAATAAATGGTTAAAGTGTGTACAACGCTCCAAAGTTCGTGTTTCTTTGGGGGCGCAACCCTGGACGCGACGAGTATACCCGGCCGGAAATAAAACGCACATCACAAGTTTTCCCACATGTTTGTCACGAACGTTAAGTATTTATAGATTTATGTATATACTCCTTCTGACGTTTATGACAACCTTTCTGTTTTCTTTCACATGGGTCTGTTACGACTGAACCTAAATTTAAGTGGATGAAATATAAGGATACATTGTACGACATTAACGTGAAAACCCAGTTTTCCGACACATCCAGCCCAATCTCAGATTGTGTTTTCATTTTCGAAGCAAAAGGCTGCCGATTTGCCGTTACTTAAAATGCGGTCAACAATCTTATAATACTTTACCACCCTATACGCCTGCCTTTACTCACTTTATGACTCCAGGGCTCCTATTTCATTATGCCACCAAAACTTAGGGATGTTTAATTTACAAGTCATGCAGCTCCTGCCGTACAAAACCCACACAAAGTTACATTCCGCCTTAGGCACCTGAAACAAACCAACAAGTTCTTTGGCCCAATATTTTACCATGCGCTCGTTTTGACTGGATTTAATTAAATTTAATTTCTATTAAATACATCCTTCATTTCCTAAAGGACAGCTCACAGCTCCTTCGCATTTCTTAGCTTGAGGGCTTGTTTTATTATTAACCAGCCCGACCTATTAATTGGCCTAAATTCCTTGGGTAATGACGGTCTCCAGCACCGCACTTACTTATGAAGAATTGAAATCTAATTTGAATATATATCAATCTATCACTGTACAATGTAGGAAAATTAGGCCTCACAGTTTATAGAGCTTCGGGCTGTGGCACATGGTTTAGGTTCAGGTACAGGTCGACGACAAAAGCCCATTTTGGAGCATGTGTCCAGAGGAAGAGGGTAAACCAACTCCGACCTTCTTTATATTTAAATTATATATTATGCTGAAATATCCTGTATATCCATTGTCCGTGTCACTACACCAAAACCACCCATTCTTCTGCCATGAAGTTTTCTAACTTTTCCCTGAAAAGTTCATTACATATTAATGACACGTCTACCTTCGTCCTTATGCCGCTAAATGGCGGTATACTCACAACTTCTCATGGAGTTTTGTATATACACCGTGCGGCTGCTGATGGGGCACACGCAGAACACAGAACTGAGAACCGAGAACACACTCCTGAGCCCTTAAAGAAGGAGCTGAGGCACTGGGTTTGGAAAAAACAAAAAAAAAAATAAAAATTATGTATATCCTTAGGTAAATGGGAAGAAAAATAGAAAAATCAATATGCACGGTTGGAAGTCGCTCTCTCTGTGGCACACACTTTGAATGCACCCTGAATGCACACAGCGCACGGCGTTACGTGCAAGGCTTATGTGAATTAGTTTGGGGTGTGTTCACAGGCGCTTACACTGTGGAAACGGCATTTGAAGGCTGGGCATGTGTACGTACATATGTTATTATTTGGGGCGCCAACTCACCCCTGAGTGCATTTATTTAAAAACCAAACTGACAAGCAAAATCGAGGCCTGACTAAATTATGCACTATGCACTGGATATCCTCAAATTTTGAACAGCCAAAGACGTCTAAAGACGAAGTGGTTATATGGTATACTGTGCTCGGATATAGGACTAAGGATTCGAAACTAAATGCAAAGTTTATAGCACTCCGCAATGCAAGTTTGCTGCATAAATGTGCGGAAGGACGAGAGGAAAGAACGACAACAATGGGAAATGGGAAAAGTTCTATTTTACTGGTGGCTGGGTGTTGTTTGCTTTTGTCGCGGGGGGGGGGGCTAAGGATCCCGGCGGCTAAATAATTCATTGAGACTGCAATCGCGT
Source organism: Cheilosia grossa (assembly GCA_963082955.1). NCBI lineage: Eukaryota > Metazoa > Arthropoda > Insecta > Diptera > Syrphidae > Cheilosia > Cheilosia grossa. The sequence continues at coordinate 9,258,953 of OY720144.1, read as the reverse complement.
CCGGTTTTTAGGTCTTAACTCGATTAGTTTGAGGCGCTTTTGATGCATTTGTATTCAGCAGCGCAAGTGTCAAAAGCAATTAAAACTGAAGTGGCGGTGGGGAAGTTTTTTCTCAAATCTTGGGATCGGATTGGCAAAATGCCTCTAATTTAAATTTATTTCTACAGCAATTAATAACCCACGCTGCATTTATGCAAATTGCTGTTGAGATTTTGCATGTAACTGTTGAACAAAAAAACATAAGTAAATGCGGTAGTTATTAAAATTGAATTGAGTAGAAATGTGGCTATCTACCAGTGGCGTGGCGTCCATATAACTCGATTCCTACCGAGTTACCTTTTGAAATCTCCACCAGGCAACACTATCTATCTACCAAAAACCGAATATACATGAAACGCTACCAAATGAATTTGAATACTCACCAAATGATACACACACAAAAGCACTCATATAAAAATTGTGTGTGTATCCATTTTCATACAACATCGTCATCGTCTCGTGGCGACAAAGCGAAGGTAACCAAAATAAGTCGGGTTATTAAAGTTCTCACTTTATAGTTCATTTTGAGAGAAAATTTGCTTGTTATCTCTTTTTTTCTTCCCTGGGTACTTTGTCTGACTCTGACACCTCTTTGTTCAACACCCATTGTAGAAAATAACCCGCTTTTCTTCGAGTTATTCGCGGTTCTCACAAAGTTCATTTTGACTGCCGAATACGGAGTGAACATTTGTTTGTATCTCTTTTTTTCTTCCCAGAGCTGAGTACTGGTACTGGCCAGTGGCCAGGCCATGGCCACTGGGTTGTGTTTTGGGTATGTCGTATGTGTTTGTTTGGTTATGAAATGAACAAAATAACACGCTTTTCTTCGAGTTATTCGATTTATTCTACTTCTGCTTGTCTGATTGTGAGGATAATTGCAGGTAGTATGTTGAGGTAGGTGTAAGTGTTTTGGTTTACAAATTCAGTTGGCAGATTGCAGTGCATGACTTAAGTGAAATTAGTAATGTTAACCCAATTTTCAAATGTACAATGAATGATTTTCTTTCAAGGTACACAGGTGTAAGGTTTCTTATATTTATATGTGATTAATTTTGCTTCGACTTCCCATTTTAAAACATTCACGCCACGCCACTGCTATCTACAAGTTTTGCAATTTGTCAGTTGTCAATGCACCACTGCTAACGATCGTGGGCGAAGGAGTTAAAGGTTGTCTTATCTGTTCTTCGAGTGGTGACTTTAAGCTGCTTAAAAGATGGTTCACACATCAAAAAGACGACCGCGAACAGTTGAAAGAAGGTGACTACATCTCCCCATTACCAGAAAAAATATACCCATGCCCAATTTGTGAACTTGTCTACCTAGGCTGCGCTTCCCTGTGATGGCATTCAGTTGTTGTAACTCTATGTCTTCTGAATTTCATCATCGTCATCAAACTCAATGTCGCGCTTATCCACTACAAGAGTCACGGATCGTTATAAAGTGGACTTTCCATAACACTCGATCTTCCTTTCTCGAGGCTGTATCATCAAGGGGTAGTCCACCAGCAGAAAGAAGAGAGACGTCGAAATTGATCGATCAGGAGCATAAGTAGATAAGTATGGAACTTAAGAGTATTTCGTGGGACTTAAGAATCGCAGCTCATGATTTGAACAGTGGGAACAAATATCACAAGAAATCTGGCAGGAAATCCAAGAAAAAAAAGTATGTAAACAACCAATCGGCACTTAAGGGTAAGCTTGATAGGTGAAGATCTCCCAACACAGTAGAAAACTAAAGGTGTTAGGCGTAAGATTTAAAAATTTAAGGGTTCACCTTTAAATTGATAATAGCGTGATAGAGAAAAATGTTGGTTCTCTCCAAAGCAAAGGACGTGCCCACTTTAGTTTTGCATTGATCCTCAGTTTGAGCCGTATATATCTGTGAGGTACAGAAAATTGATAGCTATATGCGTTTATCTTTATCTTTTGGTGGATTTTGTGGATATATATATGAGCTCTGAGCGGATTCCGATATAACTAACCCCTTTTTTAAATTTCTTCTGACTTCGCCTGAGCGATGAAAGGCTCGCGATCTATAAAATATTGATTTTCCCATAGGGCCAGCATAATGTTTAGGCTAGCAGGTTCTCCCCTTTACTAATAAAGTTGATCAACCTTCTGGCAGATGACTTCTTCATCACTTCAGGGCTCAGAAGCTCCCTGTAGAAGATAGTTCTTCTGATCCACATTGGGCTGGACACTCACATATTATGTGCTCAGACGTTTCGTCTTCTTCAAGACATAACCGACAACGTTGAGTCGGTTAACTGCAAAGGTTGTGATGTCCTATGAGAAAATCAGTTAGGTTTTTGGTATCAGGGCTATTCAGATTTGAGATTCTGTTGGCATGTTTTTTGAAAGGCTGTATAGCACGCTTGGCCTGTCTTAGACCTGGGATACTCTTCCAATATGAAATACATTTTGCGTGTTCCCATCTTTTGATGGCTAAATCTATAGACGATACTCACAGTATAGCAGAAAGGTTCAGGTTCTGTGAAAGGAGGTGAGGGTTCCGATCCAGATCTACCGGGATTACACCCAGTCTGAAATAACTCGTCATATCTGCAAATGCAGTTCATCCGATAGTATACTGATGTTGTATACTGTATTGGATTCAGAGATGGAGGCGCTTAGAAGTGACGAGTTCTCTTCTGGGTTCCCCATCCCAGAAACTTTAATTTATGACCCTTCCCGAGTGGCAGGAGTCATGTCTGTTCCGACAGTTTGTTCTAAAACATCCCTAGTTGATGGTGCTATCTTGAAGTCGGAGGTTGCCTGGTATCCAAGGTTCGCAAACTATAGACTAAGCACCCTCATAGCCATGCATCCCTCGTCGTTTGCTGTTCCGACTTGGATGAGGGATTTATTCGAAGAGGTTTACTCCCCTCCCCTGCTCCTTTATTATCCGAGCTTGGAACCGGCAAGTTACTCATATAACCAGGCTTAGTTTAGCGTCCTTTAGTTTCTGTAACAATCCGCATTTAAAAAAAAAGCGATATTTTGACATCTTCTGAGCAGACTTTATTGCACTTATTTGTGGGGAATTTTCATGTTAAAAAATTGCTCTTTGTTTTAAAATAGGTTTGTCTGACTCATTTGCAATATCTAACGAGCAGTATCTAATTTCGTCGAAAGCGTCACTTCTGGCCCCGCTCTCCCCTATCTAAAGGGCATAGAAATTAGCTCAAGTAAAGCTGCGAAGAAGACAATGCCACGTCCCTTCTCTTTTGTTCGTAGAACTCGTTAGAAATCATCCTTCTGCGCAGAGCTGACGACAAACAAGCACCTAGGTAGTTTGATTAAGAGTGCATAAAAATTGCGAAGTTTTCGTCACTTTTTTCATATAGGACTTCTCAAAACGTTGAGGAATTTACGAAAGTTCAGACCATCTGTAGCGATTGCAACCGGTCATCATTTAATGCAATCACGGTTTTAATCATTATTTTTAACGTCTGAGGAAAACGCAAATCGCACTCTGACAAGTGACTACAAAAGGTAGCAGTCCAATAGGTAGGTCGTTCTGAATGCAAATATTCTTTCATTTTATTTAGAAAATTGGGGGAGAAGGCGCCAAAAGTTCAAAGCAACATGATCAATATGGTTGACGGTTTGACAATCTTAAAACTTCCATTCTGGGAGCGGGTCGGAATGTTGCTCTCAAAATAATCTTTTGTAAAATTCTGTCTTCTCTCAAAAAAATGCTGCTTTTCAAATGACAAGGAATACCATTCTGGTTATTCCGCTTTTATCCAACTATAAATCTAAACAAAAAAAAAAATAAAAAAGTTAAATTTCAATTTTTCAAAAAAACTTTAAAATAAAATTAAGAAATAAAAAACTAACTTAATAGGTATGTAAATTTCAATTAATAAATTGTAAACAAAAAAAAAAAAAAAAAAACAAGAAAAGTGAATTCAAAAATAAAAAAAAAGGAAATTGAAAAAATGCAAATCTGCTTTACAAAAATCTCCAAGCAATAAAAAATGGTTTGGAAAATGTTAAAAATCGGATGCGTTTTGAAAACAGAATTTTGTAAAAATAATTTTGACCCTTCCCGAATTTTGAATATTTGGTCTCACATTCCGTGCGCCTTCATAAAACTCGATGTGAGTAAGTCGTAGCAGTACAACGTCAGGTCGATCCGCTATAAAATGTAGTTCCCAGTTACTATACTGCCAATGATGCCATCTTTTCCTATTTTTTCAATAACACCACCCATGATTCTGTTTAAAGATTAGTACGCTGCTCGAGCTAAATTTTCGCTCCCATACAAAATTCTCTCCAAAATTAAGCTGAGCTAAATTTAAGCGAACCCATTTATCTGAGTGGTACTAAATAATCAAACTTTTGTTTCAGAATGTACTTCATGTATCTGTCAAGATTTAGCGCGCCCATTTACTGCGTCGGGAAATTGCCTCAAGCTAAATTTTGACAAATCGTTGTGTTGTCTTGTTTTTCTTGCGTTTTTGAATTGCGAAGAATGGGAGAAGCAAGCAAATGGAAGTGGATGAAATCGGAGAGAGTTAAATTTTTGAAGTAGGTAAGTTATTTTCCAAGAACAGCCGTTGTTTTGTGACATCTATCCACAGAGCTCGATATGTTAAAATTTAGCTAGGACCTTAGCGGATGTTTGGAGAGAAAAACCAGATCAAATTTAGTTTAGCTCGAGCAGCGCACTAAGCTTAACGTCACGTTTTTGACATTTTTTATCAATAACCTCATCAATCTTTGGGTGTTTTTTCTTCGAGTTTTTTTTTGCTCGAAGTCAGAACTGTTGGTCGTGCAGAAACGATTTCTTCCTGACAGTTTTATACAGGGGGACTTACTAGTAATCATTTTTTCCACACAAAATTTTTATTTCAAATTTTAAAATTTTTTATTTTAAAATGGATAATTTTATACGGAAAAATGCCATTGTGAGTTCCTTAAATCTAGCCTGGACACTAAATATGATTATATTGGTATCGCTCAAGGATTGTAGTTTTGGCATTAAGATCTGATGAAGAAACCATTGATTCAGTTCGTCAAACTCACTCTTAATAGAAGTAAGCACTTCGTTAACAATTGACAAGCCCCAGTCGCTGTACTCGCCATCCAGCATAGTCATTTTTGTCAATAGGCTCATGCTCTCATTCATTCGTTTGACCTCCCCCTCGATTCTGTATGTTCCCCCTCATTCAAGCATGTTTTTAATTTCTATATCCGACTACTCCATATCTGTCCTCTCGATGAGCTTTCATTCATTTCACTAATTATCTTCACAGTTTTTATTGTCCTTTCGCACACACCGCGCATTCGCTTTTTATTTTTTTTAATAACTTAATTGGTAACTAATATTCTAGCATGCGCCATGACGTAATATACCCACTCATACGTCCCGCCGTACATCACTCCGCACTTAGTCGCATGTCATGCATCATCATCATCGTCCACAGATTGCGAATGTTCCGCGGTGAGCTGACAATTTTAATCAAAAGTCCACCTTGACTACGAATGCGATGCTGGATTCCAATCAATCAATACAAAGTCATCCATAGAGATTTACTGTCAGCGTGCAAATTTGCATGCACACAGACAATATCCTCGGCATAGCATATACGAGTAGTGGCATCTACCATTGTCACCACAACCCCCCCGAACGTGTGCGCTTAATGGATATTTCGGCCGATTAAAAATATATAAATCTTCTGCATTAATATCCAGTCGACCATTAAAATTATCACTTAAATTGGCCAATTTTCATAATGGAAAACACCGCAATATGCGTGCCGCTTCAGTGAATTCCGCGCCACCAACATCACCATCCGGTCGGGGCCTTGTTCTTATAATGGCGGTGGTGGTGGTGGAGGAATTTTGCATCTGCGCCAGGAATTATGTCATCCATCAGCCTCAGCCAACGTCCTGTCAAATTAACACAGACGGACAATGCGAATGCATTAATTTAGCCGCCCGATACAAAGGACTGTTTTTTTTTTTTTTTAGTAGTAGTTTGGTGCTCTAGTATTTGGTTGAACTTTATTAAAATGATATCCAAACAGAGTCTACACGTTGTCCTCATTTTTATTAGTTTTTTTTTCTTTTTTGCTGTTGGCGGGGTGAGTCCTCTGATTGCTAACAATTAAAATTAAATATTAAGTGCACTCGCAAAACTGTGGAAGTTTTATAAGTTTATTTTTTTAACAATTCGCGCATACAGAGCTGTTGAGGGATTCACTGGCAGAGAGTGAAATGTAGGTTTTCATAAATTTTCGAGTGCCGAATGACCCAGATTAGACTGACCTGCCGACTGTTTAATACATTTCCAATTGATTTTCTTTTCCAGATCGTATTCCTATTGAATATTTATTAAGCAGGGGGATATATGATTTTTGTTATTAATTATTACAGATGGATTTTTGGCATTTTGAATGATTGGAAATATTTTCCAGTATCGGTGAAAATATTATTTACAGAACTTGCAAAAAAAAATCCACTGAGTGTGGGGTTCCGCAAGGGTGCGTGTTATTGTCGGTGCTGGTTTTTTTCAGCTGGAGTTTGCAAAAGAATACAATACTTGTAATAATAACTAATTTGAATTTATACACTGCGCGAATTCGTTAAGCGCCCTTGAAAGTTAGATACGAACTGCGTTATTTAATACGTCTGACTCACTTGTGGAATTCTACACTAATACTATCACACCTTTGAGCAGGAGGGATTTCGCTGCTCAAGGAAGCTGTACCTGATTTACAGGGTAAAACTTGTAATCTATATTAGACATAAGAATGTTAAATGTAAGAAGAAAATATTGGACACTTTAACGTCATATATCCGGTTAGTTGTTTTCATTCAGGAAACTTCATCAATTGAAGTTAAGGAAACATAAGATTGTCCGCTTTGCTTGGACGTAACAAGAGACAGAGCCTAACGAGAAAACGTACGTATGACGTTGTATTGTGTTAAAGATTCTGCCACAAATGCCTTGCATGTTGTCTTTCCCTGCGCAGATACGTCACAATAAAAGAGACTACAACTCTAGGGTTTTTGTGCCCTCAAACGTGTCACTTCGTACTATACTTTGGTAGTAATTAGTAAGGCTTGATATGAACTGCAATAAGACACTTTCATGTTGAAGAGCTTGGACGTCCAAAGCTGGGAAAGATTAAAAAAACAACAAAGCGAAAAGGGAAAAGGCTCAATATTCTCATATAGCCTTTTCCAAAAGCGTAGTCGAATTTTAAATTTCAAGAAGCCAAACCGAAATAGAACCAGTTGCTGTGTGTCGTCTCGCCCCGTCAATATTAAATACCCTCTATGTCCGATCCAACATGACGCTCGTCAGAAGTTGGTCAAACAATCACGCAAATGCTATGCAGGGATACGAGCAAACCAAATGTGCCCGTAATGGTGGTCGTCTTTTATTTTCACAGCGGTTCTTAATCTCATTTGGCACTGAAGCCCTATTAATCTACTAGGCACGCTCTCAAAAGCGTGGTGACGGCCCATGTCGCCTATTGCAGGACAAAAGGTTTGAACAGCCTGCAACCCGAAAACCTATTAATTCAATTATTGAGTCTGATTGAAACCCAGCTGTCAATGGAAGTCTCAGTGAGAAAGCCGGCCTCGAGAAAACGGTTCAGAGGGCAAATAACTTAAGATGATATCGTTTTTTAATATTTCACTGATCAAAATAAGAAACTTTGCGGCTGTTTTTTTTTTGTTCCTATTTTCGTAAGTTCTTTCAATACTTTTATGAAGAATGAACTAGATGAAGCTTTTAAGGACTTAAAAACGTATAATTTTTCCACATAGTTACTACCTTGACGGTCTCAGAATTTCCATGATCTAGGCCAAGGAAAGTTTATCGTTTCCTCGAAAAATCTCGTAACAATCGTTTCGGCTCTGAGCAAGTTCCGTCCATCTTGCTTCTGAGTGACTTCCGGAAGACCCATTCCCATCGTTGGTACAGTCTTTCAAGGGCTTTTTACCATACTGAACAAGTTTTTCTTGCCCGTTTCAATCGTTTTACAATTTTACCTCATATCGAACCCACCTTAATCTGGGCAATTTCATAAATTGAACGAAACTTGGTTCGTTGTGTGGTTCAAGCAAGCTTCTCAGAGATTTACCTTCACATGATTTAAGCCCGACATGTGATTTATAATAGAAAATAACAAGTCATTCAAATTTCGAGGTGTTCGCAGTCTTTGGGCATGCTTCCCGAGAAAGCACTGCCCAGACAGGATTCCTATCACTATTCCCGTTTAATTTGTCCGAGAGAAGAATTGATTTCCCAGTATTCAACATATAGCCTATCCAGTTTGTTGTTTCCTGCTCCGTGTTTCCACTCACATTATTGAAGCCTCCCTCTAAACTATAAATAACCTCATGTAGAGCTGTTTTCACTGATTTGCCTTTGCTTCTCACAGGATAGTTTGATGCGTCCTTAAGATGAATGACCAGGGACTTATCGGTCCAAAGTCGTTCACCATCAGATAAGCTTGTTTCCCTACTTTGGGTTTGGAAACCACTTAGACCTCCCTCCATTACAATGGTATATAGGGGAAAGCGGGGCTAGCACTAACATTTTCGACTAAATTTCATGCGACACTCTTACGATCTTGCATAAATAAGTGGTCTAAACCTATTTTAAGACAAACAGAAATATTTAAGCTACAAAATTCACCGCAAAAGTCCAATCAAGTCTACCCAGAATATGTCAAAACTTCACATTAAAAAAAAAGAAAGAAAAAGAGGGATTGTTACAAATTACAGGGGTAAGGGGTAAGTTGTAACATTTATTTTTAAATAAAAGTGATTTTAAGAAAATTTATAAGATAACAAAATCACAATTCACTTGTTGAAAAACTCAAAACAACTGACATCTTTTTTTAACCTGCTTTTTGATTTGGTCTTGGCGACCTTTCTGGCTATGTTTTTAATTTGTCCTTCAACAAACGCTCGTTTTTCTATAGTTTCGGTTAAAATGGCTGATTTACTTACACCCCGCGAAACCGTTCTCTTTTTTGGAAATGCCTTTGTGTAAACATCCTCTGGGACAGACGATGCATTCGGCACTTCATGTTGCAGCATGAGATTTAAAACCCTCTCATGCCCGCTGTTGCATATACGCAACATTGTATTTATGAGCCTCTAACTACCGTTATTTTAAATTTTTTGTTTTGAACCGTTCGCAGAAATATAGCTGCATGTGTTGAGTGAGCTTACACCTAATTGTTCGGTAGTCAGCTGCACATGCGTTCAGTTAGTAGCTATTCTCCCGAGAGCGTAGTTGACAAATTCATTGTGCAAAAAAACTTGGTTTTAAAAAAGTGTTAAAAAACATTTAAATAATTACTTCATCCTAAAACCAAGTTCAACAACTAAATAAAGAAAGGTAAGTGAGTATTTAAAAAAAAACCCCGCATGAAAATATTATATAGTTTGTTTCTAATAATTTTGTGAATGTCGTGTTGCGTATATGCAACATTGGTCTATTGTGGAAATTTTCAAAAAATAAATTTTTTTTTGTATGCAGATTGTAAGATGCGCCCAAAAGGTCTGACTCAAGCTGAGATTGAAAAATTTGTCAACTTTGATTGGGATGATTCGGCTGACGAGGAATATGAAGAAGAAGAAGATCGAAATATGGACGAAATTATTGAAGAAACTTTGAAAAATTTGGATAACAGAGCTGAAAATGTGAGTGTTGGTTTGATTGATCAATTTATTCAAAGCGAAAATGATGGGGATTTGAATGAAAATGAAAACGTTGTACAGGAGGTGATGGAAAAAATTGATTTGAAGAGTTTGAAGTGGAGAAGTGCCGAGTTTATGGAAAGCGAGACCACTTGGAAAAGTGAATTACGCAGCAATGCGGTGAAAAACCCCATCCAATATTTTAGTACTTTCTTTGCGGATGAACTGTGGCAGAAAATATGTGATGAAACAAATTTATATGCTATGCAAACGAAGGGCTTAGAATTGAAATGCACTGTAGCTGAAATGAAAAGGTTTGTTGGCATACTTCTTTACCTTGCAGTTGTGAAAATACCAGCTTATAGAATGGCGTGGGCGGCCAATTTCAAACTAGCAGCCGTTGCAAATGCATTACCAAGAAACAGATTTGAAAAAATTAAACAGTTTTTCCATTTGAACGATAATTTTAAACAGCCTCAGAAGGGAACACCTGAATATGACAAGTTGTACAAGGCTCGGCCTTTGTTGGACGCCATAAAAAAAAAATTCAATGAAATTTCGCAGGTAGAATTCCAAAGTATAGATGAGCAAATGATTGCATATAAAGGTCAACATAGTTTGAAACAATATCTTCCAATGAAGCCCCACAAGTGGGGTTTCAAAATGTTTACGAGAGCTGGTGTATCTGGGATTATATACGATTTTACTCTGTACATTGGAGAAGAAACGTGCAAGACTTATGGCTTGGGCATTTCATCAGATATCGTGCTATTTTTATCATCCAATTTGCCAGTAAACCAAAATTTCAAACTGTTTTTTGACAATTGGTTTTCGTCAATAAGCTTGATGATTGCTCTGAAAGAAAAGGGCATTTTGGCCGTTGGTACAATTAGAAGCAACCGATTGAAAAATTGTGCTCTAATCAGTGAGAAAGACCTTCAAAAACGAGGACGAGGATCAAGCGATTTCAAATATGAAGCAACGAACAACTTGATTGCTTTTCGTTGGTATGATAATAAGAGCGTACAATTAGTTTCAAATTATGCAGGTAAGAACCCAATGAGTGAATGCAACAGATGGTGCCGCAAAGAGAAGAAGTTTATAACTATACCTCGTCCAGGTATAGTTGAATGTTACAACAAACACATGGGAGGGGTTGATCTTGCGGACATGCTGCTTGAATTGTACAAAATCAACCACCGCTCAAATAAATGGTACATGCGCATAGTATACTGGTGCATAAATTCAAGTTTAGTAAACAGTTGGTTGTTGTACCGCAGAGACATCATACATACAGACGGCGAATTGAAGCATATGCCGCTCATAAATTTTCAATTGGATGTTGCTTCCGAGCTTTTGAACGCAAGTCAAACTAAAGTTGTCGCCAAAAAGAGAGGTTGTCCATCATCACTACTTTTGACAATGAATTCATCCCCATCATCACCAGCTCCATCACCACCAGCTCCATCTTCACCAGCTGCATCATCACCAGCTCCATCATCACCAGCTCCATCATCACCAGCTCCATCATCACCAGCTCCTTCTACGGGCTCTGAATCAAACCCCTATAAAAGAGCTTATGTTGCAGACCCAGCAAAATCACTACGACTTGATGGTAATAACCATTGGCCGGAATGGGGAAAAAGAGGAAGATGTAGAGTATGCAGCACTGGGTTTCCAAGCTGTAAATGCAGCAAATGTAATGTGCACTTGTGCTCCAATCCCCAAAAAAATTGTTTTGTGTCCTATCATACATAAATATAAATAAACGGCATTTGAAAAAAAAAAATCAACTTGTCCTTAAATATGTAGCACCATTGCCCAATGTTGCATATACGCAACATCCTGTAGCTCTTGAACCAGGACACCTAGGACAATGAAATTTTTGTCAGTTGATATTGAGGTCAACTCTAGCTTATATGTCTACTCAAAAAAATTTTAGCCACGCCCATTTTAATTCGGGCATGAGAGGGTTTTAAACCAAAGAACAGCATAAAATAAAAACCGAAATTCGCAGAAAGCTTCTACATATACTCAAAATTCACCAGAAGATAAACGCATAGCTACAAAAAGCAACCGACACTATATTTCTTGCATGCCAAACTTCAATGCCAAACATACCACAAAAAAAAAGTTACTAAAAGTTTCAACTAAGGATTTAAACAAAACTTAAGTAGGCAAGCTGTTTGCTTTGGAGAAAATGGTATAGCCCCCATGATTCTGAACAGGTGGCAAAGCCACTGCGTAAGCTTTTTCACCTATCCTATTATTCTGGACTCTTTCCGAGTGAGTGTAAAACAGCATTTGTCCCCCCCCCCCGTCCTTTAAAAAGGCGATTCTTCTTCTCCCACCAACTACCGACCCATAGCACTCACGTCCATTCGTTCCAAAGCCATGGAAACGCTGATCAACCGTCAGCTTATGAAATATCTGGAATCACGAAAACTTCTCAATGACGGGCAAAATGGTTTTTGTCTCACCGAAAAATGGAACCAATCTCTCCACCACTCTGATGATGAAACGAATATTGTCGAAAATGCGTGCCTATCGGATCGACGAGTCTCTTCTTCAATATTATAAACTACCCTTCTGGCCGTTCAATTCAAGTTGTGTTGGATGGTTTCAAGTCTGCAACTCACCGTATAATTGCTGGTGTTCCCCAAGGCTCTGTTTTATCTCCGTCACTTTTTCTCATACATATAGTGATCTCTTGTCTGACACTTCTAATCCAATATATCCTTTCGCTGATGATAGCAACCTCAGTTTTTCATATTCGTTCCCTGATTCACGTCCCTGCTCTTCGGCCGTTTGTTAAACACATTAATTTCCGATCTTGACAGAGCATACTTAAATGGGGTACAACCAATAGAGTGGAATTTAATGCTTCCAAAACACAATGCTGTCAAAAACTACACTAAGCCTACTGGATAGTATCCAAAAGCGAGCGACAAAACTTATAGGCGATAGAAATACAGTGGAGTCAATTGACCTGCTTGAACACTGTTTTTTGCCTTTCCTTGTTTTATCGCTATTTTCACCACCAATGCTATGATGAAATAGCCAACTGCATTCCGTTCCTTCAACAATTCTCTCGCAACACTCGTCACTCATCGAATGCGCACCAGTTCACCCGTAAGCCCTTTTTTTTTTTTTTTTTTTTTTTTTTTTTTTTAAGCCCTTCCACTCGTGCTGTGCATTAGCATTATAAGGGACAAAAATCCCTTGAGCACTAGTGCATTGTAAAAAAAAGGAAAAAAAAAAAAACATTTCTCTCTTAATTTTAAAGGGAGGTAATATTTTTAAGTGCTTCAACTTTTCCTTATTACTTTTAACCCCGTTTTCCCCTTCCGTATTTTTGGACAATGCTTAAGATTTTCAATAATGTTTTGAATTAACATCTGCCACCTGGGCCTGAGGATTTGTATGGTTTAAATGAGCCAATGGCCCAACGTACTTTATTCGAGTTTGCCACAGTGATGTCTATTGTTTGAAAGCCTAATGATGAGTCTACTTGAGTATAAGTGGTGGAGTTGCCTGGGGGTGGTTTTACCCGGAAAATGGACACCCTAGCGCCTTCAACACTTTCTGACTGTTTTCGGTCCAAGAGCCATCGATCTCCCTTATATAACTAGAAGGGCGGTCCTCTTTTGAGAGTATCTTTTGTTATTTGAAGGCCTCAATCGTTTCAGCGATACTGTTGCAGAAATGCTTCCAAGACTTTCTTTTTGACTGCCTCATTAAGTATTTGAAATGCTTCTCGCATTCGCTGTACCCGTTCCAGGTTTTGTCCTCCTCAGTTTCGATATATTACAGAGCTTCGGGACTTCCATTCTTTTGTTTTATATTCCCTTCTATTCCACCACTTTGATTGCACTTTCTTAGGTAGCCTGCTTAAAGGCGAGTCTAAGTTAAAAAGAAGTGCAGAAACCGGCACCTTTCCAGCTCCGCCTTGATCTCGCTACCTACAAAGTCAATAGGGCAAAAGTTTTCGCTTAAAAAGCCGGCGAAAAGTCACCTAACCAGAGATGGTTCCTACGCTTTTACAAGCTCTTCAAAACCGACCATCTCTCAGAGGTCCTAAATGATGTTTTTAATGGAAATATACGACTTTCACTAAGTAACCGGATAGTTTCTCCAATTTTAAGGACCAAACGCTCTGAATGCAAGTCAATTGACTCATCATTTCCTTACTTGCTACGCCTTAAGGCCCAAACCTCCCTCTTTATAGTCGGGTCCATAGCCACACATCGTTACAACTATTTCCCAACCAAATGCACACGATCTTGTGTAGTAACAGTGCCACCCTGCATCGCCACTGCTAACTTTCCATCTGAGTCGAAGTTAGGCGCCTCCTACAATCCAGCAACTTCCCTGAGCTGGCTATCCTAGCCACAAATCAGATTATCCACTTCAACAACAACTTTCAACAAAACTTCTCTTCAATAATCTCAAAAGAAAAGAGTGAAATATAATTTATAGAAAAAAATTATTATCCCCTTTATCCTTTACCGCATGTGAAATAAAAAGTTATCTCCCCACTTTCATAAAAAAGACGAAAAGGTACTGAGAAAAAAAGGGAAAAAATAAATTTATTATTATGGGAAAGTTGCAACACTTGTACGCACTTACCCTTCAACTTTATCCTTTGGATTGGCTTGAATCCGCCTCGAAAATGGGAATGGTGGTGCGACAAAAAATAAAAAAACAACACAAAAAACCACTATTCCTTTGGTCGCCCTTTGTATACACCTATGCAGTGCAGAAAGTTTTTCTTTTCCTTGTTTACTCTTTTACCTTCTCACCATCGCCAATTCACAAAACACAATTGTAGGGGTAGTGCCCAAGGACGACGTGTCCAAGGATGATAAATAAAATGAATGTGAAATGTGCGGCAAAAGCATTTAATTACGAGCCCTTCAGTGTGTTGTCTCTTTCTTTCTAGCTCGGTCGTTCAAATTTTTCCCAATGTTCAATGTTTAATCGCATGCACAAGGAAGTTGGAGTGTGTGCGTGTAATTATATCCTGCTGATGGTTTGGCTTCTATTTTTTTTTCTTAATCAAAATGAAAATCACAGAGTTGCGTTTTTTGAATTTATTGCTGGTTCCTGTTTAACATACACGCACGCATAGTCTCAGTTTCTCTCTCTATTCGCGCACCGGACAAGAAACGCTATTACTCATGTGCACGCCGACGCTCGCTGTAGGTTGTATGGGCGAACTGGCCGTCCCCTTGGGATGGTGATGGTGAGAGGTTAGCCGGACGGTCGATGTGATTATACGGTGTAGAGCTGTTGTGTGCGAAGGAAAATAAAATCGCCACACCTGTAATGATAATGAGTGTGTGCTTCTGCTTCTCCGCAGTAACGCGTGCTTTGCAGGGTAGTTCACTTAATTGTGCCGCTGTATGATGTCATACAAGGCAGAAGTGTTATTACACCGACTACCTATACCCTTAAAGTTATCGCACAAAAAAAAGAACGAGAAAAAAAAACCGACAAAAAGGACGATGGGTTTATTTATTTTGCACTCTTCGTATTTACACTGCGATGGAGGATTGATTATCCTTGCGATGAAAGAGAGTCGCACACGCTCTCTTAAAGTCGCCCACTTAAATGTCAAACACTGCTGGACGTCAAGGATTAACAATTGCGCTTCTCGCTTTCGCTGTATCACTGTCTCACTCGCGTTCATAGGCCCACACACACTCAGTTTTATTGGAAAATATCCGTTTTTTTCCACAGTAAATGTCACAAAAACAACAATTTATCGGATGAAGCTTTTGCGTTTTTGTTTATGTAACAATGCCGCAAGGATAAATGCACTCGTAGGTATCTCTCCGGTGAATTGTAACAATTAAAGGACACTATGTTGATATGTAGGTATACACAGCTACAGATTTGCTTATAATTAAATTGCTTAACACTAATGATATGTATTTTGATATGTTTAAGTTTCAAGTGTCCTTTAACTACATTCCTCTTGGCTATTGCACTCTACACCGTAAAGGACGACGATTTTGTTATATTGCACACCGATTCAGAGTCGCATTTAGTTGGTTTTTCTTTGCACTCGAAAAATTAATTCCGTTTGTTGGTATTTTTCCCCCAAACTCGCTCCTCACAATTAACAAAATAAATTCTTAAGGATAATGATATGTTTGCGATTAGTTGTCCTAAAAGGACGTTTGTTGTATTTATTTGCTGCGTTTGTTTTTTTTTTGTTTTTCTATATTTGGATTCAATGAAAAATTTATTTCACAAGGCGGATCTCACGAAGTGTTGAAAAGTCGAAGTGTTATCGTTTACTCGGCGTTGCTACAGCTCGGGAGAGATGAAAAACCGTTCATGAATATTTTAAGATGGGTTTTTCTCTAGATGAGAGGAATGCGGTTGGGCGGGAGGATGGTGGAGTGGAAGCATCATTGAGCAGGATTTCGCCCCAAAGATAGGTACACCTTGGAACCACCACCCTGCACAGAAATTGAGAAGACCTGGTGAGCGTCAGAGAGTGGAAAAGGATACGAGATGTGGATAGGTGTGGTGGAGCAAAAGGGATGTCAGTCTTCGTGTTATCAGAATATGGGGATGGTTTGCGAAATCGCTTCGTGTGGGTGGGGCAGGGTGGATGAGGGTGACTATTTTCTGTTCTTGGGAAGTTATAATCTCAGGTGGAACGAGATGGACTGAGAGAGACATGCGCGTAGGGTAGTGCAAGGTGGCTGTCATTGACAGGTGCTGGTCTGTTACATTTTTCGGGGCGAGTTCTTTGACAATTTGATGGTGACTCAGTGCGAAATCTTGCAATCTTGCTGTGAAAGGAAACAGAACTGGAAGCATATTCTTGTTCATATTTCTCTCGGTAAGGCCGAATTTATAACGCTTAAAAAAATGAGTGTTTGAACTACTTGTTCTGGTTTTAGGCAAATCAAAGTATTTTCCCGAGAAACGATGTTCAAATTTCACTTGTGTTTTGGAAAAGTCCTCGCCACTGCCAAGTGCAATATTACCTAAGCAACTCACTTTGGATGTCTGTCTTGCAGGACAATTAGGTAAGCTTCTGGTCTTTTGTGGTCCTTCTGGTGTAATATACCGACTGTAGATCTGAAAAGCTGATATTGTGTCAGGAAGAGCTTTCACAGGAGTTAATCGAATGCATCTGGTTCAAAGGTCCAAAATTATTTTACCTACCTGGAGTGTCTTGGCCAGTGAAAATTGCTCACGGATAGCCGAAGATACGCACCTGAGAGGCGAAAGAAAAATGTATTCACAATCCACATAATACCGTCGCGATCCACAAGTCCACGAATGAAATCTGAAAATGAAACTTTACTGCGTACCTAAAGGGTTTTTCAACAGGGACGCTCCAAAAGTAGAGCGACAGGGACAGCAAACGACGCCGAATTTCTTGCCGCTCTTTTGACATTTCTCTTCAGTAAGGTTTGCCATTTCATGATGGAAAAATATACGAGCCAACAACGAGTCGAAATTATTAAAATTTACTACCGGAATTCGGAGCCAGTGGCCTCAACGTTAAGAGCGATATGTCCAATTTACGGTCGTCATAATCGTCCTAGCAGATCAACAATTGAGCGTCTAGTGGAAAAATTTGAAACCACAGGCACAGTACAAAATGTTCCCGTGCCAGTGAGACAAAGAAGTGAAGTAGAAATTAAGTTCCATACATAATCGCATCGAACGTACTTTCACAGGAATAAAGAATTTCATTGATATCCAAAACCGTTTTTGTTTTATTTAAAAAAAACTTTTGTAGCGCTCTTATTGAAAACCCTTTATTAGAGAAAGCTAATAAAAATGGAAAGAAACCTACCAACAAATATTAAACCATAATTTTCCTGGTGAATCGGGCCAAAAACAAAACAAAACCTAAGTAACACCTTTCTCCGAAACGCCTGCAGCGCCATGAAATAAAAACAATAACTCAAAGTGTTAGTGGTTTGTGCGCAGTGTGGGTCTAGAAAGAAACATAATATATTGCTCCACCCATGCCTACATCCAAACACATCTGGTTGATGTACATGGTGGGGTATGGGCTGGGTAGGTATCCCGGCTATGACTGGATGCCAACAGCAATCAGATAAAAATAACTCGCAGCGTGTAAGAGTTCAGGATCCCAATTCTCAAATTCCGCATAACCTAATTCGTATACCAGCAAATGCACCTGAAATGTTCGCATAGGACAAAATTGGTATTCTCAAAGCTATTCGGGTTTTGTTTTCACCTGTGCGAACATTATATTCAACTTTCGACTGAGGGGAGAATTTTACAGCACGTCAAGCAAACCATTTTGACAGGTTGTAAAAGAAAGAAAAAAAACAATATTCAAATTTAAATTGGCTGGGAATTGTTGCTTTCGATTGACAAAAATAAATACTAATGTATTTATGTTAAATGAACATTTATGGGTTTTCGCAGCGGCTACTCAGATCAGATCATTCCTCAATACATCTTACACTTGGCGATATAATAATAATAAAAGAACCTAGCCCTAAACTAGTTAATAGACTGACTGATTGGAAACACTTCAGGCAGAAGTTGGAAGAATGCATTCAACTATCAACAGCTATTCAAACAGAAGATCAACTAGAAGAAGCAGTGCAAATATTTACACTGGATAGACAAAAAGCTGCATGGGCTGCAACTCCCAAAAGAACAAACAAGATTAAACAAAAGTCATATCCTCGTGAAATATGTGAAATTATTGCAGAAAAGAGGAAAGCGTCAAAACCACACTGAACAACTTAAATAATAAGCTCAGAACATCTATAAGAGAATTTAATAACGAGTCTTTAAAAACATATCTTACCAGTCTTACAAATGATGCTAGTACCGACTACTCGCTCTGGAAGGCAACAAAGAAAATGAACAGGCCAATAGCTCACATTCCGCCGTTAAACCCAGAGAAGGTAACTGGGCAAAAAGCAGTCAAGAAAAAGCAAATACTTTTGCAGAGTACCTTGAGAACGTCTTCAAACCTTATGAAGATAAATATTATCAAGGAAACGAAGAAAGGTGCGAAGAAGACAGACCTATTCGGCCGGTGACAGCTAAAGAACTTGCCAAAGAAATCAAAGAAGGCATAAAGATAAAAAAAATTGATTAAATCACAGGGGAAATTTTAAAACAATTTCCTCGAAAAGGTTTAAATAAACTAGCGCAGATTATAAATGCTGCATTTAAGTTGAGATATTTGCCAAGCATTTGGAAGGTCGCGGAGGTAATAATGATACCAAAACCAGGTAAACCACCTATCGAAGTAACCTCATATCGCCCAATAGCGATGCTACCAATATTGTCCAAGCTATTCGAAAGAATGCTGGCAAAACGTCAGCAAAAAAACGTCTGCAAAAATTAATTGATGAAAAGTAGCTTGTTCTAATTCATCAATTTGGGTTTAGAAACAAGCACTCTACAATTGATCAGGTGCATAGAATCACAGATAAAATCGAAAAAGCATTCGAAGAGAAAAATGTGTGCTCTACAATATTTCTTGATATAGCACAAGCTTTCGATTAAGTCTGGCATAAGGGACTGATCCATAAACTACAAAGGCAACTGCCGAATCAGTATTCGACAATTCTGGAGGCATATAAATACTTTAAAAGAACTCCTACAACACGCTCTCAATAAGCTAATAACATGGGCGAACAAATGTGGGTTGGGGGTAAACCCTCACAAAACTGAACTTGTCCTCTTTTCTAGGAAATACAAGATTCCACACATTGACCCTCCACATATTAATGGCACTAGATTGACATTCTCAAATGAAGCTAAATACTTGGGACTCATTTTTGATAGAAAGTTAACCTGGAAGCCTAACATCCAAGAAAGAGTTAAAAAAGCCACTGTGGCACTTTTCTCTTGCAAAAAAGCCATAGGGAACAAATGGGGCTTACAGCCTCGTATCACTCACTGGCTATACATCTCTGTCATAAGACCGATACTCACGTATGGCGTGGTTGTTTGGTGGACTGCTTTGGACAAAGCGATCAATCGTGATAAGCTAAGCAAAGTCCAAGGAACAGCTTGCTTGTGCATCGGCGGGGCTCTTCGCACCCTCTGCTGCACTTGACATCCTGTTTCATCTGGCACCCATTGACATCTTCAGTAGGCAAACGGCAGCTTCCGCAGCCGTACGCCTTAAAGCCACTTCACAATGGACCAGCAAAACAACTGGCCATGCTGCTATCCTGAACGATCTTCAGTACCTCACAGGAAACATCGACTACACCACACCAGAACTAAAGTTCGATAAAAACTTCCAGGTCTCCATTCCCACCAGATTATTCTGGGAGGAGGACGCATTCCTGGGTGATGAATCGATCCACTTCTTCACGGATGGTTCGAAAACTGAGGATGGTGTTGGTGGTGGTGTCTTCTCCGACCGACTAAATCTTAGTCTCTCCTTCCGTCTTCCTGATCACTGTAGCGTTTTTCAGGCGGAAATTATGGCGATAAAAGAAGTCTTATCTTGGCTGAAAGAAAACGTGATATCTGCTAAGGATATCCGTATATTCTCGGATAGTCAAGCTGCTATCAAGTGCCTGGAATCAGTCTCTACAAATTCTATAACAGCCCAAGACTGTCGTTCGTCTCTCATAGAGATGGCGGAGCAGTTCAATATTCACCTCTGTTGGGTGCCGGGGCATAGGGATATCCCAGGTAACTGCAAGGCTGATGAACTGGCCAAACACGGTACCACACTACCTATACTTCCAGTTAAGGATTCGTTAGGTATTCCAATCGCTACTTGTAAACTCATAATAAAGCAGGATGCTATCAATAGAGCAAATCTTAGATGGACAACCGGCTCGACATGTCTAGCGACAAAACGGATTTGGCCAAAGCTGGATCTAAAACGGTCTAGACACTTGATATCCTTGGATAGGAAGCATATAAGTGCTACAATAGGTGTCATCACAGGACACTGTCGTCTTATAGGCAGGCATGCAACAAGGCTTGGCGTATTTGCAAACGATTTTTGCAGAAGCTGTCTTGACGAGGAGGAAGAAGAAACTATTCTCCATCTCCTCTGTACTTGTCCGGCCCTCTCACAAAGACGTGAACTCCATCTGGGAGCGTTCTACTATAATGATCTGAACGATCTAAAAAGCACAGACATTCGGAATATCCTACGCTTCATCAGAAGCTCCAATTGGTTCAACGAGTAGGAAGAATTGCATTTTAGATTCATGTGGTATCACAAGGGACCTTACAATGGTCTAAGTGTGTCGGCTAGCCGACAGCCACTTCAACCTAACCTATCCCTCGCGTACTTGCTCTGCAATGTTTTTCGATGAACCCCCAAACAAAACAAAAACGAAATATTATGTTTTTCTCCCACAACCCGTCAAAATGGTTTACTTGACGTGCTGTAAGATTCTACCTCATTCGAAAGGTGAATATAATTTTTGCACAGGTGAAAACAAAACCCGAATAGCTTTGAGAATGCCAATTTTTTTCCTATGCGAAAAGTTCAGTCGGATTTGCTGACATACGACTTAGGTTATTCGGAATTTTGGAATTGTTGACTATGAAGTTAAAGGTATTCAGGTACCTAGTATACCAGGAATCAAACTCATTTTACTGGAATTTCTTCGAGTTACGATTGCATTAACCAGAAATGGTGTCAAATTCGAAATAAAGGGAAGTCCTCCTAGTTAAAAATACAATCGCGGCCAACCGTGGGGAAATGTGATAGAGTTCGGGAATCCCACATTTTAACATTACTGAATGCCATCGGTGAGTTTACGAATTAACGCCTTTTCGATTTCATTAACATCGATTTCATGTGTACATTTTTCTTAAATAGGTAACTGATGAAAATTTGGTAAAAATGTTTTTGCATTGACAGTTCTTCATGAATATTTTACGTACGTGCACAAAAATCTAAGAACTGCCTTATTTGTGAAGCCCTTCGAGTAATTTCTTGATCGATGCTTTCAAACCGTTTTCGGTGATTTTTCGTATCATTTTTCAAAGCTTTGGATTATGTTTTGAGGAGTTTTGTAAGCGTCTTTGAGGTCTCTTTTTGTTTAATTTTTCATTGAAAATATCCAACGCACTGGTTGGGCCAAAAGTCATTGTCTGTCGGATAAGACTGTGCGTCGTACTTACAACAAATTTTAGTCTCGAGATTAAATTTACGGAAGCTCACAGTTGCAAATTTTGTAAGGAAAATATGACCATGAGCAATTTAGTACCGCGTATTGGCTTCTTAGCGAATTGTACCGTTTACTAATATTTACACAACAGGAACGCCTAGGTTTGTGTGCCACTTCTGACAAAGCATCTCACATGCCAAATCGAACTGAAAAGCCGTCTGCACCTCATCCAACACAACCGCTACTGCTCCTCATCTTCATCGAAGGTTCCCCTCGATTTCTATTGCCGAATCCCGATATTCAAGACGTAATACAACCGACACTCGGTTATCGGTTTCCTGTCGGCAATAATCTACGCATTTCTTCTACATCTTCCCCGGGAAGCACAGTCATCTCGCTTGGTCGTACACATCCCATCGTCCGATGTGTACTCTACGATAATAATGTTTTAAAGCTCTCAACTCTAAAGGCATCGCAATACCCTTCCCACTTGTTTTAGCCGGGCCAGCTACTTAATATCACATTACATACCGATACAGTGTCACCAATAGCCCTTTCCGCAGCACGCAATGCACCTTCTGTTCCCACGCAGTAATGGCGACACGGAAAGCTCTTGTAACTACCCTCTCATCGCACACGTGAATCACCATACCCATTCACAAAGCAAACACCCGCTTCCCACATCGTGTCCACGAACCCCCCAAGAAAAGAGGAGAGAAAAAAACAACACAAATTTCGCAAATAAACCAAATCTAGTAAAAACAACATCCCTCTTGCAGCGAACTTGCCTACGTCACACGCCAAATACAACATATACGGCAAAATAATGGCCGCCCACATCTCATACAATATCTCGGCTGACAAATCAATGAAAAGCTCTCTGACGTCAAGCAGCCTCAAAAATTTATTTACAATTTATCATCAACACATTATCTATGTGTATATGCACGCGCCGGACACGCATACACCCACAAACTGGTTACACAGCTACGTAAAAAGGCAACTCACTTGAAGGCGCGCACCACTGAAAAGGGCCGCTCCGACGGAGGAACGATGCAAAATGGTTTCATTATCGCGATGGTTCCCGCTTACCACGCATGTTGTCCACAAGAAGTGGTGGTAGCAACGGGCTGGGAAAAAGAGGAATACTGGGAAATTTTGCCGCCATTTGAGTGGTGGGAGACTATCGGGTGTGGTGAGTATGTTTCAAAATAATTGTTGGTGGGTAAAGGCGAGTGGTGGTGAAAAGCTGTCGTGGTGGGAATGGCAAAACGTCGGCAATTCCCATGCGTGAGCACCACAGTTGACCTCTCAAGTGAAAACTGTGTGTGTGTGACTGCAAGAAGTACTTCAACTTCAACATCACCAGAAACCAAAAGTTAATCATTTCAGATATCGAACATACCCCCATCCGCCCGAATACGGGAACGAGATATCAGTCGACCGAAACCCAGTGGATGGATGGCGAGAGGCCGAGAGGAACTACAGTTTTTTGGCTGAAATTGAAACACGCGTAGGGAGTTTTTTTTTGGTTTGTTCCTGCTTGTTGGGGGAGAAAGTTGGTAGGTATCCTCTTTATTTCGTCGTTACCCACCACGCACACTATCGCGTGCGCAGATCTATACACACAAAAGCGTGGCAGAGAAACTCATTTTCATTTTCATTTTCCATCCTGAAGAGGAAAATTTTCATCATCATCGTCGTCGCCGTCGTCGTCGTGGTCGTCGAGTGTGTAGAGCTCGGTAAATTGACTGTTCCAGGTCGCTTCTTTATTTTATTTGCCTTTACACACAGTTTTTTTTAAGTTTCAGTTCTAGTTGAAAGCAATTAAAAGAACAGAACAACTTTTAAAGCATTCCGAAGGACATTCAAGCTAAACGGGTTTCTTTCTTTTTATTTATCTATTTTAACGTGAACGAAGGAAAAATTCACCCAAAACGGATGTATGCCAGAAAGGTGAAGTGTTTGTAGCATAAATTGTGTCGAAAAGTGTGTGTCGCGAATATAAATTCAAAAATAAGTTTTGCGAAAAATTACAATTTTTTCCCTTTTTTCACGTATATCTTTTATTTTGGGTGTCTCTGGTGTCTCTCTCCCGGGATGGGGGACATTTTGTCCCAGTGTTTGCCTCTCCCACTCTCTTTTTGTTGATCTCTCCCTATCCCTACATGTTTTGTGTAAAACTCCGCTGTGTATATAACTTGGTTTTTTGCTCCCAATTTTGATTTATTTATTTTCTGTCGAATATTCCCCAAAATCTGTGACAAAAATTTCCAAGGGAATCCTTCAAAATATTTTCAAAAAGCTACCAAATAAGAAAAAAAGAACCAAAAACGTCAATTCCTATCAAGTGTGGTGAATATCTTTTGATTTACGAAAAAGAAAAAAAACGCACACTCTCCCTCCACGTCCGTCCGCCTCTCCGCCCACCCAGGATAATTTTCGAAAACATACCATACCTCGCCCGTCACCACCACCAGCCCGAACAGAATTTATAAATTCCCATTTATGTGCATGTTTTGTGGTGTGTGCTTTGTGAAGTTCCGTTCAGTTTGTTCCATCTCCGTGTCTCTTCTAATCGGGAATGTGAAGAGGTTATTAATAATTTTCCTGTGGACTACATTTCAAATGGGGATTTTGTATATTTTTGACCTTTTGCATTTGCTTTCCTTCTTAACCCCAGTCCCGTCTCCTTCTATCGCAGGATACACGAGCTCCAGTATTCAAACAATGAAATCCAGTGAAAATGTGAATTTTTAGTGAAAAGTTTCTCCTCACAGGAAATCAAGAGAAAATAAAATTGTATTATCCACAGTGCTAAACTAAAAAAACTAGTCTTAAGGCCAGTCCTTAAAAAATCCTTGAGAAAAGAAACCCCCCCATCCGGTAGGCGAAAAAAAAAATTGAGACTCCTTACCAGATGGCATCTGGTAGATGGAAAAATCACACCATTCGGATATCAATATCGTCCACTAGGAGGAGCAAACAACCGTCAAGGATTTCGCAAGGTAATTCTAGCGTTTTTTCGATCTCTTTTTTGTACCCTTTAAGAAATTAAATAAATAAATAATTTAATGGATAATAGGTTCCTGGAATCTAACATCACCATTCTCAGTTCTTCGACAATATATATACCAAGAGAGAGAGAGAGGACAGATACATTTTTGATGTACCACTCACTCTCGCAAACCCACACATGCATATAGACTGAGAAATTAACTTGAACGAAGCTTTTTTCATACTGAAACTGAATAACCATGAAGCACTTACCACCATCCCGCTTTGGTTAAACATGGAAGCCTGAGGCCCCTTCCTCACAAAAAAAAAAAAATAAATAAATAAATGCGCGACAACATTAGTAGCTTATCTGCAGATACGCATGCATGGCATGTAGTGGTAGTTCGTGGTAAACATAAATGAACACCATCAAGCTTGTACTGGCTACGTAGATGGTGTGGTGAGTTTCCGGTTGAAGTAATTCACCTCTATCAGATGTTTCCTCGGCGAACAAAGAGTGTGAGCAATATGTGGACCTTCAGGATTTCTAAGTCGGCTTTTTTGAATATACTGCATGTAAATATTGTGGTGGATTTGTAGGGTTCCTTTCGATGGGTTTAAATTTTCAGGTCTTCTATCGATTTGATCAGGAGAGAGCTCCGCATATACCTATACCCCATAGCATGAACGGAAAGTCGATTCAGGTCACTGAATCCTTTCCTGTATCGATAAGGTATCTTTTTTACCTGTTTTACCCAGCCTTTCGAAACCAGTCGAGAAGCGCCCAACGAAGGGGCTTCACTTACTTCCTCTTATGGAAGTTGGACAAAAATCCGAGACTTAATCTGAAAGCTTTTTAAGTCAGCTGCTCATATTCGGCATTGCATTGTAGGTCCTATAAGCTTAAAGTTATACATGCCTGTGGTTTCGACCTGTTGCCCCAACTAAGCCGAAATTGTCAAGCCGCCAAATTGTCCTGTTCTTGCACAAAATTTCTAAGAGAAGCTACATAATTTGCGGCATGAGTTTAAAACCAACTGGAGCAAGGTTCTATATGGAGGTGCTGCGCCTTGCGCTTTCTACTTTTGTTTCTTTTGAGTTGGCTTTACAACAGATAACCAACTTACGCCGTTATAGTGAGCCCCGAAATAGAATGCATAAGGAACTGGCACAATATGGCATGCAGTGCTAGAGCGAAGTTCGAGAAACACTAAAGCCAAGGCTATATAGGAATCAGGGAATGCTGGGAGAGTGCCTAGAGGACTAGACCGACACCTGGAAGCAGTGCAATGCCACCAACCAGTAAACTTAAAAGCTACGGAACCTGAGAGCCGGTGAGCTAAGTTCCAGTCAGAATCGGTTGTAGTTCTAAAGACCACAGATGAGTGTAGTTCCAGTAATCACAGATCAAGTTGAAGCTAGGTATTTGTGAGCATTGCTAGAAAACTGAAACCACTTCTAAGATTAGTACGCCCAACCTTCTGAAACTAGCGTTGCCTATAATGTGCGTCAAAATTTACACGCAGACAAAACAGGCTGGGTTGGCAACGCGAAACTCTTATCGTTCAAAAGTGAGTTAGCTCACACAGATTTGTAGTTTTTTTAATAATAAGCAGCTGGTTAAAGAAAAAGAAGCCCATAAAAAGAAGAAGCTATAAATACCTACTGGGAAATTTCCGAAATGGACGATACAACTGAAGTATGCATTCAAGTTGCGACGATCCTACAGCGGACCAACGATTAAAAATCATTTTAAAGGTCGACGATGTTGATTAACTTCAAAATAAGTCTAAATCGGTCAACAAGCGGACCGTGAGATTTCTTCTTAAATCACAACAAACCAACATGTCTTCCAGTTAGCCCTTTGGTAACGGCAGAGGCCTCTTTCTTTCACCTTAGGTGAGGCCTTCTTTTACTTTCCTATATTCGAAGGCCTTGGGATTGGGAAGAATAAATCTTTTCGTTTGTGTGATGAAAGGGGTAATATCCAAAAATACCTTCCAGCGATGGAGGGCAGTCATGCTTAACTTATGGTCAATGATAAATGACAGCTTGCCACTCCACTCAAAGACTATTCCAGCAGCACATATTTTGACTGTCGTTGCTCAGATGTACTCCATGGGCGTTGGGGATTTAAAAGAAGAAGACTTGACTTCAGCGAGAATAAAATAAGGAAGATAAGAAGACTACATAAAAATTGACTCCTAGAAGAAAAAATTGTATTCATCTGTTTTAAAAAAATTGTTGGATGTCTCCAGCTCCGTGCTCGGGCAACTGCCTCCAGTAATGCACTCTAATTTGACTAAAGTCTTTTTTCAATTTTTCGAAAAAATTTAGGCTTCCCCGAAAGAAGAAAGAAAATGCTTGACGACGCAGGCCGACAACTA
Source organism: Cheilosia grossa (assembly GCA_963082955.1). Lineage (NCBI taxonomy): Eukaryota > Metazoa > Arthropoda > Insecta > Diptera > Syrphidae > Cheilosia > Cheilosia grossa. The sequence goes on along the minus strand of OY720144.1, from coordinate 9,231,731 downwards.
CTGTCAAAAACTAATTTTACAACGGGTGAGTTCCGCGCGTAAAACGTAATGAGTGCGTTCATTCTCTACTTTAGATTTGTTTCTTTGTTGCTGATCGCGGCTAGGTTTTAAAAGCAGATGCATTAAATCTGATTCTTTCGGAATTATGCCAAAATTTTGGCCGAGAATTATTCGAAAATTCTAAATACTATCGACCGGTAGATGCACAGCAGTTTTTAAGGCAGTTCAACACGCATGGGACCATTACAAGCCGACTTCAGAGACTCAAGCATGATATCAATATTTATTCTGATGATTGTTACAGACTTCGTAGCGCCTAAAATCCGGTGCTATATTGTAACCCCAAGGGATTTCGCATCTTTTAAAGAGTAAAATCAAATGCTGTTAAAGTCTGGTGCGTAATTATAGGCAACACAGTTAAATAGCTATAAAAAGACTCAATCTGTATTAAATTTTTAGCCAAGGCGGTGTCACAGCTAAATGCAGCCACATGTATACCTAAGCCCAATGGCAGATATTCCGACAATGTGATACTTTACTATCAAGCACTGCAGATTGTCGAAAACTAGACTTAGGTTAACACATTTGGTCTACTGTATCGACGTGAGTCTAGTCGGTGGTATTGAAGGAAAAAAAAAAAAACAATTCCATCCTTAAGGTTTCTGTCCACTGTGCCACCTTTCGCGAACATCTGACAAACATCAGTGAGTATAACTGTCATGAAGGAGCTTCTCAATTAGTATCGCGCATTGAGACCCTCGGCCTTCTGATAATTGATATTTGAAATCTTTGGGACCGGGGCTGATAAATCGATGATTTTCTACCCAGCTCTCGGTACGAGCAATCAGTAAAAGATCGGTATGTCTACCGACTTCTGCAACATTTTTTTTTACTGCAAAAATAGTTCTGCAGCACTCTTCTCCGAACATAGTACTGACTTTAAATACTTTATGCATATATAACGCACCCGAAAACCTAAGACCGGTCTCATAACAACTATTGCAAGACCTTGGTCCACACGAACTAATTAAGTGCAATTTCACGTCCTCACAATTCAGACTCAATTTACTTGTACGAAGGCTTATGCCTATCAGCTGCGACCACTTTCCTTACCATCTATATAGTTCAGCCTAACCTACATATTCCCTACAAGTTGCCCTAGTCTCGGGTGCAGTGTAAGTGATATCATAAGCCCTTTATCGTCTTAAATTAGCTAAATGCACTGCACTACCGCATTTGACTTACACAATATTTCAATTTCTGCTTGTTGTCTGAGTCATTTCCGTCACAAGTCTCTCTGGTTCCATTTCGAGACCAGATTAGCCGCTATGTCCTTATGTGCGTCACCTAGTTTCAACAGATTAGCCCATACCCCTTGTTAACTATGGTGTGGATTTTCCAAGCAACAGAGTCAAGTGTAGATTCCTAATTAAAAAGTAAATACGAAACCACTCGACGGACGCAGTGGCGACGTCGCATACGTATGCAGTCGTTGTCACCCCTAGGCCGAGCCAGCACTAGGGCTGTGTGCATAAATATAGATACGCACAAGCTCCTCGCAAATAAGATGACGTTGGGGGTTTTCCTTTCGCCAGACGCCCACTGCATTTGAACCATCTGCTCAATACCCAGAAGGGCCGTATATAGTCCTACGCTAGTCGCTCGGTTTTACAAATTCTCTGTTGTTTTTGCGTATCGACAGCTGCCGACGACTTCATTCGAACTGGCATCGCTGCCTGTAAATGTCAAATGCCATTGTCGATCTCAAAGGGTTGCTCGCCTTTTAGACAAATTGAAAAGCGTTTTGTTGAGAAAAACCGCCCAAAGACTAACGCACAGCTGGTGCTGGTCCTGTAGGTGGGCTTTTTGCTAGAAACAAATCCTCGAAGATACGATAAATCTGTGCAGCCCACTCGGTGTAGATGCAGCCCACAAGGAGGGCCGTCCTTCGGCACGTACTTTGACCTTTCAATCGTTGATAGAAGGGTGTCGGCGACTGCCGGGGTGCATTGAAATGCGAAACCGAGAGAGACAAGTGCGCCACGGTTGTGCAGAATTAATTGCTATCACTGCGGGGGTGCGGATGGCTATCTATATCGACTCGTAGTTTGTTTGGTGTATTCTGAAAATGAAAAATAAAAAAATAAAAAACCGAGGGGTGACAGATAAATCTATCTAATTTAATTAAATACGTTAAAAGCCCTAACAAACATGCATTAAGCCGGAGAACGTCATTGTGCAGCGGCAAAGGATACACTCTTACTTGGTGTCTCCGATGAGGAATTCGCCGCACTTATTTGTTCCTTTTTCCACGGGCCAGCTATAGCAGGCTACGTAGCATTAGCGAAGCACTTTGAACTTTCACAATATGGAATTGAATTAATGAGCACAAGCGAAGGTGGGTAGGTGTATATAGATTAAACACGATACGTGGGTGGTGGGTGACTGTTTTAGTGGTCGACAATCGGGTATAGTTTATTGGATGGCATTAGATTAGACGTGCAGTGTATAGGCGGTTAAACGACACTATACACAGCAATTAGAGGGCATGGTGATACTTGATGGAGGTGAAAAGTTTTTAGGTGGTCCCTAATGAGATTAGTTATAGGAGGCAAGTGCTTGCGGTTCAAAGATGTAGGGCGCACTCTGCGGTGCATTAGGACTGCACTGCATTAATGTTTGGAAGGAGTAGACGGTCATGGTGTTTGCAAACGTGCAATTCGGCAGAGTCGAGCTTTTATGAACATTCCTTGCATTTTTAAGGGTCATCTGACTAATATGACTCTTTTTAGGTTTTATCCCAAGTAGAAATTTGTGACGATTATCCAAATTTACCTTAAATTATACTCGTAGGCACCACACGGTATATTTGACTCAATTTTGTGTCGATAAAAGCATTCCAATAAGATGGTAACTTTTTGAGACTTTTGTTACCATTACGCGTCTCAAGGATACACACGTCCTTTAGTATCTACCGTGAGTTAACTTCTCAGTGTCTTTTGGAGCCCTTCCGTTCCAACTTAACTTGACAACGTATAACTAGACGAAACTCGTTGACTTTATAATTGTGCTGTATACCAGTGCTGCCGCTGAAACATTGCAAAAAGGGGACAAAAAAGGGGCCCGAGCCGAAAAAAGGGGTAAAAAAAAAGAAGAGAAAACGGAGCAACAAAGACACAAAAAACTAATTTATTCATCACGAAACAATTCATTTGTTTGCATTTCATATGTTTGTATTCTTTTTCGTTCAATAAAGACTTAAATCTTACTATAAGCTTAGCACGCTGCTCGAGATAAACTAAATTTGATCTGGCCTCCAACTTTTCTCTCCAAACATCAGCTAAAATTTTGACATAGAGAGCGCTGTGAATAAATGTGACAAAAAACAGATGTTCTTTGAAAATAACTTACTTCAAAAATTCAGCTCTCTCTAATTTAAACCATTTCCGATTCTAGGTACTCGTCGTCGAGGTATTTATTAAAAAAAAACTCATCCTTGCTTACTTCTACCGTTCTCCGCAACATAACCCAACGATCTGTCAAAATGTAGATATAGATCGAGAAAATGTGCCGCTCTATTTAATGGGCAAGCTAAATTTTGACGGATACACGATGTACATTCCGAAACAAAAGTTTGATTTTTTAGTTCGAGCAGCGTACCACTTAGCTAAATGGGTTCGCTTAAATTTCGCTTAGCTAAATTTTGGAGAGAGTTTTGTATGGGAGCGACAATTTAGCTTGAGCAGCGTACTAAGCTTAAACTGAAAATGGGATAGTTTTGATAATTTTTCAAAAAGTGAGGGCCAAGGGTTGTGCTGCTCAAAAAGGGGCCAAACGGAAAGGCTGCTGTATACTACTGTCATACGACAGAGTTTGCACAGTCATTGTTCTTCTGCGATTCACAGTCTTCGCCGTCAAACCAAGAGGTGGGTTAAACGTTGACAGATATGGGTATAAGAAGGCTTCAAATCACCTTGCAAGAATTGGAAACGATAACAACATTAGGAAGAAGTTATTGCATCGATGCGTTTGCGGTTTGTCCTACAAGTATACCTAGGCACCATAGGTACCAAGTTATCCCTGCAAATAGATAGTTACATAAAGGGTGATTTTTTAGCTGGTTTGGTTTTGGCAACACTGGTTTTGACAGCTGACGTGTGTTTAGTACCTTGTGTCACTGTCAAACAGCTTCAGTTTGGTTTGCAATTAAACCATGGATCGTCTTACAAATGAACAACGCTTGCAAATTATTGAATTTTACTATCAAAATTCGTGCTCGGTTCGAAATGTTCATCGCGCGCTGCTTCCATTTTATGATCGGCATTCTCGACCTTCTGAGCAGTCTATTCGGAAGATTGTGACCAAATTTCGCACCAAATTTACTTTGTTGGACATTAAACCACCAACACGTTTACGTACTGTGCGTAGTGAAGAAAATATTGCGGCCGTATCAGCTAGTGGGACAGAAGACCGCGAAATGTCGATTCGGCGCCGTTCCCAGCAGTTAGGCCTTTGTTACAGCACTACGTGGAAAATTTTGCGGAATGATTTGGGCGTAAAGCCTTTTAAGATACAGCTGGTGCAAGAACTAAAGCCAGCCGACCTACCATAACGCCGAATTTTTGGTGAATGGGCTCTTGGAAAGCTGGCCGAGGATCCGCTTTTTTATCGAAAAATTGTGTTCAGCGATGAGGCTCATTTTTGGTTGAATGGGTACGTAAATAAGCAAAATTGCCGCATTTGGAGTGAAGATCAGCCAGAAGCATTGCAACAGCTACCAATGCATCCCGAAAAAGCCACTGTTTGGTGCGGTTTATGGGCCGGCGGCATTATTGGGCCATATTTCTTCAAAGATGATGCGAATCGCAGCGTTACTGTCAATGGTGAACGCTACCGAGCGATGATAACAAACTTTTTTTTGCCCGAAATGGAAGTTCTTGACTTGCATGATATGTGGTTTCAACAAGACGGTGCCACATGCCACAGTTAATTTCACGTTTCGGGCCGGTCAATTGGCCGCCTAGATCGTGCGATTTGACACCATTAGATTATTTTTTGTGGGGGTATGCCAAGGCTAATGTGTATAGGGACAAGCCCGCTTCGATTGACGCACTGGAAGCCAACATCCATGCATTCATTCGTGAGATACCGGCCGATATGTGTGAAAGAGTATGCCAAAATTGGACTCAGCGGATGGGCTACCTGAGACGCAGCCGCGGTCAACATTTGCATGAAATTATCTTTAAACATTAAATTGCAAGGTTCAAACTATCGATTCAAATAAATATTTCATTCATTTTTTCGAATTTTTTGTGTTTTTTTTTTAAAAAAAGTTGTAAGCCTCTTAAAAAATCACCCGTTACATAAAGATGATTGGGATTGGTTTCAAGGGAAACTGCGAACTATCCAACGGGGGCGGAACTCTTTTCAGTCACACGCCATTAGTTACGATCCACATTGTCCATTTGCCATTCTTCGCAGCTCCTGTACGATTTGCCTCGTGACTAGCGGTTGCGTCACATGCAGTGTGCCTTCAACTGAACTCTTATGAGAGCATAACTTTGTATTCAATACTCGTAACAAATTTTCTTACATTCATTCAAACGCCTTCTCTATTTCGTATAGATTTACTGATCTGCCATCAGCCACTTTCAATATGATATTTTGAAAACTTCTCAACTTATAAAAAAAACGCATCCGACCATCCCTCCACCTGCTGCTATTCAAAACACTTTCACAGTGCGATAAAAACGCACCGATTCGGGGCTTACAAGAACAAAACAAAGCTAAAAATAGAATAATGTACACTCCCGGTCGAGGCCCGCACCGCTTTCCCTTAGACAGAAGAAACCCTCCAAAGGCAACGACCAAGATGTATGTTTTTCGCCACCTCCATGTGTCACTCGCTTCTCTCTCTCCCTCTCTCTTTCGCCCTATCTATCTCTGTCTCTCTGTCTCTCATGCTGGTGCGTGTCACTTGTTTTCTTTTGACTTTCCATTTCCATTTGCACCACCCACTTCACACTCCCACCGAATATCTTTGTATCTATAGCACTGTTGGGAATGGTATCTTCTTTGTTCGAAGTGGCCCCCACTTTCTTGGCGAAGACGATGCCGTATAAAGCTTCCTTCTCGCAGCCGAAGCTTTTCCATCCGTCCACCACACAGGCGGCACATCTCTGCCAGTGTGTCTGTGCACACATATTTTATTTATTTTTAATCAAAAATAAGACGAAAAAAAAAGGAAAAGAACGAAACTCGAAAATTGCCCAAAAGAAGCAGAACTAGGACACTCGAACTGGAGAAGAGAAAGGCCGCCGCGTCGTTTCCCATCGAACAGTAGGTATATATGTTGAGTGGGGGTGTACGTATACGTTGTCCACACAGGATACACCATAGAGGAATTGATGATTAGAATTTCACTGCAGCATCCTTATACATATTTTATAAATGATTTTGTTTGTTTTTTTTTTTTTTTTTTTATTTGTTGCCATCCCATCGAGCGGGTGGACAGCAATAGAATGCGTGGTATAGTGGAACAGATTTCGTTGATGTTTCTTTTTTGAGGGCGATGTGTTAGTTGGGACGAATTGGAGAATTGTTGTTGTGAATTGAACCCAAAAATTGGTTAGCAACCAGCGCAACAACTGAAATTAAGTGAAGATCAGTCCCGCCAGGACTATAGTCCTTGGCATGGTATGGGTGTTCAGCCTGAGGGGGCTTGGGACGGCGGCTTTTCATTGTTTTCCGATTAAGTTGATTGGCGAAATTATTCAAAAACCTATTTCAACGAATCAATGGTTTGGATTATTTAGTGGGCGGCTTTCATATGAAGCTCTGTCTATACAACGCTGACGTTCGATGGCGATGCTAATTTGGTTAAACAGACGTTTAGGTAGGTTGATGCAAATTTTAGTGATAAACATGGACTGAGCTCCGTCTGGGGGCAAAGAGGCCGTTGGAATGCTTGAGTTATATGAGTGTCAAAAGCCGATTGTAGCAATCTTAGGAGCAGGGGTTTATAGCACGAAGTGTTTGATTTTGATTGAGTTCTTATTCAATTGTAAAAATCGTATTCAAATGTGAGCTTGAAGGAAGTCTTTCTGTTCGAACAGAATAGCCTTCTTTATAGAAGCTTTTATGGGTCGTTATGCCAAAAGCTTTTTTGCTCAAGCTTATAAAAGCAGAATATTTGAAAAAGTTCACAACAATTAGACTGTCCTTTCAGTTTCGAGACAGCTAAGCTAAGGGGGTCTTTACTTAATAGTAAAACTTATTGCTATGGGTCGTTATAGCGAAAGCTCTTCATTCAATCAAGTCCACTCTTATTAATATCTTCTTAAAAGCGTATCAGTAACAACTAAGCTGCCGAGTTCATTTTGCAACGGATCTGATATCAGGAGGAACGAAGTTGGTGTCGGTCGTAATGTTAAAAGCCCTTTTTTAATCAATTCAACTCTATACATAGGAAGTACAAAAATGCGAAATTGCGCATCATCAATAACTTAAAATGGATACGAAAGCAAAGAATTTTTGAATGTACATAGTTGGAAGGAGAGCTTTCGTCATAACGACCCTTTTTTATGAGTAAGAGCGATGATGTGTTCTCCAGCTGAATTGTTCAGAATGGTTTCTCAGAACTGAGATAGCTAAGTTCGTGTTTTATCAAGAGGTCCGACCTTATTAGCAAATCTGATATTTCCTTCCAACTCTTACGTATGATCAAGATCATAAGGTCTTAGTACTGACTGAGAGAATTTTATCGTTGATACAAAATTGTTTTTCTTAATAGTAGGGGAATTTGGAGTCGGTGGCAAAAGATCAAGTTCTATGAATGATTGAGCATTTTATGTCTCCAGTCTTGTAAAGGACAGCTGGGACACGCAAATGATAAGTAACTCAGAGATGAGAACGAAAAAGCTTGAAAGGGAATGCAGTAGAGAGAAAAGCCTTTTTGAAAACAACCTACAAAGGTTGTTCTATTAAAGGGAATGAGGGAATGAGGGAAGAAGGCTTAGAGTATTATAGACTTACAATAGTCCGCCCAAAAGATTTAAGACTTTCCGCAGATAGGTCTAATATTCCCTGGCAATGCTTCGTGGTGTTCCCTTTATCCAAAGATGGAAGAAAACCAACTCTAGCGAGGAATACATTCCGCAGAATAATTAAGGATTAGCTAGTCACATCAATTTAATAAAACTTTTGTACATTTAGCAGTCCATGTTAATGGGCAACTAGCATAGGCACAGTCTTGTCTCAAAGTCGAGCTATGCAGTGTAGTTTAAATCAAGGCCTTATCCAACAGTACTTTCCATTTCCAATCTCCTGTTGAAGCAGTCCTAACGTTGCTACCAACGAGTTCCACTGAGGTCGGCATGTGGGTAAATGGCTAGAAGACGCGTCGAAGGGTAGATACGAATAACTTTTACGTCTGCGAGAATCCAATTTCTATTTACAGATGTAGCAGGTGTCACATACCTACTTTCATATGAGCAAGCTGTCGAATAGCTAAATTTGAAAGCATTGCCATTCACGTAAACTTGTAGTCAAGCCAGTTTTGGGTGTCATCCCCGAAGTTCTATGAGCTCTTTCATACGGCGAAAGGTAAGTCTTTATTGCCGACCTCACAAAGCTTCCTTGTGGTACTTGTGTTCATGAAACTTTCAGATATACCCAGGTACCACGCCTTGTCGCAGGGTTGTACTCCACTCACTTTGTTTGCCCTTTCTTTCATTCGGTTAACCGAGAAAAAACAGGTTCTGTCTTTTAGGTCTGGAGAAGTCAGTAGATTACAAAAGATTGCCTCCTCTCATGCACTTTAAAAGACCACATCCCCAACCCAGAAAGACCTTTGCCGCACCGTTTTACCTCTCTCTCATTAGTCACTTTTCCATTACATTAGGTTCCTCTTTTTATGGCTGTTACCTCTCCAGTGGACTTGTCCAAAATAATAGTCCTGCATTCTATTTCATTAAAATTGCATCCACCAGCGCACTGTCCTAAAAGTGGACCGTTGACCACTTTTAATTATTCAAAATCATCCACAGCGCTGTGTCACACGATGATCGTGTGTCACACAAGGTGCACACTAAACGCGCCCAGGGACTGGTGAGGGGAGTCCTTTCTGAGCCCTTCCCGCAGCACATATACAAATGCAAACCCCCAGACGTTAAATAAAATTTAATCAACAACCTCATTGTGACCTCAATGTGGAAATTTTAAGCTCCCTTTTCATGTGCGCTGCTGCTGCTACTGTGCTACCCCTGTGTTGACCATTTGTGCGCGCTCTACCAACATCCACACCGAAAATGGGGACAAATACAATTCCCCCATATAACAGAGCAGCCGTATTCAACATCAGGGATACTGCGCGTTATCCGCCACCTCGTCTTCTGTAGTATATGTGCGCACGTATGTGTGTTGGGGGCTGTTGTGCGTTGCATAGAGGGTAGTGTTGTGTTTGGATGTATAGTTGCGTTTATTTGAACTCCATTCAAGTGTTTCCACCATCAGGACTCTGCGTTGCCATTATAATGCTCTGGTTCTGCTGGTAACTTTTTTGCTGTTGACTCTTTGGCAACATGCGCCATTTTCTCTTCATGAATAACAGAGATGGATATATAAATGGATTGGTGGAAAGCCACAAATCTTTATTTTGCTCTTTATATTCATCAGGCTCACAGCTCACATGGCATGGCTTCGGCTTTATGGAACGCAACGATGAAAGCAACACAAATACCCACCATAAATGCAACAGCAGCTTGTGAATAGTAGCGGTAGGAGCGGTTAGATGAAGAAGCGGAGCAGCCTATAGGTAACCCAGTGTACAGCAAAAGCTGGCAAATATTGAAAGGCAACACAAAAGGACATTTATGTGGTCCTACCATTGTGAAACTTCCGCCTGTGTGTAGCTTGTTAGACCTTTATGGTGGAGGTTCTTGAGGGATGGTGTTCCAGCACGTGTTACAGTGTGTGCTGCAAGGGAGGTTCTTTGATATGGCTCTTGAAAATAATGAAAGAAAAGGGTTGATGTCTGACAATCACTAAAAATGTGGGTATAAATGACTTTTATTATGCATTTATTGGGCAGGTCGGCAATATAAATAAAAATCGTTTATACCCACATCTTGTTAAAGGTTCTCGTTAAAAAAAAAAACTATTCGGTAACCCTACAATCAGATGTTCATTTTGCAATAATTCGTAGAAAACTGAAGGACTGCTTCTTGTTAGAACTTTACTTAGTATTTTCCTCTCATAGTTGGATAGTTGGAGCATCAGATATTTGAACCATGTTTCTGGTATTTCTAAAAAAAAAAACAAAAAAAACCTTCAATTTTGGACAATAGTGTATTTGTCGCCTTCCTGTCTCGAAAATGATTTGTTACGTATTAACATAGAAATTCGTTTTGGCAATATTGCGGACAGTTCTCCCAGTGTTTCGTGAGTCTCCCGATAATTCTACGAAATCCCTCGAATTTCCAACATTTCATTTTAATTTTCTTGGAAACCAGACTACGAAGATTAAAGAAAAAGTTTTATTACATTTTATACCGTGGAGTTGGCAATACTCTTTTCCTTTTGAACTCCAACATTAACATTGACATTCCCCCAAATATATATTGTTGAGAAGCCGGGCCGGGTCTTGTAAACATATATTTTGAGTTTCCAATGCGTTAATTTATTGATTCAGTTAATAAATATGTACCTACAAATATTCTTACTTACTTACAGTCCGGGGTGGACCTGGGCCTCAACCAACAAGCGTCTCCAGCCAGCACGATCTTTGGCCAACTGTCTCCAGTTTCGCACGCTAAGTTGGTTAAGATCCCCATCCACTTGTGTCAGACCTGAATCGCGGTCTTCCTCTATTGCGCCGTACCTCGGGTTTGGATTCGAAACCTACAATTATTCAGATAATTATAAATCCACTTGCATTATGTGCTGGACTTCAGCTTAGTGTTGCCGAGTTGCATCGTAACACATAATATTTGTTTGCTCAAAGTAGAATGGTCCCTTTCAATAGGTAGACTGTATTTTTTGTTAATTCAATGTTTTTGTTATTGTTGTTTTGAAGAAAACCCAGAAGTTTAATAATGAATTTATTTTGTGCTATGACGTAATGAGCTTTCTGACTCTCCCGATTTGTTCTCAATACGCCGAAATTTGATTTTAAGCCTCCCGATTTGTTGAGAAATATTGCTGGCAACCCTCGCAATGTCAAAAGTTATAATCTCGTACCAAAAAAAAATATGAACCTGATAATTATTTAAATCAAATACCAGTGGTGGCTTTAATTTTGTTTATGCCGATCGAGGCAATAGCTCGTTGGCATTGCAGTTGTCATTCCGCACTGACTTGAAATTCTAAATGGTTAGTAGCCGACTATAATCGCAGGCAGAGTTGCACTTTAAGTTGTTCTAATTTTGGTCTGTCGCGCTTATTTTACTTTGTTAGTGTTTGGGGATAGACCTATTTTTGGCACTTCAGCTGTTCATATGCGAGTTAAAGTCTATAAGAGATTTAACATCGTAAGAATTGTTGAATACAGTCTAATTGATAACAGTAGAAGCCAGCGTTGCCAGTTGGCCCCATTTTGAGTCTCACGACCCGTGAACCCCACGTTTTTAAAACTGATCAATATGGACCCTTTTTAGTTTAAGTAATATTTGAATTGAACGAAAAAGAATTTAAAATTATGAAAAAAGTGTTTCTATATTAGAATTCTATGTCTGAGCCCCTTTTTCTGGCTCGGGTCCCACTTGCTAGCACTTATGACATGATGGTAAAAACTTGGCGAACCACAAGAGCGAACTCCAGGGCTGTTGTCGCTGAAATCTTAGAGCAAGATCTTACCATATGTAGCGCTCAACTGGAAACAGCCAGATGTAGACGGAAGATTGCTATTGTCAGTCATGCATGCCGCATGGTCTCTGGGCAGTAGCCATTGACCTGGTTACCTTAAATTTCTAAGAGATTACAAAACGGTCCAGAAAGGCCCGCAGATTGAAGGTATATCGAAAACATTGGTTCCGATAGTTTTTCGACAGACATTTTTTAACTTCTTATACCCTAAATGTTCATAGTTAATTTTTTGGCAGTTTGGCATCGACCTTCATTAATGGCCGTGACTTCTCCTCGCTTACATCGGCCATCGTAAACGGTTGGCTATGAAAACGTGGTCTCACTAAAAACCTACCCCATCCACTGGCACTGTTGGAAAATTTGGACTAATGGTCGGTCGAAATCGCGTTCTCTGATGAAGATGTTCGAAAAAGTTAACTTAATTCGTCAGACGAAAAGTCTTACGACTTCGTCATAGAAACGAGTATAGGTAGAGTATCAGTAACCTTTCAAGTAACCATCAAATTCATATTCTTCCTGTTAAGAATATTGCCTTAAGGCCAATATTAGGGCAGCCCTGCTGAAACCTACTTTAGTTTTGCAATTTTTCGTATGGGGCAATGCGACATTGAAAAAGAATCAGACCCGTCATATTTTTCGTTGATAAAAGTTGCAAAAAGATGGTTCTCCTCTCCATCACAAAACAGTCGAAATACAAATTATCTGTTGAGATTATCGAAAGCCTTTTCAATACAGTTTGCGCAGTGGATTAGAGTTTTACGCGAGGGGTCCAAGGTTCGATCCTCATCTTCTCAGTGAAAAACTGACAATGCTATCAGTACCTTACAACGCGTTTTACTAAAATCGAATGATCTAGATCAAAGGTTTTGGACTGTTGCAAGGATTATCACTGTTGGATGGTCACTTTGATGGTCGTATCGCGTCATCCGTGAACGAGCAGTATGTGACTTATTCCGTGAACGTATGGCTCGTTCATTCGACCCATGGTTATTGTCAAGTTGTTCTTAGACATGCAAGAGACCGATTGTAAAAAAGTAGAGATTCCTTGCTTCCACATTCACGTATAGCTTATTTAGGAACATTTCTTTGTCTATGAAAAGGCGACTAAAAGTGTGAAATTCAACAATCGGTTTGGTGCGCATCTTGCCATTTTCTGAAACCCTCTTTGTGGATGTACTTCCTGTCATTGAAGCGAGAAATCTGTTTCGGGTGACAAAATGTGTTTTGCGGATATTCTTGTGCTAAATTTAAGGCTCAGAATTCGTCCAATGTGCAAGAAAATTGCGTGCTGTTGGTGTGAAAAGCTGTCCCACTCCTTATTGGCGGACAGGATCTAGGTCATAGTTGAAATAAAAACTAGTCTTTGGCAGCTTTATGCCCTTAACTACATTTCAAGGTTTCCATTGTCTCTAGATTTAGCTGTCGACTGTCGTCTACTCGAGCGCCGTTATTTGAGTCAGGTATTTAATTGACATACCCACTTAAACACATACTGAAGGACAAAATAGCTTTATCAGTTTCAAACCATTTGTTGCATTGAACTTAAATTAAATTTAAGCCACTGCAGTTCTAAAAATCCCCATTCATAACCACCAAAACTTAACCCCTCCGAATTGAATCGCAACCTGCGCACCACACTGTGCATCAACAATGCCCATAGAGACACATCATACTACACAGCTCTCAAGTATACTCATTTAACATTCATCCGTGCAGCCCTCGCACTGTTTAATGTTGAAGCTCTCTTTGCTGGGGGAATTTTTCAGGATTATAGGGAGCAGTGTGCACATAGGCAAGGCATAGCCGCAGCTACTACACTACGGACTTGTGTCTTGTCGTGCAGTGTTCCTCTCGTGTTAATGGGGTCGATATCCCCGCCGTCGAATTCTGACGCAGTGAGATAGCCGGATAGTTGTACACAGTCATATGTACATATGGCAGTAACCAGCAGTAATTATATAAACATCCTTCCGGAAAAGTGCTCTCGCCTAACGCTGCGGAATCGTTCATTGGCAATTATTATCTCCATGCGAGTATAAACGGGCTTCCCATCAAACTCGCAGTCGCTCTTGAACGTTCAAAAGCGAAAATTAAAATCGGAAACTTGACTTGAAGCTGCACATCTTTTCGTCGGTATGGAACAGTTCCCATCATACAAGCTTCTGTCCTTCCCATACTCATTCAGTCAAGTGTGCGGGGGGAAATGACAAAACGAACGAACGGATTTTAGATTCCACGCCACATCCGCGTGAAGAGATATAGTGCTACTTGAAGTTTACTTATCGGGCGGAGGGTTGTACATTTAAAAGTTGCCTAGCTCTATGTGACGTTTCTGTTCTTGAGAAGTATACGAGTATATCCTTCCCGGACTGGGGTTTTGAAAAAAAGATGTGCTGCCCAAGTACCTGCGGATTATGCTTTATGGAGATTTTATTGATGATGATGGGCCAAAGTGGCAGAGGCATTGTCGTCGTCGCAGCGCAGAGGTAGTGATAAGTTGAGATGACGTTGATGATCCTTTCTGGCGGTGACTGTGTGAATGAGAGTGCACGTGAGTAATTTCTTGAAGGATATACCTACTGCAGCACTTTGTTAAAGAAGTTGAAACTGACAGAATTGTTAATGTTTTTCCAAAGAAACTGAACGCAGACTTTGTCGAGTGAGAAATGGTTCACAATGGTCTCCAGTTGAGTGAGTTAAGATAGTGGAGGTTGTGAAAGGAATTTTGTATGGCGATGGGGTCGCCATTTTGGGCGACATTTTGTCTGGTGAGGGAGTGAAATCGTCAAGTTCCAGTGGAGAAATATATTTCACATGAAGACCTTACCGATCCAAAGGAAGGTTGTGATAAACTCTCTTTTCCAGGCTCTACATAAACCCAAACGGGGCAGATAAAAGCTTTACAACTAACAACTCTTGCCTTGTGCCATTGGTTTGATCGTTTGAGACTCCGCACATTGGTAGAGCCGCCATGAATGGTGAAGTGAATGGATGTGCATTTCTGTTCTCTTACATTGTCGAGCGGCAAGTTCATTATAATGCATTGAAGGTAGGTACTTGATACGCTACCGATACCTCTTTTGAGAGCTATAGAGGACGGTCTCTTGCTATAGTAGCTTCCTGACGTCAAATCTATTTTTATTCATCTGATGGACACCCGCATCCGCACTTTTGTTGCCACCAAAATTTGCTAATCTCCAGGTGTTTTGCCAGAGTCTCAGTCCACTTTAAAGCCACTGAGCTCCGTTTTTACCTAGGGCCGAATTTCAACCACTCCGTTTGTTTCGCAAGCATTTTGCGATTTACTCGCATAAGACAATTTCCCTACCCTGGGTCCGTCACATGAAAATAAATATTAATCTCAGTGCTCTGTTCTAGACAAAGCAAACCAAAAAGGAACGCATTATCACCGCAACCCATCCTTCACAAGCTTAGGATTTCAATGGTACTCCACTTGCGTACTCTAAGACGCCGGATGGACTGCCTTAAAACCTTCCTACAAATTGTAATCACACCATCACGATCTAACTTTTTGTCGAACCTAACTCCTTTTAAGGCTGTCTTGTGGCCGCTTTAATACCTAGTTTAGGTTCTTCGCGCCTTAAAATACTGATTTCAAAAAACGCAAGTTGGCCGAGTGAATCCACACCTCCTTCTTCTCTCTGATGTGCCTTTTTAAAACACGCAATGCTTGTCTCACCACCAGCCGCCACATCTTTGACATCAGGTTCAAAAATGTGCTAATTGCTGATGTAAGAATCGCTACCTTGCTCCACATTTGTACCAACCTTTTATAAATATAACTGCTACAAATTCCTCCAGCATGTCATCGTTCAGCAACCCGTCCTACCTTACTCGCGTAACCAATATAGGCAATATAGACCCTTCTAACATAACAGTTCAGCCCATTTCAACATATTGTTAACATCAGAACCTTTTTAATAGAAGTCCGTACCGCAAGGAAACACATCAGAGTCTTCTGCCGAAAACTTTCGCAGTATAATTTGTATTTATGGGTACTTTAATGTGGAGGAAAGTCATCATATCGTCATATCTGCAACCTTTCCAAGGGCTGTATTGACTACATCTAAGAAAGCTGCGCACTTCGACTAGAGACTCGATGCATCCATCTGCACTAAGGATCGAGTTGATCTCTTAAGCCTAGGCTTATAGATCGAAAGTTTCCTTCTTTTTGATGTCGATTGAAAAACTCTCCCTTCTAGCCAAAGACGCATGATCCGACTAAGCGGATCTTTCAGGTGCTACTCCTATTATGAAGAATTTTAACCCGTCCGCAAGTTTCAGAGTCTAAAAACTTCAATTGATTTGCTGAGAAAACACCAACCATATCTAGTCAATATTTAGCAGCGTCCTCTACAAGCCTCTTGTTTATTTCTGTGACCGAGAAAATGAATGCTCCGTACACCTATCTTCGATGACGTTGGCAAGAAACCAGACTTTGCCAAACACTCTTGAAGTTTGACTCCAAAGGTCTCTTAGATATGACCAAATTCGAGGCTTACTTTATTCGTCGCTCGCCTAGTTTAGACAGGTTTGAGTGAATCCAGCTCCTTTTAAAATGCTTCCTTCCTAATTAAGTAAACGACTCTTTTTAAAAAATATAACGACCTTTCTCAGCCTAAATATATTCAGCATCTTAACATATCCCTTCTCTCTCTCCCTCTCTCTCTTTTCAGATATGTCATCAACATAAAAAAAGACACAACACTCACTTTGATGATCGAAACAAAACTAAAATTCCAAGTGCCATATTATACAAGTGGAGTTACTCCACGTTTCGGTGTATAGGTTGTAAAAAAAAGCTTATCTAAAACCGCAATGCGACTAAAAATGACGATGAATTCGTTTGCCAGAGCATTCTCGTCAATTGTCGTCAAATATCCAACGAACAAACTGAAAATCGTGTTCGTCCTGATATCGACTTGGTCAGCAATGTTTGCCAGGAGAAATTCCTGAAAGGTAGTGAACCGCTACAATCAGCACGATTCTAAAAATTAGGCCAATACAACAAAAAAAATAAACACAAACATTATATAATTGTAAATATTTAACAAGAAAACAAAAAAAAAACTTAACGAAAGAACCAATCAAACAAAACACAAGAAAAAAAAAACAGACCATCGAACAAAGAACAAAAAAAAAGGACAAACTGTCGCCACACACAAGTAAAAAAACAAAACAAAATAAAAATAAACACCCACACTGGAGGAAACGACACTTAAACGCAGCCAACAACAACAACATCAAAAATGGAGGACATGCCAGATTTGTCACATCTCACACCAAATGAACGCATGCAAATCGAAAACGTCCTCATGCGACAGAAGCAGGAAGAGGAGAAGCAGAATGAGATCATGAGGTAACGTATACACATTTATATACGACGAAGGAAACCCTTCGCCTTCCGTTAATTTGACATTTTAAAAGTGGCACTCTTGTATTTCGTTCTTAATATGCTTAAACCGTCATCATCGTTTTGTCCGCTACCGTTTCTTCACTCATTTCATGGCATTTTTTGCATTCATTTAGACGTAAACAAGATGAAGTTGTGACACTCGAAAATGCCATCCGTCAGAGGTCGGAGCAGCAGAAGAAGGCTGGCGTTGAGCTAGATGCCACTTGTCACATATGCCTTAAGACGAAATTCGCCGACGGTGTTGGACACATTTGCCATTACTGTAACATACGATGTTGTGCCAGGTGTGGCGGAAAGGTCACATTACGGAGTAACAAGGTAAGTTTGCTGGCAACGGTGTATGAACGACTACATATTATGACATTGATGTGGGGTGGACAGAAAACTTAAAATGGTCTTTTAATTTTGAATCCTTTTGGTTTTTGATTGATGTATCTACTTGGCGCTGTCGTCGACATTGATTTGCTGTATGGCGGTAACCGCAATAGTAGTGCGGCAGGGCCACTCTGACAGTGAGTGTTCTGGATCCTTTCTTTTGTTTTAGTCGAAAGAAATTTGCAGCTTGTCACCAACCAAAGGCTCAGCGTTGCCGCTGAAAAATTTCAAAATACGGAACAAAAAGGGGCCCCACATAAAATAATTACATAGCACACAAAAAAAAGAAGCGTTTATTGAATTCTTTTTCGTTCAATAAACTGAAAAAGGGGACATTTCGATAATTAAAAAAAAAAGTGGGCGCACGGATCTTGAGGCTCAAAAAGTAGACACTTTACCCTCAAAGTGAGGGTACGAGTTAGGAGGGTTGACTTGATCAGTCATATGTAAGCAAGTTAAAAGCCAGCTTTGGGCCTCTTTAGAAGGCTTTATACCGTCAAGATTGTTGACTAAGTGATGCATACTTTGCGGTTAGAAGTGGATTGACCGTTTTCAGTTCTAGTTTGCAAAAGCCAAAAGCCTACAAAATGAAATGAAGAAAGGGTTGCAGTGCTACTTCCCGATGCTCACTGGGGTGACTCTTCAGAAGGCGATCAGCAAAGCCTCTTGCTATCTCAGGTGTTTTCCGTACAGCGGCAGATTTCAAGGCCTGTTTTATATTTAAGTTATATGCGTTACCTTACGTTAGGTTTGCTGGTATGTAAACAAAGCAGACTCCACATTATGGACCCACTGTCACGCCCTTAATTTGTCTTCTTTGTTCTGTTTAGCCATTCCAGAAATATCAAAAGATTATATGTAGAACTAGACCCCCTTTTAAACAAAATAACAGAGGCTTGTTAAGAGACCGGGAAATTGAGGTGTTCCGGGTACCAAGTCATGTGGAAATTTTTCACAGCGCACTTACAAAAAGCTCTACAATTGCTCGGTGTGTAAAAAAAAAATCTCAATCAAAGAATTTTGCTCCAAGAAGTCCCTACTTCCCGCCCTAAAGATTGATACCTGGGGTCAGGTCGTACTCTCAAAAAGCAAACCAAAGATGAGACCGATTTTGGGTCAGGGCACTACGGGATTTCGATAATATGAACACTACGTCACATGTTTATACCTCAGGAAACAAACGATTTTAGAAATTACCAAACGCACATTAGTGTGCGCAAAGCAATTCAAATGAAAGGGCCACAAGATGATGTATGTACAGGTCAGAAAATATTTGATCATGTAAGTCAGTTGAAAATATTTTAATTTTTGCTTTCGCACACTACTTGTGCGATTAAAAAAAAATCGTTCTTCATCTGAATTCTTAGCGTAACTTGCAGCAATATTGGATTTAATGATAATGTAGATGTTTTTACAGTGGGGGGCTTGATTTTTTTTGCGCACATAGGTGTGCGTTTACAAAGCAGGAGTTTGTATTTTTTTCTGTTAGAAAATATATATCTTCTGACCCATTGAAAATGTCTCATGCGCGTTGAAGATTGTAAAACTAGCTATCAGGGCTTCAAAAAACATAGGAAGTCAGAAAGCGGGCCAGGGACAAAGCATAGGTATGGCTCCTCGATGTATAAAGGTAGCTCTACAGTCCAGGAGATCTTGGCTCAAGTGAATAATGAAAGTAAGTCAAATGGAAAGAAGGGTAGAAGTACATATTAAGTCGAACGGGAAGTTGAGAAAACTTGCCCCCAAAAATATTCCAAAATCTACCGGAATCAACTTTTGTAGGAACAGGTACACTAGACGAATTTGCAACTAAAATTTACTGCTATTTATGCCACAAACGTCTGTAGCCGCCTTACACGTGCCTCCGTTGGACACGATAGGGCTAGATACAGCTTTTAACTTTGAGAAGGACTAGATAAATCCCTGGAAGCCGGCAACCTCATTTGCTTGTATGAAAACTACTGAGGTCATTCGACAGCATTCGATTTCAACCACTTGGCCAAGCTTCCAAAGCCTTGTCTTAAGTATATCTTTAATTAGCTCAAAGTATGACACACTTTACAAAGGTCATCTCAGGCACTGAATTTGCTTACCGAAAGAAAGGTCTGCCGCCTCCTCTCATCAGTTGTCGTCAATGCGCCTACACTTCCCCAGGCGAGATAAAATACTCATATCCAATGATGCAGTGGTCACATGACGTAAAGAAACAAATACGTCCTTCCTTACTTATGAATATTTTTGACAAGATCAAGTCGACTGCCTCCCATAAACAGCTTCATAATGGATTAGGAACTTCCTCGAAAGTCAAACAAAGGTGGTGCCAAATGTATCAACACAAAACAAACACACATCCTTCACACAGAGGATTAATTGCCATCTTTCACGCAGTTTCATTTCGAATCCATGCATGACCTCGATTTCCACAGGATATGCGTCTTTTTGACTATAAATTACCAATCCGCCCAATAAAATATCTTACTTTGAGAGCGTCTCCCAACAAAATACCAAACGCAACAACACTGCAACTTTTTAGTTAGATATACAGTTACGCAGCGATCTCCAGTAATGCAAAATTCACTTACAATTAGAAGAAAAACAAGAAAAAAAACAATCCCTCTCCCAACAAAAGGCCAAAGTGTATGCTTAAACCGCAGAAAATGTGTTTTATCTGGCCACTTGCCCACCCAGTATCGCTACTGGTGTCCCCCTCGAACTCGTTTCCTCGGAGACAAGGAAATTGAAAATTTTGAATTCTCAAAGGACAATCGCAGTTCACTTTAGCTAACGACTCCAGGCTTTCTGGCGACCAAATCAACTACTGGCCTTACTATGGTTTGGTGTTCGTCCAATAACTCATGGAAGTCCCACTGCTGCCGCCGCCCGGTTGTCACCGCACTCTCAGTGGATACCAGCAGCAGCAAACATAGTTTTTTGGCAGCTAAAACCCAAGTGAACATATTCTTTCGTCGTTTTTCACCGTTCTCCCCTTTTATTTCCATTTAATTGAAAAATATTCCATTTTCTCATTGAAATCGCTTTTCATCGGAATAACATTTTTCGGTGTTTTTTTTTTTTCTTTTTGTTTTTTTTTTTGTTTTCTTTGGTGGCCAAACCGAAATGCATTGCAGGTCATATGGGTGTGCATATTGTGCCGCAAGAAACAGGAGCTGCTGTCGAAGACAGGTCAGTGGATTAACAAGACACCGAATCAAGATGGTTTCATACGAAGGATCGAACCCGATGGCAGTAGTGTGAGTATTGGATTTATATAAATGGGGGTAGCAACCGGTGGCGACTTGAATGTTGTATTTAATTTGTCTGTAGGCCATTGTCGAGGCTCACGATTCAACGGATAAGCGTCCAAAGTTGGAGAGGACACGTAGCGCGGCGGAGAAGGAAAATCTACCCATCCAGCGGACGGGTAGTGTGCTCCGGCGACAGTATTCGCAGCAGGAGCAGCCGAATAATCGAAGAATGTCACAATCGGATAGCGGCGTGGATGTAGTTAGTCCAGGTCATAGGCGAATGCAGGCCCAGAACCAACAGCAAATGTACCAGCAACAAATGCAGCAGCAACAGCAGCAGTATCCAGGTGGTGGGCAATCTCAGCGAGGGAATAGTATGTACCCGGAGGATGACCCGAAGTTTTATCAGGTGAGCTCGGCATTTTCATCACTTGGCTATGGCAGTTGTACGCAAGCGCACACTTTTAATTCGTGCGGCTGCCAAACGCACATTAAAGTGCGCTATGCAAATTAGATGAAATAGACAAAGGTGATGTGTAATAAATCTTAGAAAACGTGATATTCCGGAAATTGCCGAACGCACACTAATGTGCGCTACGTAATTCGATGAAGTGGACACTAGGTGATGTGTATTTAGTTCAGGAAAAAAGTAGATATTGCGTATTAATTGGTAATTAATTGGCAAATTATCCGTGCGGCTAAAAGAAATCATACATTATGAGTTTTTTGAGTTTCTTTCAGCAATAATGGATTTGATGCTTATAATAATTATAATATTTGCTGTGAGAACTCACTTTTTGATGCGCACATCGGTGTGCGTTTTTACGACACCATGTCTGAATAGAAAGTATGCCCTTACTGACGCATTATAACTACTTTTTTTTTGTTGTGGAATAGAAAACCGACCTATACGGCTTCGTTTTGCTATAATCATCAGTGAATGTCTCAGATCAGTTACAAAATCTTAACACTCTGACATTTAAATTTCAGGCACACTTCCTAGAACCCCTTTCAAACCACATTCTAACTCACCCATTCGACATATTTCTTCCCCATAACCTTAAGGGGGAAATTGACGGCCTAATGCGACAACATCCGCACCTAGTCCACCCCCGTCAACAACAAATGATGCAGCAACAACAGCAACAACAACAGCATCCACAACATCAACAACAAATGATGCGCCCACAACATCCCCATGGCCAATCTCATCCCATGCAACAACCGCATCAACCACAACAGATGATGCAACAACGTCCGCCACGGCATCAGCAACCATACCATCCACAACATCAGTCATCTGTTCAGTTGCCAACACCGCCAACACAACATCATCAGTTGCCTCAACCACCCATCAATCAACACCATCAGCAACAACAACAACAGCTGGGACCATATCCCCGACCAGTTGGTGGTCCCGTATCTGCTCCAACACCCGGCAATGGTGGACCATATGACCACCTTCAGTCTGGTGATATGCAGAAAAAGCACAAACGTCCACTCGGTGGACAAGACTATGGATCACCACAGCAACAATCGTTTAGTAGTTCCGAAGAGGAGATCCATGGTGTTCATTCGGCCCAGCAACAGCTGGACTATGACGGTGAGTCCACAAATTTGCCAACTTTAAATGGAACGTTGCTTTTCCGGTGTTTTTTTTTTTTTTCGATTTTTTACTAAAATTTTTTTTTTGTTTGAAAAATATTATTATTTTCCCTTTTTGTGTTGTATATCCTTTTTTTTCTCTCTCTCTATATTTATGTGACTTATTAACTTTTTATTTCAATTTACTAATTCTTCTCTAAGCACACTTGAATTATTTTATTTTTAATTTTATGTATTAAGAAATATTTTATAAACATACAAAATTGAGGACTTCTCCGGGAGTGAGATGTTGAACACCGTTGAGGTAGGGCTAAAAATAATTGGGAAACCTAAAGGACGAACTATTCTTTTTACAAAAAAAAGTAACTCCCGATAAATTTCGAAGTAAAAGACTGGAATGAGACGGTAACGTTGATGCTATTGTTTATAAAGTGATGAGCCTCCCTGCTTTTGGTCGTGAGAAGACGTCACGAATTCATACAACAAAGGTCGACTAGATACTCAATTGAGAGTGCAATTCTATGTTCGAATACTGTGACAGCTGTAATGACTGTCATTTATTTCAAGGTATTCTCCATATTTGTCAAGTTTTTGTTTTTTATTTTCACTATTTAATTCGGGAACTCTTTTTCTTAAGTCTTAGAAACCACTTTGAAGACACCTCGCTTTTTGGACCTTTAACCAAAGCCTCGGGGTTGTTAAAGGTCAATCCACAAATTGTTCTTCTATGAACACATGCATATCTAGGAACAACTAGAATTTTAAAGGCAAAGTAGTCAAAACTTTCGATTCTATCTGATCCCTGTTGCTTGTGGTGGTATTCTGTACAGATACGAAGTAAAATAAAAAACCAGCGAAAACGTTTTCGAAAAACGAAAGAAATCCACACCGCCATATTAAAGACAGTTACTACTTTTTGATTTAGTGATTATTCCTCCATGAATTTAACTTTGTTTGTCATCCGCGGATGTGAATTATATAAGTGATCGAAGAATCAAAGAAAATAAAGAACGTCAAGGCAAAAAATTCGTTCTTTTCGCGAGAAACGAAAATGTCTTTCGTTTTTAAAATCAGTCGAAGCTAATAATAGATGAATAATTTATAATTTAGACGAACAGCTTTGGTTTTTTTTAGCCTCCGCTGGAAAGAAAAGTTTTTTCGTTTTCAAAGTCTCATGTTGCGAAACGTTAGTGAGTACGAAAACAATTGAAACGTTTTCATTTTGCAGAATCCCAGCCCTGATCGTGCATGGCGGCGATGGAATTTATGTCTTAACCTTTCGCGGTAAATCTTTTCGAGCTCATGCCTTTGAAGAATTTACGTTTTCTTACAGCACATAGAGCCGTGCCGTGGTTTCGCCATCTTTCATGCAGAGACTACGTTGGGTATATGAAATGACAATTTTCAGGTTTACGAACTCTCTATATCTCCTGTGTACGGAATCTGTTTAGAAATGTTATAGCTTCTCGAAGCGCTGTAGTACGGAATCGACCTGGGCCGCAACCAATAAGCCTCTCCAATTAAAGTGATCTTTAGCTTACCGTAATCAGTTGCTCACTCTAAGTTGGTTGAGGTCACTTGTGTACGTCACCTCCAATGCCGAAGATTCTACGTCACTCCAATGCCGAAGATTCTACGGGTCGTAGTATTTGTTGCCACATGTCCTACCCATCTAAGACAAATGAAAAGTGATGCTCTATGAAAATAACGTCTTCCGTGTTGACTAATAATGCCCCACTCACGACCTGCTCTAAATGAGCTAGCTCTGCTTTTAACTGAAGCTCATGACGATCGATGATATGATGGGCTTCTTTCAAGATAAATTAGAACAAATTATGAGTCTGGACTAGGAACTCGTTGGTATCCAGAACTGTTTCAGGCATTCTGGCGAGGTTGGTACTGTCACTATATTTCAATACTTGGGCTTGACGTCAATCACGGATTTGAATAGCCTTTGGAGTCGGTGTTTCTTTTTTGTTATACATTTTGTATAAGCCTCTTCTATACTGAGTCGTGGAACTGCTTATTAACTGACCGAAAGGGGGACGTAGCAGCTGCTGAAAGTGTTGCTTCAAAACATCGACTAATTCCTCTCCTTATCTGACTAGGTTCTGTTAATTTTTCTATGAGCCCGCATTCGTGTCTTAAGTAAGCAGCTTGTTTTCAAACTTTCGATCATCTGTTGGAAGACTTCTTTCTACACAGAATCTTCTTCTCACCCTCTTTCCTCCCTCGATATTCTTTGTTTTGTGCTACAGACTTTCTCATACTTAGAACAGCTTCTTCTGGAAGACAAAGTCTCCTCCTTAAAGATGCCGTCATTTTTTCGGACTACTGGTTGTTAGAACTTGTGTTATATGATTGCGAAATAGAGGTTTTGTGACTGTACCTACCTTTAGTCTTCTATAACAAGGACACTACTTCCCATTACACATTTTTCTCAAAAGAACATTACGTTACCTTTTTGCCCACTGATTCCAGTAAAATAATTCGAAATTGGTCCTTCGAACCGGCAACAAAACACAAAACAAAAACTCCATCAAACTCCCATCACGGCGAATTATTATCAAATTAAAATTAATAATTGATTCTCTGTAAGTGTCTCATTAATTATTTTCCACATCGATACGCCAGAAGCTATCTAATTCCCGTTCGCATCCGCAGTGGGTACACAATCTGTGCTGTGACTTTCTCCGAGCGATATCCTTAAGTTTTTGATTTGACTCCACCCCCGCACACATTACATGATCTCCATCGAATTTTAAATGATTCCCTAACGACCCCATAGTCAGTTGATTTTTGCCAAAAAACGACTAAGATTTTACTTACAATCTCTCTTTCTCTCTCGCTCCTCCAAATCAGAGTTCTTAGTATGCCAAGCTCATTCGGTGACTGCTGCTGCACACTCCCACCCTGCACCGAAAGCCAACACACAACAGTGTGGCCGTGTCGACCCACGCTTAGAGCACAAACTTCCTTGGCTGAGAGCCAACTATTTTTCCGTTTCCTGTGCCCCACCCCCGCCCGCCTATGATGCCGCACATCCACCAGTCAATGGGCAAAAAGATACCAATAGCAAAACTAGCTGGGCCTCACTAAGCGTCGCTACCAGAACAACAAATTTTCTTAAGCAATTATCAGGGGGCGGGGTGGGGGGGAGAAAAAAATCTCCCGAGAATATGTTTTGTCCTCCTTAAGACAATGAGAACAAATTTGTTTTTCTTTCTCTCTCTGAAAGTTTTCCTCCTTCTTCCCATCATAAATTATATTGTGCAAGCGGGAACAGGACTCTTGTGAAATTTCTTATGCGCTGTTTTGTGGTCTAGAAAACAAGGACTTCGTCCGAAAATGGCATATTTTTGTTTGTCCTCTTGGCATCTTCCAGAACGGGGGCAACACTATGTGTTGCACATTTCAGCCGATGACTGTGATAGCTGCTCCAAAAGAAATCACTGGTAATCAGCATAAATTTCTGCCACCACCACCAAGCATCCTACATACGCTGGAGGCCATCGCTTTGCCTTTCGCTCGACTGCGACTATATTTTTTTCTATAATTGAGAACATTATTCGGGACAAGCGCCAGAAAGAAAAAGAAAAACGAAAAACTAGGTCCTTGCGTTATGGTATTGCTGTTTCAACGCCTTTAATATTTTTTTGTTGCCCCCTTTTCGTTTTTTGCGCGTCCTTTGGGCCGTGTAGTTGTAACCTAATTGCTGGAGATCCTTTTAAACATTTTTTTTTGTTTGCATATTTTTTAGTCAACTTTAATGAGGAGCGAAATATTGACGCAATCACAAGAAAGTGTGAAAAGGGGCTCAAATTACAAATGAGGTCAACTGCAAAGCGCTTATCCTGCAATATTTATCATTATCCTTTTCGGTTCGGTCTTAGTCATTGTTCGGCGCGCGAGGGACGCTCTTGGTAGTAAATCAGTCTTGAATACAATTGCACATTGTGGTGTGTATCAGAATGGATTTTATTTTTTGTGTAAGGACCTAAATCCTGCTCGGCACAGCAGTTGATCATGCATATTTTGGAACGCAGCAGCAGCAGCAAAAAGAAAAAAAAAAACAAACCCAGTAAGTGCGCTTTTGGCGCGTTTTAATCCTGCAAGTGACATATTAGCAGTTTCTGCATTAGACGCAAGGATTTGGGTGTTGTTTTCGATGCGAAACAAAAGAAAATCTGCATTCTAAAGGACTGCCAGAGTTGTTGTTGGTGCCGCACTACATGGGGCCCATAGCGTTGTGCTGCCAAACAATGTGTCGTCAACTCAAAATAAATAATTTATGAATGAAGGATAATAAAAATAAGAGAACAGATTTTTATGGGAGTTTTTTTTGGCATAGATATCGGGTATGGCTTTGTTCTCCAATGCAGTAAGGATGGTCATAGGACATACACTTATCGAGACAATGACACCCATCTCGAAAGGTGCTGGAGATTGAGTCGTCGTTGCTGTACGATACTTATCGGTTTTGCTGCATTCTTAAAACGAAATCCTTGAAAATCCTCTCTGTTTGTGCAGGCGTTTTGGACGGATATATTGGGCGACGTCGAGGTGGGAATCATAATTTTAATTTTTGGGGTGTAACTTCATGCTAAAAGAAAAATAGAATAAAAACTTCGACTTTCTTTGACAAGCTCAGACCTCCTTGGTTAGGGAAAAACCCGGATTCTCTGCATTCAATTTACGACAACATCAACAGGTGTACTAAGTAAATGAGGCGGTAGCTGGTCCAGGCGGCGGTTTTCGGTGCTCTTCGATTTTAAGTCCATGAAAACATTTTAAGCTTCATAAAATAAAAATCACATCTTAGTCAAGCCCAGTCTGTCGGAACTGTTGGAAAATAGTTGAATCTCTACGGAGGACCTCTAAAAGACAACAATCTCTTTGGAACTTAACTTATCTTAAGGAATCTTTGAAATATTATCAACTACTCACTTTTATGCGTTCCAAGAAATTTCTAAGACCTTTGTAAAATGGAAAATTAAGTCCTAAAGCCGAAGATGTTTTTGTACAACCAATCTTGCACCTTTTTACTTCACATGATCAAACTATGTTCAGATCTTGTCATTGTTAAGTTAGGTTGGTCATAGCTAAATAAATAAAATATCCACCCAGCGTTACGGTTTGGTCCCTCTATGCGCCTTTTAGAGGTTCAAAACCCGTGGGCCTCATTTTTTTAAACATCAAATCAATGTGGCCCATTTTTCAGTTAAAGTTAAATTTTATAATTTATTGAACAAAGAAAAATTGTTTGGCGACAATTTTTTTCTGGATCGAGCCCATTTTCAACCCCTTTTTGAAATTTTTCGGCTGTAATATTGTTTCCCACTTTATTCCCGATTTAGACTACGGTACGAAATAGAAACATAGCCTCCGACTCTATGTTGCCACTTCGCCAAGTGACCTAAGTTGCACTAATCCTTTAAGTTTCGGGTTTTGGACCTCCTTTACTTGACTGAATATCGCCTTCAAGCTTATAATGTGCTCATGCCTCATTAGAATGACTAAGCAAATGAAAGCAAAGGCAAGAAAAGCTTCCATTGACAGCTTTGACGGTGCGGCAGTAGGTCTAGCCCTACCTTCTCATAACCATTTCGTTTGGTTTAGTTTTTATTTTTGACGCCAACGCAAGAAAGCAGCGCTTGCCACTTACATTGGTACATGGATTATTTTCACATATATGAAGGTCTGCAAATTTAACTGACCTTTACTCCAAAATACCTTTTGTTCCCATTTGGTGGCTTGGTAGACGGACTTTTCAATAGACGACCGCCACACCTGTTGCTCGATGATTACCAAGATTTGCTGTCAGAGTTTTATGAATTACAAATTATGGGTCTTGTTCACTCTAGCATTGAACATTTAAAAAGAAAAAAAAAATAGCTTAAACCTCTATGACAAATGCAAAATGATCTTGAAGCACTTGTTCCTTGATGAGGGCCGTGGTGTAGTTGGTAGTGCGTTTGCCCATCACCTCAGTTGTATAGTTCTGATCTAATATGAGAGACAGATTGTCTCCTTCATCTGCCTTGAAAATGTTACCTCTTCTTGATAGTGCAATGGTCTGGTATTAAGGCACGAACCCTCGAGGCTTCGCAAGCCACTTAAAAAATAAAGCTCTTCATAAAAATTCAAAGTCCGATAAAATGTCAGACTGGTAGTTTTTCAATCCACCTTTCCAGTGTCAACCAATAATTTGACAGCCGACTATTGATGCGAGCCCGCTTCCGTTTGCCATTTTATCAAGAGTATAAATCTATGATGCACGGAACCAGTTCCTTGAGAAACAAGTTGGAAAATAGACATCCAGATTACGATTAACGGCACCCAAAAAGGTGATTTTTAGTTTTCGGCGTTTTCGAATGCGTTTTGAGACGATCTTCAAGGTATTTTTGAGGTATTTTCTTAACGTTTTTGGAAGTTTTACGTGTTTTTAAAAAGTTCTTTCACAAAATAACAAAATATTTTATATTCTATCAATTGCGTTAGAATTCTTTACACCTTTCGGTTTGTTTTGAGTCGGAAATTATATTGTGAACGATTTTATAATATTTTCAAATTTTTTTTTTGGTCCGCATCAACTTTGGGGAATAAGAATAAGAAATAAGATATCATTAAGGACATATATAAAATGTACGGCAGAAGCTATATCCTATGGGCCCTGGTAAGGCTTAACGCTTCCCATTTTTTTATGAATGAGCATCGCATGTAGCACTTCATAAAACTTTGTAAACGCTTCTTGCGTTTATACATTGCCAGAAAAAAAAAATTCCCATCAATCGAGGAATAAGTCCCTTACTAAGCTTGAATTACCCAAACACGAGGTTTTTTCTTTCTAAATTGTATTACAAATGTATTCCAAAAAAGGGTAAATATAATTATGATCAACCTGACATGAGTCAAAGGAAGGAATGAAAAGTCCTCCATGGCATATCACTATCACACAGACGGCTGGAATATTCGCAAGGTGGTCAGAAGTACTACGAGCTGTGTTTTTCACCGAAGACTTCAACCTTGACCTGTCATAACTTCTTCCGAAGCAATCGAAAACTGTTCAAGTCGAATATATACATTATGCGTAAGATCTAGGGTAACCACACGTACCGCTTTAGGGGAAACGTCTTAAATATGACTTTCACCGCCAAAATTGAATATACAAAAAGGGGACAGTAAGAAAATACAGCTTCCACTTTGTCCATTTTCTTCTCTTTCAAGGTTTCGATTTGCGAAGCCATTGGAAACACAAACACATTTCGTTATTTTTAGTTTTTACTTCTGAAATCTTCTGAAACTAAGAGCGTTAAAATTTTTGTTAAGCAAAATTTAAAAATTGTCCCACGAAAAATGTATATTTTTTTAAATTTGGTAACCCTAGTAAGATCGAATACCTGGCTGGTAATTTATGCAGCATCACCGGAGAATATTGTCCCATGGGTCTTGAATTAAGAGTGATTGGGTTTTCATCTTAAATAAAAGAAGAAACGGCTTAATTTTTGCTTTTTACTCGACTTGGAGCTTGAACAATCTTTTCGTGTTCGGAACAAGATGTCGTTGAAATGTGCAAAGCTTTGTACACCAATCACGCAAAATTTTGGACCAATAATTCTGCTGAGAACAATCCTTAAGCACTAATAACCGAGATTTAACCTTTGGTAGCAGCTTTGAAAAACGGAATTGTGATACTGTAAATTATACCAAGATCAAGCACCTAAAAATCTCCTTTGCTGATAATAACGAAAACTTGTGTAATCCTGCACTATCCGATGTTAAACTAATCACAGATGAACGGCTAAAAAATTCTTCTACTTAAAAGCTGTATTCAAGAAAGTCAATATCTTTCGCGGGATCTGCAAACATGCTTGCTGACTGAGCATGAGCAATGAGCATGCCCAGAAACGATTTCGACAGTAGCAGAGAAAGACCTATAGGCTTATTAACAAATTTATCAGCATCTTCCCCTTCAATCTCAGTATAACGTCATCTTGAAAATCAATTTGTCAACAATCTCAAACCTGGTTTGAAGTGATCCTCGTTGAGGCGCACTTAAATCAAAATAGCAAAGTTGGAACCGATAGTTTTTTTTGTATGATAAGCTATAACAATTTATCCAAGATCGGTAGGGCTATAAAAACGTGTCGGTGACCCAGTGTAAAGGAGAGTGTACGACACTTACCCTTTCTTATCTATGCAGCTATTACAGAAATCGTTATACGGGATACCGAACCCTTACGCATGCGAACGAACCATGCGGTGCCAGGAAATGGCACCTCTATTGTGTTTAAAAAGTCCATTGGACCTCTTTATTTCTTGCTTATAGGAGTTGCAAGACCGCATCTAAGGTACACCAATTTTCATCTCATAATCAAGAGAGGAAAATCGTTTGCATCAGTATAGCCAGACAAGCATCTCCTTTCTCTATCCCTGTAAAACTCACTAAGTGCTGATAACCGGACTTAGTGAATTCACTAATATGGTTTTTTGAAGGGATGTAAAAATTACCGGCGAACTTTACTTCGCTTCAAGTTCCTTTTCCCCTGAAGTGCGAATCCAACCCCTAAACCAAACTTAGAGAATGTAGGCATTGCAAATTATAAAGAGCTTAAGCGACCACCAAGTGTCTAGAACAGGTCAACGTTGAAGCAAATGAAAATCCAGATAGTTTTCACAAATACCAGCAGCGTGTTGCACCGAAAGTATGCAACAATATCTGTATTTCGAGCCTCCCCTTCCCTTTTCGGCTAATTATAGGTCTTCCCTTGCAAAATCGAATACATCTCCCTAAATGATAATCAAAAATTAGACAAGAAAACTCTAAAAAAAACGAGATCCTTGAATTTCTGTGTCCTCAAGACAAAATTACCTGATACTCCATCAGGTCTACACACAAGTTCATTTCCATGCACCACAGCTCGAGCACACTAAATAAGAAGAACCTTCCCTCTACAAGGTAACACTCTAAGGACGTTTGCACCCAGAGCTTTTTATCAACTGGCACATCTCTCGCTCTGTCGTGTAACAGCCATACCCGATTGTGCGCTGATATCACTCCGATAACAAGACTTTCATTCAGTCGAAAGAAAAATTTCACAATTTTTGCTCACAACAGTCACAACATTACCTGCCCTTGTTACACATTTTCCATTTACGGGATTTTCCTTTGTCTATTCAGTTTACAAGGTAACCATGTCCATGGAGCGCATTCTCACCACACATTCCAGTAGGATATCCACCTTTGAAACGGCGCATGCACCTTTGGAAGGAAAATACTGGGAAATTTGTGAAATAAAAAAGGAACCTACTTACTGTAAGAACAATGCTTCACATTCCAACGGACAAATGCTGACCATTCACAATCGCTAATGGAATGCGATATGGAACACAAGTTCCACATATACATGGAATCGATTGCAAATTGCAAAGTTGTTGTTTCTGTTGAAGGGGAAATTCTCTCGGAATCGGCACACACGAAATATCAATGTCAAGAGGGTGGCAAAAGTTGGCGAAATCCCTCCTAGGGGTAGGTTTGAGGTTTGAGGTAGGGAGATGTAGTTTTATTTTCTGTTAGAAAACCTTCACTTTGGTTATACTCGCTGTCTTCCCGATAACATATGGCAGTTCTCTGGATTGTCCCGCTAAAATGTCGACGCTGACAACATTTTAATCGAAACACAGGATGTGATTAAAGTCGTGCGCTCTGGTTATAGTTTTCACTGTGAGACGAAAAGTGATTTGCCCCACCATCTAGCAGTTGCGTTACTCGCTCGTATGTGTGTTCGCTGAAGAAGGGAAAACTATATTGGAAAATGCCATTTACATGCATACATGTACACGGGGTAGACTTTTCATATTTCCGCACCTCAATATAAATAGAAATCGAAGGGAAATTAGTTACCGTCGAACTTTTAGGCCGTGTAAACATTTACCATCTGCCGGGCGGAGAAAAAAAATTCCAGAAAAAAAAGCCTTTGCTTTAATAAGTTTTCGAAGACGAAAAGTGTGTCGCAAATTGTTTTGCTCGCGAATCAAAGACGAAGGAAGGACTCTGTGTTCAGCTGAATGCGGATTTTCCACTTGTGCCGAGGAAAAAAGTGCATTTCGATTTTTCAATGTGCGTACAACCATACACACTTTCCCTCGCGAGGAAGATGAATAAAATCCCTTGACCTAATGCTGGGATAGTTTTTCAGCGAACGAAATTATGAAAAGTCGTGTGTTTTGTTGAAAAAACAAAAAAAAAAAACCAATTGCCGTGCTATCGTGTGTTGTAAGAAAAAATTGCTTCTTGTAGACTTCCGTTCCGTTTTCACTTCGAAAGAAAAGAAAAGAAAATTTATTCGCGTGGTTACGGTGAATTGGGCTTTTATCGTTCGCCAATAAAAGGATAAGGTGTACGAGTTTGGAAACGACAACCGAAGTCGGAAAATAATGCGAAACGTAATAAGCTTCGCGGTCTTGTTTGTCCATTTTGGACGTTAAGTGCGTTTTTGAAAATTTCCCAGTACACTTTTAGTGTAGTGATTACAAAGTTAGGTTGTATTAAAACCAAACGGGGAGAAAAAATCATTTAAAAAAAATTCAATATGTCTCGCAACAAATCGTGATTAAGGGCCCTTTAAAAATCGCCCCTCGCTTATCTCAAAATAAAAAAAAAAAAATAGTGAAAAAAACCACTACAGTGCTTTGAAAAAGGTTCTAAATAAATCCCTAAATAGTACGTCCATATGTGTGTGGAATAAAAAAAATCTCTGTGAACATCGAAGGTGCTATAAGGAAATTAATCAGACCTATCAATGTTTAGCTGGATTAACTACCCAACAGAACTCCCAATCTCTTCAGCAAGCTAGGAGCAAGCATTCTCACTTGAACGAGGAGGTAGGACAACTGTAGCTATAGCATGTTTAAATATACTCGTATAACGATTTATTTTTTTTATTTTTCAATTATATTAGAAATATATAGTATATCACAAAATCGCAAGTGCTTTTGAGTTTGAGCCATCACGTGTTTATTTAAATTTATTTTTTCTTAGGAGCTATAATAATGAGCTTGATAATAATGAATGAATCAATTTTATTAAGCTTCGCTGTATTGCTACACTATACAGAAAAGAAAACAAAAGAATTGAAATATATTCGCAAGACATCACAACAAGATATATGCAACACATTATGCACAATAGAAAAACTTTCTATTCATTCATCCAAGTAAAGTGGAAACAATAAGACACTGACAACCATTTAATAGGTTTCGCTTAATTTATTTATTAAAGAAACCGTTGCCGATCGATGAGAAAAAAGATAATTCCTTTTTTTACAACTCACTGTTGAGGGATTTTTTTTGTCTGTATATTACCTTTTCAGAAAGAATTTCAAAAGACCTTTTGGAGTTCTTTGCGCTCTTAACTTTTTGAGTGCGAAAAACCGTTCCTAGTTACTGTGCGAAACTTTTAAAAATGTTGCAACTGAAATTTGAAATTTTAACAAAGTGGTTACCGACCAGATGGATGGATTTTTAAGCAACTCAATTCAAAACACATCACTGATTCTTTGCAGAAGAGTTGTTGCTCCTTTTGTTATTTAACTAGACGTGTAGTAGGTAGCTACGGGTATTTTTATGTTTTCTTATTTATTTTGTCGATATTGTGAAAATTAAAAATTTCAAGTTATACATAGATATTTAATGACCAAACTCTGTTTGAACAAAAAATGGATATTTTTACGATTACTCATAGTTTTGTGGTTATTTTAAGATTTCTTTGTTGTTATTAAAAAAAAAATTGCGAGAGATTCTGGTGTTTTATAAATATTTCTTAGTCTTAAAATAAGACAAAATTACTCATGCATAGTTTTTTTCAAATAAATTCTATGCATTTGTTAAGCAAAATCAATTGACTCAAGGTAAAGAAAGAGTAAGTTACAAAGATCACGTGAGATCTTAGTAAAGTTCTTAGACTTTCTTAATTAAACAAATTATCTTAATCTAGTCATTCAAAGTTAGCACTTGTGTATCGAATTTTATGAAGTTCATCTGGCTGCAAAAGAACTATGTTATGCAAAGACATTGCATTTGAATTTTGATTTACCAAAATGGTAGCACAAAATATTATGTGCCGTATGAGCTGAAGACAGCTTGCAGGGCTTTAAAATTCCATGTATAAATAATAGATGCACTGCTTTCAAACGAATCCCATTTAAAGTTCAAAAGGACTGAAGGCAGGACTTCGAATGCGGAGTGAAAGATAAACACCTAGTCAACATTAAGCATGACGTTCTTAATCTAAGAACTAGAAAAATTATGGAAAATGACAAGACAATTCTATGTTCAGATGCCGGATCACTCTAGTAGCCATGGGACAAAGTCTGACGACCAATATTCACACCTACTGAGAAGTAGAATACACACAACTGAGTCGCTTCAAACTTTGACGTTCAGTGAAATTAAAGTTCCGTCGGAATTCTGAATTGGGAATGGCTGAGAAATAGAATACTCACGACTGAGTAGCTTGAAACTTTAATATTCAGTGAAATTTAAATACCGTCTGATTTCTGAATTGGGAATGGCTGTTACTTAATATTTATGTGTTTATTGTGTTTTTAAAAAATTTTGGATTTCAAACCATTAGCTTTGACACTCCTTAGGGTTGCCAGATCTTGAACTAGTTCCATAGCCCAATTTAAAAATTTTTGTAGCCCAAAATCGGAGCCAAAAAGGCTCAAAAATATTTTTTATAACTTTACTAAGAATTTACATCTTTACATTTTCAAATTTACAGAAAATAAACACATTCTTATGGAAAAATAAAACAATACAAAATATAGTTGTGATTGATTCGAGCTGTCAATAAGTGAAATCAGTAAATAAAAAGTAGTGACAAGTTGAATAATTCCCTAAGAGTATGTTTTAGCGGTATAAAAAAAATAGTCGGCCAAGATAAAAAATGCTCAGATTTATAGCCCAATTAGGATCATACTAAATTTTTTTGTCGTTATTTTAGAAAAAAGATGGACTAATTTGGCATACAAAGCCTGCACTCAAACTCAAGGCTGTCCGGTCCCGCGAGTTACATGCACAGAAAGTGTTGTTATCACTGGTCTTAAATTCTCCCACGAAGCGTAATAATTTTTTCCCTTTCCTCCATTTTGACCGTACTCAAATTCCCTTAGCACTTTTTATGAGGAAACATAATTTTAAAATAATATACGGCAAGAATTATCCTTTTGTATATAAAAGTCGCAGTTTGTTAGCATTATTATGATAATTTTTTTGTACTAGAAAATTCTGCTAAAAGCAAATTAGCTCTTTTTTTAATCGATTTTAGAATGTTGATAAATCATGGGGAAATATAAAAATGTTGATGAAGTTTTCTGAAGATTCCTTAAATTCCTACGATTTTGCTGCCTTTTCCCCTTTCCCAACGGAAAGCTTTACGGACATCGAAATGCCCACAAAAAGGGATAAATCCCACTATAAAACAACACTGAAACCTTCTTTTTTTAATAATGTAAGTGGTGGGATCTTGAGCGGGCTATCGGTTAAACCGGAGGCAAAATATTTAGTGGCTGAACCTGTAGGATAAGATAGGTGGATATAGCTTTCTGTACATTACAAAATCACTGTTTTTGGTAGATCAAAAATCGGATGGTAGAACTTATTTCAACTCAAAAGACATGCATTTTAGTCTTTTTGGCCGTTTTATTGCAAATTATAGGCAAACAAATTGGTCTTAATAAAAGCGTTAAACATAATTTTAGTGAAAAACCAAGTGCTAGCTGAGTTCAGAACAAGTTCGTGGTTGAAATTTGTGCTGTAAGCGATATGTAGAATAGAACATGTTCAGAGCTTTGTTGAACAATAGATCGCTTTTTGTATATAAAGGCTCTCTCATTTTACGGTTTTTTTAATAGCGGATTCTATGGCAAAACTATTGAAGAGACGATTATGTTGTTCCAAAATCAGTGCTTCCTTTTTTTTTTATTAAGAAATTTAACCTTTTCCATGAGCCACCTAAATAGATTCCGCTTCGTATAGTTTCCTAGATACGCACTTTGCAAAACTGTTAATGTTCTTTCGACAAGGACAATGCAAACGTGGCTTAGAATAAATATTTATCTATAGTGTTTTTTTTTTCTTCAATAATGGGATTTCCCTGTAGAAAGCTCAGAGCTGAATCATTTGAAATATTCTTTGGGGACTATTACCGCTTGGAGAGCTTGAAATATGTCCATATCCCCCATATCCCAATAACAGAGTGTTTCATGAATACCGTCTATCTCCTACCTTTCAAACGCCTTGACCAAATCGAATCAAATACCACCCATAGAAGCCAAGCCATTGGATTTGACTAATGACCTTTGGAGAGAGTCTGAGTTGAGGAGACCAAAATTGGGAAGTCGGTACATACGAAAATGCCGTCAGATGTACAACTTTTTCTATAGAAAGTCCTTAAAAATCGGATGCTGTAACTTTCTATCAATCCACTCCTATTTATTTTGAACTAACAAGACCCCACCTTGCTTGGCTCGAAAACATAATTTTGCTAACTGAAAAACGCTGTGCCTAAAACCGGTCCATATCTATTTCATACATTTGAGATAAAAAAATTTGCCAATGCAATAGTTTCTAGGATTTTTGCAGACATAAAATTTCGCCATGCAGTTTTATATATATATATAGATTGTCCAATTCAAAAGTGACTTATAAAACGCCCCCCCGAAAACCATAACTGTAAACCAGAACCTCCATCCACCCCAAGCGACAATAATGGATTTCTACAAGTGCGTTTATTTACCAAAGGTAAACACAGACTGCCCTTGCTAATCGGCAAGCAGAACTCAATAATTGGATACATGAAGCTTAAATTGGTCAACAATGATATTTTTTTCACGCTCTTTCCCTCTCCGGTCGGTTTGCCTTATTGGCACCCTTTTGTGTTCCACACTATGTGGATGCGGAGGATGGTAGCTATGCTGACAGTAAAGGGTGAACTGGATAAGGGTTGTCCAGAGGGAGGGCGAGGTACATAATCTTAATACCACTCTATTGCCTCATTTAAGGGTCAATGTCACTGCAATACAATACACACTTAAAATAACACAGGGATCATCGCTTTTTTTATGTTGAATTTTGTTTCTCGCTCTCTCCATTAGAAGAATATACTCGCACGACGTACCTAAGTTTGATTTAGCCCGACCCCCCCGAGCAGTAGCAGCGTGAGTCTTTCTTGCTTTCCTTCGCTCAAACACAAGAACGAATGGAAGACTCTCCATTAAACAATAACTCAATGGGGTTTCTTTGCAAATTGACAATTGATGGTAGACATACATTAGGTATGTGTAGATATTGTCTCCTTGCGACTTCTAATGCAGTTGACCGTTTTCCTATTTCTCAGGCAAGGGTATAGAAAGCTGAAAATAATGGGTTTTCGCATTTTATAGATATTTTCTGGTCGTGGTTGGGGGAGGATTTCGACTGAGAAAATTGCAAATCTGCTGGCATCTATGCATGGCTTCTTGGGGAATTAGCCGAATTGATACCTTAGCCTATACCGATTCGAATTGGTTTGTTTGAATTTCAATTAAACTTGAATGGGTGCCTGATGGGAGGTTTTGTTAGTATAAGTTGATGTGGGGATAGGAGGTTGTAGATTTTTTTTTTTTGTTCAGAGCTGTTATATGAGTCGCAGTAGGGGCTGGTTGGTCGGTTCTTAAGGCATGGCTTGTATAAAAAGTAAAGTTTGGAAGTACACGATTATATAAACTGAGGAGTGCATACCTAGAATTGGGAATGCATTTCGATATAAGTGGCCTTTTACTTCCTCAGTGGGACGGTACTTATTTGCATGAACCAAGCCAAAGACACTCACTGAACTGAAACTGATTAAACGCTGGGGCCGAATTGCCGCATCCGTGAGCGAGCCATACACGCAGAAAAATCGCTTATTTAAAAACAACCGACTTTCGGTTAAAAACTACCAAGTGATACTGTTAATATAGCTCCTACAGAGTTAGTTGATTAAAATAAACCGAGTCAACTTGTTTAACGAAACTCTGTTAAAAATAACCGATTTATCAATTTCCCCTCCAAATTTGCTCGGTCGTAAATAACAAACTAACTTGGTATAATTTAACCAAATTACTCTGTTGTTATTAGCCAACCCAATGGTTGAATTAAACCATGTTACTCTGTTGTTATTAGCTAATACACATGGTTGAATTTAACCAAGTTACTCTGTTGTTATAAGCGAACCCACTTGGTTGAATTTAACCACGTAACTGTGTTGTTATTATCCAACTCACTTGATTGAAATTAGCCAACCTACTTGGTTGTATTTAACCAACTAACTTGTTAGAATTTGACCTACTTAGTCTGTTGCTATTAGCCGACTCACTTGGTAGAATTCAACATATTCAATCTGTTGTTATTAGCCAACCCACTTGGCTGAATTCAACCAAGTTACTCTGTTGTTATTAGCCAATACACATGGTTGAATTCAACCATGTTACTCTGTTGTTACTAACCAACCGACTTGGTTGGATTTAACCATGTTACTCTGTTGTTACTAACCAACCGACTTGGTTGGATTTAACCATGTTACTCTGTTGTTACTAACCAACCGACTTGGTTGGATTTAACCATGTTACTCTGTTGTTACTAACCAACCGACTTGGTTGAATTTAACCATGTTACTCTGTTGTTAGTAACCAACCTACTTGGTTGGATTTAACCATGTTACTCTGTTGTTACTAACCAACCGACTTGGTTGGATTTAACCATGTTACTCTGTTGTTACTAACCAACCGACTTGGTTGGATTTAACCATGCTACTCTGTTGTTACTAACCAACCGACTTGGTTGGATTTAACCATGTTACTCTGTTGTTACTAACCAACCTACTTGGTTGGATTTAACCATGTTACTCTGTTGTTACTAACCAACCGACTTGGTTGGATTTAACCATGTTACTCTGTTGTTACTAACCAACCTACTTGGTTGGATTTAACCATGCTACTCTGTTGTTACTAACCAACCTACTTGGTTGGATTTAACCATGTTACTCTGTTGTTACCAACCAACCTACTTGGTTGGATTTAACCATGTTACTCTGTTGATACCAACCAACCTACTTGGTTGCATTTAACAATTCCAATTGGTTAAAATTAGCCAACTTTCTTGGTAGCATTTAACCAACTAAAAGTTAAATTTACGTAACTTACTCGGTTGGAATTAGCACATCTACTTGGTTGAATTTAACCAAACTACTTACTTCTTATTAGCCAGTCCATGTGGTACCAATTTACCAGTTTACTTGGTTGAACTTGAGTGCACCTGAAAATTGAACCATCTAAAAGGGATAATTTTATCGTAAAATAAAAAAAAAATCTTTTTCATATTAAGTACATAGATTTTTTATTATAATATCGTTTGTAATGTATTTTTGAATACAAAATATATGTTTTCTGTTTATTACATGTTTTTATTAATTTTAATGCAAAACTTAATTTTACTTAAAATATATGGGTCATAAATTTCATCATTTAAAAAGAAATGTGCAAAATTGTGTATTTTTATAAATTAATTTACATAATATTATTTTAATTAGCATATTTATGAAATCTGCAGTGTTAAAGCGAAATCATTTACATTTATAATTTAATCTATTTTTTATTTATAGTGGACTTCTTAAAATAACGTACTGCTTGGAGTTAGATAAAATATTTAAAGTGTTAGGAATTGGCGATAGAAAAAATTCAAGTGGAATAACAATTTGTTGAGGTATTAATGGAACTTCTACCTCATATGCATAGTAGTGTTCATCGAAACATTTAGTTTTAAGTACTATACCAACAAAAATCAATTGACTTGAGTCATACAAATATATTTTTTCCAATACAAAAAAGTCGTACAAATAACAATCTGAACTAAGACTTTTTACTAAGACGGATCCCTTTTTATAATGTACAGAAGACATGGTCGCCCAACTGACCATAGTCAACGTTTTATTAGGGTCCAGTGATAGCTGTGATCGTATATTATCAAGTTCAAATAACATGCCATATTTTTTGGGTCCAACGTCAAGTAGATTAGAAAGTTTTCCCCTTCAAAACATTTCATTAAGTTGAAGTTGATGTTTCATTGCTAAGGTTAAAGTGATATTCATTCGGTTACATGATGATCTAGCCGACATTTTGGATTGCCTATGCTTAGCTTCGAACCTCATTGACCACAAAGATGTTAATGGGCCGTATTTTTTAAAAGCGGTATGGTAGTGAATGAGATTGTGGAACTTTGGCTTAAGACAGTCCTCGGTAAGTGTAGTATATTGTTCATTAAGTTCAGCTATTAATACTTGCAAGAAATCTTCTGTTCCAACAGAAACATTTATACTAAGAAGTATGTCAACAATTTGTCTTAATTTTATATACATTTCCCAAATAATATTACCCCTCGGCACAAAGTCACCTATAAGTAAACCCAAAAACCGCAAAAGAGTAAGCGTTTCTCCTGAAGATAAACGCA
Organism: Cheilosia grossa; assembly: GCA_963082955.1. Classification (NCBI taxonomy): domain Eukaryota; kingdom Metazoa; phylum Arthropoda; class Insecta; order Diptera; family Syrphidae; genus Cheilosia; species Cheilosia grossa. Next base: position 9,190,679 of record OY720144.1, on the reverse strand, counting down.
CATTTCCCCGCCTAAGATGTTCTCTTTCGATAGGGCAAGGTTTGTTTTTAGTATCAGGGCCATATGAGAAAGCTAATAGCTTATCATTGAAAATTGTTAAAGAAAAAAATTTGTTTTTTTCGGTATACTCTGAAAGTATAAAACTCAAAATGTATTTGGCAACACCCTCTAGCATATCATGCATAATATCGACGCCCACCTGTTGAAACAAGTCGAAGTTGTTTATGCCCAGAAAAACGCACTTTTCCTTAATGCCGGTTAAAGATAAATTATTTAAAGCCAGATCTGCTTCATAGCTTGCCATTGTTCGAAGAAGTGTTGTATCTTCGTAAAGTTGCTTTTTCAATACATCTTTTGTAACTTTGCACACTCTACAAGAAAAATTTGCTGAAAAGCTCTCTACGAACCCAATCAGAGAGTGTATTCCTAAATTGTCACCAAGAATCAGAGCTAGTTCAAAAAATAAAGATCCCTTGAAAGATGGAATATCTATTTCTATGCCCACTTCGCTTAAAAAATTAAACTCATCAATAATTGGTTGAAATATAACATTATTACCAAAAGATACTCTGTCGGATGAATGAAATAATAAAATAAGGAATATGTTGGACAGAACTGAGGAGCGCCAAGGTGGAAGACATGGAACTGAGACGTACACAGCTCCTAGTTTGTGAACACCAGCATGACTTCCTAGAACGTTTCCGATTTCATAATCATCGAAGTACATAAATAGAGGTAACACAATGCGATTTGAATGGTGCTTAAGTCTTTCTTTCCAATGTGAACCTTGAATAAAATTTTCCATTCCATCTTTATTTCGAAGATTGTCCATATATTCAAAAGTTTCCGAAAGTACGTTCTCGAGGGAGAAAAATCTTTGCAATATATCTCTTAAAGATATAAAATGTTCTTGGCACGGAATAGGTTCCATACGTGTTATTCCACCTTTTTTGACATAATCGAACCTTTGGCCGATTATTATTCCCTTAGGCTCAATGTATGATTTTTGTTTTGTGAAATAAGAAATTCTTTTTTGTTCTGTTCGGAAACATTCTAAGGGGGAGGTGATTGAAGGAACAAGTGCTTGCATTAATTGATTTGAAACATCATTAGATAGAGAATGCTCAATACATATATTGTCTACACAGTTCTGCAAATTTGAACTTAATGAACCGAAATATTCTGCTAAGCCATCAATCACTTTTTGCACTACGTTTCTAGGCAAGATCACATTTGCATAAAGGGATGCTATAAAAAGTGATAGTGATTTATCAAGTGACAGGGTTTCTGTATTTTCAGTTTTATTGGTTTGTTCTAATTGTTTTTCTGCAACAACACTTTCATTAAGTATATCCGCATTCTTCTCAGAATTTGTTGGATTATTTGAACATTGAAAATCGTGTTTTTTTTTAAAGTGTCTTCTAAAGGAATTGAAAATTGGAAACGATCGCTTACAATCTCCTTCGCGACATTTATAAGTTGTGAAGTTATGGTCACTGTGATTGAAATCAAAGTGGTGCCTTAGAACTTTGAGATCCTTTAAGTAGGATCTGCATAAGAAACAAACAACCATTGTAAGAAAATGAATTGGAAGGGGAAAACTCTAACTTTCCTTGACACCTAACTCTCCCAACAAGGTATTGGCCGCGGTAGATTCCTTATCGAACTCTGTCTTAATTTTAAAAAATGCTTTTTGAATAAACAGCCAAGAACATCTACTCTCTGGCGGATATTCAGCATTAATAATAAAAATTAGTTTGAAACAAACATCTACTGCCTCTAAAATGGTAGGTAGTAAATATTTAGTTTCATCTACAACTACAAAATAGGACCCAATAGCATCGATTGAGTTACCTACTACTATAATGAAGGGCTGTAATGTAAGGCCAATACCTTGTAGTTTTTCTCGCCTGCTGGTAATTGCTGCATCTATCTCTGCATCCGTTGCAACTCTCGTTATGAATCCATCCCTTGCTTCCGCCTTAGAGGGTCGCCAAATTTTCTGCTTCGATCCTTTGACCTTAACGTTTGATGTGGTCAACAATGAAGGGATTAGCAGGAATGCCGCGAGGTTGCTGATCTCTTCAGAAACTGAGAAAATATAAAATAATAAAACAATTATAAGTCATATGCGTCCAATTAATTTTTCTACACAAAATGTGTGCAAATCTGATTCGAAGAATTATACCTATATAGAGAATGCGCTAAAAAATATAGAGAAAATATGATGCAGATTTGTTTTTTTCTTCTAAAGAAAACATAATGGTCAAAACAAAAACAAATTTTTCGGAACAATCTAGTAAAGCTAAAATATCCACGCTTTTTCTGAAATTCGATCGAATCGGAAATTCTTCGATTTATTTCGATTAGCAGGTTATGTATTTATTAACAAATGACGTTTTCTTACGATTTTCCCGAGTCAGCAGGTGAGCGAAGTATTTATCCTTTCCTCTTACTCCTTTTCCCTTGCTTCTAGCAAGTTGGAAAATGTCCTTTTTTAATTTTGGAAAATTTTCAACCAGTCCGTTGCAGTTGTCGCTGTATATTTTATCGAAATCCCTTACCAGCTGTAGAGAAAAGAAGAATTACATAATATTATATGTAAAGAAAAGCCTGAACTATATCCAAATAAAAAGAAAAGATCGAAACTCATAGATAACGCAAGCATTTATGTGACAACTATGAGTAAAATCTGAACTAATAAATATAAGAGCTTTTACTTGTGAAACTGTAGTTCACGTTAAAGACTAAATATATGTATAATGTATTTCTGATATAATTATACTTCTATGAAATATTACCAGTTTAAATCCCAATGGTTTTTTTAAGGCCGGATATTCCTCAAAATACTCGGATATGCTCATATCCTTTAAATGGTGAAGTCGGGCATGGGTCGTTTTCTCCCATTTGTCCTCGGTTGTTTCCCATGGATGGCTAGAATTTTTTAGCCATTGGAGATCTTCTTGGAATTGTCCTTCGAAGTCTTCGAAATTGGCAGCTGTTGCTAGGCGCTTTATAGGATGTGATACTGATGCGGGAGAGGATACTCGACTGGAGGAAGGTGACGACGTCGCAGAAGCGGAAAACGAACGCTTCCTTTTAGTGATAACACCACTTTCCCGGTATTTTCGTTTTAGATTGTGGATGTGATCTGGCAATTTTCCAGCCAATCTGTTTACAACCCCACGACTCGAATTTATCAGCTTGTTGTGAAAATATACCGATCTATTCTCGGTAGGGAACAAATGAACAATCTGATTTGTCCAGTGCCCATAAATTTGAGCTGTGATATTTTTTTCCGGGTTTTTCTTTAAAATGTTGGTGCAGACAATACGCACCAATCGCAGTCGAGCAACGTTATCCAGCGGTCGAGTTTTATCCAGCGACAGTAGACCGGTTCCTTCCAGTGAGCTTTCGAGCAGCTTGTTAAGTTCCTAGTAACAAAATATTTTAATGTGCATATAAATATAAAAAATTAGTGAAATATATTAATAATTAATAAAATAAGTGAAAAAAAAACCCTTTGTACTATCGGCTAAAGCTATTAGTGGCAATCACCTATTATAATCACCTTCTCTTAGTTGATTATAAATGCAGTGTTTTTTACTCAAACTGATAGATAAGTCAATTTATTCTGATTGATCTCTGAATGCATAAAGAAACGCAAATTGAAAGCAGAGACCATCAATCAACACTAATCACCTTTCCGATTTAAACCCTGTACTTACATCTAAACTTTCGCTGAATTGATCATCAGCAACAACGCTTGAAGGGGAATCTAGTGCATCCCCTCTGTCGCTAACAGCGAAATTTGGCAGAATCTCACTAAAAGAGAAATTAAGGCAGTCGTTTTGTTCTTGTGTGTTTGTAGCAAGAGATAATTCTGAAGTTTCAAAAGTCTGAAAAATAAAAAGACTTTATTTCTACCATTTCAAATGGTTAAATAATATGAACCAACCAAAGTCGTGGACGCATTAGGGTGCATAGCTTTCCGCCATTCTTCGAAATTCCGTGTAAACAGAACCCGATGCCCTATAACTGGGATCATTTCCTTTATCTCTCTGGCACCAAGCAGCGCCAAAGACATTGAAGTTATAGCATTTTCTGTTATAAATGAAAATTAACCAATGTCACGTAGTTAATCACTTGCAAAGTATAGGTTTTTATCAGATATACAAAATGGCGCAAATTTAATCACCCTTTCGGAAGATTTTATAATTTTTGCAAATAGCTTCGTACGTCAATCAAATTAATTTAGCAAAAAAGTAATTCAAAAACAAAATTGGAGGATTAATTTTGCACCACCTTGCATAAGAAAGTCGCGTATAAGAAAGAATCGTCTGTGAAAAACACAAGCTTCTAAAAAGCTTTTCAAGCGCAAAAGAATTTTCGTGCCGTAAGGAATCGAAATCAAAAATGCAAAACACATGTGTAGCAAAAATACTTTAAGCAAATTACAACTTTCTTATATGCGAATAATATTGTATAAATTTACGTTTTGGTATATAAACGAACCTTTAAAAATGTCTACGTAGGCTTCCAGGCCCCACTCCTTTAGTAAGGTTGACACTTCTTCATCCATTTTAGATAACTGTGAAGCACGTGTTAATATGAGCATGTGCATATCAAAATACGATCATTTAATTACTAAATTACTACTGACAGAAACATTGAGAACTAAGGCTATGCCTGGTTTTAAGACGATGTTCGCCATTTATTGGTGACAAACGATTCGAAATGATGAAAACATAGACAGAAATCATTTTAAATAGTTCGTCCCAGAAAAGTTGCGAACATCGCCTTAAAAGAAAAAAAAAGCCCAAGAAAAACAAAACTAATGCACTCGCTAATGAAGAACCTGAATCCCAGAAGAAAAAAACATGTCAAAACACGATACCAGACTGAAAGGGTTGATATTAACCGAGTGTTTCTCGGTTATTTTATTAACCGAGTACTAGGTTGAAATTCTTTGCTTTGGTTCTATTTTTTTTTCACTTGAATATCACCAAAATTGACAATAAATTGTTTAAAACTCGAGAAAAACAACATAGTTAATGCACTCGCTAATAAAGAACCTGAATCCCAGAAGAAAAAAACATGTCAAAACACGATACCAGACTGAAAGGGTTGATATTAACCGAGTGTTTCTCAACTCGGCAATTATTAACCGAGTACTAGGTTGAAATTCTTTGCTTTGGTTCTATTTTTTTTTCACTTGAATATCACCAAAATTGACAATAAATTGTTTAAAACTCGAGAAAAACAACATAGTTAATGCACTCGCTAATAAAGAACCTGAATCCCAGAAGAAAAAAACATGTCAAAACACGATACCAGACTGAAAGGGTTGATATTAACCGAGTGTTTCTCAACTCGGCAATTATTAACCGAGTACTAGGTTGAAATTCTTTGCTTTGGTTCTATTTTTTTTTCACTTGAATATCACCAAAATTGACAATAAATTGTTTAAAACTCGAGAAAAACAACATAGTTAATGCACTCGCTAATAAAGAACCTGAATCCCAGAAGAAAAAAACATGTCAAAACACGATACCAGACTGAAAGGGTTGATATTAACCGAGTGTTTCTCAACTCGGCAATTATTAACCGAGTACTACGTTGAAATTCGTTGCTTTAGTTCTATTTCTTTTTTCACATAAAAACCACCAAAATTGACAATAATTTGTTTTAAACAAGAGGAAAACAAGATAATAATATTATGTACTCACCAATAAATATGAATTTTTTATTTTTCCTTGTCTTTTTTGTTTTTTTTATTTTCACTTATCACAGATTTCACACCACCAGCCACTACAAAGGTTCAACACTTAATGACTCAATTACTAGTCGCGAGCAGCGTGCGTCGTTCATAATTCGCGATAGTATGCGTATGCGTATAACACGATGTATGTGTTAAAATCAACCGAGACACACTGTTTTACAGATGAACGAGAAGCCTTGTGTTTGTAGATATTAACCGAGTTGACTGTATCTGCAGCCACACACATATTTCTACCTACCAGGAATGTAAAACGAGTTTTTGGTATTGTACCCAAATGTTTTCCATTGTTCGTGAATGATCTGTATCAACAGCCACACACATATTTTCTACCAGGGATGACAAAACTGATTTTTTAGGTGCTGTACCGAAATGGGTTCAATTGTGCGTGAATAATTTGTGATCGCAAAGGCCTAGCAAAGGCAGCACAGCAATGAAAAAGACGATTTATTCAAGGCTGCTCCTGGAAGTCGAGATTGGTTACCAATACTTCCTTGGTTTCTTCAAATTCTCCTAACTGTGCTTTACAAGATGGTATATATAATTTTCTGTTTGTATCTTTATTTTAAAATGTGTATGTACCAATTGCATTATGAGTTTAGTTATTATCAACTCTCACAAAACGCATAGTTCAAAACAAGTCTGGTACTAACAAATTTTGAAATAAAGTGATAAATGCAGGACTATATATACCATATTGTAGAGCACAATTAGATGAAATCTCAGAATCTATCTTTTTGATTCCGGACTCTGCCGGACGCTTCTTTTTGCCGCGTGGAAAACGATATAAGTTTTATTATTATCATCTCTCACCAACGCATAGGTCGAAACGAGTTTGGTACTTACAAATTTTGAAGTAAAGGGCTAAACTAAAGACTATACCATTTTGTTCAGCATGTGCAAAAGTGTAGCTTTTTTCATTAGCTTGGTTCTCAAAATGATTGAATCGCAGAGTGAAAAATTACTTAATTTTACTTCATTATATCTACAGAAACAGATTAGATTAATATTGCGTTAAGGCCATTATGTCAATTGGACTCAATAAAAAGCTAATATTTATTTTGCATTAAATTTGTACCTTTGGCAAATTTTCTTACAATTAGATACCTATCTTAAATTAGTTTTCAAGTGCCTAGCTACAATTAAGAGTAAAAGCCATATTTTATCAGACAAAAATGTAAAAAAAAAATTGTTGCTTTGGCCATTTTTGTCTGTGTTCTTTTTTTCCTATTGCAAGCCAAAAAAGTAGTAGAGAAAACTTTGTTTTTAAGGCTGTATTAGCCTGTTTAGAATTTAGTTTGTTCGTGAAATGTGAATGTACTAAATTCGGAAGGAATGTCGGAACGTATTTTCAGAAGTAGAATATATTCATCAAAGTTCTGAATTTGGGCAAATCGTACTTGTATATATCTTTAAATCAACTGTGTCGATAAAAGTACAATTGCGATTATTTTTTCATCCCTGGTTTCTGCGTTTTGAAAAAGCAGCGTCGTAATTCGTGGTGTGCGTATAACTTGTTAAGAAACAACAGTATGTGTTTGTTGAAATTTACCAAGTTGAATGATAAAATTAACAGATACACAATTTCTACGTATAACAAATATCAGATAGGTACATATTTCGATGAAAATGTTTTATAGAATTGTTTTATGGAAAAATGGAATGTAAAATAAATCGAGGAGAATTCTCTTTTTTTGAACAGAATGTTACTTTATTTTTGGGAAATTCTCACGAGTAAAAGGGTTAAAAACAAACAAGTCATTGGTTGTATTTAAGCAACGTTTATTGGTTGTTTTCAACAGAGAGCTTGTTAGATTTTAACACACATTCGCTTGGTTAAATTCTCACGAGTAAAAGGGTTAAAAACAAACAAGTCATTGGTTGTATTTAAGCAACGTTTATTGGTTGTTTTCAACAGAGAGCTTGTTAGATTTTAACACACATTCGCTTGGTTAAATTCTCACGAGTAAAAGGGTTAAAAACAAACAAGTCATTGGTTGTATTTAAGCAACGTTTATTGGTTGTTTTCAACAGAGAGCTTGTTAGATTTTAACACACATTCGCTTGGTTAAATTCTCACGAGTAAAAGGGTTAAAAACAAACAAGTCATTGGTTGTATTTAAGCAACGTTTATTGGTTGTTTTCAACAGAGAGCTTGTTAGATTTTAACACACATTCGCTTGGTTAAATTCTCACGAGTAAAAGGGTTAAAAACAAACAAGTCATTGGTTGTATTTAAGCAACGTTTATTGGTTGTTTTCAACAGAGAGCTTGTTAGATTTTAACACACATTCGCTTGGTTAAATTCTCACGAGTAAAAGGGTTAAAAACAAACAAGTCATTGGTTGTATTTAAGCAACGTTTATTGGTTGTTTTCAACAGAGAGCTTGTTAGATTTTAACACACATTCGCTTGGTTAAATTCTCACGAGTAAAAGGGTTAAAAACAAACAAGTCATTGGTTGTATTTAAGCAACGTTTATTGGTTGTTTTCAACAGAGAGCTTGTTAGATTTTAACACACATTCGCTTGGTTAAATTCTCACGAGTAAAAGGGTTAAAAACAAACAAGTCATTGGTTGTATTTAAGCAACGTTTATTGGTTGTTTTCAACAGAGAGCTTGTTAGATTTTAACACACATTCGCTTGGTTAAATTCTCACGAGTAAAAGGGTTAAAAACAAACAAGTCATTGGTTGTATTTAAGCAACGTTTATTGGTTGTTTTCAACAGAGAGCTTGTTAGATTTTAACACACATTCGCTTGGTTAAATTCTCACGAGTAAAAGGGTTAAAAACAAACAAGTCATTGGTTGTATTTAAGCAACGTTTATTGGTTGTTTTCAACAGAGAGCTTGTTAGATTTTAACACACATTCGCTTGGTTAAATTCTCACGAGTAAAAGGGTTAAAAACAAACAAGTCATTGGTTGTATTTAAGCAACGTTTATTGGTTGTTTTCAACAGAGAGCTTGTTAGATTTTAACACACATTCGCTTGGTTAAATTCTCACGAGTAAAAGGGTTAAAAACAAACAAGTCATTGGTTGTATTTAAGCAACGTTTATTGGTTGTTTTCAACAGAGAGCTTGTTAGATTTTAACACACATTCGCTTGGTTAAATTCTCACGAGTAAAAGGGTTAAAAACAAACAAGTCATTGGTTGTATTTAAGCAACGTTTATTGGTTGTTTTCAACAGAGAGCTTGTTAGATTTTAACACACATTCGCTTGGTTAAATTCTCACGAGTAAAAGGGTTAAAAACAAACAAGTCATTGGTTGTATTTAAGCAACGTTTATTGGTTGTTTTCAACAGAGAGCTTGTTAGATTTTAACACACATTCGCTTGGTTAAATTCTCACGAGTAAAAGGGTTAAAAACAAACAAGTCATTGGTTGTATTTAAGCAACGTTTATTGGTTGTTTTCAACAGAGAGCTTGTTAGATTTTAACACACATTCGCTTGGTTAAATTCTCACGAGTAAAAGGGTTAAAAACAAACAAGTCATTGGTTGTATTTAAGCAACGTTTATTGGTTGTTTTTAACAGAGAGCTTGTTAGATTTTAACACACATTCGTTTGGTTAATTTTACATGAGTAGCACGGTTATTAATAACCAATCAATGTGTTAAAACCCCAAATTTAGTAGGTTTTTCTTAACCAAGATACTTGTTTGAATTTAACCAAACAGGAAAACGAGACTGGTTGGTTAATATTAACGAAGCAACTTAATTGATAACAAACATTTAGTGTGTTATTTTTAACAACATGTATTTAACCTTTTTAACACGGTAGTTTTTAACAATAATAACTCATTTGTTTTCTACAGAGACTTAGTTGATTTCAACACATTTTTTTTTAACCGAGCGAAAATTCCACTCGGTTAAGGTCAATTTTTCTGCGTGTACGTCACTGAATTTTCTCGATTTTAAAAGCAAAACAATAACAAATTCAGTCTCGTGTTACTCGATCGCGGATGCGTTGGACTACTAAGAGAGGGGTCCCAGGTTCGAATCCCGCAAAAACCCAAATTCCAACTTAGGGTATTTTCCACTGCGCCACCTCTCGCGAACGTCTGACAAACGTCCGAGACTATATTTGTCTTTAAAGAGCTTCTCAATTAGCCGTATGGAATCGGCATAAAATTGTAGATCCCTTCCATTCGTTCCAAAAATGAAACTCACACAAAACGAATGGTTGTGAGAAGCTAGGCCTTGGGTGCCTACGGACCTGTTGCGCCAACTATTATTAAAATTTTATTCGTTGCCATAAAACAATGCAAATGGTTTTTAAGTCTATTAAACACAAATTTGTACAAATGTATGCAAAAAATTTAAAAATATATTCATAGAAGAGGAAACATGACAGCTTTCGTGCATAAAAATGTGCGCTTTATATTTTTCAGCGAGAATTCAAACTTTTGTCGGTTTCTAAGTTTCCCGAATTAAGTATTATAATCCGTAATATACCATTGCTAACGAAGCAATTGCCATGTTTGGACCACCGATAAGTTTTGATTTGCATTGTCAGCTTACGAGTAAATCAAAGCATTCAATTAAACTGTGTACTGTTTGTTGAATAATTTGAAAGGGATTTTATTAAGACACAAATGCACTCATTAAACAATCGCGAAGTAGTAAAGGGTTTTCCAATGAGAGGTTTTATTGTGAATGACCCGCTATTTCGGTAGCTGTCAGTTTTGAAGCTTTTATTCTTTGACATTTGACAAGTAGAAACTACGCCATTACTAAAGGGTGATTTTTTAGCTGGTTTGGTTTTGGCAACACTGGTTTTGACAGCTGACGTGTGTTAAGTACCTTGTGTCACTGTCAAACAGCTTCAGTTTGGTTTGCAATTTAACCATGGATCGTCTTACAAATGAACAACGCTTGCAAATTATTGAATTTTACTATCAAAATTCGTGCTCGGTTCGAAATGTTCATCGCTGCTTTTTTATCGAAAAATTGTGTTCAGCGATGAGGCTCATTTTTGGTTGAATGGGTACGTAAATAAGCAAAATTGCCGCATTTGGAGTGAAGATCAGCCAGAAGCATTGCAACAGCTACCAATGCATCCCGAAAAAGCCACTGTTTGGTGCGGCTTATGGGCCGGCGGCATTATTGGGCCATATTTCTTCAAAGATGATGCGAATCGCAGCGTTACTGTCAATGGTGAACGCTACCGAGCGATGATAACAAACTTTTTTTTGCCCGAAATGGAAGTTCTTGACTTGCATGATATGTGGTTTCAACAAGACGGTGCCACATGCCACACAGCACGCGAAACAATGGCGCAATTGCGAGGCGAGTTTGGTGAACAGTTAATTTCACGTTTCGGGCCGGTCAATTGGCCGCCTAGATCGTGCGATTTGACACCATTAGATTATTTTTTGTGGGGGTATGCCAAGGCTAATGTGTATAGGGACAAGCCCGCTTCGATTGACGCACTGGAAGCCAACATCCATGCATTCATTCGTGAGATCCCGGCCGATATGTGTGAAAGAGTATGCCAAAATTGGACTCAGCGGATGGGCTACCTGAGACGCAGCCGCGGTCAACATTTGCATGAAATTATCTTTAAACATTAAATTGCAAGGTTCAAACTATCGATTCAAATAAATATTTCATTCATTTTTTCGAATTTTTTGTGTTTTTTTTTAAAAAAAAGTTCTAAACCTCTTAAAAAATCACCCTTTAAAAGTGGCACGCTTCAACAACGTATTGAAATTATTAAAATTTACTACAAAAATGGTGAAAATCTTGCAGTCACAGTTCGCAAAACTAAAGCATTTTTTGGTCGTCGTGAAGCACCTTGTCGGACCGCAATACAGAAATTGGTGGAAAAATTCGAGCTGTTGGGACAACTTAGTGATGTGAAGAATAAAACCCGTGCACGTCGCTCAAGAACAACTCAGAATATTGCTGCTGTAGCCCAAAGTGTTGAAGAAAACCCAGGTTTGTCCATTCCTCGTCGTTCTTTGGAAATGGGCATTCCACAAACGTCATTACACCGTATTTTGCATAAAGACTTGGGTCTTAAGGCTTATAAAGTTCAATTAACACAAGAACTCAAGCCGGCCGATCATCTTTGCTGATTGGGTCCTTGGAATGCATGAAAATGATCCGGAATTCCATCGAAAAATCATCTTGACTAATGAGGCCCATTTCCACCTCGGTGGCTACGTCAACAAGCAAAATTGTCGCATCTGTTGTTCGGAAAACCCAAGAGTTATTGTTGAGAAGCCTCTCCATCCTCATCGTGTGACTGTTTGGTGCGGTTTATGGTCCGGCGGGGTCATTGGACCTTACTTTTTTGAAAATGAGGTTGGATCAACAGTTGCGGTGAATGAGTTGCGCTATCGAGAGATGATTAATGATTTTTTATGGTCGGAGTTGGATGGTATTGATCTGGACAACGTTTACTTTCAACAAGACGGCGCTACGTGCCACACTAGCAACGAAAGCATTGATCTTTTACGGGAAAAGTTTCCGGACCGTGTTATCTCATCAAATGCAATAGATTCTAAGAAGGTTGCCGCAATAGTAAATGTGGAGGTCTAATTGTTTATTGGTACCGTTTCACAAATGCTGTACATTTTTACTAAAGCTGACATCCAACTAATTGTCGAATGCCACTAACCATTTCCGAATCATCACTGCAAAAGTAAGGTTTTCCCTCTCCTGCCGATATCTTGTCTTGATTTGTTACAGACCTCGTGGAGTTCCACTTTCGCACACAATAAACTAATTTATTCACTTTGTTTTGCACATAGATGATTTATACTTTAACCTCTCAACCCCCTAACTGAATATCCAGGGCTAAAATAAAATAAAAACAAAATACAATAAAATACAATCACGCCTATTCACCACAAACTATAGCTAGACAAAGAACAAGTGAATAAGAGCGGCAAACACTTGCACAAATATCCCTGGCATACTTTCGGCACACGTATACTGTGCACGCACACTTTACTTGGCATGCAAATCAATGAAGGTCGACATGTTGGGCGTGAGGTGGTGCGGCAGCGGCCAACGACGGATGGCGGTGGCAAAGTCTTTCTTACACTAAGCCAAGGCTTTCGTATTCTACACTAAATCACTTCCGTTAGTTTTTTTGTTCTGCATTTTTGTCTTATCCTTTTTGAGCGATGTTTTCGTATGTTCTTCACTTTGACGCGCTTCAATGTTTCTCAAACAACACACTCCCACTTAATGTTTTCTCTTTGAACGTATCGTGTGTAGAATATTGCCTCTAACCGCAAGTGTGCCCACACAGACGTTGCACACATAAATTTTTCCGATTTGTGCTGCTCTTCCTTTTATTGCGTTCGTTTTTCTTTCGATTTTTTGCAAAAAGTACCTTGTCTCGTCGTATGTGACTGGCACTGAGGCTCTTCCACACCCACACCGTACTTAGGTGCGATTATTTTGATGGGGGTGTACCTCCATCTTTTATACAGAAGGGCAATGCAATATCGCATATCGCGTTTTTTATTCATTTCCTTGTTCCTTCTTCAGAAAATTGAACCACAAGGGACGAGTGAGTGTGTGTTTGCAGCTTAAGTCCCTTTTACGTTGCAAATTAGCGTCTTTGCGAATGCACTCTCGTATGGCGCACTCATTTTCTTTAAATATCCTTCGCACACACCCACTGACTGTCTGCTGTTTGGTAGACGGATTTAGGTTGTTCGATGTTGGAGGATTATAATGCCAAAGTAAGTGGGACGAGGGAATTTATAAATAAATTGGAAAACTGAGAGGAGTATAATTTGTATGGTGTTGGAGACACACACTTTTTAATAAGACAAAAAATCGATATACTCGTACAAATGGGACGAAGGATAGTGGCTGTGTTTTCCTTGCAAGACGTAGCTGATGGGGCACTCAATTAGGGGTTAATGATATTCTTCTTTTAAGCAACTTCGCTTGCTCTTACGGCGTACATCGTCTTGTGGAATTATTTTATACTCTGTTTTGTATTTACTCTGTTGGGGTTGGACTAGTTCGAAAAATAGCTGATAGATGGTGTTGTGATGATTGCGGGCTAATAAAAGAGTGTGATTAGTTTGAGAGCACTATAGATAGATAGATAGATGTATCTATTCTTTGTTTTCATGTTTTGTAAATTGACAAACATTGTGCCATATAAAGTATGTTATACAGCTTGCTATCTGAGAGCACTATTGAAAGAGCCGGCTTCTAGACCTACTTCCTGAAGTGGGGACTGTAAATTGCATATGCAACTGTATTGGGATGTACTATGGTGCAAATTGAATGACAAAATGTTGGGCGAAAATTTAAATTCAAGCATCACCGGCAATGTAAGCATTCTCGGACGTATCCTCAACGGAGTTGTTTGTAAATGCTAACGCCCAAAGTTGTCCGCACTGACTGCTTGTACTTTGTCGTTTTAAGAAGCTCCGCACCGAAACATGAGTTCTCAGCAGCTTTAAGAGACATTGAAGCCTGGATATACTTACCGACCACTGTCGAAGACTGTCTGTTTTAACGTCTTTAAGTGCTTGGAGTGAGTGAGCGCTTGAAGATGTTCTTCCATCGCCCCCTTTTTATGAAATGAAATTTACGTCAAATGATATCCTTATATCGAATAAAAATATGAAATTTTTTTTGTCTGCCCGTCTTATTGGGATGGAGGTTTACGTTTACGTAAGCCAGATGTCTAAACTCATATTAAAAGCAATCTACATGGTAGTGGATTTATGTTTAAAAAGATGGAGAAGTCTAAGTTCATCTTTAGGTCTGTTCACAAACCGATCGACGAAGGAATGCTGAGTTTTTTTTGAAGAGTTGCAGTCGTTGCTTCGACCTAACTCTTACATTTGGTCCCGACATTTGGGTACACCAACCGAAACAAGTATAGATCGTAAGCTGTCATAGCTGCTGTAAAGATTTCTGGTACCCATATACACAGATTTTAGAAGCTCATCAGAAAGATTGTGAACCTAAGTGGGAAGCTGAGTAAAGTCATCCGATGTTGTTCGGCTCTAATTTTTTTTTCCTAAAAGAAAAACTTCGATCCTGTTTTTTGATTATGTTTATTTGAACCTTTAGAATTTTATTGAGAAGATGATATTGGCCAAATGGGCGCCGTCACAATTGATTTCCATACGGGCTCGTTTTATGGCATTTTTCATCACTTAGGCGAGAACTGCCGGCGACAGATTCTCGCACTCGTGTCGAATGTTGTCCTCGAGGGCTACTAGGGTCTCGGGCTTGCTCACGTAAACACGGGACTTCAAAAAAAACCCACAAAAAAAAGTCTGGAACGGTTAAATCGGCGATCTTGCGGGCCAGTGCAAATCGCCAAAACGAGAGATGAGGCGACCCGGGAACGCCGCCTTCAGAATATCGGTAGTGGCTCGCGCAGTGTGTGCCGTAGCTCCATCCTGTTGGAACCACATGTCCTCCAGTCCTAATTCGTCCAATTGCGGCAGAAAAGTCTCGGTTTACATGGCCCTATAGCGCGCACCGTCCACTGCTGTCGTTTGTTCTCGAAAAAAAATGGCCCGATGTGCATTACTCGTGTATTTTCGGTGCCCGAGAAGCGATATTTTTGCTTGTTCACGTACCCGCTGAAGTGGAAATGAGCTCATTATGATTTTGGTCAAAAAATCGTCCATTTCGTCCTCGATATTGAGGTTGGCTTGGGTGTAGGCAGCAGCTGATGCATGGACTGGACTTTGTACGGGAACATGCGCAAGTCTTTGACCAAAATTCGCCTTAGGGACGACCGGTTGATGGCTAATTGCGAGGCACGGCGTCTGGTCGATGTTTCCGGCGACAGATCGACATCCTCGTCAACAGCGGCGATATTCTCGGCACAACGGGCGCTAGACCATAATGCCTTTATAGTTGAAAAGAACTATCTATTCATCAGAATTGAAATATGATATATATGAGGACTAATATGATAGTTTGACAGACGTTGGATATAATCAAAGGCACTCTCATTATGATTAACACTAAATACTTGCAGTATTATACTCAAGTTTGGTATATGTACTCGTATTTTCTCTTTAACTAGGTCAATTGAAAGATTGCTTGATTTAGAACTAATCTGTATATTGAGTAAGTTTCTTCATATAGTTCAATTAGTTCAGCATTAGTTCATCCCTTTAAGACCTTTTAAATTTGTTCAAAAAAAGACTCTGTGCCGCTTTATATGTAAACCTGGACAGGAGATATATATATATAGTTGGCGCAACAGGTCTATAGAGACCCAAGGCCTAGCTTCTCACAACCATTCGTTTTGTGTGAGTTTCATTTTTGGAACGAATGGAGGGGATCTACAATTTTATGCCGATTCCAAACGGCTAATTGGACAGGAGATAAGTGTGGATATATCCCTCTATACCTTACCTAATTGAACTTAGTTAAGCTTGCGCCATAGTTATTAGCATCTTCCTGTATAAACATAACCTTTAAAGAAGTTCTCTCCTGATGTTCACTGATCGGCTGGGTGGATGCTTAGATCTTAGACGAAAAAAATTTAGCTCTCATCAATGTAAAACAAGATGAGCAGTTGAACTATTTGAACTAAACTACGATTAGTTCCTTTACTTCGATTTAGACGGAGAGCGTTTTTGTAGTTCGTTCTTGAAGTTCGCAAGCCTTTTATTAAGACCTTCATTGGAAGCTACCTTTTCGAGCGCTTATAAGAACCTAACGACTGCTCCATAAATGTTCAACTTAAATTTAAGATGAGCTGCAGAATTAGCTAAACTAATCTACGCTTAGTTCATTTAGTTTACTTTACAGGGACAGCGTTTTTTAAGTTCGTTCTTGAACTCCGCGAGCTTGTTATAAAAATCCATTTCAACTTGAAGCCTGTGATCTTCATTGGAAGCTACCTTTTCGAGGAGTTAAAGAAACTGTAAGACTGGCTTACAAATGCCCATCTTAAATTTGTAAATGCTTCTGTTTCATAGACCCTCACAATTGATCTACATTGGTCATTGGAACCCACAAGTTCCTCCTGCCTCGCCAAACAACTGACCCAACCTCGGCTCAGTGGCAAGCCATCAGAGATAACTTTTATTGGCAGTGGCAACAACGTGAGCGACTGCACCCACCACACCAAGATGGTTCCCTTTTTTTGTGCAATTAATCATTTTGCTAACGTGGCCCCAATTGTTTGATTTTGAGTCCATTTGTCAAAAAGGAAAGGCGGTTCAAGCCCCTACAACAGCGAACATTAAACATTAGTTAACCTCAGTAAAAGCTCCTTGCGGTCTCCAAACTGCAGCCCTCATTGTTCGGTACAGTCTTTTCGTACATTCGTCAAACGGAGGCTTGATAAAATCCATAAAACTTCCGCTGGTAGTCCAATCGATCTTGAAATTATAAAACACACATTACTCCATTGTACGATCCTTTAATCTACTGTTAAGCGAGGTCACTCCTTCCATGTCCTATATAAATCCCACGCCCACTACATAAATCGCCCGGTGTTTACGCTCAACTTGTACTCCGTATAATAAACTACTGCTGGTTGCAGTTTAAAAAGCTATATGTGTACCGCAAATGAATTGCAAATTTACCACTCCCCTCAATGTAATCATTGTCAGAGAGAGTTACTCACACTTATTTATTATAATCCAGGCCGCGAACAACGTCCGCCAGCCATATTTACCCAAAAGGATATTTGTATACGTAAATTAAAACACGCTCATCCCCCGAGATCCAAGCACATAAACAAGTAGAGCAGACCCTCGCTTAAAATATATGTGCCAAAATTATACTTTCTGAATGTGACACTACGTTCAGCAAGCGCTCTGAATGTAATTTCCTCCTTCGGTGCGTTGCGTGGGTAAATTTTATTAACAACCCGAACGACACAATAAATAAGTGACAGCCCTCGTACAAAAAAATACGCTTTCACAGTGTCCATGAGTCCGTCCAACAATTTCATTTCACTTATCAACATTTTTGAAGCCCCATCGATTATGAATGCACATCAAAGGATGGCGTTGCGCGCACACTTGTGGTAATATATGTGCTCCAATGTGGATATCCTGTCCGCTTGGAATCTATTTTGAGGCAGGTCAGGGAACTGTTGCCCGATATGATAGGCGATGGATTTAATTAATAACCAACCGAGTGATGTTGAATTATGTTCTCTGTGTGTGGGGTGTTTTTTGTATTTATATAAATGAGGGAGGCTTAACTCGTGCATCCTTTGGATGTGTCGCCGATTAATTAGCAGCAGATGAGACGTTGAAAAATTACCAGTGGTTTGTGTTAAAATTGGGAGGACCGTGAATATCCACAAATAAATTTCGAGGTCTAAGTGAGGTGGTCCATAATTAGACGGAGAAAATTCGAGCAATAATGTTGGTAAAGGTTTTTATAAAGGACAACATAGATTCGGGGAACGAATTGAGAAAACTTTGAAATTTGTTGCTTATGTGTCCTGTTGGGTGAGTTTGTTGATGGTTGGGGCATATTTTCGTTATAAATATTTGTCAAACACTTTCCGACTTTAAATTTTAAACCACATTTTCAATAAAAATTTCCAATTGTGAGCTTCCGTAAATGTTAAGTGGAGACTTAAATCTGTTAATAGTACGGCGCTTTAAGGACGAATGACTGCCGCACATGCTATACCTACAGTTTGAGTGCCAAAAGGTTTGAAATAAACAGCACAGAATTAAAAAGATCAATATGGACAATACAGCCGCACTACGGAAATTTCCAAGGTCATTGGTATAAGAGCTTTCACTAAAATATGACAAATTATCCGAAACATAACTGACTTTCTGACATGGAAATTCATCTCCATATCACTAGTATTTGGCACAGAAATATGGTCTCCGCCCACAAAGAGGCAGCTCAGTTTCCGGCCAATAAATATCAGTCTTCTGTTCATTCAAGTAGGTTAGGTACATTGCTCCATATATGAATACCACAAGAGCGCCTCCGATAAGTTTGTCGAATATTTGAGGTCGTTTAGAACGCGATTGACGTAAACCTTTAAGCCTTGAGTCGTCGACTGCATTCACAAACGAGTTTAAATACCTCAACAGAAAATAGTCCAGTGGCGTTGAACCACGCGATCTTGCACAGCGGGCCGCAGGACCAATTCTGTATACAGTTTTGTCGTTGAAAAAATTGTTCAATAGCTTTGCCTGTGGCATTTGGCACGCTCCTCTTGCAACTAAATATCATGCAGACCATGATTATGTACACGCACGTAACTCACAATCATATGGCAATGAACCAGGTGACATTGATGGTGACATTTCGGTTTTCATAACTTTTAACGGAGACTATAAAGCGCACCAATTTCTTACTATAGCTTATGAACTTTAACCACTACAAATTGTTGCTCCAATTTTGACCAAAGCCACTGAGACACACGTGAGCTCCATCACTGGACAAAACGTGTCGTTAAAACAAAGGATCGACTTCCAACTGTTCAAGTACTTAACGAACTCACGGCTTTAACAATGGCCGTCTAGCGATTTGCCAAACAATCTATAAAAAAGCTTATCACAAAACTGCAGTGTCTGTTACAGGTTGACGTGGAAGCTCCTGGCCAGATATCGATGAAGTTTCTTTTAAAATTATTCTTAGGACTCTGACAAAACCCTAGGACATCTCGTTCACAGCCACACCACTTTTTGAGGGTGTTTTCGACCTGCGTGGTGTTTGTTCTTTGTTCTTGTTTGACTTCACTGCCTGACCTGTCAAAAAATACTTAATCAATTCGAGAAAAAAATACTAACGAGAGACAAGTCTTCATTTGATTTTTCCTCTTTTTAGAAGTTGAGCTACAATTTTTGTTTGTCATCAAACCAGAACAATCAGCATTCAGCTACTTCTTGATCATAGATCTGCCTTGAGGTGGGCAGCGCACATCGAAGGTATACTGTATGTCCTTGCTTCTGTTGGACCGGAACGAAAGGGAAGCAGACTTTTACTTAGCTTTCTTTCACTTTCACTGATAACCTGAAATAACTCAGCAGGTCGCGGGAAGACCTAGTATTCAAAATTAAAAAACACGGTGTTTGAAAAAATGCCCTACAAGAATGACAGGGCGCCTTTAGAACTTTTTTATCACTGCACCACAAAAGCAATCAAATAACATCTGTCCGAAAGACAGAAATGCGGTCTATATGTGCTATGACTGACTCTACTTCTGGCGCTTACCGTGGTGTAGCACGGCCTGAGCCAACTTCCTTACAAAACTTCACCGGCAATGAGCTGACCACCGGTTTCTCAAAACACAAATTTGACTGCTAAAATATTTATATTTGTTTATTATTGTATACCTAACTATGCAGTACCTATTTCTTTCGTCAACTTTTCATTTTACATTATTCTTTATGTTTATAAAACTTTATCCTATAGTTTTGTTTTATTTTTAAAAATAATATTTAAAAGAATAAATACCTTTCCACTAAAATCATCCACATTTCTCGAGAAAAACACTTTTTGTTTTGTTAAATTTTAATTTAACACGTCACATTGTTTTAACAACAAACTCCCGTCAAATAACACTCACAATACTCCTACAAGTTACTTTCCTAAAAATAAATCCATTTCTGAAATGCAATCTATTGTATTGAAACGATAAAAAGAAAAACAAAAAAAAAAAAACAAATCAAATTTCTCAGCAGGTAGTGGTGGTGGTGTTGGTGTTCACTCAGTTGTATCCGGAGACATACAAATCCATAATGTAAGATACAAAGAAACATTTTTTTTCCTTCCTAAGATACATTTTCTATCAGTCAAATTAAAAACAAATCCTACAATCGTCTTGGAATGTGATATTGCACACAATTTTTCTTTTAATTTCTCCATTGCGCATAATTGTTTGATTATTTTTATTACTTTAAACCTAATGAATGTTTTAACGTATATTCAAATCGAACCAAAAAAAAAAACACACTACTCGTACACCACTCTTGAACTACTTCCAGTACAATTTAAATATGAATTATACCAGTATCGCTTAAGAAAGTCAGTATACGCTTTTTTTGTCGTCCTCTTTATTATTCTATTTATTTATTTTTTGTTGGAACTTAATAAATGTGTGTAAATCTCTTTACAAGTGGTTTTTAGTCCTCTCTTCTTTTTTAAAAAATAAAATCAATAAACATCAATTCTGTTTTTTCTTTTTGAAACATCTAATAATTTTTTTTCTTGTCACACTTTTATGGTTATCATTTTTCTTGAACAAATGTGGAGAATTTTTGCATGGACTCGTACAGCTGTTTTATATTTTGTATTTATTTATTTTGTTTTCTTATAGAATTATCCCTGAAATTTAAATTTTTGTTTTTATGTTTAATTTTTGTTATACAAAAAAAAAAAAAAAAAAATGGTAATAATGTTACAATTAATTGGATTTTATAACAACGATGAATTAATAAGTATCGCAGATTTTTAATCACTGTGGAAAAAATTGTATCCTAATGAAATGTTCAATTTTATAACACAATGTTTTGTTTTCATGAAATATCTTTAACCTGCCAAGTTATTTATGACTGACAATGACATAACTTTCAAAGGTCAATGGTCATGTTGGAACTAGGATTGAATGATTATTTAGAACACGCTAACAGTGAAGCCGCAGGCATCAACATCTATACTCTTCACCTTCAACCAAAAACTTTGTAAGAAAAACTTAAAAAAATTCGCATTTCATGAAGCGCATTGTAACTAGACAATACTCGAGCCAAGCTTCCCATTAATTGGGAAATACTTCAGAATGATCAAAATATACCAAGCTGATGATTGGTCTTTTAGCTTTCCAACCTCCTATATAACGGGTGATTTTTTAAAAGGTTTAGAACTTTTTTTAAAAAAAAACACAAAAAATTCGAAAAAATGAATGTAATATTTATTTGAATCGATAGTTTGAACCTTGCAATTTAATGTTTAAAGATAATTTCATGCAAATGTTGACCGCGGCTGCGTCTCAGGTAGCCCATCCGCTGAGTCCAATTTTGGCATACTCTTTCACACATATCGGCCGGTATCTCACGAATGAATGCATGGATGTTGGCTTCCAGTGCGTCAATCGAAGCGGGCTTGTCCCTATACACATTAGCCTTGGCATACCCCCACAAAAAATAATCTAATGGTGTCAAATCGCACGATCTAGGCGGCCAATTGACCGGCCCGAAACATGAAATTAACTGTTCACCAAACTCGCCTCGCAATTGCGCCATTGTTTCGCGTGCTGTGTGGCATGTGGCACCGTCTTGTTGAAACCACATATCATGCAAGTCAAGAACTTCCATTTCGGGCAAAAAAAAGTTTGTTATCATCGCTCGGTAGCGTTCACCATTGACAGTAACGCTGCGATTCGCATCATCTTTGAAGAAATATGGCCCAATAGTGCCACCGCACCAAACAGTGGCTTTTTCGGGATGCATTGGTAGCTGTTGCAATGCTTCTGGCTGATCTTCACTCCAAATGCGGCAATTTTGCTTATTTACGTACCCATTCAACCAAAAA
Organism: Cheilosia grossa; assembly: GCA_963082955.1. Classification (NCBI taxonomy): domain Eukaryota; kingdom Metazoa; phylum Arthropoda; class Insecta; order Diptera; family Syrphidae; genus Cheilosia; species Cheilosia grossa. The sequence continues at coordinate 9,168,417 of OY720144.1, read as the reverse complement.
TGAGCCTCATCGCTGAACACAATTTTTCGATAAAAAAGCGGATCCTCGGCCAGCTTTCCAAGAGCCCATTCACCAAATATTCGGCGTTGTGGTAGGTCGGCTGCCTTTAGTTCTTGCACCAGCTGTATCTTAAAAGGCTTTACGCCCAAATCCTTCCCCAAAATTTTCCACGTAGTGCTGTAACAAAGGCCTAACTGCTGGGAACGGCGCCGAATCGACATTTCGCGGTCTTCTGTCACACTAGCTGATACGGCCGCAATATTTTCTTCACTACGCACAGTACGTTAACGTGTTGGTGGTTTAATGTCCAACAAAGTAAATTTGGTGCGAAATTTGGTCACAATCTTCCGAATAGACTGCTCAGAAGGTCGAGAATGCCGATCATAAAATGGAAGCAGCGCGCGATGAACATTTCGAACCGAGCACGAATTTTGATAGTAAAATTCAATAATTTGCAAGCGTTGTTCATTTGTAAGACGATCCATGGTTAAATTGCAAACCAAACTGAAGCTGTTTGACAGTGACACAAGGTACTAAACACACGTCAGCTGTCAAAACCAGTGTTGCCAAAACCAAACCAGCTAAAAAATCACCCTTTAGTTTATTTTTAAATGTAGTAAACTAAAGCAAATTAACATCTGAAGCTACACTTAGTTGGTCCTACAATACTTCAACTGTGTTCCACTGATAGCACTATGCTCAATTCAGCCTTAAAGCCTTTCATGTTGAAGTCATTACAGAACTCATTTAGTTCTTTATTAAAGTTGTACCTTCAAAAGCTGTAGACCAAACCAAAACTGGACCGAAAATCAGTCGAAAAATGCTGTCTCCAAGGTTACCTTGAACAATTTCCTTCGCAAGGGCCATGCCTCTGCACTATAGAGCAGGAATAGAAAGGTGAATGTGTTTCATAAGACTTTCTTAAAAGGTATAGTTCTTGACAAGACCTTACTACTCAATTAAGGTCTTTATCCAACGAAGCAATTGCCAGGTGAATTTCATCGCATGGTTTCTGATGTGGTTTCGTTCAGATTTCATAGCGGAGCTACGTTCATAAAGTCCCTCACTATCTCAGCGCTATAACTGGCTATAGGTAACGTTACGTAATTTTCGTCGAAGCTGTCCTTTTTTGTGACAGTTCTATAGATGATAATGACCTTATGCAAGCTTTGCTGCTACTTATCAAAAAATAAGTTGCAGATTCGTATAGGTTCTGCGAGTTCTGACAGTTTTTTTTTTTTTTAACTTGGAAAACGATGCCTCATTGAAAAGTCCACACTCCAATAAGGCAAAGATGGGACTTTGAAAGATGAATACTAAGACGATCTTTGTCTTCATCCTCTTTGGCATCCAAAATCTCGGTGGGACTTTTTTCGGCAGTAAAAGTTCTCCAATCCCATGTTGTGCAACCTTACAAGCTTGCCAGTGATCCCAAAACTGAACATCCCTCTAAGGCCCGTTTGATGATTGTACTCTTAGCGATTTAAGTAAATCTTATATGACATTTTATGACATCGAAAATATAGCCCATATTTAAGTAGAACGTAAATCCCTACGAATAGTATCAGCAAACGGGCCTACAAGTGCTTTCATATGCTACCCAAAAATCAATAAAGCGATGGCCAGTAGCGATCTTTTCTATTAACTGCAACAGTTTTTTTTATAAATATTTGGCTGACCCGGACTTCCATGGTAAAAGATCTAACTGACAGAATTCTTTTCTGACAGCAGGTGTCATATTATAACAAACGTGGTCGTTTTTCCAACAGCGATCAGTTTGCCACCTGACAGCTGATTCTATGCCCACTTTGTTTTGACATTTCAAAAAGAATATAGTTAGGATATATGCCACTACATATATTTGCATTTCGGGTGAACGATGGTTAGGTTCATCCATTCGCCGTGCTATCCTCAAAACATTTATTGGAAACTTCTTAGTAAGCGCATGCTTTCCACAAAGTCATATCCTACCTTAAGAAGTTCGTCTGGTTTGACTTGGATTTCATTATTTTCCTTACTTAGTTTTGGTTAGGTGGACGAAAATGTTTGGACATCGTCGTCCAGATTGAATGGTTCGTTATGTCTGACAGTGAAATTTGGGTCGTCTTTGCCAATTAAGCAGTGTTCAATGGTCTTCGTAAGGGGTTTCCCAATATAGGCCTCTATTACCAAGACTGTTCATAAATAATTACATGTGTCTTTTCGGGTGTTTTTGGCCGGTCAAGTTTCTTTTACCGTTTGGTAAAATTGACAGCAATTTATTTCTGGAGAAGGATCTGTCTCTTTGATCGTCAGTCCATAATTTTCCACCCAAAGAAACCGATGCTATTTCATCCTCCTAATACCGTTGAGCTCACTAGTCAGAGCTGTGTGGTTTTGGTATGAGCATGTGCAAATGACAGCACATTTCGGCAAACCTGGTATTCCATGGTTGCAGTCGGGCAGATCCCAACACATCGGCTTGGTCGTTCCTAATAGCTTCTTGAAGACGAAGTCAATGGTCGTTAAAAGGTGATGCTTTCTATATAGATCTCTTTGAGAGGTTCTGGCCGTTCGCTGTGATTTCTCTTTTTTTTTTTTTTGTAGTGTGTAAGACACTCGTAGATTTCTTAGTGTATTTTCGGGTCCGGTATGAGCGGTCATCTAAAATAAGGACGACGTTTTAATGACCTGGTGACCAATATGTCACCTTATCAACGTCGAGGGTAGGAAACCATATTCTGACTACAGTGACCCGAGGAAGTTAGATGACATTTCGCTGGCTCTAAAATCAGAAACTTATAGTCATTAGAAACCTTATAATTATGTTTTTTCGAAGGAATTATAAAAAGGTTTGATGGTACTATTGATTCAACCAAATTAATACATTCGTCTTAGGTGCGCCTGATGGTTTCGAGTTAGATCTCTAAGGCTCATTCTGTGCTTCTTTTTTCCACGTATTTAATGCATACTCTTGTTCACGTTTTTTTCCCATACTCGAGCTAATATAGGCTAGGTTCCAGGGTACCAGGTTATATACAAACCTACTGGCTCTGGGAATGTACTGTTCCTAAAGACCTTTGTTCATCCCGAGTTTCTAAATAGCTTTGTGCCTGCCTACAACAAGTCACCCCTTTTGCTTGTTGTCTAAAATACAAAAATTATTCGTTAATAAGTCAAGGGGTACACAAAGGTTCAAGATTAAACACAAATTAATCGAAACATTTATGACTTTCATTTGTACTCTAAAAATTTAACAATAAAACGAGAATCCTCGCAATATTCAAAAACAAATGAAAAAAAAAAAATAACCACAAATACATTGGTACAACTATTCTCCGTCAACATCTCCTCCCAGGGTTAGGTGCAACAGCAACAGCAACATTTCCTTAAATTAAAAATTTTAGTTATGAAAAGTATTTATTTAATTTTTAAGCTTAAAAAAAAAATTCTCTCCGGGCAACACAAAACAAAAAATAAGAAAAAACAACCTCAAAACAAAAAAAAAAAACAAAAAAAAACCTTTACTTGCGCTTTCCAGCAAACCGCGATCACTGGCCAAACTCCAACGAACGCGACTATCGACTGAACGGAAAAAACCGCCTGCATCACTCGGATCGCTACCCCGCACCACAGCCAACAGCACTCGCACCAAACTCCCGCTCGGCAACTAGATTAGATGTACAGCAGCGCAACACATTCAATCGCAGCAATCACGATCGATATAGTAGCGGAGGTCCAGCCAGCGCACATCCTCCGCCACTACAGTCGCAACGTTCATCGATAGCCGATCGTGTTGCTGGTCAATTATTTCACCATCACTCGACCACGACAAATCCGGCGCTCTACCAATCATCATACCATCATCCGAGGAGCAGCTTAGACGGTGTTGTTGTTGCTGGTGGTGTAGGTGGCGGTGGCGGTGGCGGCGGCGGTCCCAGTACCAACAGTAGTTACCATTATCCGCAAATAGTGATAGGCGAACCGACCATTAGTACCTCATATGATCGTTACACAACGTCCTCCCTGCATAGCGCACACCATCATCACAATAATCCCCAGCAAACTATTATTAACGAGACTACTGCAACTACGAATCATCCCTATTGGGATGAGCATACCACGACGTCCGCCTCGGCTCAGGATAATCGCCGTTTCACGGAGCGCAGAAAGAAGACGGTCCGTTTCGATGGGCATGACGATGATGCCGACCTGGAGGTTGTTGCGCCACCGCATCTGATAACCGTTGCCAGTGCTGCTGTTGGACCGACTACCGGTGCTGCTATAACAACTGTCTTGGGCAGCAGCAGCATTGGCAGTAGCAACATCGGCGGCGGTGGCCTAGTCGGAGTTGATGATTGGTCGCGCTGGGACACGGAACGTCAGGGTAGTCAGGATTCAGCTACAAAAGACTCTGGCATCGATACGAGCAGTACGTTCACGAGTAGCGAAGATTCCAATCGTGGCGATGGTCCAAAGGTACCTTATAACAAAAAAAAAAAACAAAAAAAAAACACATTCTTCCCCCTCACCCCTGATGCCAATATAATACTGCACAGAAACAGAATATTTTCTTTTGACGCTTAAGATTTGGCGATCGGAAAATTGACCGAAAATCTACATAACCTTGTGACACAAATTTTGTACAAATTTTTTGTTGTTTATGTTCCGTTTCGTTGCGTTACGTTGATTCCTGTATTTGTTCTTCGTTTTTTTTTTTTTGTCTCTGTCCAACAAAGTGTCGTTCGTTGGTTCAGAATTTAGATGCGTTACTCTTGTTATTGTCCCGACTGATTGCTGATTGGTTTTGGAATCGGCGTAGTGCTTTAGTGCTATTTTGTTTCCCCTTTTGTGTTTGCAGTCTTCGTTTTTTTTCTATGATTTTCTTATAATATTTCTGAACATGCACATCGTAATGTATTTTTGGCCAGAGTCCAAAAATAATTAATGTGAAGAGTACTTTTGAGAACACAGAGAAATGTCCTGCCCAGCAGACGAGCTGCGGATGCACAGACATGTTTTTTTTTTTTTTTTGTTGGCTGTACTAATCAAAGAAGTGGGAGAATTGTCAGGAATACAATAAACAACACAAAAAAAAAAAAAATAGAAAATACAAATAATGAAAATGATTCATAAAGGATGGGCCATCAAGGACATTTTACTTATTTTTCTTCTCAGTTTATATTTTCTCCTGTTGTGTTTCGTAACTCGTTTTGTTTTTAATAATTTCCACAGAACATTGATTTTGTGTTTAAATTTCATTTCGTTGTTATTGTAAATAATTAGCGGTAATTTATTTTAAGCTCTATTCACAGTTACTGCACTGTTATTTGAATTTATCGTTAAGTGCACCAAACAAGCGATTTGAAAATAAAAATGCTGTTGCCGTTGGTAATAAATGTTGGAAGCGCATGTGGCTGACTATCGCTGACTTTAAGTGGTTTTTTGCAAAATTTTGTTAAATGATGTTCTTTTCATGTGTACCTTTCAGATTTGTGTGTCCGTGTGTTTAGAAAATAAATGTTTTTAGCATGCTTTTCAGGTGAAATGAACGTGGTTGTTTTCGAACAATTTGTTTTACTGACATTTTTTTTTACACACCAAAACAAGTAAGTCAACGAAGTGTTGTCCACGTGAAAAGTATTTTTCAAACAGTCGGAGGTATTTAATTTTTTGCGTGAACTGGCAGCACTGCATGTCAAAGTCAAAGGCATTTTGAGGTTTCTAGCTTAATACCTAACTGGGTGAGTCTTGCTCTTCGTCGAAAACAGTTTGAGGAATTCAGCAAGTGGTTACACGAATTTGATGAGTGAGTTGGTAGGTTTTAGGTGTAACCCCCAGCATATTGTGCTGTAACGAATTCCTGCGAAAGTACTAGCGTTAGCAATCAATGATATTGTCATTTTATCGTCATAGCGCACTAATTCGATTGAGGGTCTAAAATACTCGATATGATAGTTTTTTTTCGGAGCAGGTCGAACTCTTTTTAAGCACAAAATAGCCAAAGCTAACTCATTTTACGTCCCTAAAATAAAATTTGGTGTAGTGCGTAGATCAATATCGGAGCCCTGGGCTTCGCACACCCGTTCGTTTCGCGTGACTTTTTATTTTTGCGTCAATTGAAAGGGACCTACAGTCTTATGCTGAATGTAAACGGCTGAATTGGGAGCTTTGCCATGACGTTATATTTTCGGATATTTGTCAGACCTTTGCATGACATTCGGCAGTGAAAAAAGTCTCAGATGTTAGTTGTATATTTTTTTCCGGGGACCGAACCTGAGACCCCTGTCTTTAGAGTCCAGCTTACCACCGAGGTACTGCCCCCACAAAACCATCCCATACCGATGATTATTCTGCAATAATTGGAGGCCCCTTCCATTTGCCCCAAAAATAGAATCACACACAAAACGATTAGTCGTGATAAGCTAAGCCTAAGGTTACAGGAACCTGTTGCGCAAAATATAGTCAGGTAGATAGGGCAAGAAGAGAACCAAGAATACGTTGGTGAGAACCTGCTCTGCAGATAATTGGAAATGCTCTTTTCACCGAAATTAATATAATAGGTTAACCAATGCAGACTATGATGAATGAGAAGAGTGACACCCAGGTCTTCTTTACTTCGTTTGCGTTATTTTACTCAGCTCTATTTGAGGTACAGAACTTTTAACATCCGTGTCCTTTCCGCAGTCTGTAGGTCTTTTTTAAACAGAAATCTATAGTAGGATTTTTCACAACTCGCAGTTCTTATAGGAATATTCTCTCCAATCAAATGTGACGTTTGACGATATTTTATGTTTCAACTAGATGGCGCTGAAAATTTGTCTTCGCACAGAATTCACAGACGTTTTTTCGTCTTCGTCTCGAACAACATTTCCTTGAAACAACGAAAACTTGTTCTTGCTTCGGCAGAACATATACTAAAATTGGAACGATACAGAGAAGATTAGCATGGCCCCTGCGCAAGGATGACACGCAAAATCGTGAAGCGTTCCACATTTTTTGCGATTTTTGCTTCCCCCAACTGCAGGTGAAATTTTTAAGCCTCTCCAATGAGACCGGCCTTTAGCTAATTGCCTTCTGTCGTCCAGCGTCCACTGTTAACTGCATTCAGTTTCAAATTTATAGTTGGTTGAATACCTCTTTAGCTTATGCAAGTCGCCTTAGGTGTGGTCTTTCTCTACTGCGTTTGAATAGGTACTTGAGCCCATGGTTTTAGACTTTATTCACTTTCTGGAGATTCGGGTCACATACCTTCCGCTGACTGTTACAAGTGCGTTGCCTTATAGTCTCGACCAAGTTGTCTCATAATGCTGCCTTATACACCTTGGCGAGTAGGGGGTTTGATCAAGAAGCCGCCCGCACTTCATTTCGGCCGAAAGTCCAGTCTTTTATAGATCATACCGGCCATAAAGTTTTTTCTGCCTGTCAACGGGATTTCAGTCAATTTTACTGTTTAAGTCTTCAAAAGTCACCGAGAACAATCTTAGCTTTATTCAGTGTGACCGCTGCAAAAGTCTGAAAAGTCACTAGAAAAAGGGTCAATGGGATTAAAATAAGGGCCATTTCTGAAGCTATTCTGCAAATTTTGTATTTTTGAACGATAGTGTTGTGATACATTTCAACGGTTTTTATTTGGAAATAACACCATTTTAAACATTTTTGAAGCAACTTAAAAAAGGGAAAATGTAACAATATTTTGTGGCAGGCTATCAAAAAAAGTGCTAAATTGCAACGTAAGTCGCAGAACGGTCACGCTGATTCATATTTAGTGTCCAGGCTCATATTTAGTGTCACGAAGTCACAATGGCGAAATTTGCCATTTAAAATTTCTCATTGTGACCTACAAAATATTTAGTGTGAAGGTTAAAAATGATTATAATAGAAAGGCCCATTGTTTGTATTTTTAGGGGTCGCGGGTCGTAGACTACCATAAGACGTCACTAATAAATTGGCCTCTCAAGACCGCTTGGGAGGTCCGCCTCTACCCACTCGTATTTACTTACTTAATGACAGTGGACCTTACCAATTAACATTTTTATTTTCGACTTTAAATTCTAGTAATTCAAAATAGCAATATTTCCATACAAATCTTGCAATTTTGAGCTTCCGTAAATTTAAAGTCGAGACTAAAATTTGTTATAAGTACGCCGCAGTAATATCTCCTTCGTATAGTAGTCTAGGACTATCGCTTATTGATCTGACGCTTCTGTGTTCCGCCTTTTCAGGGTCCAGGCGTGCAGGTCCAAACTGTCACTTTGCGAGGATCTTAGTTGATTTTTAGCTCACTTAGTCCAAGGTCAGGTTTTTTTTTTAACGTGATCCATCTGTCGATCAGTTGTTCTACCATTCTCCAGCACCTCTTTAGTTGACCCTTGACGCGTCGGCCTTTTTTGGTGCTTTCGATTCCTCGACCTCGATATACGTCCTCCTAAGTGATTCGTGTAAGACTTCATTCATTTCTGATAGAGAGGTAAATATTATAAAGAAGGGACAGGTCGCTTTTGGATGAACAACTTTAATATTCAACCATTAAAAATTACCGACTTAAATCCGAAAGATGGCGCTTTCCTTTAACTTTTAGTTCCAGCAGGTCCGTGCGTCCTACTGTATTACTGGGCTTATCTCGAAAGCTACTAAAAGGATTTAAATGCGGTTTTCACTGCTATAAGTTAAAATTCACTTAAGTCCACCTTATTCATCGAAGACCACCCTTTCACCTAAACCAAACTCAACAATGTCTTACTAGATTTGATAAATTCACTTATAACAAAAAGATCATCTTTAGCGTTGTTCTTAAACAATGCCTCAGGACGTCGAGAATTGCCTTTTAATACCAGTTCTGTATTCTGCTCAAAAACATACTTTTCAGATGGACTCTACTTCGATGTACTTCCGCTCAGACAACCAACTCTCCTTTACACTATTAACATGCTTGCCTATAGTTTCCCTCCCTCTGTCGTCCCATGTAACAAAAGCTCACACTCATTCACCACAAACATTCCATCTCAACCATTTGCCTGTAAAAAGTTTTCCAACTGACACAAATCTATAAAAAACATTTTTAACATTTTTGTGTATGTGTTCAATGAAAAACAAAAAAATTCAAAATGAAAACAAAAGGTTTGCCAAAAACACCATTTTTGAAAACTCTGTCTCTAGCAATAAGAACGTAGCTGTGAAACTGTCTCTTTTTATTTTATTTTCATTTTCGTTTCCATTTCCATTTCTATGAATTGTCTCTTTGTGTATGTTTCTCAAGTTTCTGTATGTCAAAGTTTTGTATAATGTAACTCAAATGACTGTCAAAATGTAAGCAAAAACTGTTTACCTCTGTTGTCTTTCTTCAACCGTCTTGTTTTATTATGTGTGATTTATGTTCAAAGAAATATACAAAAGCAAACAGAACAGCTAAACTTTATTGTCAAATAAAACCAAAAAAAAAGAGGAAACCTTCTTTGTAACTCTTATCTATAAGAAAAATATTTTTTAACGAGTATATGAAATGAAAATAGCATAAACAACCACTATATGTGTATATCAAAATTTAGAACCCAGTTAATTGGCAAATATCGGCTGACAATACTCGAATGATCGGTCATATGATATTAAGAAAATACTATGACGGCGAGGATATTCTAGGATTAAAGGTTCTTGGCGGTCAGCCATTGGCATGCGTTGCGGGTAATGCGGGAGCTGCCAACAACGTCGGCAGCAATAACAATGGCAATGGCTATGGAGCGTTTGTTGATAAGGTCAAGCGGGGTTCTGTCGCCGATATGGAAGGACACATAAGGCCAGGTAAATAACTCATCTCTCGACAGATTTACATTTCATTACTCATTTTTTTTTTTTTTTGTAATTTTATTAAAAAAAAAAAAGTTATTTTTTCTAACCATCGAACGAGCAATATTGGTGACTCGATGTTCGAGCAGTGCTTGTACTAAAGGTGTAAAGCAAAAATTTGATTTCCATACATATTTTGTCTATAGAGTGTTTTGTTGAAGTTTTGTTTTACTTTGTTTTGTTGTTCTAAATGTTTTAGCTGCTGTATGTGTTTTAATGGAAGCACTTGTGTTATTATTGCTTTTCAACAGATGAGTACTGCATTTGAATTATTTTTTTGTGTTTGGTTTCACAAAAGAAGTTTCAGTGAATTAATAGACGGACTTCTTGTGTTGGTCTTGTAATTTATTGAAAAAATAAAACTACTTTTGCGATTTGAAGGAAAATAGAAACCTCAACTTTCCCCAATGGTGACTGTCTAAAAATGGGTTTAGTTGTGCTAACATTACATTTAACATTTTTCGAAAACCTAAAATACTTTGGTGACATACTTTGGTGTTTTATGGTTTACCTTAAATACTTAGGTATTTTATTTTTTACGTCTATCCTAATGCAGATTTAACACCTCTTCGAGACAATTGAATCAAATTTGTGACGTGTTTTTTGAAATTTTAGAACCGGAGCTACTTTAAATGATTCGGGAAAATCCAAAGTGAGGGATCCACTCGAAATATTGCTCTTCTGTGTTTTTGATCCCGTTTGGAATGAAAGACTCTACTGACTGGATCATTTGTCTCCATCCGCTCTTCATATTCTACTCATCTTAGATGACTGGTAAACAGTTTTCTTTCTAACCTGGTCGAATCGCTGTACGGGTCATACAGTTGGTCCTTGAATCTCCTCCTCCAATGCAAACAGGACAGAAAGAGAAAGAGTCTTACTACTCAATTGCATTCTCAGTCTAAGGACACTGCGAAATTAATTGTTCTACTTTGAACTTCTGCTTCGAAGTATGTGTCAGAATTTTAAATTCTGAAAATTCTGAATCGTTGGTGGAATTCATTCGCAAAAATTGAATCATATTTGGCATAGTTTTGACTAAGACTCGGGCAGCAATTTAGGCTGCAGGACGCTGACCCATGGATATGGATACATCCCAATCAGTGGAAAATTGCCTTTTTTAAGCACCACCTCCGAAAAGGTTTAAGGTTTCATCCAGTTAAAGAAATGTGGACATGCCTAGATCTCTACTTATCTAAAGGGTTTTCCAAAAAGAGGTGTTATTTTGGTATTCAAAGAAAAATGCCATTTTTTAAATCGAAAGGTTTAAGGTTTCATCCAATTAAAGAAATGTGGACATGCCTAGATCTCTACTTATCTAAAGGGTTTTCCAAAAAGAGGTGTTATTTTGGTATTCAAAGAAAAATGCCATTTTTTGAGATAAATGCTCGGATGTTTATTTCATAAGAAAGAGGAAGATATGCTGTTAATAAACAAAACAAAACATCAGCCAAATGGCCACCACGAGCACGCATACAGGACCATATCCTTTTCATGAAATTTTCCATAACCAAATCGCAAAGTGGCTGCCCTATGTCCTCGATAGCATCACGAATTTTATCTTTGAGGTCTTGAATCGACGCTGTGCTGTTGGCTGGACCTTATCTTTCACGTGGCCCCAAAGGAAGAAGTCGCAAGGTGTTAAATCACAAGATCTCGGTGGCCAATTGTGATCACCTCTTCGAGAGGTAACACGGTCCGGAAACTTTTCCCGTAAAAGATCAATGCTTTCGTTGCTTATGTGGCACGTAGCGCCGTCCTGTTGAAAGTAAACGCTGTCCAGTTCAATACCATCCAACTCCGACCATAAAATACGGTATAATGACGTTTGTGGAATGCCCAATTCCAAAGAACGAGGAATGGACAAACCTGGGTTTTCTCCATCACTTTGGGCTACAGCAGTAATATTCTCAGTTGTTCTTGAGCGACGTGCACGGGTTTTATTCTTCACATCACTAAGTTGTCCCAACAGCTCGAATTTTTCCACCAATTTCTGTATTGCGGTCCGACAAGGTGCTTCACGACGACCAAAAAATGCTTTAGTTTTGCGAACTGTGACTGCAAGATTTTCACCATTTTGTAGTGACTTTTAATAATTTCAATGTGTATCGTTCCATTTTTAGTAATGGCGTAGTTTCTACTTGTCAAATGTCAAAGAATAAAAGCTTCAAAAGTGACAGCTACCGAAATAGCCGGTCATTCACAATAACACCTCTTATTGGAAAACCCTTTATTATTCAGACAAATCAATCAACGTTTAGAAATGCGTCTTTTTATAAACGCTACTTTTTTTAATTTGAAAAGTCAAATAGTGAAAATATAGATACTATGTACAATATATTTGTCAGCTCGATTATTTTCGATTTTGTTTATTTGATAAAAAAAATCAACAACACCGAGGTGTCACACAAAAGCGATCGAAAAAAACCACATCGCTTTGATTCCACCTTACGTAGAGCAAAAATCGTGATTGTGACTATCAACTATCGAAAATTACCTTACATTATTCCACCCCTGATCAATTTTAGACAGTTCTAAAATCTTAAGAAAATTCTGAAAAAGTTAAGAAAATCTGAAAAATTCAGAAAAGTCTAAAATATTAAGAAAATTCTAAAAAAGTTAGAAAACTCTGAAAAAATTCAGAACAGTCTAAAATATTAAGAAAATTCTGAAAAAAATCTAAATTATGTACATGAGAAAAATTAGTCTTGTAATTGACTTCTATTTCATATTACAGAGCAGTGTTCCATCGCGTCTCCAGTCTGCCACAATATCTCAAATTCGAAACCCAATTGAATTGCATAAATACTTCACATATCTTGCAACCTATCGGCTCAGGTCCCTGCCTCTGGACAGAGGATGTAAAAAGTATTCTATGTTTTAATCGCAACATTTTGTAAGGCGGCTGCGAAAACCGGAGTCAATTTCTTGCATCAGTTTTCGAACCTATTCCGGACAAACACCTTACAGCCGGAAAATCTGCAGCAACAATGAATTTGGTCAATCTGGTGATCCGTAAAAATATATTGTAAACTTGTTTCCTATCCCACCTGTCGGAAACTCAATTGCTGAAAACCTTTCTGCTAAATTGCTTGAGAGAAACAGATCTGCAACTAATGTGTTTTTAAGATTTTGGCAATTATTTGTACGCAAACTTCCTTTCCTAACAAAAGAACAATAACTATACAGCTATAGACCAACTAAATAGTATCAAAAGATGCCCCCACTCAGTGGTAGTTGTGTGAGTCGACTTCAATAATAAATCACATACAGCAGCAATCCATTATTTTATTAAATATTAAAAATAAAACTATCCTAATCAGCCAAACAAAAAAACTAAATAAATAAATAAATCTTAAAACTAACCAAAACAAAAACAACAGGCGACGAAATCATCGAATGGAACGGACAGAGTCTTCACAATAAAACTGCCGAAGAAGTCTACGACATAATTGCTGAGAGTCGGCACGACACACAAGTGGAATTAATCGTAACACGTTCAATAGCGTCCAACAGTAGCCGTAAAGCAGCGCAAGCATCCTGGCGACAATCACATTCACCACCAGCCAGATATGGTCGAAAAGGTATAAACAAAAAAAAAAAAATAATAATAATTTCTCTCTAAAGTGCACTGCATCATCACTAAATGAGGGAAAGTGCAGTAATGATAAAACAAAATTCAATGATAAAGCTTCAGGGGGTGTTTTACGGGGGGTGGTTTACTCTCTTGTGTTGTCAATTAGATGGGAAAAATGTAGAAAAAAAATCCAAGTAAATAGGAAACAAAAAGGAGCAACAACAGCGCATAACGCAATTTGCGGTTTACACAAAAACACCAACATCTAGATACATACCAGGCTCTTACATTCAGATACATTTCCCATATAGAGATTTATATTATAGATTATTTTTATTTTTATACAAAAACACACATACCGGTATATTGATAGCATTACATTCATGGGAATCGAATCAGTGTACGTCCAGTGTCCTCTGTCAGAATGAGATCGTACAACAAGGGCAACAAGGGAAATTCAATTAAGTCCTTTATGCCGGGTACAGCAGTCAATCAATTATTTCATTCTTTTCAGTTTCCTTTTTTTTTTTTGGTTCCTTATCTCTCTCTATCTCTCTGTTTCTCACATATTCAGTTTTGATTTATTTAATTTTTATACTAAGTATACTATACCTATCTATGTGTATGTGTGTGTGTGTATCGTGAGTTTAATAACGATTTGTGTCGATTAATACATTCACAACCACAAATAATGTCCTTTTGCTCACAGCTGTTGACACAATCGAAATTCATCGTGATAAGCCGAGTGTGCTGATAACATCGCCTGGTTCGCCTGACCTGCATGCGGCAGGTCGCCACCAACAAACGAACGCCGTCCCACCGCACCCGCCGAGAAGAACGGAGGCCGGGCACGTGCCAATACCACCGGTGAGCTTGCGATACAATCAGCGGTTGGGTCCTACGGCGACGGGTCACTGTCATCATGATTCGACAATCGATGGACGCCTGCAGCTGAAGCTGGGCTATGACCAGAATACGTTGCAGTTTATTGTAACGTTGGTGTGCGCCAGCGGACTAACGCTTAGATCCAATGGCGAGGCCAGAAATCCGTATGCTAAAGTGAGTCACTGACTACGAATGGACCCTTCGAAGATGAGGAAATAATGCTGTGTTGCTTTTCTATTGCAGGTGTTCCTTCTACCCGAACGGGGTGCTAAAGCGAAGCGGCGAACGAAAACCCTAGCGAGCACATGCGAGCCTCGGTGGGGTCAAACTTTCATATACACCGGATTAAGGCGATGCGATCTGGCTGGGCGAATACTGGAGGTGAGTGTTTTTGAATAGTTTGATATGGGTTGGTCGAAGGTGCTAGTCATTTAAATGACCTCTCTTTGAAAACGGCTAAATTAATGTCGTTTGTTCTTCTATAACAAGGCTCGTATTTCTATTAAAACCGCTGACCTTCCAAGTCAACGTCCTTACTGGAGATGGGTATGCATGACTATCGGTCTTGTCGACAGACACAGATCCTGCTTATTTTTTGGGATTTGGGTAAGACTGAGGGCGACTTCAAAAACGTGTGGTGGTGTATTTTTGATAGATGTCATAGATGAATGCTTTCCCATTTTTGATGGTTTTGATTTTGACATTACCGTGCCAATGCACAGTTGCCTAGAGAAAAAGTAAGCATCGCTATTCAGGTAGAAGTGGATTTGTCTGTTTGGATGTGGATTTGACTTGTTACTCTCCCAATCCGATTGGAATTCTCAGATGTAATAAAGGGCTTAATGGAGAAGGATATAGTTTTTATTATTTCATCACAATCGGTCGAGTTCGGTAGACTTAGGAATTTTAAGATTTTTGTCAATGGAACGTTTTTGTTGATGACCGCCTGGCACATACTTCAAAGAACACAGCCATGTTAGCTGCCGCTGTATAATGTTCATACAGCACAATTCGTCTACTTGGATGAAGAGAAGTAAAAAGTAATTGGGCGTGAGGAGTAACACTCTAACCTAGGTCAAGTCGTAAGTCTTTAAAGTGTCAAACGCTGTACAATTGCATTCGTAAAAGGGTTTACGTAGGCTTTAAGGTGAAGAAATACCACGAAATCTGTTTTGACATAATAAACTCAGCGAAAAACAATGTAATGTCAACCATTTTTTTTGATTAAAATGAACAAACAACATTTTTGATTTATGAATGAGATTGTTGGCAATGATGTTAGAAAAAAGTTACAGACTTACTTACTTACTTAGGTGGCGCTACAATTCGAGGTGAACCTGGGCCCCCACTAACAAGCCCCTCCAATTTTATTCTTATGCTGAATATTCGATTCTTGAAAACTTAAAAAAACGAGCTATTGGAGCAAAATAATAGTCATCGCGCTGTACTAATAACAAATTTAAATTTACGGAAGCTCACAATTGCGAGTTTTGATTGGAAAATATAGCCACTGTGAACTACTAAAATTAAGAGTGGAAACTAAAAATGTTTATTGGAAGGTCCCATAGTGTATTAGGAGAGATCAGGAGATACTAAGAATTACCACTCTATCTTCAAAACCTGTACCTAACATTTAATTTAATTATAAGCGCTTTTTAACCTACCTAAAACTAGTACCAACTTTGAACAGGGCGCAAAGCTATTTTTTTGTCAAGCAGACCCAAGAACTGGCTGTTTGAGTAACCAAACCCAGTTTGGGGGATTTTCTTTAAACAAATTAAAAAAAAAAAAAAATTAAAATTATATAACTACAACTTGCAAAACTGCGACGATTTTGTATAGGCTCATGAATATTCCGATTTTCGATCAAGAACTGAACAGTTAATGTATCAAATTTTGTAGTAAGAGTTAAGCTCATCATTATTAAAATCTTTAAACATTTCGAGATCTTCAAAAATATAAATTTGTGAAAACGTTTCTCTAAAAATGTAATTTTGCAATAGAAATAACAGGTGGAAGGCGGTTGAGAGTCTATACTAAGATATAAAACGTACTTTTGGTGGTTTTAAATTTAATACCAGGTAATAACGATAAGGTGGAACTTATATCGACTGTAGTTAGCAACACACTAACTTATGTGGACATTGTCACGTACTAAAATAATTTTTAAACGGGCTTTTTCCGACTATAAATTTGAGTCATTATTATTAAAAATATTACCTAGATAAAAAAGAATTTATAGCTCAACATTTTTTAAAGATTTCACAATTCTTCGCTTAACAATCTTTTTGTTTCTGAGTGCACTCTGGGACCTGCTCCTTAATTCGTTTTTGGCACATAATGTTTTTTTTATTGCCCTGGAGATTAAGGCCATATATTAAAATGGTTCAGTGTGAAGCTTCAACTTCTATCTTGGGAATCTGTTTTATACGAGCGATCTTCCCACAAGATCTTCTTGGATTACCCATGATATATTGGTCAACTGTCATAGTATATAAGCTCCAGCATCGAGTCTTTCTTCGGGGCTCTTAAATACTACATGCTAGATAATCTATCGCAGCGGGAAACCTAAGCTTTGGTTAATATAATAATGCAAGTTAAAATCTCTTTTTTAAGCTTTCAAAGAAGCTGTAACTTCCCCTACTATCTGCAATGTAGGCTGTAGGGGGTTTAATTTCTGTTATTAGTTGGCTTGAAAAAGACTTTAAAGATTTTGATAAACATTTTTTTAAATGCACCTTAAAACCCTTAGAAGACTTTAGATTTTCTCGGTTTTTGTTTATTGCCACGCCTACTTTTTGAGAGGGTTTTTTGACCTAAGTGTAATTTTTTTCTTTCTTACTTTACGGCATAACTTAAATCAGGGGTGTAAAACTGAAACTCCTAAGGTTGCATTTTGTTGTCTCAAGTATGAAAAATGTAATGCAATAAAATAAGTAAGAAGTATGTAAGAAATATTTAATTTAATAAAAAAAGTTACATATTTTTTTGAGTAGAGACGAAATATTATTCAGATTATCCAGAAACTAACACATAGAAACAAAAACTAGGAACATTGCGACAGCAATTGAAATACACATGAAATTAAAAGATTATTGAATTGAAGTCTCGGGCCTCAGATAATTGTTTCGAGGGCCGTCCATGGCCCGTAGGCCGCATCTTTGTTATGCCTGACTTAAATAGTACTCACAACATCAGAAAAGAAATTCTATAGGTAGGCAACCATATAAAAATACGAATACAGGCTCAGCTTTCAATTGAAGAGCTACCTCAAGTAACTTGGGGTGTGGAGCTAGGGGCAGATTGATATAGGGAACCAGCTGCTCGGAGGGCATATTCACCGTGGGTAGTTAAGCTTTCTGAACCCATCAGGTCGCTTATTGCTTGTTTATAGGGCTAGCTTAACGGAATGGCTGTGCGCAGCTGTAAAGTTAGCTAGACTTCTATTTCACCCTGAAGTTAACCAAAGTCTAACATAAGCCCTGCCAATATTGTATGAAAGTCAAGACCTCTCAACTAGTTTGACCGAAACGAAGCTTAGATGTTAGTTGCACTAGACAGGGCTCCCATTTTATTGTACAAATGCCTTTGAACCAACCCTTGGCAACCTCGTGAATTGTGTAAAATCTACTGATTTGCAATTAATAATATTCCACTTTCTCTCTTGTAGGTAACAATGTGGGACTACCTCCGGTATGGTGCCAACGAGTTCCTCGGCGAAGTTCTCATCGACTTGACCCATCACATACTCGACGACGAGGCAGAATGGTATCCACTACAACCGCACCAGGATCCAATTCATATCGTATGTTTCATCAGAAAAACCAAAAAAAAAAAAATTCCCACTGACACTATTTAGGAAGTTGGAAAACTCTTCTTCTTCTTCTTCTTTATTACTTTTTGTTTTACAAAACTACAGTAAAATACTTTTGCAAACCTTTTTACATTACGGAATAGGGTTTCGTTTGAATTTCTGGGAATCCTGATTTTTATTATTAATTTTTTATTTACGAAAACAACACAAAGTTGATAACTACAACAGCAAACAGCGCAAGGAGCGCGTGGAATATCTTTCGTCTGTCTTTTGAATTTTGGCTTTGAATGAGAATACATCAACTTATAGAAACATCATTAGACTTTGTTTGCTCCCCCTCCAAGTATACATGCGTACATACATGTTTTGATTTTTTGAAACAAAGCTTTACTTTGGGGTCATACGAAAATATAATCATGGTATTGAGCCTAATTCCAGGTGGCAGGTTTGGGGCAACCGCTGTTTTATGTTGTTTTTTTTTTTTTTTTGTAGAAGATATGTGACGTTTAAGGATGACAGAGCCAGTGTTGCTATATCGTGGGATGTACTATCCATTTTAGTGGGAATTTCGATGTCCGAAAAGCCTTCTGTGGGAAAAAAAACACCAAAATCATGGGAATTTTTTAAATCTGAAAAAAATAAAAAATGATTTCGCTTCTTGGGAAAAATGAAAATAGAGCGCTAAGAAGACTGAGACAGACCTTTGAATAGATTCCTTCCAAAACACTACAGCATGCCTAGGTTATTCATGGAGTTCTTTGCGTCTTGCGTTGGCGATTCGACTTTTAAATGTAAGTTGGGGTTCTTATGATATCTCAAGGCTGAATGATAGTTTTTGCAGGAAATTTGTTTTAACTCTTCGGACTACTACATCCAGATTCAGACAGGGTTACTATGCCAATTATATTTCAGCTATCAGATCAGAGATAGTCTGCCTCCTACATAATATGATAAAGCCTTCTGATCCGTAAGACATGGACACACGTGGAGGCACAGTGAGGAGAGGCCGAAGAACGAAATTTGAGCTCCGATTGTATGATTTTAGAGGCAAACTTACTAGCAAAAATTTAACTCTGCCCTTGGCCTCTTCGACAGTTTCCAGGGGACCTCTATTGCTTATTTTTCGCGTCTTGGTTTGTCCTATTTTCGTTATAATATGGGTACATTTAAGTCCTTTTTACTCTTTCTGGAGCTCAGTTTCATACTGAAAGGTAGAGAAAAATCGAAAGGTATCACTTAAGCCAATCATGTTTACGGCTTAAAGTTGCCCATTTTCAGGTCTCATCGTTTTCTCTCTGTTGCCCATTTGTAACTCAAATTAGTTAGGTAAAGTAAGCAAAACACTCATGGAAGTAGTCAAGATGACAAGCTGTCAGAGCCTCAACTTGGAAGGAGTTGAAATCTAGCAATTTAAAAAAAACTCCCGAACCAAACCATCATGTCCGACTGAACTGACTGAACACTCTAGTTCCGTTTTGTAACCCCGCTAGATATACGATAGACTTCCACGGCTCATCTTCGGTATGTAGACACCACCAGTTAGGAACGGGATTTCATGAAAGTTCACTTGGTCCGTTCAGTCTTCTACCATTTCCACTCTTCAAAGATTCACCTGCCTTCAAATTGTGCCGCTCGTGACAACATTTTTCCCTATGCCGCACCTGGGACTGTTAGCAACTACAATTACGAATTGTATAGTAGACAATATCCTGCTTGACATCACCTCAGGTCAACACATCGGTGGGTTCAAGATATTCGGAAGGCCTTACTTTTCTTTTGAAATAACTTCCAAGTACCTATGTTTAAACTTGATTCTTAATTGTGCAAATTCACTCTATTGCAATAAAATTGAATTAATAAAACAACATGAGCCTATAGCTCTTGAATCGACTGTCAGGTGTTGAAAGGCTGCATCGAGTATGTCAAAGAACGTCGCTCTAAAGGCTTCAATATATTTTTGACGAACTGGTGAAGTGGGGACACCACAGTATCCAAAAGGGGAAATCTTTTGATTAAGCACTAAGATCATATTGCTTATATAAGTAAATAAGTGATCTTACTAAAAACCATGGCAGTTATTATTTTGAAACATTTATTCATTCTGCAAATTTGATTACAAAAGAAATTTCTTTTGTCGGCATATTCAGTTTATTGGCACTTTACAATAAATAATTCAGTGGAACTAAGAAGCTGGCTTTTGGTCAACCAATTACCACCAATATGGAAGCATATTGGCCATTGCCGAAACTTTATAGGTTCTCCTTTCCCCAGAAAAGGATTTAAGAAGAGTATACACCGTCTTCCTGCTTAATGTTACGTAAATTTGTGTACAAAAAATTATTGAATCATCGTTTGGTAACAGGCTTCAATGAGAATCTCCAGCCGGTTCCTTTAAATTGCAATGCATCAAAGAGTGATTTTTTTTTGCGTATGAGGAAATTTCATAAATGTGTTGGCTAATCATGACAATATTTTTTTTATTTTAATTTGCACAACCGTACTTCCTCGAAATGGCGATTTTACCAGTTCGATTTTGAGTTCTAATATCGGAAGAGTTGCACTGCGGTGTATGTACTGAGAACAATCACAAAAGGAACCAAAAATTGACGCGACAGTCATTTACTACTGAAAAAGAAGGACAGTGCAACTTCCTTCAAATAAATACCAAGGTATACCCTGCTAAAAGCCATCCCAATACTCTAAAATTCAACCAGGCACTCACAACTCTACAAAACAAAAGACCAGCCTTCTACTAGCAATGCCACTTTGGCAACGAACCATATCCCCTTGCATCTGCCGTGGAATCAGGCTCACCATCCAATCACATCACACGTACCTATACCTACTCAATGCCATCATTTGATTAATTACCGTCCATCCTAATGACATCACTTTCTCGGGGAGAAATGGAGGGGGTAATGGTGACTTTCAACAAAAAATTTAAAAAATCTATTACCTTTTATTTACCAATTCTGGCACCTAATTTATTTTACATTACAAAATGCACATTTTGCTATATACCTAGGGTTTGTTTTTTTATTTAAAAAAAAATCTCTATCAATTATCCCTACAAGAAGAAACAAAAAACCAAATGCAATCCAAATTTTATAGTTACGTAGAGATGACCCAACAAATGAACAAATGGACATGATCCTGACGCCGACTGACCATTTGTCACCGCCCAGTACCACGTCCCGTCTAAGTGACTCAGATACGACATCTGAATGTGACATCGATGGAATAACAACTGGCCGTGATGGCGCCAGTCTATCCTCCTTAGGCAGCTCATCCAGTCCACCTCCCGAGGTAAACCAAAAAAATAAAAATAAAATATGAACTAAATCTAAACACCACCAAAACGAAAAAAAAAAAAAAAAATAATATAACAACAAGAACAGCAACTCACAGACAATAATCAGTAATAAGTGTACAGGAGAAATGAAAACAACAACAAAAATACATAAATCTATAGTAAAAGATGTCCCCTTGGGGACATTTTTCTATATCACAGAAGTGAAATATATTTTTCTCTGCTATAGCCACATCTTTGAGTAGAAAAGTGATGATGTCCTTTCTTCTACTTCTGTTTTTCTGTCGCCTATCCATGTTTTCCAAAGAAAAAAAATAACAAATCGATGTGTAGTGTTAAATGGAAGCGGACAGTTTTACTTGATTTTCGTTCTTGTCCTGTGAATATGTTTTTTGTTTTGTTTCCTCAATTTTTACTAACATTTTTCTTTGTGTGCATAAAAGGGAACGATTTTTATTGACTGTTTAAGAATCGTTCCACAATAAGTGGAGTTTTATATTTTTTTTTTTTGTGACAAAGTGTATTTTAATTGTATAGTTTAAGAATATAAACATATTGGTGTTCTCTCTCCAAGCCTTCTCTATTTCTCTCTCTCTCGCTCTCTGTCTCTCTGTACTACACTCAGTCATTCATTATGTGTATCAAATTTTTTGATCTATATGTGTGTCTTTTGATTTTATTCTTATTATCACTGCATATTCCTTTTAGTTAGAGTGTTGTGTTTTTTTCTGCATTTGATTCGATGTGTTCATGGTCCTTTTATATATATTTTTTTTTTACTTCATAATAAATAAGGAATTTTGTTCGAGCAGATATGAAGCTCAGTGGCTTCAACAGAAACAATTTAACAGATTAATATAAATGGTCGCACGATACTTTCTTGTTTGTTGAAAGTTTTATTGAAACAATATTCTTAATTGACAATGTCGACAAGGCGCTCGTTTTTTTTTTAAATTTTGTAAGGTAGGTTCCCAAAGATAAGAACCGAAATTTGAAAACTTGAAACGTAAAAATGGTTAAGCGTTAAATTTTCATCGAATTTAAATGTTCATGGTTGAAAAATCTTTTTCTTTATGTAAGACCCGGAGTTTATAATTTTGGAAAAAAAAGTTTAAATATGGGAATCGAAGACAAGTACCTACTACAGAAAAGAGCACACTTTACGGATTCATACTGTTTTAACAGAATCTGCCTAAGATGTAAGCTTCTTAAGAATTATTGCAAATTGAAAAAGATTAAAAATTCCTTATTTTTAATAAAAAGAGCACGACTGGGTCGCAAGAAACTATCTCTATCACTGTGAGTTATTTTTGATATGATTGGTTATACCCGGAGAAATAGCGATTGCTTATATTTTCGAGCCTAAACTGTCGCTCTTGATTAAGGACTATGAACCGCTTTTCAAAGTCCAAAAAGCTTACGAAGAGAATTTCCTAGGGAAAAACGTAGGACAGAAAAAAAAATACTAGACCTCCCAATAAGTCGTTTTGGAACAAAAATTAAAACATAAAATTTGGAAAATTGTGTCCATGTCAGGATAAGTTATTTAATATGTAACAGAATAGATTTTGTTGAGATCAGTCATTGTCTATAAAGACTGGTTTTTATTAATAGCGTTTTCGTAACCGTAAGCCTTAAAAGCAAAACCGAAGAACGCTTAGTGAAATATTATTTACTAATCACCATCACCATATATATTTTGTAGGTCACAATATGTAATTTTGTATAGAAAATTTCGCCATTGTGAGTTTGAGGGATTTAGCATTGACACTAAAAATGATTATTAATATCGCCTTTGATTTATAATAATTTTTCGCCATCACCTTATATATTTTTTGGGTCACAATATGTAATTTTGTATAGAAAATTTCGCCATTGTGAGTTTGAGGGATTTAGCATTGACACTAAAAATGATTATTTATATCGCGGGTGCCTTTAATTTATAATAATTTTTCGCCATCACCTTATATATTTTTTAGGTCACAATGGGTGATTTTATATGGAAAAATTCCCCACTGTGAGCTCGGGAAACTTAGCCTAGATAGTTAAAATGGTTATTAGCTATGTCTTCGCAATATATTTAGCGTGAATGTTAAAAAAGTATGTTTTCTAGAGTCTTATATATAAATAGGGGAAGTGCAATAGTTAGGAACCAATTTAGCTGCCTTAAACACATCATCTTCGCTTGATTTTTTGTGGAGAAGATTGTGCAGGGATGCAATGCTGTGTAATTTATTCCCACTATGTTGTGTATGAGCCGGGTCACTATAATGGTAGCATTTCTAACACAGAGCGAACTCTAGTTTCATAGAAATGGAAGAAATTAAACACGACTCAACTACTATTATTACAATAAAGAGCTACATATTGTGACCTAAAAAACTATGTGAAGGAGAACGCAACAACATATTTAAAGTAAAGGTTTAAGTGATAAAGCGCATTATTTACAATCATTTTTACCCGACTGGATCCGAAAGGAGGGCAATGTTGTTCCTGTAACCTAAACGGGTTTGACGATTTTAAAGATTGAGGTGTCATTAAATTCGTACTCTTTCCCTTTTCATAGACTTTAAAGCTAAACAAAAAGTTAAGTTATTTAATTCAAAAATCGCGTCGGAGTCTTCTACACATATTTTTGTTAGTATGTTAAGATAGCCTCCGATTGTCAATTAGTTATCCTTGAATATGTATTGTTTATATTTTTTAGTTCTTTGATACATGCAGTCAGGTTTTTTAGTTTTTTTTTTTTTAAATAAACTTTATTAATCCTTACCTTGAATTTAATTTAGATCAAAGTTGATCATTTCAAGTTTGTAAAACTTAAGCTGGATACGTAAAAATGATTTAAAAATCGTGAATATATTTTTTTTGGGCTAAAATAAAAAATTTAAATCCTTCTTGGAGTTATAGAGTTATCCCAAAAGCTTAAAACAATTTCTTTAAATCTTTCTGGTACAGCCATTGTTTTTATTCAAAACTTGGGTAAATTTTTTATCAAGAGGACATTTTCTTTCTTTTAGTTTTAAGCGCTCAACTGCATTGATAAGTTTATTACTTAGGTGGCGTGTCAATTTTGGGTAAATTGCGAAATGGAATATTTGAGCTAAAGATAGATTTTTGGAAAAATAAATTCAGCAAAATTAAGGAAAAACAAATTTTTCCGTACTACTTTCTACCTTTTGGTTAAAATCGACATAATATAAATAGACTTAATTTATGAATCCACGAAACATTCAGTAGGTATCTACCTATCATTTTGGAGGGGCTATTGCATCTTAGAATAATAAAAGTTCAATTTGTAATCCGTCCAATTAAAGAAAAACAGCTGAAACGGTAGCAAAAACAGAAACAAACCAACACAGAAATATATTTCGTTCTCCAGTAAACTGTGTCCTCTTCGTTACTTTTGTCGCTCAGCTATACAAAACTTGAACTGATATAGACAAATTTATTGCCTGGTTGTATTTCGTTTACAATTTTTAAACATTCGCCATCACGAAATATCTCTTCTTCAAAATATGGATGTTGCATTTCTGGCAACTCTGTTTTTTGAAAGCCATTTTTGTTCGATGTCTCTTGTATTCCAAGCCTAGACTTTGCTTTATTTCCCGACAAATTCGAATTATTAGCTCATTGTCCAAAAATTAGCAACAACTGAAAATCGCCTGTTTAGCTATTGACTTATTCAGATCGTTCGGCAAAATGAGTTTACAAATTTTTAGAAATGTTAAAACATCCGTCATACCAATGTCATGGCTTTGGGGAGTCCCTGAATAGCTTTTTACAGTTTTTAGCACCAAAAGCACATACATTTTAATACGATTACAACAAGGACAAGGCTTTTTGGATTGTTCCCGGGAATGAAATAATTTAAATAAGGCATTTACAGGTTGACTTGGGTTGCTTAAATTAAATGAAGGCACCCCACTATAAATCTACGTTGGATATTTTCTTTACTAAAAAGTTTGATTATTTTTTTTTTTTTCATTTATTTAATAATAACTTAAACTAACTTATTAAGAAGTATTTAGAAGAGAATTTGATTTACTTATTCCTAGTTGACCAGGAATAATTTCAAAACTAAGTGTTGTAGAATACACAATTCGTTTCGAGATTTCATTGTCCCGAGAATCTATTCCATTTAAATTAATAAATATTACTCTATTGCAGATTTTATAGCACGGACTTCAAATATATATTTTTTCTTAAACCATTGCAACTTTGTATATACTACTAAATATTTTAATAAACTAATATTGTAATGTAAAAATATTTCCAACGGAAGAAAACTATAAATTTTGTGTAACAAATGTAAACAAAACGAGTAGGGAACACATACACGAAAATGAAACACAAACCGAAAATAATTGTTAAGCTTTCTTAAATATTGTACAAGGGCATATCAAATATTTTATACACCATATTTAGCCAATTTAAAATTTTTTGTCGATCTTGTTTTCTTTTAGCAGTAGTGTTGCTTTTAGTTTTTCGCTTACTGTGTACTTAAATAGTAGTTTTACAAAACGACTGGCACAAATGTAATAAGAACAAACACAGACAAGTCCTCAGACATTTCCTTATCCATTGACAAATACACATGTGTATTTATTTCTTACAACAAAAAAAGAACAAAAAACTTCTCAATGGCTGTAATTTTTTAATTAAACAAAAACTATTTTCTCTCTCTCTCTCTTTCTCTCTCTCTCTCTTGATCTCTTTTTCTTTTCCTCTTGCTTTTTAATATATTCCTTGACGCCCATATTCGAAAACACTGCCTATTTGTATATCTAACCTCACCCACCTGCCTTTTTTTATAAATCCGTCAACAATATCCGTTGTTTCCCACTTTGAAATTTAAATTTTCAGATTGAGTTTCACGCGCGTCGTTCGCGACGTGATATGTCCCCACAAGGTCGTAAAAGAGTGGCCGGTATGGTAGCACGTGACTATCGAACGGTGTCTGGCATTGGACAGAGTTACCATAATCAGGTTTGAAATTTTGTATACAAAATTTTAGTTAAACAAAAAAAAAAAAAAAACATTAAAATCACAATTGTAACATATACAGTGCTGAAGGAATAAGAAGATTTAAATCCATATAAATATAGTCTATTAAAACAAAAATATTTCACATATCCCAGTGATTTGCTATAGTAAATTTAGGAATAAATATAAATAAATAAATAGTTGGTGCAACAGGGACTCTAGGCCTAGCTTCTCACAACCATTCGTTTTGTATGAGTTTTTCATTTTTGGGACGGATGGAAAGGATCTACAATTTCATGCCGAGTCCAAACGGGCAATTGATAAGCTCCTTCATTACAGTTACAGTCTCGAAAGTTTGTCAGACGTTCGCGAGAGGTGGCGCAGTGGAAATAACCTTCAGTTGTGTTTCGTGTTTTTCCGCGGTTCGAACCTTGGACCCCTCCCTTTGTAATCCAACACAATAACCACTAAGCCGCTGCGTCTACCACAGCTTGTCTGGGTACCGCATTAGAGGAAAAATAAACCTTTAAGTTGGCTAGGTTTTTAAAAAATAGCTAGGTGCTAGTAGGATTTTGCTAATAGATTGATTTTGAAGCTTATTTCTTTGTACATAGAAGAGTTTTCGTTTTAGCAAATGGCCAAGTCGTCAAGTCGAACAATATTTCGAGCCAAAATGTCTGACCTTTTTCACGAAATTGATTTTTGTGTTCGCATCAAAAGTCTTCCAAGAGTTTTTCATATAAATCTATGAAGAAAAATTCTTTTGTGTTGGCTTGATGGCACTGACGTTTGACAGTTACGAGGTTGCTTATTTTCCTTTGATAAAACAAGGTTCGCTGTTGCCAATGGCGCTCAATTTGTGTAGGTGCCGCAGTGGAGAATATAGAGTTTTGTATTGATTTTACTGACTAGCAAACGATCGCCGAATAGCTTTCATTCTGGGATTAACAAAAATCACTTAATCATTTAAATTAAATTCTTTGTTCAGAAGTTTCCCTTATGCGATCTTAAATGACCAACTAGTTGAGACCTTAAGCAGAGATGAATTCGGATTATTTTCCATAAACTCAAATACTGTTACAATATGACCTGGAATTAAACCAAACGAATTAAAGCCAAATCTGACATTATTTCGTTTTCAAAGCGAAATTGAACCAATTTTGTAATTTGGCTTTATTTGTCACCCTGTGGCAACACTGTATCCTGTCATCAAAGAGCGAAAATACCTTCTTAAGCTTCGTTAGCAAAAGCACGAATTTCTAAAGCATTAGCTACATTTAACATATAGGACAAAGCGATCTATGTTTTCGAACGGAAATACTGAACTCAGATTTGTGAAATTTAGAACCCTGCGCCTTTGCATGGGAAATAAAGGAACAAAGGTTCCACGAACCTGCTTTTGACTTTAGAAAGAAATTTGGAAATTATGAAAGAAGAAAGAAGAAAATCGCTGTTTTCTTTCGATCGCACCAATCACTTTCTTCTTTGGTAAAAAACACAGTCCAACCATAACTGAGCTTAAAATTTTGCAGTAAATTTTAATAATAATTTGTCAAATGAATATTGTTACCCCAGGAAGTAAGAAAAAACTTACTTCAGATACCCCTAAGTCCACATTTACCTATTGAAAGAGACTTCAAAATCTTATTGAACTGAATTTACGTTCGCCCATAACTCGTCTTAACTCAAATCTGTAGATCGCATTTATTAATATCATATGGTGAGTGTAAATCCGATTTAACCCAAAATCACTGAACATCTTCACAGCAGCCACATGAGCACATGACTTAAAGAAAAAAAAGTCCTCCAAACAGTAGGCATAGTCGCATAGACTTAGCTAAGTCTTATCACCGCGCACCTTTCCGCTAATCCGCCACACGCAAGCATACCTAGTAACGTACGAAAACACACAATTAAAGTATATACAGCTTCAATGCTGCCACTCTTTTCTTCCTCAATACGCGCGAGCCGATGATATTGAAAAAATACCACTACTGCACTGCATTCCTCAGAATGTTTTAATTTAATTTTTTTTTTTAAAATCTCTCTCTACTCAGCAAAATATCTTCAGCATTTGAAAAGCATCCGAAATAATTCCAGTGTATTTGATATAAGTTTTTTTCATGCGTATTTCATTTTCTAAATATTGCCTGATGAATTAATTGACTGCTCACATGTATTATATTTTATATTTTTTTATTTAAAGCCATTTTTTATGCTAGAAATGATTCTAAAATTTTTCTAAAATAAAAAACCAATATTACAATTCCAAGATAAAATCTAAAAAATAAAAATAACAAATTGTTGTATCTTAAATATAAAAATATTTCATTTCTAACAACTATATAATATGTGGGTTTAAAATAATCGAAATTTTGCATATTCTTTTGTTGATATAGCAACAGCAGCCTCCGGCGGCATCGACCGCACCATATTCACGTCGCAATGGCGGTGGTGGTATGAGCCTGGGCCAGCGCAGTCATTCGGCGGCACCAAGTGATAACTATCATAACAGCTATTATCGTAGCAGTAGTCCGCGTCGTGGGTCATTATCGCCGCCAGACGATCGGTATATAGATTATCCAGTTCTTCCAATTCATTCGTCATCGTACAATACTACGTCATCATCGTCGTCGCAACAACGTTTTCAATCGCGTTCAGCAACTGCCACACCAACAGGATCGCCCAAAAAGAGACAACTGCCACAGGTGAGTGTAAGTCCTCCGCAATCGTGGTTTTGGCGACATAATTCTCACATTTATACAAGTGTTTTAGATCACTGAGAAGAATTAAACTCCACTTTTATCCTGATGTATATCGGTTCCTTTATCTTCCTTGCGGAGGATCGCTAACATAAAAAAAAAAAAACAAATAGAAATGTGAAGGATACTACTTTATACTGATTTTGAAAAGGTTCCACTTTTTTTTGTCGTACTGATATTGGAGTCACTTCAAAGTCGAATTTTATGAAAAAGGGGCCAAATGAAAGATAGAGCTTCGCAGAAGCGAAGAATGTAGCTCTTTGCTTAAAAATGTTTTCGCAATTGAGAAAATTGATATAAAACTGAGTTAAAGTTAGCATACACAAACGAAGAGCCCGTTGAATATTTTGATGAAATCAAAACCAACCCCAACGGTCGGAATGTAGGTTCAGCTAAAGCTGAATGCATACGATCCTTGCCCTAACGAATTGTACATTTCAGCGAAGGATCTGACTAAGTAGCTGTTCCTTATACAGTCCTACATTTGTTTCCCGTAGATTGGGCTAAAATTTCAGTCGCTCGTTTTGCCACTAAAAATGAAAAGACAACAGGTCCATTTAGAGCAAAAAACCATGCGGCAAGGACTGCCCCCAAATTGCAGCCCAATTTCTGGTCCACCGCTTCAGCCACTTGAATGAATTTGAGTAAATCAAAAAAAACTCGCAGGATAGTTTCCACGTGGCCCCCAGTATGTCGAGCAGTTTCGGTTTTTATATTTCGCGGGAATTTGTACCACCCCAAATCAGTCTTCAGCCAGTCGTAGGTCGCCAACCAATCCACCATGCTAAAAAATATGGCCTTTCCGTTTACAGGTACCACAAACATCGCGCAACGCCATGCTGCGTGATCGCCTTGGCCAAGAGTTCGACGAGCGTCTGCCCGGTGGCCGTTTTGGTCGCCATCGATCACGCCAGCCGCACCATCAGGCGACATACCGTAGCACCGGTATGGGCGGTTGGGAGCGTCACTACACCGGCCTATCGGACAGTGATCTGCATTCGATGGAATCGAGAATACGTCCACGGCATTCACTGTCGCCTGATAAGGATTTCATGGGAG
This sequence comes from Cheilosia grossa, assembly GCA_963082955.1. Taxonomy (NCBI): domain Eukaryota; kingdom Metazoa; phylum Arthropoda; class Insecta; order Diptera; family Syrphidae; genus Cheilosia; species Cheilosia grossa. Next base: position 9,138,202 of record OY720144.1, on the reverse strand, counting down.
AATTTGGTGACTCCGATATGGAGTCTGTAGTTAGCGTAACCTCAAGTGCTTTCTCCACTCAATCGGAACGACCCAGAGGCTCGCGTGGATTGAGGTAAGTAGTCTGACAGGCGACTGAACGCAGCGTAAATATTTTTGATCTCAATTTTTTTTTTTTTTTTGTTTCCTAAAAATAAATAATTCGAACTATGTTACTGTTATAAATGGTACCCCTCTTATCCTTAAACGAAAACAAACCCACAAAACACAAATGAAAAATTGCATTCTGTTAAATGTCGAAGCAGAAGTCTACCGCGAAACTGGCGCTCGCCGCAGGGTAACTTTCAACACTTTCGTGCGCACACGATTGCAGTTGATGATTCTGAATTTCTGACACCAACTTCACCCCAACCATTTCAAGTACCACCACCACCAACACAGCAACAGCTACAACAACAGCAACCTCCTCCACCACCACTACAACACCAACAGTCGCTTGACACCACAGATGTGTCTGCTGTGCTAGCTCAAGCAACAAGTCTGCTACCGCCCGATACCATCAACACCAATCCGTCGAATGGAGCTCAGTTCAATATGAACGGTCTCGACGACGCTAGCGGCGACGGCGGCGCTCACATGTCATACCATCACATTCCCAACTATTTCCTTCAGATACCGCAGTGTTCAGTTCATTTGCCGGAATTCATTGCGAACACCGACTTTCGCCAGATACCGCAGCGGGTCTTTCGCAGTAGTAGTGCCTTAGGCTATCCTCAGATTCCGCCCATAACGTTCCCCTCATTTGAGAATTTCAAAAGATTTACCACGCCTGTGGTGAATTTTTTTCGCAATGCGAATCATCTGTCACCATCGGTGGCGTTTCTCCCATTCGCCACATACGCCAGCAGTTCGGATACCACCGCCAACAATGGCCTGATGCAATGCGGCCAGTGTCAGGCTATGGACGGTGGTCCACAGGCCATGTTCGATCCTCGCTGTGCGGTTGTAGCGTCGGCAAATGGTGGCGCCAGCCACGCTGGTGGTGGTATTGTCGACACCATGTATCTGCCATTTGCTGACGATCATTTGGGTGTTTCATACATGCATCATATGCGTCGTCCATCCTTGTCCATGTTCCATCCATCGTCAGAGCCATCACTGCCAACTTTGGATCCGGCCATGTGCGGCGAATGCGCTGATCAGCACCTCGGTGGTGGCCTTACGCAGCCAGCGACTTTCCACCACCACCAGCATCCCCCACTGAACGAAGTACATATTCCTAAGCAGTCGCTGATAAGTCTGCGACGTCAACTCAGCGACGAGGCCTTAGTGACCAGCGTGCCAGTGTCGGCGGCGAAAACACAACCCCCATCAATCCTCAAGAAACCTCGTCCACTAGATCGTCGAAAATGCTTTAGTGAGTCCCACTCCAGATCGCTGGACTATGACGATCTGCGCGCGAAGAACTGGTCGCGTCGCTATGTGCGCTACGAAGACGAGGTGTATCCGCCGCCGAGCCGTCCACTCAGGGAGCTGCCGCGAAAGTTCAACTCCGAGACGAACATCCGACAGTCGTACATGGGAGCATCGGTTGACGCTACCAATCCGCTGAGTCATTCGCACTTTCTCGTCACCGACGACAAGATCGTCACGATCGTATACGACTCGGATGTGGGGTGGACGCGGAAAGGTGTCGCTCCCTCGAACTACGTACGTAAGCGGGCGAATGACCGCAACAACCGCAATCACATGTCCCTCAATCTGACGCGCACCAGTCAGCAGAAGCTGGACGGACCAACACCGTCATACCTCAAGCGACGGCGTACACTGCCGGATCCTCCAAATGCGCCGAACGCGCATAACTTCTCGCCGGTGGAGTACGCCGAAGACGCCGAAATGAAAAACGCACAGGGCGATGCGGCGGACGGCGATCACCGAAGTGCAAAACCGCATTCGTCAGCGCCAATCACCGAAGCTGAGATCAGCGCGCAAGATGACGACGAGCAGAAACGATCTCGACCGGACGGTGGTATGTCGGAAGGACTACCTTCGTCGAGACCCTCCGATCGTGACTCGGAGTACCACCGATCATCGAGTAAAAGGCTCTCGGCTTCACGTAGCAGTAGTAGACCCGTCGCCTCCGATCCCCATCGTAACCGTAGCAGTCCGCCACCGCCGCAGATCGGCGGAAATAGTGATCGCAGTAATCTCGTCAGCATTAACGATCAGCCGGAGTACTTTGAGTACTACGACGACGAGGATTACTGCGATCGCAGCTATGCTCGTAGTGGTAGTGGTAGATACGACCGGGAGGGTAGTGGGAGTCCTATTAGTCGCCGCGGCGGTGGCGGCGCCATCGATCGTAGCTATAACAGTAGAAGTAGTTCTAGTTATAATCGTGATTCTTATTGTAGTGGTAGTAATGCTAACAATGCTTCTTCTTCCTCTTTTGCAACAACAAAAACCAACTCCTCCCATCATGGTGTTGCTCTGCTATCCACCTCACCTAAACGTGCCTCATTGAAACATACAAATCCACAAACGACCCGTTCACCAACCACAACTACACCACCACCACCACCACCCACCACGAATGGTCCATCGTCTGTGGATGGTGATCGTGCTGATCCATCTGCCGATGATGCCACCGCCAGTGAGTACGATGTGCGTGAACGAGATCGTATGGCCAAAGTTCCATCGAATGAAAGTGCTAATGGTCGAGGAGGAGGTAGTAGTGGCGGCGGCGGCAGCAGCAGGGGCGAAGGATCGCGCAGAGGCGGCCATTCCGACGGTGGTGGACCCGGCGAGAGTAGTAGTAGTAGTCGTAGTAAAGAGCGCCAACTGCAGGAGGATCGCATCGATCGCCTCGAATCGGGCAGTGATCGAGGTGACGACCTGAACAACTCCTTCAGCCGGAGCATGTCGAATGCGGACGGTACACCGGAGGACAAGATCGGTATGATCGTTGGTGGTAGCTCTCCGATCGACCACTACAAATGCAAATGTGTCTTCTCTTTCCAGATGGCAGTCTATCGGACACAGCTGTCGGCCTGCAGCAGACAGAATCGCAGCGACGCAAGGCTACCGCAGAGCAGCAACGATCGCCAAAAAGTGACGCTGGCGGCAGGAGTAGCGGTCGTGGCGAAGAGCGCTTCGGTTCCGGCATGGGCAAGAAGAGCAACTCGACGTCACAGCTCTCAGCGACGGGTGAGTTCAACTTGCGTTCCATTTGTGTTCCATTTTGTTGGCCAGTTTGACAGTTGTCGAAGTTTGACATTTCCATTATCATTTCAATTTAGTTCTTCATTCCGAAGGGCGGTTGTTTGGTTTTTGAAGCCCTCACTTACATTTTCTTTGATTTTCTTTTTTATTTCCCTTAATTTTGTGTGTGGATTTCATTGATTTAGTTACATGCATTTGTTTATTTTTTATTTATTTTTTAATTTAAAAGTAAATAACATTTCAATATAAAATAATAATGAATAAAATAAAACAAAGGTCGTAAAAGACGTATGGGCTTTGGAAAGAAGGGTAAGAACTCATTTACGGTGCACAGAAGTGAAGAGGTTCTGCCCGGTGAGATTCGGGGCCCACTGTCACGGGGTTCATCAGCATCCGATGATGGTGGCGAAGGATTCACTGAAGGGGACAGGTTCGCAATTTGTTTTATTTTTCCCTTTATCGTTTGTTATATTTTTTTTTGATATTTTCTCTTTTTTTTTTCAAAATGCTATTTTTATAAATAAATTTATTTGTTTTTGTTGGAGGGTGATAAACATTGTTGTTAAGCAATTTATAATTCTTAGCAGTAAAATTTTTGAAAGTACTAAACGATTTCTTGCAGAGAATATTTCTACATATACTCGTATATACTTTAATCTAGATTAAGTCGACTTAAGTCTTAAGGCTTGTAACGGTCTTGATGAACTTTGGACTCCCGTGTAGTTGAAAACCAAATTTGAGTTTGCTGAAGGCGATTCAGGTCCTTTTATGGTGTCAAAGAAAACAGAGGTATTTTGTGGGCTTAAGCCCACATTGCAATAAATGTCAAATGCAGACTTTACCTAACCTAGGGAGATTTAAGACAAGCACTTGAAATGAACTATGTCAAAAGAAAATTTCACTGTGGAACGGAACAAAATTGCAGGGAACATACTTCGGCTTAAGCTAGATTAATCTTACCTCTAGCTCTTCGCCCATGTTTGTGCGGTGCTACTAAATTGTCTGGAGGACGCAACCTGTCAAAATGACAGCATTTCATCTGACAAATTTACAGCCCGCTGTCCGCTGTAATATTTTCGCGGTTGTGGATTTCAATATCTCAAAGTTGGATGTTTTTATTTCTGCGCAACCCCTAGGAAGAGGAAATCCCAAGTAGATATTGGAACTGAAACCAACCCGAGTATCAGTAAAGTATCATAATGGGGCTCCACAAGCACTAAAGCTCTTACCTTATTTATTTTGTAGGTCACAATACATTGTTTCGAATAAAAATTCTGGCCATTGTGAGTTCTTAAAACCTAACCTGGATTATGGATATAATAATCAGTCATGCACAGTTTTTGTGTACCTTTTTTTACTACGGTCATAGCCCGTCTAACATATCAAGTTCAAAGCTTGAGTGTTGAAAGTGTATAACTTGAATCAATTAAATTTGAAACATGTCATCGTACGAAATTTTGTGTCTCATGAAATTTGGTATCGGTATAAACGTTTCTTTGGCGCTATTGATACCACTCTGAGAAGACCATCAGCGTTTATTGACAGGCTCTGTTCCACGGGTACCCCAGGTATTATCTTCTTTTAAAAGCTTGTGTCGGAAATTAATAGTATAGATGCTGGCTTTACTTCTCATAAATTCCACAAACAATGTTTTCCATCACTTGATTGGATCTATTGTTCAGGTGAAGCCTGAACACTTCGTTAGTATAAAATCGTTCTTTTCCTATTCTTATCCATGTTCTTACCGTTAACACACAATTTCAAGAGTTCTGATTAGCTGCGTATGTTGTCCAGAGTAACTTTCATATTACTGTTCGTAGGTACCAAGGCTCCTCAAATTTGCTGCTTTTCTATGAGAGTGATAGTATACTTATGTAGTGTCCAAGTAGCTCATATAAAAGATTCAACAGCTGATGAATGCAGTACTCATTTTGAACGCTACTACAAATATTCTTATCTGTTTACAACATGGTACAACATCTGCTTTTACCACTCTGTCCCTTTAGAGTAAGTTGGACGATTTTCAGAACAAGAGCAATGATTTTCATTCCTTCAAACAAACGGGACGTTGCGAGTTACAATACTATACTACAGATAGCTCTCCATCAGCAGTCGATTCAAAGAGACAAAGACTAGTCGGGCTAGTGCCGTGTTGTCAAAACGCTCAACTTGACCTATCTACCACAGTCGTTATAAGGCTTTTTATCCACGTCAACTTTGCTGCATATCGCCCGAAGGATCTTTATCCCAAAAGGTTGTCATTCGCTTTTGATAAGGTCCTACTTTTCGATATTATTTTCTACGAGTATGAGAATGTAGTTCTTAGAAGGCCTCGCAGGACTACCTTGAGTTTCATTCAGAACTCTGATTTTTATTTTCCCTAATCTTGCGCTACAAATATTATCTCTGCTACTAACTGCCATTCAGTAAGCTCACAAAACCACTGTACTCCCTGAAGATTGTCCAGATCAGGGTCCGAATCGCCACCTGAACAATCTGTATGATTTTACATAAGACGCAAAAAAACTATTCCGTCACGTATTTATCGTTCACGGAAGACGGTATTCGAAACCAATGTAGCGCGATATTCCGAAACGAAATACACGCATTCTCTGAGCCAATGAGCCAAAAACGGTTCACCCTTAAAACTGAATATTGGCGTGGAGAGCCGTGATTAAGAGTAGTCAACTTGTGACCATTTACTCTCGTTAGAATTGGATTGCAGCCTACAGATGTCACTTTTTAAAATGATTTCTGAAATCGACCTAAGAGCGTATTATTTGCTAGAAACCTGATTTGACAGAGCTCTTAGAGCTTCTCATCTCAAAAACGTTTGCCTGATCAATTTACACTTTCTGTATAAAATAGGAACTCACCTAAATTTCTTTGGACACTCCACAGAGAATGTAAAATGTTGTATGAAATTGTGCATGAAAAAGCTACTCATTACAAGACATTAAACGATAGAACTTAAAAAGTTTGGGCATGAATAAGGCATCTGGTAAAAATTCCAAAACTAGTAAAAACACTCGCTTATGCCACCTAAGCTTGCAGCCAAAAATTGGAAAAACCTACCTACCTACCACAATTTGAATTCCAACCCTAAATTCAAGCTACTCACTATAATTTTTTTTTAAACAATACCTAAACCAATAAAGAATGAAATTAAAAAAAAATATTTTGCAACCTCAATGATGTACAATATTTCAAAATCAATCCAAAGTCGATACGTAGTTTTAGGCTCATTTGGAAGAAAAATGGCAATTTATATCGCCGGGGTTCATTAGAAGCTTTGAGTTGTACATTTCTATGCTGGTCATGTTGGGGAGCCTTAAATCGATCGCATAAAAATGAAATTTCTAAAGCTTTTCACTGAGCTTCGGCCGCAAGAACTGGAAAACACAACTGTAATAAATCGAATATTTTTCATGCATTATTGAAAGTTTTTGGCGCATTTTTCGTAGTTGATCGCAAATCAAAGTTTACTGATACACATAATGTTTTGTTTTTGTACTCAGAAAGCTTAAAAGCTATTTCTAACGAAAGCTTATATCTACCATAACCTAGCTTAGTGAAGTAAGAATTTTGACTTTTGGCATAAACCTATCTTACATCATCATACGTTTGTTATTGTTTTGTTTCGGCTTGTTTTTGAAAACGTTGTTTGTAAAATATTTTATTATTTTTATATTGTTTTTAATTTTAAATAAATCTCAACTAATTAGCATGATTTTTGAGCATTTTATTTATTTATACAGAAAATCAAAACAAAATATCGTTTATATATTTTTTTTTTAACTATAGGTACACGAAATGCAGGTAGGAAGCGTGATGATTTGTTTTAAATAAAATAATTAATTGTGAATTTGAAATTTCTTTGGGAAATATACACAAGCAAGGTTATAAATTTTCCTTTGCTATTTAATTTAATTAATCTCGCGAATGTCTGATAAACGTCCGAGAGTATAACTGTCTTTAGAGCTTCTCAAATAGCCGTTTGGAATCGGCATAAAATTGTAGATCCCTTCCATTCGTTGCAAAAATGAAACTCACACAAAGCGAATGGCTGTGAGAAGCTAGGCCTTGGGTCCCTACGGTCCTGTTGCGCCAACTATTATTATTTACAATTTAATTTAAAAAATTAAGGGGATTTTGGAGTTAATTTATTCTGATCGGCGAATTAAAGTATTTTTAAGTGAGAGCATGAAAGTACTAGAAGACTTTCTAGTTTCCATTCGACATGTGTTCCGCAACTATAATTGTGTACAAAAACGAAGAGTAACTTCATTGAAATTGACTTTTTTAACCAAAAATGTGTTCCAAACCTGTTTTGAGCAACAAAGCAAAAGACATCGCTCCATGCCAATAAACATTTCTCTAAATTTTAGTAATTTACAGTAGAGACATTTATATTGCTGTCCAAACAGAGACTTACTTACGCATATCCCGCCTAAGCCATGACCTACGTACAATTGTGAATATCACTTGAGCAGAGATCTAATCAAAACCAAAAATCAAAACCTGCTTTCCGCTTAAGCTGGGACTTTCTATTTCCTGTAGGCCATCTGCAGTCCGAATAAGTCCAAGAGTTTGTAAGCTAGAGTGTACAGTAAGTTTGTAAGAACCGCCCTCATACGATGAGATTAAGTTGAGCAACCGCAAGCGTGCCGCTTTCCTCTCAAATCCATTAAAATAGCCCTGTGGCTCATTTACACTCACAACTAGATGGCACCCACATGATCAGAGGCTTTTATATATGCACGGCTTTGGCGTAAAAAGTAGTAGAGCCTATTACATAGTGCGCCTCTTATAAGCAAAGTGCTCACTACTACTTCTGACAGGAGTTCGCTCACGAAACTTAAAAGCTTAGAGCTTATACATCCGTATCCAGTAGTTGTATTTGTACTGGTTGTCACGATTTCCTTTTACATTGGTACACGAAATCCCACTTACTGACGGGTGTAAAGCCTTTTCTGTTCTGTTCTGATAAGTTGGGGAAATACTTTCTTGTTTTTCTTTCTATACGATGTATTGACAGTTTCCTGCAAGAAGCAGCTCAGTGGCTAGTTGAGTCGCTCTCAAAAATAATCGACATAAAATCTCAAGCTTTCACAAAATTTACACTTGTTCTTCGTTTGGTTTTTATACAGGCTACAGTTCTCACTTTCTTTGTGCCTAAGCCGAAGGTAGTCACTGTCCTATTAGACCAAAATTTGGGTCTCTTGAGCAGCTTTTTGATACATACGACTTCGTTGTCTAGATCTTCTTGTTCAATTAAGACGCAGCTACCAATGCCCTGTTTTGGAAGGCTCAGCATTCACATAGGCGAACTTGATTGTGCATCTATGGAGGCAGGTCTACAGAATTTGACGATGGACGCCTTTCAATTCTAAGTATATACCTTACCTCTTTTAAAGGCTTGCTTGAGGAGTTTTCCTTTCGCCTCTAATAGCATTAAAAAATTGTGAATTTGAGATTTTACCCTTGTTCTTCAAATCGAAATGGCTATACTCTGAATGAATGGAAATTCCAATATACGTTTTAATTATTTATTTAGTAATAATAATAAATCTCAGTGCAAATTGCAAATTGCGCAAAAATTGTTTTAAACAATAAAACGAAGGATGGCTTTAGAAAATCACAGATGAATGTAAATTTTTTTCTCCGACTCACACAATCCACCAGACGCACTGCAATTCGCTTTAAAAATGGCTTACATGAAAAAATCCTTGCAGAATCATATTTTGTCTGTCAGAATCTCTCGCATGCATGTGTTGAACAAAATAAAAAAAAATATATATGATAAACTTTGTCACTAAAAAAAATTCACCTCATAAAATACGCAATGTTTATCACTCTCTTAATTTAAATAAAAGTTTCTTCTATTTTTTATCTAAACCCATTTGCAATTGATTCGTCAGAATATTAACAATCTACGTCAGGGAGACATAGACATAACCAAAAACTCAGCAAAATAAACACGACCACATCATCAAACATGTTTCAATATTCATCTACGATCCATACAACACAAATTGTTTAACACCAACCACACCAACACATCATTTCAAATTTAAAAATAAAATAAAAATACAAATTTTGTGATTTAATAACTTATAGCTTCGATTTATTACAATAATTATTTTGGAATTATAGTTGCTTCTTTGAAAATATCAATCGACATTATTTTCTAATGGAATATTCCGTAGCAGAGTGAGTTCTAATTTGTTGACCAAAAAAAAAAAAGCAAAGCAATTTATTTTTCTTTCTCAAGAAATAATAATAATTTATTATATTTTTGTTTGTTTACGTAAATTATGATCCCTAATTTCGTTGTGAAAATTTTATTGCTTTTTTATATGTAGTCAAACGTTTTTCTGTTGGATATATATTTTGTTTGTATATTTTACTTTGTCTTCCGTTGGTTGTAAATGCTAAAAATAAAAATATTGAAAGGAAGAGGAGGCATAAATATCAGTGTAGCCCGACGATCGGTCCTTATAAACAAAATCAACAAAAATAATTTCTAACTAAAAAAAAAAAAACAACAAAAAATACTGTAAATCTCTGTCGATGAATACTCCATCTATATGAGTACCTATCCCTATTAATTTTCAACAGACTTGGGTATTCCCACCCAGTATCAGCGGACTAGTCGCGGTTCCTCTGGCAGCATACAGCGGTCAGTCGAAGTGACCCCATCATCGTCGTCCTATCGAGCTGGAAGCGTACACTCGATATCAAGTTCAGAGGGTTCATCGTAAGTCGTTAACAAAAAAAAAAAAACAAAAAACAATGTCTCTCTCTTTCTCACACTCTGTCTCTGTTTCTTTCTCTGACTGTATGTTTCTTAAATATAAATAAATATATTTGCATACTACACTGTTCTCTTTGTCTACTATCTTTTTGTGTGTGGTTTCGAAAAAGAAAAAATAAATTGTTGTATCCATTGTCAAGAATACAACTTGACGGCTTTCTTTTTAGTTATATTTATTTTTTTAACTGTAAATATATATTAAGAGATTTTATTTTTTTATTGAATTCTGAGTGTCTTAACTGTGAGTGGGTTAATGCTGCTGTTTTTATTTTTTTGTTTTAGTTCTTACTATCCATGTGGTTTATTCGAGTTATTTTTTATAAATAAAAAAATAATTAGAAGGTCTTCTTTATAATAATAGGCTGCCATTGTAAAAAGAGAAGGACATAGGTGTCAGTTGTAGTTGAATCGCCTCTTTCCTCTGAACCGAGTGTACAGATTACTGATGTTGTATAGATTTATTTTTATTTTTTGTGTTTTATTTGAATTTACACAAGAAGTGTGAATATTTGTTTATTTTGCAAATAAATTGGCTGCCATATTTACTTGACATATTATTGATTTTGAAATATTCGAGATATTTACAAGATATAATTTTATTTTGCTCGTTGTTTTGAATGGGTGCATGTTTTGTTATTTTCTCAAAGTTTTTATATTATTTTATTTTATTTTGTTGTTATAACTTCAATTTTTGACTAAGGTTAATTTGGCTACGGGAAAACACGTTTGGTTTTATTGGAAAATTTAAAGTATCACAAGACATTTTCTCAAAAATCAATTGGAATATTTTTCCGGGTATATCCAATAAAATATTCGAGGGAAATGTTGGACCACATTTCTTGCGTGGCATTTTGTTGGTCCATTTTTACGAAGCAATTTCATTTGGTTGGTTTTCTTAGAGTAAGAAATATTCACAAATACAAATCAAGAATTGATTTAAATTCAATTACTACTGTGGAAAACACGATATAAGCAGAGTTTAGTATGAAAACTAGTCCAAATTGTGTAACATCCTTGAAATCAATATTTGATCATGTCCTCATTTACTTCAAGACTGACCAATATCGTCTTTTCCTTACCCTGAAAGCCAGTAGTACACCTTGGAGCGACCGATGATATCGTTAAAGTCCGCATGCCTCCAGTGAGAGCCTTAACTGATCTTTGTACGATAATGACTTTCATATTGGCAACTGATGCCCACCGCACTCTCTGCTCTCGAACGGTATTAAAGGAGTCACATGAGAGCACATCTCCTTGTCGAAGTTTTGTGAATTTATGAACCAGTTCGAAGGAATATTATTCTTCAAATGCGTGTTTTCTAGCGCCTTGATCCCGAATTCAGCCATATATATCGAGAGGTTTTTTCCATGGTTTTCAGTTCATTACAAAGGTTGTGAGTTTTTACCTAAAATACCTCGGCCGCTTTAACGAGATAACTCATTGTAAAAATGTTGTCTATGGTCGATCAGGCTGGCAGACACACACATATCCTTTGCACTTTATGCTGAAAATAAGTTTATTTGCTACATTATGCAGAAGTCAATTTCCGTAGATCTTGAAGGACTAGTACTAGGACAAGGTTTCCCTTTTTGTAGACGGGACATACGGAGCTGATCATCAGGTATGTTTTCCTCCGCTCGTATTTGGTTATTGATTTTGTGGATTCTTCTTACAACGTCATATACTTTTTTGAGAATCAAATCTTGCGGCCTTCTTATTCGCAAGCTTCTTAAGCTTAGCCGACATCTTCCATACTCGGCTGTGGAACTGATTCTTTGATGACTGGGTTTTTCTGTTTCCTCCACCGAGGTTGCAGGTTTCTAGACTAAATTGTCTTTGCTATTTTTAAAAGCTTGCATTTTGGTCTTAAAGCCAGTGGCTTTCTTGTTATTAAAATTCATTTTTTGAAATCAAGATCTATTAAAAAAATACATAAACCTCGAAGCTTGTGATACTTTTGTCCTAACTGTGTACATAAGAAGGTGCCGAATTTCGACAACAAACGATACTAATATACTTTTAAGCTGCATATACTTGAGAACATAAAATCATAACTGACTATTTAAAATAGAAAGTGTTTTTAAAATTACTAGGCTTAGTTAAACAATTAATTTATATTTGCATGAGAGATTTCTTAATATTTCATTAAAATCAAATTTAAACCAAACTCTGTGTAGACCGACTCTTCTTTATAAAAAAAACCAAAGATAGACTACAATATTAGACGACATATTCCCAAAATAAAAATCAAACCCTTTCCTAATAATTTAGGTATTTGAATATTTTTTTAGCATGTTCAAAATAAAGAAGCAATTTTTTTCCTAGACTTTTCTGCATGAGTTTCAACAAAATTCATAATTTTACATAAAAAAAAGATGTACCACAAAACACTTAACACACCTTCACTCTAATAACTCCTGCAACACTATTCTAAACCTACACTTGATAAAATTTCGAAAATTGCACACTTTTTTCACAACTTTTTGAAAGACTTTTTTCATGCATGAGTATTTGAATTTCGACTTTCAAATAAAAAAAACATAAAGAATATGCAACATATATACATAATGTCTATCTCTATATCTCCCTGTGTAACGAAAAGCAAATATTAAATTTTGAATCAAAATTGATTTGTTTTTAATTTGGTTTACTTAAAAAAAAAAAATAGAAAATCACATTAAATTTCTTCCAAAACTAATATCGAATTCTTTTCTTACTTTCCCCACACTTATCCCATATGAATTTTTGAAACTATCCCTCCCCGAACGCTCCTAGCAGATGGTCACCCTCGTTGCGAATGAACGATGGTCAGCTGTCTGATTTTATTGATGGACTTGGACCCGGCCAGTTGGTCGGTCGACAAGTTCTTGGCGCACCTTCGCTGGGTGATATTCAACTATCGATGTGCCATCAAAAGGGATTCCTCGAAGTGGAGGTTATACGAGCGAGAGGCTTGCAAGTAAGTTGAAACCTATATGGAACTTTATTTTAAATATTGTGGTACATAGTTGGTAAGTTATACACTCTACCAATTTTGGAGCAGTCTTCTGAATTACCAAGTCGTTGGACAATATGTCAAAAACGTAGGTATTTGAAGAAGCATTCTGATTTTGTTCTGTCAGCGTCCTGGCTTAAAAGGATTTAAAACGTCAGACGAATTTCTATTCGAACAAACTGTCAGGAGAAGTTTCTCACTTCAACCGTGACCATTAAGGAAAATATTGCTGAATGCTATACAGCTGGACCCTAGTTTTTCGTTAAAGTCCTCCGTCAAAGTTGTGTTTTTGGCACAAATAGAAACACGAAAGATCACCTGAATACCGTCTTCTTACATCTATTTGTGCCTCTTATCATCCCTATCCTTTAGATTGAAATCGACCCCCAATTCGCGGTAAGAACTTCGGCCACAGAAACTTTGATCGATCTTGCTTGTTACCAATACTTGTAGTAACCGACTAAAAAACTACTCTTCAGGTACACTTTTAAATGACAATTTTTACCTGTCGACTTGTATGGTCGAATTAAAACTGTCCAACCTACAGATTTACTCTTCTTGTGGACTTGCGGTAGACAACAAGAAAAACAGTTACAACCGCTGGGGTATTTTGTGACGTGAACACAGCAGAGTGGCGTGTTAGTGAATATTGGGCTATGACACTAAGGCAAAAGGCCACGCTGCTAGTTGGCGACGCGGGGACCGACCCCCAAAATTAAACTGTGGATTTACACGGCTGCAGTCAGACCTATACTGTCCTATGGCAGCCTCGTATCGTGCTCGGCAACCACCAAAGCCACCTACCTAAATGCTAGTATGAAAGTACAAAGAGTAGCCTGCTTCGGTACCACCAGTGCGATGAGGACAACTCCAACCGCAGGTCTTGAGGCTATCCTCAATCTGTTGCCGCTAGGCATTTTGTACAAATCTTCAGCTGCCATAAGTGCCATGAGAATAAGCCAATCATTAAACTGGAAATTGAATGAAACGGGTTATTCATCGATTCACAGAAATATTTTGGCTAAGTACCAAACACGGACTACGTTACGCCATATATTCCGTTTATACGGAAGGATCTAAAATGTAAACCAGGGTGGGGTTAGGCGTCTTCTCCGAGTCGCTGGGTATATCAAAATCGGTTCGCCTTCCCGACCACAGCAGTGTTTTCCAAGCAGAGGTCTTGGCAGTGACAACAGCAGCCCGTGAGTCTGCGGTAAAGCCAATGCCACTTGAAGGCATTACCTTCTTTATCGACAGCCACGAAGCTATTAAAGCCTCAACTGCAATAGAAATAAAATCAAAGCTGGTGAAATGCTGTCGCGAATAGCTCAGGGTTCTAGGCACTCAGCATAAGGTATTAGTCTGCTGGGTTCCGGGACATGAAGGCATTCCTAGAAATGAGAAAGAGAACGAATTAGCTAGAATAGGTTCGGCAGCTATATCACAACAAGCTGGTCCCTCTGTGAACATCCCGCTTTGCTCACTCAAGCTTGAAGCAGGAAAAAGGGCCACTAGAGAGGCGAACACAAGAATGCTTTGGCCAATCTTCAATGAAGCCAGAACCGAGAGTCTCATACGAAAGGATAGAAAATCTCTTTCCACCCTCGTAGGAATAATAACGGGGCACTACACTCTGCGGTATCAAATGAAAAAATTACGCTTGACGGAAGAAGAACTTTGTGGAGGCTGAGGTGATGAGGAAGCTCTTGAGGACACAACCCACTTCCTATGTCATTTCCCAGGTCTCCAACACAATAGGTACAGATTCTAAGGGATACACTTCTTCCACGACCTAAACGAGCTTTCCAGCACACCTATGGACGAGATAATGAGCTTTATCAAATCCACAGGATGGTTTGCATGCAATAGTGAGTACTTAAACCCAGGTATTTATAGACATTGTTATTATGAGTAAGGACAAGCTTTTACCCCAATGGGCATCACAATGGGTCAATATTGACCTGAGTGTGGCACGGAGAACTCCACGCCAAACCGCTTACCCAACCTATAGCTGAATCCGAAAATGAATCATAGTCGGGAATTATATTCCGGTTCAAAATTTGTCCATCAGTGAAAGTACCAAAGCTCAAGAAACCGATCCAACGATTCATTGACAAAACAAATTTAAAAATTGACACGCTCCAGAACAAAATAGGAACGCTACTTAAAAATCATTCTGCAGCAACAATTTTAAAAACCAAGTTTTCTAAGAGCATCGATTTATGTTAATACTGTTAAAAAAACGCCAAAAACGTATTTCTATGTTAATTATCCCCATAAGACTACAGTGAACGCTCGATATGATGAACATCGGTACAGGCAACATACAGTAATGTACACATGCATTTTCTCTTAACAGGAACGGCTGTTATTATCCTGTTTCCCATTTATGGAGTATGTGAATATTCACCTTTCAATTAACACGCTCAGTCAGCATTGTCTCACTATATCGAGCGTCTACTGTATATTCTTCCCCCGTCAGTATAGAATAGAAAATGAAACAAATTTACTTTCTGATTTTCAGCAAAAACCTGGTTCGAAAATGCTTCCTGCGCCATACGTCAAAGTCTACTTGGTTTCGGGTAAAAAATGTATAGACAAATCGAAAACATCGACAGCCAGGCGTACCTTGGATCCGCTATATCAACAGCAGCTTGTATTTAAGGAGCCATTCAGTGGATGTATACTACAGGTGAGTTAAATTTGACTTTATCCTTATCCCTAATGTAATCTTTCTCCCCATCTAGGTGACCGTTTGGGGTGATTATGGTCGCATTGAGAAAAAGGTTTTCATGGGTGTGGCCCAGATCATGCTCGACGACTTGAATTTATCAAACATCGTCATCGGCTGGTACAAACTCTTCGGAACAACATCACTGGTCAGTTGTCCTACAAATTTAAATCTATCTAGGCGCTCATCACTAGCATCACTCGACTCACTTAAATTATAAAATCTCTACCTATAGTTGACATAAGACACACACAAAATAGATCGCGCCTCTCCCGGAGACAAAATCAATATTCATTTCTCTGTAGAACATTATAATGAGCAGATTTATATGTTATTTTTATTTCGT
Source organism: Cheilosia grossa (assembly GCA_963082955.1). NCBI lineage: Eukaryota > Metazoa > Arthropoda > Insecta > Diptera > Syrphidae > Cheilosia > Cheilosia grossa. The sequence continues at coordinate 9,122,112 of OY720144.1, read as the reverse complement.
TTGTTTTTCTCTTCGAAATGTCGTCTGTTCTTCTTTATTTTCATCTATGTAGCCTTTTTAATAGAACATAGTATATGCACTTCATGAACCTAGAAAAGAAAAAATATTTGTGTGATCTTGCTTCCGTTCGCTATAGCAATACTGTAATTCTAAACAAAAACAAAAACAAACAAAAAACCGTGATCCTATCAAAACAGAAAACAAAAATATTCTCATAAAACATAAATATATTTACAACTAAAGCTATATCAAAAAAAAGAAACAAATACAAAACTCTTTCTAAGTCTTACGCTTACTTTCTGCAATTCGAGAAGAAAAAATAAAAATATATATTTCAACTAAAACTAAGGACAAACAGAAAACTTTACAACCATAACTCGAACTAAACTCTCTTTCGATAAACTATCATTTTACTCATCGACCGGCTTTACACACTCTCAGCGTAGTTTATGGGTATGTCCTGGTCACATTAATGCATGCCTTCTAAAAATATGAAGTACTTGCTGTCATGCCCTGTGATGTGATTATCCTTCATACTTTGCCTTGCATTTACACTGTTTGTGTTTGTCATAATTTTTACTCAATTATTTTTCATTCATTTTGTATACACATTTCTGTATGTAAATAGGACATTTTCCTTCTTGTACCTATGTATAGTTTTTAAATTTAAATCCACAATATAAAAAACCATTGCAAAGTGACGACTTGTTAAGACTTTTGTGGCCCGAGTTGTAACGCCGGATTTTGTATTTTTAGGGAATTTCCAAGGCCAGTGTAGAATTGAATGATGACTACATCTTCGATGTAGAACAGTCCCTTCCGGAATGAAACTCTAAGTATAGTGTGTTCTAGCGCATAATTTGGATAAGGCTACACTAAACTTTTTCACCTTTTTCGGAATATCTCTTGGCTTTTGTTTTCTTTGCTTATTCTATTGCAGCTGCCTAGCTAGCTTTTAAATTGTTTTCCCCTATTGTTACTTATTCGCTCAGGCAGTAATCGTAGTTTCCATTTGCCTCCTTTTTGTAAACGAGTATAAGTAATGTATTTACAATCTATTGCTTTACTTTTACTAATGATTCCTTGAACCTCCTCTTTCTATGTTGCTTAATGCTTCGCGTAGACTAGTTCTCTGATGCTGGAAAAAGTATAGTAAATTGGTTTTAGTCTTTAGCTCGACTTTGGTCAGCTTCGACAAATAGGGATATACTTACCTCTGAATAGATTACTGGTGTGAAAAGCGTATCCACTAAAAAACGGGCTTGCAAATGCTAAAAGAAACACCGAATGTAAGTATGACTAGAGCATAACCGCTGCTACTTCACTCATCACTGTCATCATTGTCAAGACAGAACGTCTGAATGCAATTCACGTTACTAAAATTGGAGGTCACTTCATAGGTGTCATTTACCGGAATTTTGATTTCATTGGAGACGTTCAGGTATCTAGTCTATGGTTAGTCTGACAGCTGCCTGACTTGATGTATCTAGTTTTGATTGGCGGTCATGTTAACAGCTGTTTTAGCTGACGTTTATGGACGGGTAGCCGACGAATCTAGTTTAGAAATTCGTGACTGAGTACTAAGTTGACAGTTCGTGTGTTGCTGACGTAGGAAAAGTGACGTTCCCGACCAATCTAGTTTTTGGGTTCAGGTTACATCTAGTCCAGACCAATCTAGTCGTCTTAAGATTACTAGATATTCGAATGTGCCCATTTAAAGGCAAATGACTCACTCATAAGAAAAGAAGGCAAACTCTTTTGGTTTCGTGACACGTTTAATTTAATATAGTGTTTTAAGAAATAAATTGAACCTTTATTTGACACGATTAGGTCCGAAAAAAGAATACTGTAGTTGAATGCTTTTTGCGAGCGAAGACTCCTTTCTGACACGGTTTAACTTTGACATTTTGTTACGTAGCCGTGTCCCAAACGACGGGCGAATGGTGAAAGTCGGAAATGATTGCATTCCTATAATTTTGATTGGGGGAAATGATGCCTGGTCTCACTTGTATTAAAATTATTGGTGAGTACAATCTTTCAAAAATCACTTAATTTTATGTGAAAAAGATGCGTGTCAAAGTGATTGCATTTAAATTAAGACACCCTGGAGAACGAACAATGTGGTAAACAAAGTAAAAGGAGTCAAAGGGCACTTGGAAATCATTTTTTCCCTTTCACAGAACTTCCAGCTCGAACGATAGCCTCCTATTTTATAAGTGTCGATTGAACTGTGGTTTTTTTAACTGTGTTCTAAAGATTCTACTTTACTTTAATTTGTTTGACTTTCTCTAAGTTAATTGAAACAGGTTTTTGTAGCTATTTAACCCAATAAGTAGAGGCGGCTTGACAACAGTAAGTCCTTTTGAACACATTTGTCGTTATATATGTTATATGTTCAAAGTGTTATCAGCACTTTTCACATCCAGGAACGAAGAGAATGCTGAATCGAACAAAAAGTCGAGACACACAACAACATAAATATATACCAGTTTATCAAAAGTATCACTGTGGACTCTTTTATTGACCATCTGTCTTTTAAACTATTCTTTGCGTTCAATTAAGCAGGCTTTGTAAAAAGAGTTTGTCGACACCAAAACTAGTCGAAGAGTTATGAAGGTAAGGGGGTGTATACTAATAGCTTTACAGACCGAGCTGACAATTACTTTTGGGTTCGATCTCTTAAACGATTACTCACGAAGACTTCTTGGTCCCTCCGTCCCAAAAATAGAAGAAATACTCATTAAAAGCAATGCTTGGGCGTAGGGTCATATACTAACCTGTTGCGCTAGCTATTAAATTTGATCGTGTTTAAATTGAGGAAATAGGTGAACTTGTGGATAACGCAAAAAGCTGTTTGATAGCTTAAAATATTTGTGAAAGTGTTAGCTTCCTAAAGTATTATAAATAAAAATAATAAAATAATTTGTTCGTACAGATTAAGAACTGTCTGCGTAAACGGCAAGTTAAGGGCAGTAAAGTCAGAAAAAAAAAGAAAACTGCCTGTTTGGTCTTCTTTCTGCTTTGGTACTAAGGCCTCACATCTTTAATTTGAAGCGCAGTTGTAGGTGTTGCCCATTTGCTTGCAAAAGTAGGATTTAAATTCTTAATCTCTGCCTTAAAAGTTTAGTATCTATTAAAGAACTGGTTCTTTCCATAATCTGGGCTTGAAACTGCATTCAAAATCAGCTTGTTAAGCCAAGCGTATTGAAAGTATTTTCGCGTAAAGTGATTCGCAACGGTAGGTTACTCAAAATTAATAATTGTATGATATAACCTTCTATAAGACCATGCATAGCTTGAAGCTTATGAACTCACATACTTTGAAGATGCAAAATTGTAGCATGCATAAGGGAAGGGATCCACAATTTCGAAAACGATTATTGATGTTCGTCCTTAAATAACAAAAAAAAAATCACACAAAACGAATGGTTATGAGAAACTAGGGCTATAGAGTACACCAACATGTGTGACGATGACTCGCTATATAGGCTCACAAAGGTTCTGCCTCATTAGACTGCAATTTTGAAAATTGACTTCCAAAAGGGTTGTAGTATAGCTTATGCTAGTTGATAAGCGCCCACTGCCTATTTTCGCTTCAGGATGTTAAAATCAATTCTTCATAAGCTTGATTCTCCAAAATAAATGTCCTCCACTAAAGGTTATTTTATTATATTTCTTTTAAACAATTCGCATTTAAAAGCCTTAAAAAATAACCAAGCTTTTGCAAAAACAAGTTAAGAAAAAATAATTTCCAAAGTCGTCATTTTGCATAAATTTAATTAAATTTAAATAAAGCCTCTAAGCAAACAACAAATTTATATATAACCATCCCTATTGCCAACCAAATATCCTAACAAATTTTCATCTTTCCAGTAATCCAAAGAGAAAAAGTAGGCATGGATAAATCAAACAGGATAACAATTGCAAATGTGAATCCTTCAGAGACTGCATTAACAATTCACGTGCTCTACCGAAACGTCAAACTCCAACCAAGAGATGAATACAAATTTATTTCATTTTTCTTTGTCCACACAAAAGAAGTAAAGCAGCATTTAATATCAAAACTTTGTGTAAATACGAAATAAAAATGAAATGCATTTACTCAAATGGAAGTTTCCAATCCAGGAGTCAACACAGTGCAGCCACACATTTTGTTATCCAAAACAAAAAAAAAAACAAAAATACAGAAATTCTACTTCTAGTTAAGTAAAAAAAATAACAGTTCTCAACAAAGCTCTACAGCAACCAAAAATAAATTGAAATGGAAAGACCACGCATCCTACTTGTAATTTATTTTACTGTTCTTTTCTATTTCACTAAATCAGAAAATTGTACATAAAATTAAAAAAAAAAAAATTACTTACCAAAAATAATGCAGAAAAATGTTATTTAAAAAAAAAATCACACACCCAAAAATCATAATCCGCCTAGAATAAGTAGACAACTACTATTAAAAATATTTAAAACAAAAATCAGCAGACAACCCATCAAAATCCCAAGTAGGTAACATAAACTTTAATTAAAATAAAATAAAATTTCAAAAGCAAACAAACAAACAACAAATTTAAAAACAACTATTGTTATTATTACAATTACAAACCGAGATAAAAGGAAAAAAACAAAACATCGAGCCTTCCGACAAAAGTAAAATTTATTTCTAACTAAATAAAATTTTTTTAAATACAAAAAAAAATATATGAAAAATGAATTAAATGCGACTGCCAGTCTGCAAGATCAGTTTTTACACAAATAACAAATATATTAGTCATCTTCGTTTATTATGTAAGGCAATTCTTTTAGAATTTCGTTTTATTAAGAAGTTTTCAAAGACGAGTTTGTGATTCAAAAACCTAGAACAATGCTGCTTTTTTTAAATGAAAAAAAAAAAAAAAAAAACCTTAGCAATGTAAATATGAATATTATGTTATGGTATCCTTTGTTGCGCTAATATGCTTATAATATACATATGTACGTGCCAGCCACAATTTCGGAGAGATGTATTTTTTTTTCGCCGACACGTACAATTCTGCCTCAAAATGCGAAATAACAAAAATTTAAACTAACATAATTGAAACATATATAATTTTTTTACATTTATATTTAAGACGAAACAAAAACCAAAGAAATGATGACGAAAAAACTAAAGTAAAACAGAAAAAAAAAATTAAGTACCTAATATAGAATGAGCTGTAAAAATGATACCTGCTTGAGAACACAAAAATAAAAAAACAAAAGTATATATACATGAAAGAAAAAAGTTAATTTTGCTTAAAATAAATTTTTTACATACATAATGAAAATTTATTTAGATAGCATTTTTGCATTCAATTCATTTTTATAAACAAGGGAAGGAAAATTGTTTTGCAAAATATTTCGAACGCTGTACATTTTTTTAATTTTATTAAAGAAATATTTTTCGTCCAGCAAATATGATTTATAGTTCATAGTACATAAAATTTAAGTTTAAGTCAAACGAGCGCTTCTTTTTTGGCGGTGCCATTTTATCGTTCGCCCCGATTATACCATTAAACGCAAAGAGCTTACCACACCGACGACTTGTTGTTTTGAGCGCTGTTCGATTGGTTGTCTGTTAACTCGTGGCGCAGTACCTAATGGAAGAGCGGATAAGGCAGATCATTTGACGATGGCCTTAAAGCTAAGAAACATTTTTCTTTAAAGGAGTAGAAACCTTTTTTTCAACCATCAGGGCATTCAATCAAATCTTAACTGAAAAATTATTATCGTAAGTAATCCCTTACAATTGGTATGTTTTATTGAGCATCTATCTCAGCAAAACGAAGATTTTCAAAAATAGTCCACTTACGAGATTCACACTAACCGCCGTATTAATAAAAGCTTAGTTAAAGTATGAATTGGTTGCACATCAGTGACGTCTATTTTTTGTGTGTTAACTGACGCCTTCTATCTAAGTTACTTGACAGCAACAATAGGTTTGTTTGACGTGGGCCCTAGTGCGCACTAGTGATCACTGGTTTAACCCTAACGTGTTCGATATAGCACTGAACTGGTATTGAAAACCTGTGTTTGACATGACTTCTAGGGCGCCCTTGTTGTGCCCTGAACTGACCCCAGTTAATTTGTCGGGGCAAGAACTCAGTGCTGAGTTGCGCTGTCATTTCGCTTGCTGTCATTCACTTGTTAATCGTGATAAAGGTAAATACAAATAAATTTGGTATTCAAACGAATTGAGTTCATTCATTTTAAAACAATAAACAAAAAATAGAGTGAAGATAACACTTCGTTCACCAAAAGATAAATATTTTTCAATTTCAAAAACTGGCAGACTTCATGCCAACATATTTTGCGTTCGATATAGTATCCGAGTTTTCAGGGTTTTGCAGTGTTTTTAACAGGTGTGAAGGTCATCTGACGTTTCTCAGTGCGCACTAGTGCTAGGCACGTCAAACAAACCGAATATTTCTTGATACTGCTGACATTAAACTGCTGTCATTTACTTAGTGCGAGCGGGGCTTGACAGATCGATGAATCAAACTAAAAGTCGAGTCACACAATAAAATAAACCAGTTTATGACACTTTTTAATAAATTTGACTTATTGCTCATTCGTCTATTTTGCTTAACTTTGCTAAAATTGATGTTCAGAAACAAAATGTCACATCACTGTCACAAGTAACATGCATTCCTCGTAGCCCCTAAAAATATATATCTTGCGTGTTGTTGGTTGCACATAGCGGGCAAGATAAATAATTTAAAACACAGACCTTGCTTTAAAACACTTCGGCTCGGATATGTTAAAGTTCTTAGTCGAAGAGCATAGAGTGTGCATTAATTGGCAGCCGACTTTAAAAGAGAAAAAAACATTTGATAGCATACCTGACTAAGAACCTAGAAACAAGCAGTACCGCAGGATGTGCTATGAGTGTGAAAATGTGAGTACATTTAAAAACGTGCCTATCCTTCTTTCTCGACTGTTATGGATAAAGTTGTGGGTCGCACTCATTTATGTCAAAAATGTAACTCTCACTCTGAATGGTTTTATGAAGGTTCTTAAAGATTTCCCCATTTGATTTAATTTTTATTTTACCCATCACTTTAAATATTTAAAGATTGTACCAAATAGAAATCACGTTCGAGATATTATTCCAAACGATGGTCCCATCCCCTTCGTTTATTTTTCTTTCTAATAGAAACCAATTAATTTGGCACAAACAGAAAACGATATATTTTACCATAAAAAAATACTAAACGTTTGCCACTATAATACCGGTACACTTCTCTGTATATATATTTGCATAAAAAAAATATCTTCACAAAACAAATATTTTGTAAATTTAAAACTAAACCAAAACAAATCAAATCAAATACAATATAAGATTAAGATTACTAAAATAAAGCAAATATAATTAATATTATAAAATAAATACGCTGTATATATAAAATTAAAGCAAAGACGCTATGTTTAAAAATATAAATCTAAACTTCTGTATAAAGATACCGAACAAGTTTTTACTAAAAAAAATTTATTTCAATTAATCCATAAAAATAAATTAAACATTAATTTACTACACAAAGAAAGAGAAAAAAAAAATCGTCACATGCCTACACTAGAAAAAAAAAAAATTAGAACATTTATTACTATTATAAATAAAATTTATCAAACAAAAATTGAGAAAAAAAAGCAAAAAACCAAACTAACAACTAAAAGACAGAAAAGCTTTGTAATTTGTAAGATAATTAATTTCATATAATTTCCGTTGTTATTTCTGTTGTTAACTTATTTTAATTTTTTACATAAATTGCTAAACTTTTCAACGGAAAATATATATTTAAATTGTGCTTGTACAAAATATAAATACAAGTTTTTATATTTCTTCTTTTTAAAAATATTGAATAGGAATGAAATTGCATAAGAAAACAATACAGAGATTGGTAATTTTTGCCGAACATAAAATTCCGATTTTTTTTAGAAAAGAAAACGTTTTTATTTTAATGCAATTTCTTAAGAAACAGAAACAAACGACTTTTAATTAAAACAAAATTTCAAATAAAAGAAGGTAAACAAACAAAACGAGAAATTAGTTCAAGCATTTAATGAAAATGAAAACAATATGTATTACTAACGAAACAAAAACAGTATATATTATATATTCGATACCAAAAAACAAATTAACAAAACTTTTTTACAGCTTTCCAAAAGTAAAATTTACATTTTTAAATGATCAACAATACAAAAGAAGATAAAAAGTTGAAAACAATTTCAAAAAAGAACGAAAATAATTTCGATAAAGTAATAATTTCCTATACAAATTTAATAGAAAACGAGAGAGAGAAATAATTTTTCAAATATTCCTTCAACCCATTATGAACAGTTCGAATAATAACGAGAAGATATTATGTGCAGAGTCCTGTAGGGAAATATTGTGGACACTACTATTTTTTTTAATTGATTCAATTCAAACGTTTGTCTTGACCACTCCTCCCAGATAATTAACCATAGCAACGTGTTTACGATCTACGCAACAAGTGTGACCAGACTCCTGCAAATATAAGGCGATCGCTTTCGTACCTTGACAGATCACAAGTTTGCAACTAATTTTAATATGAGGAGTCAGCAAGTATTAGTAGAGGACAGATCTCGGACTTGATCAAAACTTCTCATCCTTTGCCTATTTAGATTTCACCCGCTTTCCATTGAAATCCTTTGAAATGGATATCCTCTCTACACATCGGTGCTGAAGAAAAGAATTCATAAAAATTGGGTGCCCCTTCCCTTTGGAAAGAGTATAAAGAGTTTGTATGAGTTATTTTGTTTGAATTTTAAGGTTTTTGTTAAAAAAATCTCTTACGGTGGGGTGGTGCAAGGATTATTCGAATTTATTTCATAATAAAGAATTTCTTCTTATTATTACAATGATGCAAGTTGAGGCACGTGATTTATTATTGAACGTTAATCAACTGAACATAGACTCACTTCACTCACATTCAGCAACGGCATAAATGTTGTACTCGTAGCACTTCTTAAAGGTAATTAATTGAGGTGGCACCAACCACGAGTACAACTGGCAGCATTGGTAATAACAATGTAACTGACATGAGTGTGTTAATAGGCGCGTTCTATTGAACATCCATTTTAGAAAAGTAAGGCAGAGTATAGAAGACGAATGCGCAATAAAACCGCGGCAGTCACTTTTTTGTCACATTTGTGAACAAGTGTAGTAAACTGGTACATGTTGTTGTTTGACTCGCATAATCTTGAACATATCTCAAAAAGGTTTTCAAGATAAGATGCCGTCCTCAAGTTACTTGTGATCAGTTCGAGTACCTAGCTTGAAAGTGAATGTCAAAATTGACATGTAGAGCCTAGTGTTTGCTGAAGCTTGTACTTAACTTTACTTTGCTGAGATGTATGTTCAATAAAACACAAAGGATGCAGTAGAAAGGTCAATATGGACGCTTCATAATTGATGCAAAAACAGAAATGGAAATAGGGCTTTATGACCTTTTATCCTCAACCAATGCTACGATTTGTTGTGCATTCCACAAATGTTTGCTATAGCTACAGGAGTGCCTTCACAATTTTGTAATGGCTGGAGTATGTATGTTCAATGTCAGCTACGTTGTCCTTATTTTTAATGACCGCATTGCCTTTTATTTTGTTAAATAATTTATCCTATTTAAATCCTATCTGCTTAAACGGAGTTGTATGAGTTATCCACAACCTGAACAACATTTTTCCTTATGTACCTCTCAGAAGAAACCATCGTTACATCTCAAATGTTGGCGTTACAACTTCAATTAATGTTCTACTCGAAAGAGTTACAGAATTGTTTCCCTAGCTTGCAGCATTGTAAGTTCCCAACCAGCCATTCTGAACCTTTTTGTCTTCTAAGCGTACAGCCAACAATGTTAGAAGTATACCTATCGCGCAATAAATCAATTAAATTTTATTTTATTTATTACTCATTAATGAGTTACAATTAATCTATATATTTTTACTTTTTCCAACAGACATCATTTAAAAAATATAAATAATTACATTTTTTTATATGGAATTCATTAAAGTTAAATTCACAGCAAACATCGTTTCACTCACAAAAAAGTAACAACATAAACAACAAAACAACAAAAATAACTATGACAAAATACAAACAAATAAAATATGTAATTTAAATAAAATCTTAATTATTATTATTATAAATATATCATAAACAAAAACAAAAAAATTGTAAAAAAAAAAAATGAATTATTATTATATATTAAAACAAACAAAATAAATCTTTACACTGCTAAAGATTGTTATTACATTTATTATTATTATTATTATGATTATTATTACTAAAAATAACAAACAAAAAATGGAACAAAAAATTATTTAAATATCAAATGAAAAAAAAAAAAAAAAAACAAATGAGAAACAAAACAACAAGAACAAAAAATAGTGTTAATATTACGTATTTTAATATCTCGACATTAATCGAACGTCGAGAATCGACAATAAACTGTGAAAATATATTAAAAAATTTATTTGCAATTGTGTTTTTAATTTGATAATGGGCGAGAAGGACGCTTTACTCAAAGGTAGGTTAAGGCATTTTTGCAGAAAGTTCATCATCTCTGAAGAATCCTAGAAATTTTACATTTTATTTTCAAAGCTAACTATACTTATAGGGCCTTATGCGAAGCGTGCACATGATCCGAAACGAAATTTTCCGGTGGTCTCCAAATGGACAGCGAAACGTCTGCGATATGGCAGCGGAAAATAATTTGCGGAGAGTTGCATCAGCTGCTGCATTTTCTTTCAATAAATTGCAGTGACAGTCAATTAGTAAGTTGTTATCTGGCATTTCGGTGCGCTCACATTTTATAATAAAAAAACCTTGTGTCCACTTTCGATTTTCGCCAGTTTAATGCTTGTCTTGAATTACGCTGCCGTCAGGCCCGGTGTTGTTATAGGCAACGTCAGAAATAACCCTCTCGTTGGAGTACTCACCAGTGTAGAGTTTTGGCAGATCTCAAACACAAACTACGCATCAGCAAAAATCTTATCAAGACTGGCGACGGGGATTACCCACATTCGATCGTGAAATCTACGATTTACTAAACGTTTGTGGTGAGATCATTTTGATCATGAGCAATTGCTTGCACTAATTGGAACTATTTGGGAAGATCAAAGCTTACCATGCAACATCAGCGTTCCATTGAAACAGACATCAGCACCAAGTGAATTTCGAGATCAAACCGAGTTCGCCAGGTTAGGCCCCTGTATAAATTAGACCTTTAACAAAATGGTGGACAGATTTGGGGTTTTTTTTTTCGAGCCGATATTTTGTTAATGGATCGTGCGAAATGAAACTTTCAGAAAAATGTACTGTCACTTTGGTGTCAGTACAAATTATATTTTACTAATTTTGCCCACCAACAAATCAACCACCACTGATTGAATTCCATCAGAAAAAAAATCCTGACAGATGGAACAGTAAAGGAATGAAATAAGCATACATCTTAAGACCAGAATTGAGCTCACTTCAAGGCTTAAGTGGTCAAAATAAGAAAAACATTTTTACGGTTTCGTCTTACGTCTGGCTATACCATTTTAAGTAATGTCGTTATCCATCGGGACAAAACATCAATTTGTTTTATCTAAATCACTTTTCATGTTCCATTGGGCAAAAAAATCCTTATTCAGGAATACAAATTGGTTTTCGTGTGTTTGTTTATGGCATATGAATGATTTTATGGAGTCGTACCTATATGTAAAATCGAAAATTGGATTTGGTTGGTATATTTCCTGGCCCCACTATTTTGAACATACAGTGTTGCTCGGACCTATGGAAATTATTTTCACATCCAAAATTTGGGCCTCGAAGTTTGGGTGGATATTTCAAATAGTTGGCCGATTCAATAAATTTTGACAGCGTCTTTTTTAAACAGTTTTTCCAAAAATAAAACTGTAGGTACCTAATTTGAAAAAAAATTCTTCGTTTCGATTATTGGCTTCGCTTTCGTCAATATTTGTCTTTGCATAAGACATTATTCCCCCACTCCAAACCCTGAGGATTATTTTAATTTACTTTGTGGAACCTGTCGGTCTGAGAAATAATAAAATTTCTTTAGTCTCTGACGTACCGTCGCGTCGGTGGTGGGACTTCCTAACGACTGTCCTTAGAAAATCGAAATTAACTTCACCGTTTTCAAGCCAAGTTGCATCGTTTCTTGCAAATTTTGATCCAATGCTGTGAGTTTGGAGTTTTTTTCCATGTGAATTTCAGGTCCTTAGAATTTTCTCATTGCATGTGGGCCGAAAAAGGTATATAGAATACGTAGCAAAATCAGCAGTAGTTTTTCCCCGAATTCTTTCGGGGGCTACTAACTATTTTGAACTCAAACTAACCCTAAACTATACACTCCAAATCCGAGAATTTTCTTACTTCCCTGTTCATAATCTCCCGTGATAAGTTTCATGAGGACTAAACGAGTTACCTTTCCAATCACCAACTAACCAAATAGTGTCAATTCAAAACCGATAATGAAAAATCAACAAAAAATAGTTTCGCTTGTGGTCTAAATTCGACCCTAACTTTTAACCCTTTCGATCCGAAAAGCCGCTATGGTAAAAAAATCTGTTCTTTTATGTTGTATCATACCAATAGTTGGAGTTAAGACATTTTATATATTCACGGTTGAAAAAGTACATTTGGGGGCGGAGGGCGGGGCTGGGATATATATGTCCCATCAGTATTCTCGGGTGGGACATAACTGTCCCAGTCAGGATCTTATGCACACAACACTGAAAAATGGAAAAAATGTATTTTCAAACAAAATAAACTTTATTATTATTATTCAGGCTCTCGTATAGTTGCTGCTAATTGGTTAACAACGCGTTCACCAAGAGTTCCTTTGACATCTTCTTCTCTACCACAGTATATATTGAAATCGTACGTATATCCCGTAAGAGCATCACATCTAAGCCACATTTTTATACCGCGTTTGGTGGGCTTCAAAGGCATGTATTGCTTCATAGATGAGCGTCCTTTGAATTTCGTCATGCTTTCATCAATGCTTTGAAATGCGCTTTCCTCCCTGGCCCTCAAAAATCGGGATTTCAAACAATCAACAATGTCTTGAACATAATATAATTTTGGCGCTCCTTCTGCTTTTTCGGGAGGAGCAAAGTATAGTTTTGATGACAACAGCTGAAAGCGATCACGGGATATAGCTGCCTTGATTGCATCATTTCCCATAGAAGCGTGTAACGACCAATAATTCCTAATCGCTGGAAGATGGTTATAAGACATAATGATCATACAGCCAATGACTATCTTCATCTCCCCAATGTCGGTTAGTCTTATATTTTTATGCGCTCCTTTCGATTTACGGAAAATCTGAATACGCTCATTGGTACATTGTGTGATATATATAAAAAGGCTTTCAGGGAAAATATTTTTGAATATCCGTAACGGATTATCAGTCCTTTCAAAGCTCAAGTGCAGTTTAGGAAGTCGATATCTACTCACTGTTTGTCTTGGTATAAAATCGACGCCAGGCGTAGACCAAATGGTGTAATCATCTGCAGGAAAGTTGATTTGTTCCGGCTCCACTTCCGGCCCCGCATCTGGAAACTCTTCGTCCGTTGAGTCTTCTTGCTCCTCAGTATCGTGATGTAGATTGTCTGGGTCGTCAAATGCATTACTCCCGACCTCGCTACTGGCATTCGATTCCAATTCGTAATCTGTGGGCTCGTACATATCGCCACTGTCACTGGAAAAGTCTTCATTCTCATCGGAAGCCTCCAAAATATTGGATATAGTGGCCTGATTTAGTCGTCTTGACATATTGGATCTAAAATAAATCAGAAGGTATTCCTATAAAATTATACCCAGAAACCTAACTGGGACACTTATAGCCCAACCAAGAATACTGATGGGACATAAATGTCCCGCAAACATATATATGTACATAACACCAAAACCACAGCAACAAATAGATACTTACCTACTTCAGAATATTGCAAAAACACTAACACAACAATTAAATTCACTTTTTAGCGATTTCCGAACTAATAAACTTATAAAATTCACAAATTACGCTCCTGCATGCAACTTTCATGTGCAAGGGTTGATTTTGTTGTGACAAAAACGAACATGTTTACCAACCTGAACCACATCATTGCTTATAATTACCGTTGTTAATACCATAAACTACGGATAGGGATCAATCACCACCATTCCACCATTTAAATTTTTGAGTTAGGATATTCTGGGATACATATGTCCCGTTCGGATCGAAAGGGTTAAGTATGTAATAACTTCTACTAGTTTTGGAAAATTATATTGTTTTTTGTTATAGGTAAGCGAAAAAGCGACATCTAGACAATCATACACAATTGCTTACTTTTAGGGGTAAGTAAATTGCATTCATTCAAAAATAGTTATAATAGCGACAAATTGAATGTAACCAAAATGATTTCATTTGATAAGCATTTTGTATGGGAAATGGTTAACTTCATTTTACCAGCCTTAATGATGAAAAATACCCAGAATTTTTTGTTTGATATAAGTTTCATTCTCCTCATTTCATAATAAATACTTCAAAAGTGTACGGAAACTTTTGATGTTCACGTATTAATATATTGATATCTAAAAAATTCAGCAATCTCTATTTGCCTTACAATTACAAATATAACAAGCATTCACTTAGAACAGACTTTCCCGTACAAGTGTACAAGTAGACAAGTGATAAAGTTGACGATTTTAAATACGAACTTATTTAAAACAAAATAATTGCTGACGTTGAGCAAAAATGCATGTTCTCTGTGCTGAAAACTGTTTTGCCGCTTATCTGAGAAGAAAACTCTAAGAAAAACGAAGAAATTTTAACTTGCTTGCCAATATTGATGTTTGATGTAATATGAACGTGACTTCAAGGCAACCAGTAAAATATAAATTAATTTTTATATTCAACGCGGTTAGTTTTTGTTTTTGTCCTACCGATTACGACGTCGTTTCAAAATATTTAGAATTTTCTAAATTATGGACGAAATGAAATGTGAATTTCCATGAATGTATTTCCGCCAAATATGGTTTTCTGACACGCCATGCAAATTAACACATTAAGGGTATTCACTTAAATGCGTTAAACCCCCATAAACCTCATAAGCTGCAGATTTTTACCACCTCGTAAATGAACTGTCAGATTTTGTATGGAGAATAGTTTACGCAGGCCTCATAATTTTCCGCGATCAATTAGGCTCAGAATCGAGTGCGGAAAGTTACCCAAATTTACACAAGCGTTTTCCGCGATGTGTGAATTTCTTTTCAATATTTTAGAGTTGCATCAATGACGGTAAGAATTTAATTAAAAAAATATTTATTCTATTGCTTTATCGTTATTTGCAGCGATTTACGCAATGACATTTCTGAGGTGTGTTCCCTTGAAGCACCGCAGAAATGTATGAATTTACGAGCTGCATAAAATTATGAGATTAAGTGAATACCCTTACTATTATATTTTCAGGATAGAATGAAACGAAAGCAGTTTTTGAATAGGATTGCTTTTTTTAGGAAAAGCAACCCAACATCTATTGACAGTTCTAAAACAAAATGACGTATGTTCCGCAAAATATTCCTATAACAATATATGATTTAAATTGAATCTTAAATTAATTGTCAACAATGGCTTGCCTTTCAGCAAATGTTCGCTTTTTTTTAAATAAAAAGGTTTGCTCAAAGTGTCGCCTTTGACAAGGACGGCTTTGAATAGGTAACGAGTTTATCTGGTGAGACTCGCAAACATGCACTATAAGTCTCATTGTGATACCTAATACAAGTTTGCAGTTCGCCCATTGACTATTAAGTCGCAATACTTAGACTTACAACAGATATTAGGACTTTGCGTTGCATTGCAACTGATAACATTCGATCAGTTAGGGCGGGCACTATTCAAATATGAGCTTATATTGCACAATATTGCAGTTGCATCACTTTTACATTCTTATCATGATAAGCCACGATGACAGGTCTTCGGAAGAAATGTATATAAATTGAATTTTCAAAGCGACTCAGTTTATTCGACAAGTCGTGTCAGTCTTGGAAAGAATTCGGCTCGGAACTGTTGACGGATAAAAAGTGTGTGCTATTTCGAATCAAGTGAACTTAACTAAACATTTATTGAAAGTTTAATAACGAAAAGTGGCCAAAGGTGAAAATGGGACAACATATGAAATTTTGGACCTTGACAATGGCAGTGATTTGCGGATCTATCGTTCAGGGACTTGATTGTAAGCTGGTCCTATGAAATTGTCGACTCACTTTAATCAGCCAATATAGAGCTTATTGCTCAACATTAGGATAACGGTAGATTTTATATTTATTTCTATCATCCAAGACATTCGTGAAAGATTCCTCTCTCGGTTATCACGCTCTCGGCTTGTATACACAGCGGTTAACGAAAAAACGTGTCCTATCTTTTAATCATGACATTTTCCAATGTAACTGGTAAAACAGGAGGCAATTTCGTGTAGTAGTTTTTAAATCCATCCCAAAAAAAAAACAGTCGGAAAGGAAGTAGAATTGTATTACATTGAGGAAAAAGCTGTTTCTGTTAACAAGAAAAAAGAAAATGGCTGCAATGCTTAATAACGATTTTTATAATGTGTCTCCCTCTTCATGCAACGATCTGTCAGATTACAAATAATTTGATCAGAAATAATCTTTTTATGGGCTAAGTGTGAGCTGAAATTTGAAACATATCTATGTAGATCTTCTAGAAATTTACCAGTCTTTTTGTTTCTTAACACTTCTCAGGAAAGCCGCAGTTATAGCGTTTCAGGTTGTAAGTTGTAGGCATTTGAACGTGTGGCCCAAAGTTTATTTGCCCTGCAGCCAAATGAGTTTTTAAAAAGTCATTGTTTGTTTTGCAGGGATCTTGTGATTATGTTTGTCTCAAAGCTTGGCCTGCGCCCTAGGAAACACCAAATTTTAAGGTTAGCGGTTCAATTGATTAGGCTCGGATTTTTTATTTTTTTTTTAAATGACACTTAAAATATTAACATTCTAGTGATAGTATAAGAAAAAAAATCTCTTTTAGTTTTCTTATTTTTGAAAATGTTGCTCAATATTGTGTGGAGGCATAGGGGAGACCGGAGCTGGTTGAAAAATGTTTTTTTTTTCTTATTTGTCTGCTGAAAATGCTGATATCGAGGCAGTACAAACATCATTAAAAAAATATCCGTTGGTCTTTCTTTACAAAGTTATTCAATTACAAAAAAAAAAACATGAGAATAAATTTGTCTTAATTTTACTAGAGGAACTCGATTGATTTTTGAGGTTAAGCATTCCGCTCTTCACCGAGGCAAGCCTCTGATGGGGCCGTTGTGGTCCCACCTTGTTTCTATAGTTGGGATTTATTTGTATTAGGACGTGTGAAAGGACAGGGCATTTTTTTTTTTTTTTTTTTTTTTTTTTTTTTGTCGGAGGTTGTTACTATCCGATGGAGCACTCAGACACAACTACTGGTCCATTGTACTGCCAAAACAGACACCTTACATTATTGTACGTAGTTTTCCCGTCTTTCGAAGAAAGATGAGAAGGAGCTTCAGTGATGAAGAGCTAAGGTGTTCGGCAGTCACCACATCAGCCCCAAAGATCCGCCATCTGATGCGAGCAAAGGCAGGACAGCTACAGAGGAAGTGTTCCGCTGTATCATCGTCCTCTCCACAAGCAGGACAGATGGTGAAATCGCTCAAGCCCAATACATTCAAGTGTTTGGCGAAAGCTTGGTGGCCCGAAAGGACGCCCACAAGCAGTCTACAGTCGATTCTCCTAAGAGACAAAAGGAAAGACGCAGACTTTTTACAGATGTCCGGACGCAGTCGTTTGGTCTGTCTACACCCAGCACAGTCACGCCACCGACGCTCGTGTTCACGTGAAACCCAAGTATCAATGGATGACCGAACCGCAGATACAGGCAGACCCAACGCAGGTTCAGGTCCTGAAAAAGCTTCTTCAGAACCCAGCCTGGCAAGCTCATCAGCGATCTCATTTCCCTGGATACCAGTATGACCCGGGACCCAAAGAAGATTCACTTTGTTTAGCCTTCCTACCAGGTTCAGAGAAAGCTTGAGTTCGAGCACTAACTTAGACGAGGTGAGAGGGTTAAGCAGCGCTTTTAGTGCAGCTTGGCTATCACTGCAAACGCATATGCTTCTACCCCTCCACCTGTTAGTCACAATGTAGCGCATGGCCATAAGTATAGCGAAAATCTCCGCTTGGAAGACAGACGCATATTTACCTAAGGCGTAGTAAAGTCTAATGTTCTCGCTTTCCACAAAGACTCCAGAACCAGACCCCTGTTCGGTTCTGGAGCCATCCGTGAATACACGATGGCATTCTTTCCCTGGCTCAGAGTCTGGCAGAAGCCATTCCGTTACCTGAGGAAAGTTGACATGGTAGTTTTGTCGCAATAGGATTTCCGAAGTCATTGCGTCAGACGGCATATCCATAAGACAAGGGTCAAAGGATAATTCCCGCACAAGTTCTTCAAAATTCCAATGCGCGTGGTACCAAAAGCCACCTCTCTTTAACCGAGAGATGGTTTTCAGAGTACATCCCATGATAAAAATATCAAGAGGGGGGAGGTTCATCATAGCATCTAGAGCAGAGCCCGGAGTGCTAGGGAAGGCCCCCGTGCATCCGAGACAAACCGTTCTTTGAAGTTTGGCAAAAGAGGCAGTAACACGTTTCCGCGAAAGCCTGTTCCACCATACAACCGATGCATATGAGAGAAGTGGTCTAACCATCGCCGTATAGATCCAAAGGACCCTTTTGGGAGATAAGCCCCATGTCTTGCCAAAAGCGCCTTTGCACTGCCAGAAAGTTGACAGCGCTTTATCGGTTTTTGATTCAACATGCTTGGACCAAAGAAGCTTTCTATCAAGGATTACTCCCAGATATTTGACTTCTTCGGAGATCGGGATAGTGACGCCTTTTAGCACAAGTTGAGTCAGACCAGTGATCTTCCTCCTTCTCGTGAAGAGAACAACCGTAGTTTTAAGAGGATTCACTGAAAGCCCATTTCTTGTGCACCAATCGTCGATGAGGCCCAAGGATCTCTGCGCCAGAGAGCATACAGTCCTTAGGTCAGAACCAACAGACAGAACGGCGACATCGTCCGCGTAGGCTTGTGTGTAGGTTCCAGGAAGATTGAGAGCCGTTAGCAGAGAGTCAACTACCATACACCATAAAAGGGGAGACAGAACACCACCTTGAGGGCAGCCTCTGTTTACCCCAGTCATGACGCATTTGCCACAATCCGCCTCGACAATCAGAGTCCTGTACATAAGCATTGCTTTAATCCACAACACCAATGTTTCATCTACACCGTGATGTCTGGCTGCATTACACATGCTGTCAAAAGTCGCATTATCAAAGGCACCCTCAATATCGACGAAAATACCCAACGCGTACTCCTTCCGATCAAGAGCACTTTCAATCCTACAGACAAGGTTTTGAAGCGCAGTTTCACAGGATTTTCCGCGCTGATAGGCATGTTGCATCTCAGAAAGAGGATGCGATCGAAGAGCAACATTGCGCACGTGCAGCTCAACCAGTCTCTCCAAGCTTTTCAGCAGGAAGGAGGACAGACTTATGGGTCTGAAACTCTTGGCGAGAGTGTAGTCGGACTTACCTATCTTTGGTATGAACACAACTCTAACCATACGCCAAGGAGAAGGTATGTAAGCCAGGGCCAAGCTAGCAGTGAAAATTCGCTTCAGCGTCGGCAACAGCTGGCTAAAACCTTGTTTCAGCATAGCCGGACAAATTCCATCCGGACCCGGTGACTTGAAACTCTCAAACGATGCGATCGCATATTTGATAGCGTCTTCCGTCACCACTCTGGATGCGATATACCAGCTACGCCGCGTGATGTTTGTCAGTTCAGGAGTGGCCACCGTTGCCGGTGCCACAGAAGAACACGTAGTGACCTGATTTCCCGAAAAGTGAGTCTCTAGCAGGAGACTGAAAGTCTCCGCCTTTGTCTCAGTGTAGGTACCATCAGATTTTTGTAGCGATTCCAGTTTACTTGGTCTGTCCCTTTTGAGGACTTTAACAAGCCTACTGGTTGCACTTAGTGATACGACCTCCTCACAAAATTTCCTATAAGAGTCGTTCTTTGATTTACGAATCAGTCTCTTAAATTCTTTTTGTTTCGATCGATGCAGATTCCAGTCTTCTACCAAATTAGTTTTTAAAGACCGATTTAGTAGTTTCCTGGTTTCTTTGCGAATACACTGCAGTTCGGTGTTCCACCAAGGTACCGGTTTTCTACAGGAGTTTTTTGTAACTGGACACGCAAGTTCGAAACAGCGGATAATGGCGCTGCTCAGTTCCTGAGCAGACGACTCTACCTCTTGTATCGATCTAAGTTTGAGTGGTGCTTTGACAGAATTGCCAAGTTCCTCCTCAAAACGAGTCCAATTCGTTTTTCTCGGATTTCTCCTCTCTAGCGAAGGTGAAATTTCGCAATAGATTTGAAATTCGATGTATCGGTGGTCTGACAAGGTGCTATCTGGCGATACCCTCCAATTTGTGATAGTCTTAGAATGCCTATTGGACAGGGTAACATCGATTACCTGCTGTCTCCTGGCTGTAACAAATGTAGGTCGACAACCGACATTGTTGATGGTGATGTCAGACGTTAGGATGAAGTCCAGAAGACGATCTCCTCGTACGTTGCATTTACTGCTGCCCCAAACAGTGTTTTGAGCATTAGCATCGCAACATAAGATGAGACCCATCTTTTTGTACTCGCAGTACTCTATGAGCTCAACAACATCCTTTGGTGGAGGAGGTGTTAAAGAGTCGTAGGGAAAGTAAGCCGATGCAACGACAAAGGTTTCCCAATTGCCGTTGGCATGGAAACTGATAGTTGCGGCAACCAAATCTTGGCAACAGAACCGTTTGATTGTTACTGCCGTAAGGGATTTCGATACGATAAGACATGTCCTAGGTCTCTCGGACAGCCTGTCGTAAAGAACGTTGTGCGAACCGCTCAACACACCAAGGCCACAGATGCGATTTTTCCACACCCATGGTTCCTGGATGGATGTTATGCAGTTTTTTGTTCTACTTGCAGCAAGTCTACTACTTAAAAGAGCAGTAGCAGCCTTGCAGTGCTGTAGGTTTATCTGAGTAAACAAAATTGATGTAAACTCTGGGTTACGACCACTGTTTGCATTACTTGACATTGAAGTGGAAATGAATCCTACCAAGATGCAGATAGGGACGCATGTCGTACCTAGACTTAATGATCTCGGCAGAAGCCATGTCTATGCTCACAACCAGAGAACTACCATCTTCATCGTGACGGTTTTTGCTCTGTCTGTGAGAACGGACAATCCAGGCTTTTGTGTCGAGACCAGGATTCTGGGTATGCAAACGTTTGAGCACGTCCGCCGAATTCCCCAGTTTTCCAGGGATCCAGCAGACAGCACGCGTAAGCTTGGGTGCCTTGTAGACCTCAAAAATTGAAGTACCAAGGGGAGGGATTTTCGGCACCATACTTCTGACCCATTCAGAGGTTTGCTGTGAGGAGGTCTTCACCATGAAGGTTCCGTCCTTGAACTCACAGCCCTCAACCTGGATGCAAGCATTTGTAACCGATACAAGCTCCAAAAGATGGGCTTTGCAGTGTTTGCACTCTGCATCACTCATACTGTTGTCATTGCCTGCTTTCCCTATACGAACTACTAAAGAGGAGACAGCAGCATCCCTATAGGACAGCTTACTGTTTCGCACCTTGTTTGTTCTGCGTTCAAAAGGAGCACTCTGACCGACAGGGCCATCCGCGACAACAATGTTCTGTCCGCTGGTACTGCAACCTGAGTTGTTTTCAGCACCTGCATTCATTACATGTGCACGGGCAGCTCCAACGATTGGAGAGCCTCCGGAGCTCACGCCTTTAGGTGCGAGCTTGAGTCGCTTCTGCTTGCTTTTCGGTTCGGCAGAGGAGGAGGCAGCGCCCGATCCGAGGGGTTGGTTGGCTTCAGTTGGTGAGACTTCCACCGACCTGTTCCTTTTCAAAGGCACCGCCGAAGAGCTGACAGAAGTGCTTGCGCCTTCAGCAGGTAAAGCATCTTTGCGCCGCAAAACCATCAGCTTCCTCCTTTTCCTCCTTCGCTGTCCCTTAGAACGGCCTAGCTCAAGGCCCGCCTCTTCCGGAGCCCGTTCAACCATGGAGGTATCCCGAGTCTGACCGTCAGTGGCAGTGCAGTGAGCAGCAGCCTGTCCCATGCAAGAGTCGCTAATGCGTTCGAAACTCATGGCTGTAGGTATGATCGCAGCGTCCGGTTTCCATCCACCAGTACCACTTCCATTGCTGGTAGCAGCACCGGTCTCATTTGGAGACCGTGCGCAAACAGACTCACAGACTTGAGGTGGATTTATTCTCTTTACGAGCTTGGGTCGTTTCTTCTTGCTTTTCGGTTCGGCAGAGGAGGAGGCAGCGCCCGATCCGAGGGGTTTGTTGGCTTCAGTTGGTGAGACTTCCACCGACCTGTTCCTTTTCAAGGGCACCGCCGAAGAGCTGACAGAAGTGCTTGCGCCTTCAGCAGGTAAAGCGTCTTTGCGCCGCAAAACCATCAGCTTCTTCCTTTTCCTCTTCTGCTGTCCCTTGGACAGACGCAACTCAAGGCTCGCCTCTTCAGGAGCCCGTTCAACCATGGAGGTATCCCGAGTCTGGCCGTCAGTGGCAGTGCATTGAGCAGCGGCCTGTCCCATGCTCAATTTACCGAGTGAATCGGACATAGAGCCACAAGAGTCGCTTGTATGATATATGAATGTTGGGGCCTCCAGAATCCGTGCCCCGGCCGTAGTCGAGAAGACTACGGATGGATTTTGGCTTTCGCCATTACCATCTGGAGTAGTCAATACCTTATGTTTCTCCATTCATAGCATGTTTGAGTGTTAACCACTGGCTCCTGTGGGTTAGAATACACTAACGGTTTGATTTTACTGAGGATAGGTTAAACCGTTACCTCAAACCATCCTCCTTTACCCGGGCTTTGGACCGGCATGCTACTAGCGTAACAAGGCAGAGTTGGATTTTAGTCGCCTCTTACGACAGGCATGCCTACCTCGGGTAAATTCTATCCCCTACCCGAAGGGGTAAGGACAGGGCATAGGGAGGGTTGGTTCAATTGTGGATGTAGGGTTTGTGTTGTCGGCGAATCCGTTTGTTCATTATTGGGGGAAATCTATGATTTCGCTTAGTTCCACGTTTCCGAGGCGTGTAAGGTCCAGTATCAGAATTTTGTTATACGTAGCCTCACTGTAGCTGGACAGTGGCAGAGGCAGTAAATTGACTTACGTTATGTGACAAATGGACACATGTCATGCGAAACTGAATTCTTAGAAAAAATATATAGATACAGATTGTTGGTTATTTTCATTGCTCTTCTGTGTCGGAAAATATTTGACTCGTTTTTGAATAACCCACTTTTTCGAAACTTAGTTCACTACATACTCGGATTTACTTCGTTTTTCTTGCAAAGCTTTTGTATGGTTTTGCACCGACAAATTTCATAACGCATTTCCCGTAAGTCCCGAAACAATTATTGAGTCAACTAACCCCGCTCGATAATTTGGCAAATAACAAGATTTTTCAGGAGCAAACACAGAAAATAACAAAAAATAAAAGACATGAATGGACAACTAATTCATATTATTCACCATATTTTAAAAAAAAATCTGATAGAGTCGCTCAAGAACGGCAGAAGAGAGGAAAATAAGAGACAAAAATTAAATTTTACTTATGATTGTAAAAGCAAAATGTTTTTCCTTAAATTTCTTGAACGACAGGCACTCGCAACAATATGCAAAAGGAGACTAAACGGGTATCTGTATTGAATGTAAAAACAGAAATGGGCATGCAAATCATCTCTTCTCTTTAAAATAAATGGCAGTAAGTCAACTGGCCACGGGAGTCAACTAGCCCCGGTCTCCCCTACCTTCGTTATATAATATCACATTTTTCTTGCTCTCATACTCGTGCGTCAAAACGATGTTCTAATACGTCATTCCGAGAATAAACAAAACACTAATTTATAGAGATATGCGTGCGAGTTAAATGTTACAATGATCAGAATTTAAAAAAAAAATATAACAAAATGTGTTTCAAGGATTGTTATTTTTTTTTATTAATTCATAGACCACGCATTTTATTTTTTATCAAAAAAAATCGTGGTTTGTCTACGGTTCTGGCCAATTAATAACAGCCAATATGCTAATTTCGCTATGTGATTTCGAAAAATTTTGCATAGACACAAAAAATGATTATTTGATTACTAATATCGCGGCTTGAGTTCACAGCAACTATATTATTTAATGTCGAAACTAAAATTGGTTATCAGCAAGACGCTACACTTTTGTTGATGGCAGTACTGTGTTGATTGAAAAAAATATATTTTTCAAATAGGTTTGGCGGGTGTTTGTGGCCAACCCAATGCCTTAAGCTTCTATGTAAGGCCCTCTTTCCAATGGCCACTCATAAATCTTCTTCCTTTTTATGCCTCAGAAAATCGAAACAAAAAACCTTCCAGGAAGTGCGTAATTTTCTTAGTTCCTTGGCAAAAATGTCCACTAACCTTTCGCGTTTTGTCGATTTCTATGACTATATTATACAACTCATCCTTCTTTTTTATGCCTTAGGACACCGTGCGTCAGCGTTGCCAGGCGGTCAAAATAATT
Organism: Cheilosia grossa; assembly: GCA_963082955.1. Classification (NCBI taxonomy): domain Eukaryota; kingdom Metazoa; phylum Arthropoda; class Insecta; order Diptera; family Syrphidae; genus Cheilosia; species Cheilosia grossa. Next base: position 9,097,388 of record OY720144.1, on the reverse strand, counting down.
CCCCCCAGATAAATCTGAAAAACCACCAGATTTGGTTATTTTTTTTCGAAACAAAAAAATGTTTGTCAACATTTTCTTAACATGTTTTGTGTAGGAAATAAAAGTAAAAATTTAGAGTTTTAAACGCGAACGTGGAAGTTTGGTTTTCCGAATGCAGAAGTGTACGGGAAATAATTGCAACGCAAAATGTCAACGCATGTTGCAGTTTGAATCCATCTTGAACGAATTTACACAGCCCTTACGCAACTTTTATTGTGCTCAAATCCTGAAAAATATTTAAGGAACTATTACAAAAAAGTATAACTTTTTCATAATCAAACTGACACTAGCTGTTTTTTAAGGACTTGTTTCGTAAACAAAATTAGTCCAATATTTTTGGAAAAACAAATAATTTTAACTGCAAATATAGCCCTGGAGGATAGATCTATTATTTAACAGCATTTAAAAATCACTATTCTGTTTTCCAGTAAAAATTCCACCACAAGAATACCGCGCATACGACGGATTCGATATGGAACCCAGTGTATCTGACGAAAATGGCGATTATGTTCTATGCAGGTTTTCAAGTAGTGGTCAGTTCTTCAACATTGATGAGCATAGATTCATTTTTGGAGTTAACCTCCAAAACATGATAGAGATGGAATCGGATCGAGTATTTCCATATGGGTTTCCATCTGAGTTTAGCTTCGAATGTACATTTCGAGCTATTTCGTTTGGTTCTGAATCATTTTACCTCTTCCAGTTGAACGACTACAAGAATAAAACCGTACTGAGTGTGGAAGTCAATACGAAAGCACAGTTTATTCAAGTAACTTTTCAGGGAAGTGAGGTATCGTTTGCGAACCCTCGGTCTCAGGTAAGTGAATGTATAGCATTCGGTCAGAACTATCAACAATTTCTACTCTTAGATAGACGATGGTGAATGGCATAAGGTTATCCTAGTACTTAATGAATACACGGCCCGCATGTGGGTTGACTGTGTGCCGACATTGAATACAAGTATCAATTATCATGTTCGGCTAAAAGCCCGGGGTAAAATCGATGGCAGAAATGGCTCCTTTAAATTAACACGATATATTAGTACAGCCCTGCATCCAGTAAGGTTTTTTTTTTTGCAAATGTTTTTCTTTTTTAACTTTCCCCCGTTTTTACAAAATGAAAAAAAAAAAAAAAAAAAAAAAAAAAAACAAACAGGTCACCTATAAGTCGATGGTTTTCAGCTGTGATACTGAGATAGCAAGTAAAACCACTTGTGACGATTTGCGGCAAGATCCAATTGCAAATGGTAGTCCTTCAGTTGTGAGCACCAAAGGTGATAGGGGTCCAATCGGCCCACCCGGATTGCCCGGGCCACCAGGTCTACCGGCTATTGGAATGCCCGGTGAACCCGGTTGGATCGGTCCACCAGGATTTCGAGGAGTACCAGGCAGTAAAGGCGAGAAAGGTGATGGGGGTTTTTATGGAAGGCCAGGTGAACGTGGTTTTCCCGGTATTATTGGACCACCTGGTGCTCGCGGAATGCCTGGACAAAGCGGTTCTGATGGCCCACCAGGTCTTCCAGGCGATTGCATTTGTGACAAGCTAACACCCGAAGGTTAACCAACTTGTTGCTCATTCTCAAATAATGCCTAATCCAGTTGGACCGTTTTGCAGACAATACGAATGATGAAAATAAAATTCGAGAAATTTGTGTGGCCGTTATAAGAGGTAAGTTGGTGCACTTGTCCCGAATTGATCATTTATGAGGCTTATTGCCACAGAACATCTACCTGACATGATAATGAGTTTGGATGAAAGTCAAATAATCGGCCCACCCGGCCCACCTGGTCAGAAAGGCCAAAAAGGTGAGCAAGCTCTGTTTATTTCCGACTTTTAATCTATCGGAATATTTGTCTTATTTGTTAACAGGCGAACGGGGACCTAAAGGTGTCCCTGGACCTTTGGGTAAAACAGGACCTCGTGGAAGACCTGGCAAACCAGGTACGTCATTAAATGATTGCATCATAGATTTAATTTTTTTTTTCTTATAAAATAGGTCTTCCGAGTGAGGCTTAAGGCTGGTAAACATCAACCAGGGATTGCATTATGGTTAGCGCTTAAATCTGTAGCCAGTCATGGGAGCTTTGTTTGAAAATAAAGCGTTTGTGAATGATTTGTTGTTTTGTTTTAAGCATGTATTGCAATCCTTGCCAGATGGATAGTAAACACACATGTTGAAAAGAGTGTCAGACACAGCACACAAGGTCTTAAGGATGCTGACATAGAATCGAAAAACTTTAAAGACGGGCCTTGCGAGGGTTGCAATTTCATCACAGCCAGCTCAAGCATCCGTTCCAGATTTACTCAATTTGGTCACTCGAATCCGTTTAACGATGGGCACTGAAAAAAAAGAGTCACAAAGTCACAAATCGTATATACGGAGTGGGCTGACATCTTTGTCAGCATCCCCCGTCTTTGGCCACTCAAGATGACGGCAACAACCTGATCAACCCGATTGCTTGATAAGTATTCAAGGCATCATTCTCAGGGGAGTTTTTAACTGGAAAAAGTGAGTCTTGCACCTCTCTTTAGAGCAGATTCAATAAAAACACTTCGTCTTGATCTTGACACTTATGACAGCTTTAGCTTCGTTATTTGATGAAAGTATAGAAATACGCTGTTGGAAGGGTTTTTGGAAAATATGTGCGGGGTTTGAAAATAGGCGTGGCACCTTTCATACAGCCAAAACCGACAAACAGGAAAATAGGTTATATTATGATTCAGGATATTGCTCTGGCCCATCATCATCATCATCGAGGATAGAGAACAGGCTTTGAAAAAATGTAATAAACAGTCTTCTCGATTCCATTCAATTTGCCATTCACCCGTTTTTTATATTAGTAAGAGATCCGCTACGCCAAAAGACGTTATACAAGGAACAGATTGGCACAGGAACATCACCAGCCACTGTGCACTTTTTAGGACCACTGGTTTTCAACGACTTTTATAGCACATTGGCACAGCACAATCGAAATCAACTTTCCTGTGCCAAAAATTCTACCAACTCTTGACGTGTGACATATTGCCATGATACCAGTAGTTAGGCGCCTAACTATTTATACCATTACATTAAATAAGTAGCACTCCTATTGTTTTTAACAATTTAAAATAAGCATGTATTAAAACATTTTCCAAAATATTAAAATTATTTCTCCTCTTGTCAAAGTCGATATCGGAAAAGATCTTGGTGTTCATCAGTCAACCGTCAGGCTGTTCCTTTTATCAAAGTAGGTACCGGAAAACATCTTGGTATTCGTCAACCGTTTCTCCAACTAATTGGCTTACACTTAAAGAAAAACGAAGCATCCACAAAGGATTTGGGAGACAAAATTTTAATTTTAAAACTACATATTACAAATAACTTAAAAAAAAAATTACATGAAAGTTGTTGTCCTTTGGCAAGTTGTCGTCAAAGTTGCTTAGTTGAAATAAAAATAATATTTACATTCAATATACGCTGGCAACACAAGAAGAAGAACCATTACATAAATTTGCTTTGGACGGACTTTCGAAATTGACTTTGATTTCACTCTCAAAATATATTTAAAAAAAAAACATCAAATCATACAAAATTACATTTTCTATAAAACTGCACGGACGTATCTATAACTTCTTTTGTCACCTACTAACTCGGTTGCGGCCTTCATCAAAAGACGCGTTTTATTGAAAATCGATTTCAGAAAGTGAACGTAATGTCGACGTCAGTGCAACAAAATTTCTCAAATCACCTTCGGACGTATGTATAACTCCTTCTGGCGTCTGTCACCTACTAACTCGGTTGCGGCCTTCATCAAAAGACGCGTTTTATTGAAAATCGATTTCAGAAAATGAACGTTATGTCGACGTTAGTGCAACAAAATTTCTCAAATCACCTTCGGACATAAGTACAACTTATTTTGACGCCTGTCACCTACTAGCTCGATTGCCGTCTTCAACAACAGGCACGTTTTATTGAACAACGATTTCAGCAAAGGAACGTAAAGATCACGACTGCGCAGTCAAACTTCTCATTTTATTTTCACATTTGTGAAAAATTTTTATAAATTCTCGAGTCTCGTCTCGATTTTAAATTTGATTCAAAGACTGACGCTGACATCACCAGAAGGTGTCAACTGTCAACATGAAATCAATTCGCAGTGTGAATGGCAGGAGTGGTGTCAAGTAGAGTCTGGTTGTTGTAATTGCGTGCTTCACTTAGATAGATATTCAATAAGACAAACCTAACAATACCATCCATCAAGTTCGATTTTTCCACACTCTATATGTTGCCAGTTGCAAAACAGAATCTGCAATACCCTATACGTGTAAGAATTTAAAAATCAATGTGAACACATAAATCTCTGAGTCAGACTGTGCTCTTCGGTAGAAAATTACATATTTCAATCGATTGGACATTCATAATGCGCTGATGACGTCGAATATGACACTCGGACTTCAATCGAACAATGGGCACCCCAGAAGCGAATATTATACACAAATACAGTGTGCAGGCAGATGAATTGAATTCTATCGCTTATGAGAATTTATGTTTTTTCATCTTTTGTCAGCTCTGATAAGCGACGACGACGTGTCGCGTTCCGCCACCAGATCGCCGTAGAGTTAACATAACAGAGGGTATCTCTCTTTGGGATGTGACATACAATCAGCAATCTGAAACATCTGTTAAAGAAATATGTGCTTCCTTACCGAATCAATTAGAACATAGAACTGTGGAGTCTCTATATAAGGGGGTCGATTCTATTCGTTAAAGCTTGGCGTGGTTTCAGTCTTAGAAAGAGCTCGACTCGGGTCGTGTACAGTGTGCGATACAGGAGTTTTTAACAGTCAAGTGGGCTCTTCTTTCTTTTAAATATAACAACGGAAATTAATTGGAATATGAAATAAAAATAGTCATTCAAGCTAAAGGTGAAAATGGAATTTTATCCGAAAATATGGACGATTTTTGTGGCAGTTATTGGTGGATTACTTTTTCGTGGATACCATGCAGCTGAAAGTAAGAATATATGCTGTTTGAATGTCAATACTAAGAATTGCGTTGATATTGCGCTCAAATTCCGGACATAGTGATACACTTACGATTGAGGTCATCAAAGTTTAAGTGATAACCGCATTTAGAACTTTCGAAATATTTGGAAATAGGAAGAGGAAGCAACAACCAAGAGAGTGATCACAGTCGCTATTAATAGCAGGGGAGATTTGTAAATTTGTTGGTGTTGTTTTTGGACATGCTCTCTGCTTTCTTACTCGTGGTCTAATGGTGCAATTTTGTGTATATTTATCCTTTAAGTCCGTTTGCCAATTTTGGGTAGAGACTTTAAGGGAAGTCGTTATTTTTCGGCAACGAGTGCACAAGCAGATATTTCATGGTACGACTTTTCAGTCGCAGAACACACACATGACAGCCGCCAATGGCAACGTGTAAGTGCGCCTATTGGATTCGAGTTGCCATCAATTCCTTACTCCTTATGACCCCACGGTTGCTGTCAAACTACAGTTGTTGTTTGAAGTGTCTAGTTTAGGACATAAGCTGACTGCTCAAAGTACGGGAGGGTGTCAAATAAGAACACATCCGTTTTTGACAGAGATAGTTAAAAGTGTTTTATTTCCGAAAAGGTTTATCATAGCACTGACAGGTGCCTTGGACTCTTGATAAGAATAATTATAAAGTTATGTGTATCAATTGATGGTGGACTGTTATGGTAAAAATGTGCATTTAGTTATATATGTTTAAATAAGTAATACTTCTTTATGAATTTATGATCATAACCACTTTACTGCAGCTACTGGCTGCTGATACAATAAGAAATATCAACATTCTTCAGTAACAAAAAATAATGAACACGTATTTATAATAATAGTTGGCGCAACAGGTCCGTAGGGACCCAAGGCCTAGCTTCTCACAACTCTTCGTTTCGTATGAGTTTCATTTTGGCGCAGTGGCTTAGTGGTTAGTGTGTTGGACTACTAAGCGAGGGTCCCAGGTTCGAATCCCGCAAAAACCCAAATTCCAGCTTAGGGTTTTTTCCAATGCGCCACCTCTCGAGAAAGTCTGACAAACATCCGAGAGTATAACTGTCTTAAGAGCTTCTCTATTAGCCGTTTGGAATCGGCATAAAATTGTAGATCCCTTCCATTCGAACACGTATTTATACTTAATTTATTTAATTAATAAAACCCTATACGCTTTTGGACGGCTTGAATAAATTGCAAGGGCTGAAAATAATGGGCCTTACCAACAACCGAACAGTAAACTCGAGTTTAACTAATTTCGAAACTCACTATAGTTTCAACAATCAAATAAATCGGACCTTTTACTACATCTGACTTTATCGTAAAATTATTACAATATAACTCAATGCGTTATAATTTCTTTCTGAGCTTTCAAATAATTTGCTGAAACTGGCAGTTGTTTGTATTTTGAGAAGCAATATTCTAGTTATTAACTCCTTCAATAATGTTGAGCAGCGATGAGGATATATTTGCTGATATTCATAAAGTTAACGAGGCTGCGATTTCTCGAAAAAGAAAAGTCTATAAAAGAAAAATAGACCCGCTTGAAAAATATGACGAGAAAGAATTCTTTGGGCACTACAGGTTTAGTAATTTATTTTTTTTGTTGTAATAATCAAACAATGTTATTTTGATTCTACTTAATCTTCTTTAACAGATTTACCAAAGACACTGCTCGATTTATAATTAATTAAGTTCGCGATGATATTGTCCCAATAACTAGGAATAGTGGAGCGCTGTCTGCTAATGTATTAAAATGTATTTAAATAGCTTACCAATTCATAACTTACCTAGTTTAATACAAAACGGCCAATTGTCTTACTTTAGACTGACGTTTAAACTTTATTAATGGGTTAGACGTTAGACTCGACTTTCTTCGGATCGAAAATTACAGTCTCGATTATCGTAAAGATTACTTGATTATTGGTACACAATTTATTTTAATTTCGACTATTGCCCTAAAGTCGAGTCTAAATTTGGTTGTTAGTAAGGCCGCCTGAGTCCAGACCAATCGAGTCGACTTAGGGCAACTGGATTTTTGAATGTGGTCATTTATTCTAACCTTTCTCAAGTCGCCTTCACACTCTACCACTCCCCAAGATGACATTTTGTTTCTAATCTCCTGTTCGACTGGATGAGATCACTCCATTATATGGAGCTGTCAGCTCTGATTGCCTTCTCAGACAATTTATAAAATGTCAGCATTATTAAGTACCTAAAGGCAAGTAGAAAAGACGATTCGCACTCATCAAATTAATGTCGAGTTGCTTATAACGCTTGATGAGAAATGCTTGCAGACTTTCGGGCTGACTTTGAATGGTTCTATAAATACAGGGTGTCCGCCGGGAAGGTATACTACTTTGTTTGTTTATAGTTTTTGATTAAATGAAAGAGAACGGATCTTATATTGATAAATGTTTTATTTAATGTCGGCAATTATGTATGGAGTACAATATCAGGTAAATGTCCGCCTCTGTTAGTCTCACAAATGCGAGTCCTTTTGAACATATTTTTCGTTACATTCTCACACATTTCACGCGGTATTTCATTAATTTCATCACGAATATTTTGATGAATTGAGGTTGATGGATTGTTTTGAACACTTCCTTGAGCAGCAGTAATGTTTTCAGCCGATCTTGCAATACTTTGTGGTCCATTCTTGGGCCTATCACCTACAGACCCTCTTTCTTCGAAATCATTCACTACACGATAAATAGTGTGTTTTGTTGGCACGTTGTTTCTCCAAAAAATTTCACGTAACTTTCTCATCGTCACAGTAATCGATGATTGATTTTGATAAAATGTTTTGACGATTAAAACACGTTGGTTTATCGAATATTTTTCCATAATAAATTTGCCACGTGTCTACTTCACGACTGCCAAATATGAGCTGTCAAGACTAATGTTTACCAAAATGGCGGCAAATCAAAGTAGTATACCTTCCCGGCGGACACCCTGTAAAACAAGTATGACAAAAAGACTAGTTGAACTAGATAAAGGACGTGTCAAAGAGAGCGATGGAGAGACCCAGAGTTAGTTACAACATTACATCTGGGCGTCAACATAATTCCTGTCACTTCCATCCACTTGAACTAAACCCTGAATATGATTTCTTTTTATAACCAATAGTCAACGACTACGACTACGAGGACTACAATAAACCCAGTCCGTGCAACGTTTGGCGTCCCGGTGATCCCGATCTGAACACCTTCGACCTGATACGCAACTACAAACTCGATCAGTATCAACATCAATTCGAGAATGTCCACCGTGTCGCTGGATCAAATGACTTTCAGACCGCCTATCACATCGAGGAAGAGAGCAACATGACCATCGAATCGGTGCAGGCCTTTCCATTGGGCGTGCCGTACGAGTTCTCCTTTGAGTGTACCTTCCGAACGGAGCAACCGCCCATTCAGCCGTGGTATCTCTTTCAGCTGACCAACTACGAGTATGAATCTCAACTGAGTGTGACCATCAATCCGATTTACGATACCATTGACTTTGCCCTGCCGCTGTATGATGGATCTCTGAAGACGGTATCGTTTAAGGAATCTAAGGTAAACCTTCCGAAACCCCACGGCAATATTGTGAACATTTTTTAAACTTATAGCTGTTTGATGGTCTGTGGCACAAAGTTATGCTGGGACTGACGCAGGACAGTGTGCGCATGTGGGTTGACTGCAAGCCGACACCGGACGTAAGTGGCAAGGAGCATGTGCCGCTAGATGGTCGCGGTCCAATTGACGCGACAGATGGTTTCTTTAGCTTGGCACGGGATGTTCAGACAGGAAATACGGTTCCGGTAAGTTTGCTTACATACCTGAACGTTTCTGTGTATGATCGTATTTTGATCCCTGAAATAGATAGACGTTCAGTGGATGGTCCTTAGCTGCGATGCTGGGAAACCGAACCGCACCACTTGCGAGGAGCTACCGCAATATGATCTAAAGTTTCAGGGGCCCAATCCTGCAGAAAAGGGATGGGACATACGGAAGCCAATACTTCCCGCTTCGGGCGGAGGTAGTAGGGTTTGCCCGGAACAGTGCCCCGCAGGTCCACCGGGTAAACCGGGTCGGGATGTGAGTTTTGAAAGAGGGCTTCGATGTCTTTTCTAATCATACACACATTTTATAGGGCTATCCAGGTCCGGCGGGACAGCCAGGACCCCCAGGACGTTCTTCATACATAAACCGATTCGGAGTAAATGTAGAAAAGGGGGAAAAAGGCTCAGCGGGTGCACCGGGTCCAATGGGACTTGTTGGATACAAAGGAGAGCGCGGACAAAAGGGCGAGCCCGGCGACATTTCTACGTCTGGATTCATGCGCGAGATTGGTCAACAGCTCTACAACGAAAGCCGTGGCCAAAAGGGCGAAAAGGGCGAAAGTGGTATTCCCGGCTCACCGGGTCTACCAGGAATTTCGGGATCATCTTCCATCAACGGATCGACAGTTGGACCTCCGGGTCGACCAGGAATAATGGGGCCTCCTGGACAACCAGTAAATTTCACCATAACCTCATAGCAGAGCTCTTAACATTTATACATTCCAGGGCTCCAAAGGTGAACCGGGTGCACCCGGTATAGGACAGCCCGGTCTTCCAGGCCTTGCAGGGATTGATGGTCCGCCTGGTCCAGCTGGAAGGCCGGGTCTAGACGGAGTTGATGGGCGGCCAGGGCTGATCGGCCTAAGTGGGCATCCTGGAGAAAGAGGGCAACCAGGGCCCAAGGGAGAGCCTGGCAGTATCTCCGACTACAGGTTGATTGAAGAGCTACAGCGAGGGATTTTCAATGCAAGCACTGGCCATAAGGGCGAAAGAGGTCCGCCAGGTCCGCCAGGACCACCAGGTCTACCAAGCAGCGGTACGGATGGACATTCATCGGTGGGTGCATTACAGGGCCCACCTGGACTTGATGGTACACCTGTAAGTTTCGCAGTAAAACAATTTTTAATGAAATAGCTCTAAGGTCAGTTCCATAGGGTGAAAGAGGAGAGCCCGGACAACCGGGCCCGACTGGACCCCAAGGTGAAAGAGGATACGATGGAAGCCCTGGTGTTCCGGGAACACCTGGCAATCCCGGAGCACAAGGCTTTTCTGGATCAGACGGTCGTCCTGGAATTCCCGGACCAGCAGGTCCTCCCGGGTATTGTGCTTGTGACGAGCGACCTAATAGATATGTCGCACCCACCAGCCCTAGTGCTCCAGGTGAGCGAGGTAGAGATGGTGATAGAGGCACTGAAGGTCCACCAGGACCGCAAGGCTTCCAAGGAGTTCCGGGCTACCCCGGTCCAGCCGGACCGCCTGGACCGCCAGGTCCTCCCGGTCCTTCCGGCCTTACCGGAAGCATATCTACGGACAACTACCGATTTGAGACAAGTGAAATTCGTGACATTTGCATGGGGGTTGTAAGGGGTAGGTATAAACGGTCCCAATTGAGTGATTCATAATAAGACGTCCCTTTCCAGAATATATAGCTGAGATCCAGTCCACTTTGGTTGGCCCTCCCGGGCCAGCAGGTAGAGGCCGCGTTGGAAGACCTGGACCACCTGGTCCTCCCGGCGCAAGAGGTACGAGTACATTAGTTCTGTTCCATTCTGATTTTTTTTTTTTTTTTTCAAAACGTTCTTTTCCTATTTCAATAGGCGATACCGGTACTCGAGGATCAGCCGGTGATAGAGGCTTCCCTGGTATACCTGGAATTCCAGGATCACAAGGTCCAGCCGGACCACCTGGTGTCGAGGGTCAAAAGGGTGACCAGGGTGAGGACGGAGTTGGTCGTGAAGGACCGCCAGGCCCAAGAGGATCGCCAGGGCTAGATGGGGCGGGTATTGACGGTTTGCCTGGACGACCCGGAGATCGCGGTGAACCTGGAAGACCAGGTACAACTCAAAAGTTTTGCTGTTCTACTTATGACATTCTATTCTACTGTTTTATGTATTTATAGGCGAATCAGGTCCGCGTGGTCCACCGGGACAACCAGGAGTATGCCCTGAATGCTCGTATTCAGCTTATACATCAGCGTATCCTCTCCTCTATCAACAACAGCAAACTAAGGGACCGCAAAATATCAAGGGCTGATGCGAGAATCCATAAATCTAAGTTGTAATGAAAGCTCAGTAACCTATAGGGTTCTTAATAAATATTTTGTAAGCTTGAATGGTCTTTTACTTCAAATTGGCAAAAGTTAAAGGACAAGTAAATAATTGTTTCTAGAGAGCTAATGCGCCTTGGTTCGTTGGTCGCATCCCTCTCTCCTTCGAAACGTTACAGCCGTTTTCACTGACTTTCAAGTAGATTCCAGTATCCACCGTTACTATGAACAGCAGTTTAAACGAGATATACGTTCGCGGAATTACGTTGATTTTACATATGAAACAAAAGCAAATTCCGTCACGTAATGCTCAATCACGGACGACGCTATTCGACCCCAGGACATAGACAAGTCCCTCCTCCAGCGCCTTGCCTTCAGCCTTGAATCACCCAGTTGGTGCCGTCGTCAGCATAAAATGTTTCAAATTCAAAATATCCAACCAAAGGTCGGATTTTATCAAAGATAGTCAGAGTACGGATCTACCTCAAGCCTTATCGGCTTATCCATGAACGGGCAATACGTGATGGAATGTGTTTTCTTTTCATGTGTAACATCGACATAATTCCTCGAGCATTATAGCTTGTTCACAGATCCAATCGTTCTGTGTGCGGTGCAGCCGACTTAGCCGCTGAGTTTCATTTCAGCTTTTATTCTCCCCCTTATCTCTCTGACCGAACTGTGGCCCTTTGTTTCTTTCATTTCTGAATAACAAACACAGTGTCCTCCATTTTTTTGTTAAAATATATTATATTATCGTTACTATTCAATAAGCTTACATAAAATAACTTCCATTTATACAATTTGATTTTTGATGTTAATTACCATGTTCATTTCTCATTTTTCTTGTAGCAAATAGTATATCGTAATTAATTCATTATTCGTCTCCTATTTAATTTTTATTTACTGATATAATAGTGACTGTGTTAAATTTGCTTGCTTATACGATTTCGTTTGTTGGTTAATTTTATTTTCAGAATATATAAATGCACTAAGAAGTAGGCTATTTGCTTGTTTCTTTTTTTATTGAAAGTGATGCAATGTCCATCTGCTCCCTTTCTTTAGACTATTCGACAAAGCTATTTATTTGCCTTCTCGAGGTTACATTTTAGCTGCTGGAAAACACAATACACCAGTTAAGAAAAGAACAACAAGTAAAACATAAAATATTTATTTCTAATCGAAAACGAAAAATACTTCGGTGTTTGGTAGAATTATTTCTGTCATAATTAAGACTAAATACAAAATAACTGTTTATACACGTGATTTGGTTAGTAACATTTGTAGTTATTGATAAAAACAAATAAATTGAATACTAGTAGACTACGGTTACTTAAAATCTGCCTTTAAGAACATAATTTGATTTTATTAAACTTTTTTCCATTTAACACAACTGTATTGTTATTTGTATATTTTTTTTTTCTGTTTTTGGCAGCGCGTTCAAATAAGTGATAAATCTATTAACAAATACTAACAAATCGAAAACTAAGTAAATTCGTAGATAATAATTGTATTTATTTTATGTGTTGTCTGGGTAACAAGTTTAATTTGTTTTATTTTTCTCTGAATTTCATTTAGTTTTACGTGTTAAAAATATATTTTATCATCTAGGACTAATTTAAGTTATATATTTACAGGTTATTTACAATCAAAATGTTAAGAAGTTTGCTTAGTAACTAAGACTATAGGTTGTTTTAGATGTTTTGTTTTCGTTTTGTATGTTTGTCGTTACGACTAGTTGTAGCTGTCTGAAAAGTTAAGCTGAATCTGAACCACAACTCAACTTACGAGTTATTGCTGATTGTCTAATAGCAACTATTCATCAATTGACTCGCTCGGTAAGTAGCCGGGTTGGAACATGATTTATATTTTTTTATTTTAATCACGAGCACTTGGAATAGAAATAGTTGGGTATCAACGGCCCTTATTTATTTACGTTTCGCTTTCTTGTACTTACGAAGAACCATAAGTGGGTATTATGTGAAATAGATTCCACGGCTCAACTTACGACGTCTCTTCTATGCAAATAATTGAATTCAGAGGTCAAATCGAAGAGGAACAGCGGTCATTTATAGAAGTTATCAAAGTCATCATTGTTCAATAACGACACTCGCATCACTTAAGGCAATTCGGACATTTTTAGTCGCAATAGGTTGACCGTTTTCAAATCACCTTCAGTTAAATATGAGAAAGCATCATGTCCACGTACTTGGCAGTGCTTCAAATAAAATATGAACGCTGAGCATTGGCTACTTAACGTTCGTGATAATTCTTTCAGTCAGCTGCAACTAGTACTCGTCTTTAAAAGGGTGGTCGAAAACAATAAGATACACTCTCGGTGTGAGTCCATTCTTGTTCAGTTAAAAGATTGACAAATAATCATTTTTAATGTTCACCTAACGTTTTTTGAAGCTTATTTTGAATGTAAAAACAGTCAAGAGTCGAACGACATCAATATTTTGAGATCATTGTATGCCTTGTGTACATCCCTTGATCAAATTTCAAAGATCACATCTTCTAATGTTCTGTGCTGCTAATTTGTCTCTCTTTTAACATTTTTGCTTTTTAGTCGTTTTTAGTTTATAACTACATATAAACCTATATAATTCTTTGGTTGTTATGATTTGTGATCAAGTTTTCTTTATTATTTTATATTTTTTTTTGTAAAATTTAAACTTAACTATAATATGAGCTGCACTCTTGAAGAAGTCATAATTCGTTTGTACATTAGATTATTTTGCAATTACTAGTTGCTTACGGATTATAATATTAACTTAAATTAAACAACATGAAACAGGCAGTTTATGAAATAAATGCTAGACAAAAATCACTTTTATTAGATGAAAATAAATTATTTTTGATTTCGTTGGTATGATGAGAAACTGAGGGGGGACGAAAATGGTAAACAAACGATACGAGAAGAGAACGGAAAAGAAACTCAATTTACGAATGTATAATGGATTCTATTCTTTCTTCTGTTTTATTGTCGATTTCGATTTGTAGTTGTGTACGTTTTAATCCTTTCGAGTCGCTTGAAAGAGTGGACGCTTGTGGGTGCGTTTTTAAACCGGGAAACTTGACCTTTGCTATGCATATTGCTATAAATGTAGCCGTAGGCATCCAAAGACGAATAGGGTTATATGAGATTGTGTTGATTTTCTGCGACAGGGAATGCAACTTTTTAAAATTTCAGAGCCACCTGTTAATGGGAGATAGACGCAGATTATTGAAAATGGTTTGGGTATGCTCTAAATATTCACCATACAATTTGTATGTTATGTTTAATTTCCCTCTATGTCTGGCCGATTTCTGAAACCAGCCAAGAAGATTCGAATTACTCGAACAAAGATCGTTCGGACATCAATGTACAGATCACGGCTTCGTGTGTATTAAATATCGACAACGTGTCACGACGCATTAGAGATGATCAAAGAAAGATGGTTCCTTATGAAAGAAAAACACTGCAATGTAGCTGAGTTAACGTCCCTAATATACCCAAGCTCGTAGATTTCAAAAATGCCTTCAAATTTATTCCATAGAAATGCTAGGTATTTAGCATGCATTTCATGGCGTTTGGCACAGCAAATAGGTCCTTCCTAACGACACCTACGTACACAAACATACCACCGGACCACAGCGGATTGAATTTAGAAGAACTATAATCGAACAGAAATCAATAAGTGATTTGCATGCTTGAATACTGTGTATTCAAATCAGTATAAATACGCACTCTTCTTTTATGACTGACTGAAGTGAGATATTTCATTATCTACAACATGACAAGTGCTGAAACGAAATGAGAAAAATAAAACTTTTCCCTATGGCACTATGCATGAACTAGAGGATAATATAACCGTTAACGAGATGCCTTCCTTAGATATTTATGTTTCTAGTTGCCTATGTGTGTTATACCTTAAAAATTAATTCCACCTTCTGCGCTTCTACTTTCAGCAACATCATGCAAATCAGACTTTGTTTTTTTTTTTTTTATTTAACGTCTTTGTTTAAGTGCGTCATTTATACTATTTCACTTAATCGGTATCAAATACTAAAAGTGTTAGTAAAATTCACATAAAATACTAAACCTAGTGACTATATACAGCTGCACACGATATATACGATCCTTGTGGACTTTTGATTTATAAATTAAAAACATATTTGAACAAAATGAGAGAGTTGAAAAAATAGAAAAATAGAATGTAGCTGCCTATAATTCCAAGTGAAATACTATTGGTCTCTATCTTAATGATCCGTGCTAGCATTTTCATCGATATTGCTGTCCCAGTTGAATTCGGTGACACCCTGTTTGTAGTTGATGTTGCCGAGGTTTGCGTAGCGCTTTTCAAAGTCAGCATCTTTCGCTTTGAGTCGCTCGAATCTAAAATGAAGGAAATGTATTTAAAAATGGCATGGCGTTTGAACAAATCCAACTCACCTCTGGAACAGTAGATTCTTCGCAAAGGTATACAGCTCCATGTCCAGCCCGTTTAGCTGCTCAATGTGTTTCCTTTGGTCTGGACGTAGATTACTGACAGCTGCCACTGAGATCGTTGTATTATGCTGCTCGAAGGGTATTGCAAAGCGAAGATTGAATGTCTCCTCGAAGATGTACTGGGACATCTGAAAAAAATCATCAAAACAAATTTATGTTACGGTTGACAGCAATTCGGTTGTGAGTTGTGACCTACGTACCTTTTGAAACTCGGTCAGTCCAAAGTATGCCATTGCTGCTAAATTGCGCTTAGCACTCGCCAACATGACACGGTCACGTTCGTGATGTGGCATCGATGACTTGTTGTAACAATTTACTAAAGCTAGGTCGGCCAACATGCGTGTTTGCCGGTTGGCGGCGAGGTTACTCTCACAGGCGGCAAAGTCGTCCAGCGTTACATGGAGCCAATCTTTACCTGCGAAATAAAGAGGAGTGTATGAGCTCTATTCAATGTAGCCGATCATAGAATTGAATTACCTTTGTAGCATGGTGGCAGTTCGGCAGCGGTCGCTTGGCGCCCCAGGCACCAGTGTCGCGAACCTTTCCACGTTGCACCGCGTCGCACGTGCCGGTATTCGGACATATACCGCGATATAGGCTCTCGCAGAAGTGCAATATAGAAGTATCTCCGCTTGGCAGTTTCGCCCTCGTTTTTGTCCAGCTCTTGATCCACGCATGATGTTAGTTCCGTCCAGTCTGCGTGTAAGCCGCATTTCCAACCAGTCGAGTAGCGTGAGAACAGCCAATTTTCGTTGCGATGCGGACGGAAGCAGTAGCAGCGCTTTCTCTGACGCTGGCATTCACATGGCCGCTATAAAGCAAGAAAGAAAAAAGCAAATAAATAGTATAAAGTCCATCGATAAGAATTATCTACTGTCAAAGTACAAGACGATGGGTTTGTACACCCCACCCAAAAAGGTATATACATGTAGCTTGTTTGATGACGGCAGACTTTGGAAAATAGGCTTATTGTTAATTCACAGCATCAAATTGTACACCCAGGACAACGAACCGAAAGGACCGCCTCGTACATCATTGATGTATAATCCCTCTGTACATCTGACACATAAATTGAAAAGCGAAGAACGGTTTTCAAAAGCTACTGCTATGATGACCGGAAAGGCAAGTGAACCGAAGAATTAAATCTCAGAGAGTATGGACAGCCAACAAATGACAAAACACGCTCAAAAAGACAGCCTCTTGGACTTAAAACTCCTATGCTCGTTAGCTTTCTATTGATATGCTTGCGTCCGAAGTGCTGTCAATTGTATATTCACTCAGGCCGGTGCAAGTTATCACAAACAAACTAACCTTTCACGGAAGTAATCATAAACGATTGGTTTTAGTTACACTCAATCGATAACTTCGTTCCTCCACAACCCCTCGTAACTCGATCAGTCGTTGTAATGGCAGGTCGCTGCCTTCCGGTTTTGTTTTTCAATAAATATGACAAAAATATGACAGCGTGAAATAATTCGATGCATATTTATCGGCAGCTGTGATAAATCTTTGGGATATGTTTTGGCGCTTTGCATCGAGAGGACTGTGTATTGAAAACTGACTGCAATCTTGTTAGTATTGTCCGAAAAGCCCACGACTTTGTAGTAAGTTTTAATAATTTAAAAGTGTTGTTCGATTGTTTAGCGATCCATTATCGTAAATGGCAAACATTCAACTAATTTTGTGACATTTCAATTGACAGCTGAGTTTCTTAAGTTCTCCTGATGGTTAAAGACAATTGCCTAAAAATGTCATTAGCACCCTACTGAAAATATGTGAAATTGTCAACTGTGAATGGTTGTTCAATAAAACACACCTTATGTCAGCTACTCTTGGGATCAATAGATCTATTCTTTCAAACACTTATATCTTTCAAACACTTATATAAGGAAAGTAGCCAAATGCCCAATAAAACGATAACCAGTGACATTTTAGATAAAGTGTTATGGTTATGTGATGGTTAAAGACAATTGCCTAAAAATGTCATGAGCAAAATACCGAAAAGGTGTCAAATATTCAACTATAAATTTGTAGTCAATAAAACACACGTATCTAATATCTGTGAGTCTAAGGATACAATAGAAAGTAAAGTAGACAAATGCCCGATAAAACGAAAATCAGTCATATTGGTGATGCATTATCACAATAAAAAAATCTGTTCCGCAGAAGCCTCTGCCTCATCTAAAGGGTGACTCCAGCAGGATTAAGCCAATCGAATAGACAAAGCTTGCTTAGGCTGGAAATGTTTTACCCTTTTAGCACAGACTCTTGGCTAAGACGATGCTAATTTTAAGGTGCTACAATGGCATACATGGCTGATTTGTAAAAGCTCCACTTGTAAAGCTTGTATCACAAAAATGCTGCCAACGACTGACGGCAAATGGATAAAAAGTTGGAGAGAGGCAAAGCCGCAAAGGCGGGAATACATGACATGAAAGAAGTCCAGATCGCTAATAGGTATCAAATTAGTAAGGCCTCCTTCTAGTTGTAAACGAAGTCCAGCTGGCGAATGCCTATAGACCCAGTCATAAAGAAGTCCAACCTTCGGATGTCATTTTTATTTCATATGACCTCTGTCAACTTCGGCATAACCATTTATGTTCAGTGGGGTTTTATGCAAAGCAAAATGAGTTCACCGTAAATCAATAGTGAGACAGCTCATTTATTGACCAATTCATTAAATAATCAACCCGTCAAACTTAAACCCATACAACTCATGGTCACGTTCCGAGCAAAGCCGAACTGATTCTGATTATGGTCGGAACAGTCCCACGCATGTGGGAATCGTTAAAAACATGCCAATTAATTTGCATTTAAATGTTCCAGCGAATTCGTGTATTAAATCCTTTTTTCCTGCTGCTTGTCCGGACTGAACCCCTGATTAAGACATGTAAAACAATTCGGCGACAACAAGAACGAGCGTTATTATGAGGCCGAGACGACTGCGACGACTGTACAG
Source organism: Cheilosia grossa (assembly GCA_963082955.1). NCBI lineage: Eukaryota > Metazoa > Arthropoda > Insecta > Diptera > Syrphidae > Cheilosia > Cheilosia grossa. The sequence continues at coordinate 9,078,799 of OY720144.1, read as the reverse complement.
TGTACAATCTCGTAGTCGTACGCGACCTCGCTGCGCTGAATTCGAAATGAAATATTGTCTGCTCGCCGCATATATGCAAATTAATAAATAAACTATTACAGCGCGAATAAATCTTCTAATTGGAGAGCGCAACCAAGAGATATACTACTGCGGATATTGTACACAACTCAAGTATAGTGGCAGGAGCAGAAATTAATTCACCCAGCGCGCAAAACAAACAAACAAGCAATCCCAAGGATTCCGACAGTCCTCCTAATTATGTAAACATGACCATTCGCCTAACCTAACCACGCGAAACTATACTCTGCGCACACAATGCCAGCGTCAACATTACGAGTATATGTATACATAATGTACACACATCGATATAGCGTCTAGTTTAAATTTATGTCCAAGTGTAGATATATGTACAAATGGATTGTATGGATGGAAATATAAAGCCACAGCATCGTCGCCACGACCCAGACTTAAAGACTCTTCTCGAACTCACCTTCAAATCCAAATCACGTACCAGATGTCTGCCGAAGGAAGTACCACCCGTTTTCTGTATGTGCAGGAACACCATGACATCATGTCCATCCATATCGAATTGAAAGTCATCGTTTAGAACATCCTCATAGCTGAGTCCTGCATTTGCTATGATATTCTGTTGCATTGATTTGCTAACGGAGGTAATACTGGCGGCGGCGGCGGCGGCAGCTGCAACCCCACGATGATATTGGGAGACTGGATCATTGAACGGCAGGATATCCGGTTGTAGCATCATTCCACGTTTTGTTAGTGCGCACACCTGTTGAGTAGACAGAAAGAATTCGAAATGAAAATACATCTTATTACGCTCTATATGGTGAGGAGGTCGACAGCAAATCGTATCCTTCCAGTTCATAAAGTGTTAGATTTTTAATAAATATCGTACAGGTTTCACGATTCGAATGGAATTTATCCTTTTCGAGTGCAGCAAGGAAGGAAGTGTATAGTGAAACTTTAAACGACTCGAAGGCGGTGTGTTTAATATTTCAGGCAGAGGAATGTATAGGGTCCGGGATTGGTGCATTTTTTGACTAGAATCGGGAGGAACCAAGAAAAAAGAATGTTAAACATTGGCCCCTGAATGGCCACCCTGTTCAACTCACTGATACGCCTTTTATCGCCATTTCGACATTTATAAGTCGCGATTGGAAAAGAAGAACTTCCAAGGCCGGAGGCCTGTACTTCGATTTGTTTTTAAATGTTTGTCCTGATTCACACTCGCTTGTTCCACTCCAGAGAATCACTTGAATCGTGTAGTTTTGACCAACAAAAAATTAGTTTCAGTACAGTATAGAGGCTTTTCAAGCTTTTTGCAGACTCTGAGTCTCACCCAGGATCGATGTGTTTCCTATAGCTACCTAAAGTTCAACACCGGTTGCTTTTAAGGTAGGTCGTCTCCATTGTGCCGTGCCTTCGGGCGTACACTATTGGTGGCACGAATATATTTGTGAGCTTTGAAGAAGTCACATGACAGACTTCACCCTCCCACCGACCATTGTTTGACAACATATGGCTTGGTGAGGTTGTTTCTGATCTTAATGGAGGAGCGGGCATTAAGGATTCTTCATCGTAAGTCTGCGCAACCTATAGGTTTGAAAAGGTTTCCCAACATTATAGACCTGCCTCTGTATAGCTCGTGTTTTCATAAAGGCTTATTATGCGTGATAATAAAGTTCCATTCATCAGGCATACCTTCTTCCGACCCCTGGGGATGAGCCGCTGTCTGACTTTGATCAAGTCATCTCCCGCTGCCCTACATTATTCACGCTTTAGGAAGCCTAGTTAAACAGCTTTGTTGGACTTGAGTTCAATTGTTGTTATAACCACCTAATTTTGGTCGCGTTGTCAGAAGTTTTGCCGAAGTTGATCATCCTAGAATTCTGATCCAGGAAAGGTATTTTACAATATTCCCACAAGCCGACTTGAACTTCACTAGAAATGTCCTTCCTCTTCGCCACTGTGTTACCAATAGACCAATCATTTTGAGAAAAAATAGTACTTTCCTAAAGGGGACCACAGGTTTCTTTGGGGTCACTGTCGGTGGGTCGTCCTAATGATTAATCTCGTCATTAGTGACTTCCGATTTCCGAATACGGAATTCATCGGTCGGAAGACTGGTCTTAGGAATATGGTTCTCGTCTAACACTCCTCTTCTTATTTATAATCGCGTTAGCTTCTTCTGAATTTTTCCATTTTATTTTTTCGCCTTTGCCAATCCCCAATCGCAGGCGATCCTTTCACGCGATGTCAACCATTATCCACGAATTATGTATCGCCTGGGATTCTTAGATGGACTCACAGGGGAGTGAAATTTTTTTCCGTGGAACTTAAAAGCGAACGAATTGCGAATTGTCTGGTTAGCTAATATTTCTGATGATATTATCGATCTAGCGACAAATGTCGATGGAAGACAGTCGGCTGCCATTCGCCAAAACTTACGCGGAGGTACGAAATGCGAACATCTGGAGGAAGCTTATGCAAATGCATATGCAAAAGCTGTGCAAACTGTTAACGAATGATAGAAAAATTCACTGAAGTCGAAACTAACAAGCTCGAAGGAGATAATTCTACGAAATATGTACAACTGCAAATTTTTTGGCAACGATTCCACATTTCTACGCGATTTCTCCCTCCGCTGCGCTTCCTTACTTCCAGTAGTAGAAATGAGTTCGAAATTGGCTAATTACTTAATTAAATGGTTATTGGAGCCCTTCCGACTGCATGATGCAATGTTTCATATTGACTGAAAGCAATGAAGAAATATTTACATATTTACATTGCATATTTAGCAATCCATCCAGAAGAAAAGGAAGAAGTCCACCATAGAGGCCGTCCAACAGTTGAGGGACGACCAACCCCACAACAGCTGACGGACTAGCTCACTGACAAAAGCGACCATAACAGCGCACCATTTCTTCTATTAAAAAGGCGTAATTACTGTCCATGATAATCTTGTCCTTGGGCTATTTTACGTGCTGTTGTCCCACAGCAAAATGCTAACCACAAAACATTTCTCATTTAAATGAGAGCCCTTCAACCAACGTTCACCGAAATATTCAAAACAAAAGTTCCCTTTCACTGCATCCTTATCCTTTGCTGTGCGCTCCGCTTCCATGCAACTATATGGATTTTTTTTTAAACGAAAAAGGAGACTCATCAGGCCGAACACTACCAAACCTTCGCTTCGTTAGCACATACATACAGCATTTCTGGTAAACCCAGCACCGTCGTTCTCCGTTGCCGCAATTAGCAATTACGAAAATCAAATGAAAACAAATTGTGCGGCTTCCTTGCCTTTAACATACTCAGTTGAATGGGAAAAAGCGCCGAAATGATGCCAAACAAAAAAGAGACCGCGAACAAAAGCAACAAACCTAGGGAAGCTCAAACCCGAGACGAGATGGTGATGTGGTATGCGAAATGGGACTATTGCGGAAGGTAGCGCACCCTCACTTTTACGGGTTTTCCCCTCCGCATAATGAGCTGCAATTGTTTCCTTTTCGGAGGCATTTTCTTTTACACGTTATATTCTTTTATTCCCCAGCGTCCCGATCGTCTTCGTTTATTCACATTTTTTTAAAGCTAAACATTCTCATCCTAACGAGTAACGAGCTCGCGGGACGCTACTCACAAGTGAGAGTGCAAAAAACCGAAAACGTTTTCGTTTTATTGCTTCGATTTGTACTCAACCGTGTGGAAGGAAATGGCTGCTGGGGCAAAAATAAACAACAGGACATTTAATACTCCATGCACGGTGCGGCCATGTCAATTGTCAAATTGAACAAGGGAGATCTGCTTCCAATTTGGGGGGGGGGGACAAAAAGTCGAAACATTTGCAAAAGACGGCAAAAAAACGGTTAACACACAAAGAACAAGCCCGCTGTATAGAGCTAGAGCACACGCAATGCAATAAAGTCCCATTAAATGGTTCTTGCATAGTAATGGAGGTCGTTGCGAGACCTTGCCCTCATTCCGGTGGGTGGTTGCAGATGATAAGCCTATGCCCGATATTGGTTCAACTCGAATAAATAGGAAATTGGGTAAACAGAAAAATGAGAGGCTTGTCGGGTGGGGGCTGCCGAAAGGGTATGCATATATGTCCTTTTGATGTTATTATTAGTACTTTTTTTTCTTTTTTCGAGAAGCACGAGAGCAGTTCAATATCCATTTCTATTGTAGCTTGTATTGAAATGGGTCAAAACAGATGTTATTGATGTCCGAAAGGCTCAGGAAATTTTGCAAGAAATTGCACAATGACCAGTTGTACAGGAGAGTACAATTTATCCTTGAGGGGAGCTTGCATTTTTTTTGCAATGAACCTTGGCTTAAGTTCTGACTACACTTTGTGTTAGTGTGGGATACTACAGGGTCTTTCATTTCGTGGTTTACAGTTGGTAGCGCCACCATTTGACACCTGTCAAACTCAGCTGTCATTTGAAGTGTCACAAAATTAGTTGAATGTTTGCCATTTACGGTAATGGATCGCTAAACAATCGAACAACGCTTTTAAGTTATTAAATCTTACTACAAAAATGGCGATTCAAACGTAGCCACTTTTGGCGCAGTATACGCGATGATTATGGTCGTCATAATCGAAGAGAGTGGAAGTGGAGTGGAAGCGTTTCTGATGTCTTAAGGCCTGTGCATCATCGTAATGCACGCTCAGTCGAAAATATATCTGCTGCAAGTGCAAGTGTTGCTGATGATCCGAATTTATGGATTTGCTGGCGTTCGCAGCAATTCAACGAATGGTAACCGATATTTGTTGGCGAAGATCGTGACTTCGACGATAAGTGGTTCAAACACGGGGCAACACGCCACACAACACGATAAATTATGGCTTTATTGGGTGAGAAGTTTCCTGGTCGCTTAATATCAGGTTTTGCCGACGTCAATTGGCCACCACGATCATGCGATTTGACAGCGTTAGATATATTTCTGTGGGAGTACGCAAAAGACTGTGTTTCCGAGAATAATCCCCGAACTCTAGACACATTAAAAAACAAAATTACTCAAGTTATGACCGAGATACCGCCCGAAATGTGCGAAAACGTTGAAAATTACCCCAAAAGAATCGCGTGCTGCGAATCTTCCCGAGGCGGCCATTTGAATGATATTGTTTTTCACACTTAATGGCAAGGTCCAAACTTTATAATGAAATACAATTTTCATCAAAAATGTATCGCTGTGTGTGTTTTATTTAGCTTTACTTTCGAAACTGAAAAATGAATGACCCTTTATAATGTAGTGTGGCGCAGTATAGTGTAGCATAGCGCAGTGAATTGTAGTGTAGTACAGCTTAGCCTTCTGTGCATTGTAGTGCTGTGTAGTATATGATAATGTAGTGTATCGCGGTGTATTATATAGAAGTACAGTTAAGTCTTGTGTAGGAAATTGTAGTGCAGTACCTACTCTAGTGAAGTATATTGTAGACTATTGCATTTTAGTGAAGTGTGGTGTAATGTAGTGCAGTATAGTGTAGTGTAGCATACTGTATCGAATTTAAGTATTAAATGAAGTTGAGAGTATTGATGCGAAATGCAGTATCCTGAAGTTTAGTTGTGTATTCAATGGTATGCGTTGCGCAGCGAACTGTAGTGATGCGGAGTACAGTGTAGTGTAGTTTAAAGTAATGAAGCGTAAGTTAAGTTGTATTGTGTGGTGTAGCGTTGCATAGCGCACTTTAATGAGGTAAAGTAAAGTGTGTGTACGTACTGTAGTACAGTCTATTGCAGTGCAGTGCAGTAACCTCAAGCGTGGTTACGAAAGGTCGTGTTCGTAGTTCAGTAGCCCAGCCACTAAACGTGATTACTGAGGCCCAGAAAGCCACTCAACTGCATTGGTTCCGTGATGTACTACGACAAAGTGCTATTGATGAGTTGCGATGCAAAAAATAAAACACCCTTTATCTGGACGCAGAACGGCTTCAAAAGCGATAATGGTTTGCGTTACGTGTCTTTTCGGAACAAATCACTATAAGCCCAGTGGAAATAAACGCAAATAACGTCTACCTATTTTTCAGTAAGGGTCATCGTGCACATTCGTCCAGAACATCGCAAAATATCCGCCTCCAGCCTGATTCCGCTTAAATATTTTTTTGCCGACTTTGAATTTTCTTTTTAATTTGAAAAACGTTTGACAGGACTCACTTTCCGCTTACATCCATGCGACATCGTCAGCACAGAACCACGTCCCAATTCTATTTCCTCTTTTGAGTTGTGAAATTGACACAAGTCATCCCGTTGTTGCTTCTCTATACTCGACAGCGTTAAAAAGGGATCAAAAAACCTTCTCCCTCCAAATTGATGGCAAATGTTACCCTCACTAGAAGAGTCCTGACACTCTGGCATAGAATACATATGGCATGACTTCGTCAAAGTAAGAAAAAAAACTCACTTCAGTTACCTCCGACGATATTTTCTTGTTCGCCGTATTCCTGCATGACAAAAGGACAGAGCAAAAAATGTCATATCTGCTATTGTACATCTAGATCTGGGGATTTCTCTGACAAACTCCCCCACCCGCTATTAGCGTGCTATCTCGCTCTCAGTCCTTTTCTCGACGGCATCTGTGATGAGAGTTGAATGACCTGAGTCTTGCGTTTCCTTACTGTCAAGCGTGCACCTTCAGATGAATGCATCAATGGGTGCGAGGAGGGGCAATCCGCCCACCCAAAATGTCTGTTTGCTTTAAAGTAAAACACCATCCATTTTGCACACCGCGACCTACTCATCCAGATACAAAATAAACACACACACATGCGGCGAGTGCTACAAACTTCTATTGTCGAGGACCCTGACATAGTGCAGGGCCGTGCTGTTCACGCTACTTAAATTTGTTAAGTGATTCTGAAAGGACGTGTACAATGTACAAACATTGAGCATGTGACATGCCTTTGTCTATGCGAACCGACAAACAGCTGTCATTCGCGGCCCAAGTGGCGGATCTTCTCCTTCCTCGGTTTAAGCATACAATGTTGAAGAATTGAAGTGGCCATCCGTATTCCATTATGCGGGAGGAGTGCGAAGGTCCTTTTGTACTTGCACTCTTCTTAGGTGCTGATGCTGTTGTTACTATACAAGGGTGCGAACCCGTTTCTTCTTCTTTGCTTTTTTTGTATTCCCTTTCTGCGAGTAGCTTCCCATAAGGTAGAGCGTAGTGATGCGCACATAAGGACACTGTTCGCTGGGTGGGTTCCCTAAAATGGCACATAAACAAGGCCAAGGAGGTGAATGCTTGACATCGCTCCAAAACGAAGAGCAAAACTAAACGAACTGAAGTAGGGAAACTGGAAAATTATCAATTTTACGGAGACGGGCAGCAGTTGGTTGGTAACATTCGGGTAATCTGCTTACAGTTTGTGGAAGTTTCTGTGCTGTTTTTTTTTTGTTTTTAGTTTTCGTGGACCTCCTTGAAGGGGACACTCGAAAGCTGAAAGGATTACATCTATAAAAATAATGCTGCATTTGCAGCTGAGACTGGCTGGAAGTCCTGGTTTCTTTTTGCATGCGACGCACCTGGCCTTAGTTTGAAGTGAAATGAGGTTTTGAGTTAGAGCGGGACTGTCTCGGCTGTGTTTATGATCCATAAAGAAATGAGGTTTATAATAGTCTTACATAAAAAAGTCCGCATCTGCCTGGGCAGTCTTAGTTAAGGTGACACATCGGTTGTTATTTTGCGACCTTTGGTGGGGTTACTTTATAAAACGCTTTGTTACATCGATCTGTGTATAAATAAGTAAAGAAATAAACAACCATCAGTCAGTACTGTGTGGTCGAAGAAGAGGCAACTTTAGTAAACGCTTAGTTACATTTCACGAAAGAAATACAAAGAAGTGTGCCCCACTTCAGTTTAAGGAGTTTCCCATTTTGTTTTTCAATCGGGCCAGCCCACAATTTTAGACTTAAGGTTTCTTTCAACTGCCAGTTTGCACTAGAACTCTATGAGCTAATAGCTAATGAATAGACGCTTCTTTTGATCTATGGGGCTTAGTATAATTCCAACGGAATCTTTTTTTTTTCAATTCAACATTTCCCCAGAGCGTATTAATCAGTGTTAGGTATGCGCAAAAAGGTCAATGTCACCATGGCGGATCCAGTATTACTGGTGAGCTAGGTCTGCCACAAAATCTCACACTTCCCGAAGAGCGAATGTAGCAATTAAATAGCAATTAAGTCTTCAATCTCAAACATTTTAGAGAAAGCTTTTAAGAGTAGGGTACTGGACTATTAAACAAAAATAAGATTTCTGCACCCTGCTTAGTTTGGGTTGAGGAAAAGGCTCTCTACAGAAGATCCGCTTTTGGAGTTTTGCTCATTTATACATAAAACACAAGACAGTAGGAAATGTTGCGCAGGTCTCGTGGATATCACAAAAGCATTGAATGTTCTCCTCCACAACTTATATTATGCAGAATTTCGAGGCTATAAGCATAAGGTTGAGCCATATTTGAGGGACAGAATTCAAAAAGTTAAAACACAAAACTTTGTGAGTAGCTCAAGAGCCATAAACATACGAGCCGGTGTGCCTCAGGGATCTGTTCTTGGTCCATTACTGTTCTGAATACATATAAATTTTCTATTTAGTCAAACGTTTGTAGGGAAAGTTACAGCCTTTCCAGGTGATCTTGGCATTGCATATCACTTAGCCCTTTAAAATTAAGGACCGACATGATGTTGACATTCTGCGAATATTGTTTACTGAAGCTCGTTTTCAGTAACAAAACTAATTTAATGAACTTCAGCCGAAGTATTCAAGAGTTCCCTGACTATGAAATCTATTTTCTTAAACTAAATTGTAATAGATCCGTCTGGTCAAATTGTGCTTGTAATCTGGTACCTCTAAGGACATTTTTTAATGGCCAAATATTCTCCAGGACAAATTGTTTTAAAATTGAAGAAGTTTAAATATTTGGGTGTTACTTTTGACCAAAATATAAGTTGGTCTGGAAATATTTCAAATATGAAACAATTTTTATGATGATAGAGGAACTCAAAAAAGAGGGTCGCGAAATTCTGTACGTCTGTCTGTCTGTTCGTATGTCCCGAGACCTACAGAATAAACGGCTACCGGGATTTCGCTCAAACTTCGGATTTGAAGTTTGGGGGCTTACAGGTCGGGGCCTTTTTTTTTTTGCAAGGCGACCTCATTGATCTCCCCACACAAAATCTTCGTTACAGTTTGATTTGTTGGAAAATGGCGCGAACACTTTCAACCAAAATTGATATTGATAGGTTGAGCTTATTTTATGGGGTTACCATGACTGCATACCCAGTTTTTGGCTAGGAGCTAGGAAATCTGATAACGGTACTTTCGAAACTTGGACATATCTCGAAAACGGTCCATACGATTGTAACAAAAACCCATTTCTAAGTTAATATGGTCATTTCTAACTAAATAGCAAACTCAGTTTTTCTCTATATGTATTATGGTACAATGGATTTTTGAAAAAAAAATATTTTTTTTCCTAATTCGTTAGTTTACCGGAAAACGGCAATAACGATTTTTAACAAAATGCATACCTAGTTAGAGTTAAATTGTTGTTGTTTTTTAAATTATTTGCGTTCTTAATTTTCAATTGGAATCACCGAATACGCTAGTTTTAAAAACTGCTCACATCTCAAAAACCCCATTTTCGATTTCGATAAATTTTTAAGAAACAGGTAATGCTAACATTTAAAACAGTATATTAGTAGTCAGTTAAGCTATAAACACGTCCATTGGCATATTCAGTTTATAACTGCTAAGGCAAATTCCAAAACAAATCTCTAAAAGCTTACATATAATTTTGTAAAGATATCTGTCTAATACGAAGCCTACTTCCAATCATATAGACACCTTAAACCAGCGTAACTCATATATTCCAGTCAAATATAATCACATGCCCTAACAGATCAAAAAACAGAAGCTCCTACTACGCTTGTCCTTGTACTCAAAAATCTTGTCAAGTGTAAGAGCATACAAAATTGTTCAGGAGACGCTTACAACTCTCTAACCACAACTTGTGACAATTGCCTGCTACTGAGCAGATAAGCAAGTAAATACTAATTCAGGGCTTTTGAACTTACAATTCGATTTCTTTAAAAATGAAAGTATGTGATCGCAAATTAAGTGGTTTGACACTCTTATTAGAATTTTTATTATATTTTCTTTTTCAAAAGGCTCCTTCAACTGTTAGTAAGTACAACGTAGTGTTGAGAATGCAAACATTCTTTTCAAAATCGAAAATGTGCTGTTTAAGACACCAGCAGTTGCTTAAAGTACCTACGCATTGTTATTTTTAAATTCGTGTGGAAAACGAAAGACGGAATCATTTAAAAAATATAAATTGTTGTAACCGTTTTCATGCAATCTATATAAAACCAATGTACAAATTTGATTTTAGTTAATTATTCGTCACACGATCTAAAAACAAACTGTAGGCCTTAGCAGCCGATGGACAGACAGACAGACAGACGGACAGAATTGCGTGATATTAGAATGAATGAGCATCTCGAAATCATTCGAAATATTTGTACGAAAACGATATCTTCCTACTACTACGTATACGAAAAAGTAAAAAACACAATTCAGTTCAAAAAATCGGAACTAATTATCTTCACACCGTTTATTTTCCATCCCAGGATAGTTTGTGGGGCAAATCTCTTGACTCGTTCTATTACTTTATTCAGAACATTGAAAAAATTGCTGCGTGAACATATGTATTACTTTAAAAAAAATTTTATGAAAGGTGAATACATGCAGCGTTCAATTTCTAACACCCGCACTTTTTATTAATTCAAGTAATTTGTTTGTTTTACTTATTTTTTGGCACCGCTTTGCTCAAAAACTTCTACCTTAAAGTATCCCGTAAGCTGTTCAATAGTTTTCCTATGAATATTCGTATGTAATTAGATCTTAAACTGAATAAATAAAGTTAAAATTTGGCTTCTCAGCTTCGATAATGAAAAAATTAAAGTTGGCCCCCAAAATCCAAATCCGAAGTTTGAATGAAATCCGGACTGCCGCTTAAGCTGAAGTCCACGGAACATACGGACAGAATTGCGAGACCCACTTTTTTGAGTTCCTCTATCATCGTAAAGTCAGAATTGATTAACGCCTCGAGTTCGAAATTTTGTACGAATACAATATGTTTCTCTTACTACGTTATCGAGAAAGTTAAAAATCCAATGTGGCTTTACCCACGTGTAAGTAAAGTCGAAGTAACTCACTGTAACGCTTCGTTACATAAATCATAAAGAGCCCAATTTTAACAGTCAAGTTCCACTCAACAAATTCTGTGTTCTTATGGCCACTAAACGGACATGTGAAGAAGAGAGTTGCAAACGGCCCTCTAAATAGGTTAGTTAGGTTTTATGCACCACTGTTTCTTAAGAAATTCCTTTAAACGTTTAGCACTTTTGACAAAACAGCACAACCGCACGGGAACATACCTCTGAGAATTCACCTTTAATTTGGTCTGTTTTTCATGAAAATCGGCTTTCAATCAACGCCGCAAACGGTCCGTTAAGAACAAAAACTCTTATGGAGATGATAACGATGGCGATAAAAATGAGTCCCCAATAAGTTGCGCAAACTTCCCATAAATGAAAAGCCTAGGACCGGCAACTTTTTGAATTACTTGAGCAACAAATTAACGAAAGTGTTTTGCACACTACCACGTGTGCCTTCATCGATCTCAACTGCAACGCCCTACTCTCCCAGATAAAGGAACTCCATACTCAACTATTGACTGAAGATGCATTTTACCCCCGCAAAAAAAGTAACAGCAACTCCAATTTATTTCCCAAAACTTCTTTTCACGAAAACTTTCGCAAACTGACCTTATATACCCTCAACTCAGGTAGTAAGTATTCAATTTAATTTCTCTCAAAATTCGACTTCAAGTTGAAGTCGCTTTCAACATAAATTCATCACTGTTCCTGTCCAATACCTACTCGCAACTAAAAGAAGAAAGAGAGAACTCATATTTCTCAAGGAAATTCCTTTTTTTCCCCAAATCTTCGCCCTTCCATGGATCAACAGGAAATTGTATTCACTTCACAGTGGGGCGGCGCTTTAAAAGTTGTGTCAAAAAAAAAAAAAAAAAACAAAACAAAAAACAACAACATAAATCCGAAGGATAAGCAAATAAACATAAATCCCCCCCAAAGGCCGACCCCCTCCATCGTAAAACTTCTTGTTTCCGCAAATGACTAAATTTTCTATAGCCGACTAGACGTGGTTTTCCTTTCCGCACACTCTCCGTGCTCGTTTTTATTATCGACCATTTTAGGGAAGAAACAAAAGCCGTGTAACAAAAGAGAGGCAAACAAATCGAGTAAATTGTAATAAAAAAGCAAATTTCCACTTAAGGCGTTACGCGCGACGAGCATTTAGTGCAGTCATGTGTAATAAACGAATCACGAGGTGCGTGCTGTCACTTTGACAGCTGACAGATGACAGCTGATGTTTCGAGTGTGAAATGCACATCAAACGAGCGATGATCACACCTTTAGAATGCAACGATTGGCATTGGCGGCACGTGTCAACGCGTTGACGTTTCAATATTCATCCTATGACAGCGATGCGTCAATCGGCAGATGTGTCAGACTCTGAACCATTTTCCCTAAGGGCTGACGCGTTTGTGTATTAATTGCACATAGCTTTATTCGAAGTGAATTTAGCTGGAATCTGCATGGTAGCTTTAGTGCTCCTCGAAAGTTTTCCCCCTTGGCACCTGACATTAATTTCAGGAAATATTTGGTACACGAAGAGTAAGGATTACTGTGGGTATTTTTCTTATAGTAGGGGTAGGTATATCACCGCGTGTAGGGGCGGAACGATGGAGGTAGGTACTTTAGCCGTGTTTGTTAAACTTTTCCAATTAATTAAGCCAAAGGAAGGAAGCACACCTATATAACAACTGCCTCATTCTGAATAGCTTCTTCGCCAAGAAGATACCTTCCGAGGTACGATGTGTTGTCGTTGTAATGAAAAATTATTACATAGTAGCTCGCTACCCTGGAGGGTGAATTTCGTTACGGAGGCGTCGGCGTCGTCCGTCCGAAACGCAATGAGGAAGGTAATCAGGTTATTGATGGAAGTCCAAAGAAAACAGGTGCGATAAATGGGTTGTTTCGCTACACTAAACAATAGCCTACAACGCAGGGGGTGGTTCTGCTATTCCACGGAGGTCAAGTGTGGATGCTCAGAGCTAATAAGAACGGAATACTTGGTATATCTTAGATCTGAGTGGGAATAAATTTCGATTCGGATTGTATATGCAAATGAAGATGGATGCTTACACAAAGCTAGATGGGCTCCGCCACTTGATGGAGGGAGGTAATTCAAATGACTGACAAGCTACATCATAAATAAATAAATGAAGCGCGTACGTACCTATACGAACGCGAATTTGTCAAGCCCAATGATTGGCATTCCGAAGTTTCATCCATTCTCCGTCGAGATACAAGTGCCAAAAGAATTTTCGCTGGAAAATCACATCCCCCTCATCGCGGTTCAACAAGTTTCCTATTAATAATCGAGCTCACAATCCGAAAACACACACCCTCCGCCCCGTACTGAGAAAAGGTGAAAAGTGTCAGCAATTTCATTTGAGCTCCGTTTACACATCCCGCACATAAATTTCAAAATGGAATTAATGACACCTACCATCGAAAATCGGCGGCGTAAAAAATATAAAATAAAACGTGACTCCTTTACGGGTAATAAAGATCATATATCAAACGAGAGTCAAGAGCGGGCCTTACAAAAGCAAACAAAAAAATTCAAAAGCTGTCTAATAAAAATAAGATTGTACTAAAATTCAATTTCCAATATTGACACTCCGTGACGAAAGTCTACGTAGGCACATTATCGTGCCACACGTCGCCTCCTGCCCCGCCGAATGTAAGCAAATGAACACAGCCACACACAATCCAGATTCCAGATAGTAAATGAGATTTCAAGGACCGTCTGGCACATGCCTGTCTGACTGATGGTCTGATGGGCTGATGGACTGCCTCGACTGTCGAGCCGACACCTGAAAACCATGTTACGCATCCCGGAGAAAGTGATGTGGTTGATGATAAACAAATCATCGGCGAAGAAGATGTGACACCACACAGACAACACATTATCTCCAACGAGAGCTAGTGCGGGATGGGTGTAATGAAATACAATTCTAGTTCGAT